>LKUV01000017.1:0-672537 GCA_001414455.1 Hymenoscyphus fructigenus
TTAAGCGTTAAAGCAGCGTGATCTCAGTGCACAACAGCTGTTAAATCAGTGGTCTGATTGGCTGTTTGACACACCACTAAAATCGTTTTTGGACATGTCTTACATCCTTTAGGCCCTGTACTTCGTACTTCGTAATCTGTTATCGATAAGAACACGATAAGACTTAACTTTCTGCGTCTCAAAAATAATTTTGTCTCCGAATCACCGTCCCCTCACATCCAACCTTGCGACTTGAGAACGAAGCCAAACCCAAAGACGACCTTTCCGCTAAGGACGCTACGTAAAATCCGCGACAATGGCAAGAACTCAACCCAATATCATCGTCACAGGTACGCCGGGCGTGGGAAAGACGACTCACTGCGAGAGTTTGGCGGAGAGTACGGGGTTGAAGCATTTGAGTGTTAATGATGTTGTTAAGGAGAGGGGGTGTCATGATGGATATGATGAGGAGTTTGGGAGTTGGATTGTTGATGAGGATAAGGTTTGTGATTTTTCCTTCTTCTGCGAGGGTGGAGGAGAGGGGCAGGAAGAGGAGACGAAGTTGCTTGGGAGGGCGGAAGAGGGAAAACAAAAGAGGAGAGGGGTTGGCAGAGAGGAAAGGAATATATGCTAATGATTCACATAGCTCCTCGACGCGATAGAAGACGAAGTCAAACAAGGAGGATACATAATCGATTGGCATGCTTGCGATTTATTCCCCAAAAGCTGGATTGATCTCGTGGTAGTTTTGAGGGTTGATTCTACGCTATTATATGATCGGTTGAAAGCCAGGTATTTACTTCCCCTTCCTCTATCCCTTGCCATGCTGATTACTTTAAAGAAACTACCCCGAAGCCAAACTGCAAGAAAATCTCGACTCGGAAATCATGCAGGTCCTACTACAAGAAGCGAGAGATTCATACGATGAGGAGATTGTGGTTGAGTTGACTAGTAATACCGCGGAGGAGATGGAGAGTAATGTTGAGAGGGTGGAAGGGTGGGTTAAGCAGTGGAGAGAGGACAATGGAAAGAAGTCTTGATTCTACTCGGGTGGTCGATCTATTTTTCTTTCTATGGTGTGGGTCGATTTATGCATCTTCTTGTAGCCAAGTCTTGAGCTTTTCCAGGGCTCGGAAACGGTGCGAGATTTTGTTCTTTTCAACTTTGTCCATTTCGGCATAACTGAAAGCAAGGCGTTATTTGGAGTTCTTTTTCATTTGGTGGGGGAGGGAAAAGGATGGAGGGGTAACTTACGTTTGGCCTTCGTATTCGAAGATGGGGTCCCAGCCTTGCGCGGGGTTAGCTATGAATATATGGGTGGAGTTGGAGTACAAATAGCTTACCGAAATTTGGAGGCCCTCTTGCTGGTACTATCTTGCCCTAGATAGCCGGTCAGAAATTGAAAATGAATTAAAGAGTACTTGGAGACTTACATCTGTGCGACCTTGGAAGATGATTGGTTCGTGACCTGGGCCTTCGCAGTATGCAAAGGTGCATACAGCCTGGGCTGATTTATCCTCAAATCCGGCGAGCATGGCGTTGAGACCTTCATGGCCGAGAGATTGTAGGAACCATTTTCTGATGGAATTAGTTTCTTGCTCCTTGATTTTTTGAAGTGAGTACGTACATGTATGGACCGGGTAATTCCTTTAATGCGTTGAAGCAGAGACAGGTATCTTCAACCAAAACTGGACCTTTGACCTGAAGAGAAAGGCTCAGTACTGCGATAGCTTATCGAAATGAGTTAAATGAGAGAAGACTTACGGCATCGGCAGCTCTTCGACACTTATCGAGTGAGATCTCTTCGATGGTCCCTTGGATCTCGACAAGATCTAGGGCTTGGCTTTGTAAATCAACTGTATCGCCAAGAATAGCTTTGACTTCAGTGAGCTTATTCTTATTTCCGGTTATAAAGTTGAGAGTTTTGGGCGCCATGATGAGTTTTGTTTGTTCGGGTTGGTTTTATATAAATACCGCCGCAGATTTCATAAGAGGATAAAAGTGTGGAGGAGGGTAATCTGCAACACTCTGATTGGTTGAACCGTACTACAACCCTAGCTCCTTTTAAAAGAAACAACACGACTCCTTTCCCAACCCAACAACCTAACATTCTTTCATAAAAAAAAGATATCAAATCATTCTCAAGAATCCCAATACGAATCGGAAGATACCCCGTACAACAAAAGGCTGAATAAGGACACAGCTACAAACCCAACTGTTGGTACTGCAACGATATGCAAAGCACGATATCCAGGTCCCTCGTATGCAGCGGATAAAGAGGACATTTGTGCAATCGTGATTTGCACTGAGGGATTGGATAAATATCTGCATTTCACATTTCCCCGATACCGAGAATTGCGTCCAATTGTGGATCCTGGCCGACCCAAGGAAGCAGGGACTACCAGACTTTGGGAAGTTGTGGAAGGGTGATAGGTAGGTTTGATGGCATTCTAGACCCCCTACGCCCCGCAGTTCCTTTCATCGCTGCATCTTCTCCAGTTATCTCTCACTCTCTTCCATTCTTCACATGTTTTCTTGCTATTTCATTTTCTTGATTTTTTTGGAGTCGAGGGCATTTATGAGAAAACATACGTTTCCGAAGCATATACTGACACGATGGTGTTGAAGCAATTCGTTGGTTCGCAATATCGTGCTTTCACCATGTCGGATGATTTCTATGATCCGGTTAGCAATACCACTATCTCCATACCACCATGGAGCACTCGACTTTGGGAGGGTGTGAGGCATCCGCATCCGAATGTGGTGTTGGCTATGGTTTTGGGTCCGCTTTTGATGCTTTTAATCACGAGATATCTAAGTGGGAGACCGAGGGAGGGGAGTGAGAAGGAGAGGGGTGCTTGGATGCTGCCTTATTGGATTCCTTTCGTTGGTCATGGGCTGCATTTGTGAGTGCTCTTATGGGCGAGTTTTGGATCGAGGAGAGGGACTAACTGATGAAGTGTTTGGGATCCCATGGCTCTTTTTAAGGAAGCTAGGTAAGCTCAAGAGCTCTTCTGAGAACTGGAGAAATGCTGACGAAATTTTAGAGAACAGAGTCCCCATTCTATTTTCTCGCTATATCTTGGTGGGACGACTCATAATATAAGTACGTTTTGTCACCCCATATTTCCTTAAGTTTTTGTTTCCCTTTTTCATACTCCTCTAAGGAGATGTTCGAGCCTTAGGAGTCTCATATCAATGGCTAATATAAAAATTAGTATCCGATCCAAAACTTGTCCAAAGGTTGGAATACCCATGTCTTCATCCGGTTGGTGGTGCTAATTTTTATAGTGTTATGGCACAGCGAGAAACTCACGTGCAATTCACACCTGTAGCTTGGATGATAGTGCAGAGGGTAGGTGTATCGGATGCCATCTAAAGCTCGTAGCTAATCGAATACAGTTCTTCGGACTGCCCAAAAGTAGCAAAGAGAAATACGATAAAGCCTGGGAGGTATTTCTATCATTCAATATCTCAATTTAGCCGTGTCTAACCAATCTAGGAATTAAACTCCAGCTTTTCATACATCATGAGAGACCCATACTTTGGAGCTCTTCTCAATAGAACAGTACAAAATATTGAAAACAACATATCCCATATGATTTCCTTCATCGACACAGACATCGATCTCCAACCCTGGGAGAAATGGGGAAAAGCATCCTACGTCTCAGAAGATGAAACCGAAATAGATCTCGCAGCAATGATGCGAGATGTAATGGGTCACTCCTCCGTCCCTGCAATGCACGGGAGTGCTTTTATTGAGAAATATCCAGATGTTCTACATGATATTTATGAAATGGATAAAGGGATGCCATTTTTTCTCATGGGATTGCCATCTTGGTTTCCCTGGCCTTCGGTTTTGAGAGCTCATATTGCGAGAAATAGGGTTTGGGAGGCGTTGGATGATCAGCAGAGGGCTTTCGACGCGCTTTATGAGGGGGTGGAGGTTCATTATAGTTGGGGGGACTTGGATGATGTTAGTGAATTTAGTAAGAAGAGGCACGAGATTTATAAGAGTAAGCTTTCCCCATACCCCAAAATTACTACATAAACTAACTACTACTGAATCACAGAACACGGTTTCGAAGTCCGAGAACGCGGAGAGTTCACAGTAAGCCATCTCACCCCTCGACTCCGAGCATTTACCAATACTAACAAAAATAGACGCTTTGGGCCCTAATAATTAACTCCTCCCTCCTAGTCTACTGGCACCTCCTTTACATCCTCTCCACCCCCGGCCTTCTCAACCGTCTGCGAGCCGAAATCGCACCCTACGCAACAGTAGCCAAACCCTTGTCCATCGGAAAAATCTCCGAAGCCCCACGGTTGTCAATCAACCACGAAGGCTTAGCAAAAAACTGTCATCTTTTCAAAAGTACCTACTTTGAAGCGCTGAGGTTGACGGATCAACCTTGGAGTATGAGGAAGGTTGAGAAGGATGTTGTGATTTCGGGGAATGATGATGAGGGGAGTGGAAGTGGCAGTGAAGGGGGAAATGGAGAGAAATACTTTTTAAGAAAGGGGGAGTATATTACTCTACCTCATGATTTACATATGCGGGATCCGGTTTACTTTGTTAATCCGGAGAATTTTGAGCCGGAGAGGTTTTTGGAGAGGGATGAGGAGGGGAATGTTAGGGTTGAGATGGGTACTATTGTGAGATCTTTCCCCCAATTTCCCAATCCCGTTTAACCGCACAGCTTTCCCCTCACAAGCTCACAAACTAACCTAAGACTCAGCGTCCTTACGGAGGAGGACCCTCCCTATGCAAAGGACGCATCCTGGCAGAAAGAGAATGCATCTCTCTCGTCGCGGGTATTATTGCCTTTTGGGATATTGAACCGGTGGATAAGAAGAAGGGGTGGGTTGTACCACCTCAAGTTAAGACTACGGCTGTGGCGAGACCGCTGTTCGATACGAGGGTGAGAATTAGGAGGAGGAAGTTTGAGTGGGAGCATTGAGCTGAGAGGTGTAGGGAATGGGAAGGAAGAAGGGGGATTGTAAGCTGTATACGTAATTAAAATTGACACCATTCATCATTGTTTGCTCACTAAAAATGTCTGCTGTAACATTTTGCTGCTTGCTTATTTCGATTTATCTATCTTGGTTCAAACCTCTTTGCTGAAGAACCATGATAAAGAGATGATCCCAAAGTTTTCATTGGTGGAAGCGTTCGCCTGAACATGACGAGGACAATCTTCCATTCGCGGGTCCCGCGCTCTTTCACTTTACCCAGCGCTCGAATCTCTGCGAAGTAGTTTAGACCTCACCCAAACTTAATGAACACTTTCCGCACTTACTGCCGAGTTTCTTACTTCTGTCGAATTTTAATTCCTCTTTCGCTTGGCTTCATTTTACTGAACACTATGACTTGTAAATTCTGAACGAAATTGCATCAAGAAATATCCCAAACCCAGAGTCTGTCCCTATGATTAACAGGGAGGAAATCCTCGAGTTGGGCAAATTCGTAGAAGCGTACCCCTTTATGTTAAGCTACCTTACGTAGTATGATTGAGTAGCGAATTGTATGAGCTGGTTGCGGAGAGCATAAAGTTTATGGCTCAATATCAAATTGTATGTACATACCTTCGTTGGAAATCAGGAGTAGAGGGGGATTAGCATTTCTCAACTTAAGCCTACGTTTGAATCCTGGAACTTGAATCAAATGATTTTGAACCTAACCGGTTTGTTTTACTGCAAAAGCTATATGGCCAGCAATAGGTTGAAGTACACCAAGACCAGAGGATTGTAGGTTTCCAGTTTCAAGTGCACTCCGTATGGTTATTGGCCGTTTGTTGGTGTTGCTTTGAAATAAATGCACTGTGTAATGGCTTCACAATGGCTTCACTGGAAACGCAAGCTGCCCAATCTGCAGATTTGAACCGAGTTTGTCGGATGGAGATGGCTGAAATAAATGCGAATGTCAGGGAATGCGGAGAGTGCTAGTTCGGAATTTTATTTTCCAAGTACAAGGTTTTCATCCAAGTCCATTCACCAGCTCTTCACATTTACTGTCGAAACAATTCTCGTTGTCGAATCTTCAGTTTTCTTTTTCTCCTTGCTTCCTTATACTAACTCAATACTTGCAGATCTATTTCTACTTCTACACGAATGTTTATTCATCCTCCCAGCCTAGAATCCCGGATCCCAAGAATACAGGACATCGTAGCTACACCATATGTCCTCCTCATCATCGGACGATTCTTGTTCCCGCTGATTTCGCTGTCATTAGGATCGAAACCCAATAAAAGGAGAAGAAACTTCAAAGTTCAAAGTTCGATCTTTCTCATCCTCATCAACAATTCTCCCTCAAAATACCTGCTCCCGCAATGAGAGAACTGGTATACTTTATTCACCAATTACAACACTGACTAATCTTGTCTAGACATAGTACAAGTTAAGCTCTATACTCTATTCATGTAACTCAAGTATTCCAAACTTTCCAAAATAATCAAATCACCTAAATGCTAGTCAGATAAGAACCTATACCGTATGCTCTTGAAACATTTCAAACTATATTTAATTAAATTCATTACTCAAAACGTTTGTGACAACTTAATATAATGAGTAAACTTACTCCTTAATACTTTGAAGTAGTAACAATTAACGTGTGAAGTACACCGTATCCAAGACGTTTTAGAAGAACCGAAAGGTCACTTCCCCAATTCTGCATGTACTCTTCGAACAACTGCTATAAATGACTACCTAAGGATAGTTTGGACAATGAGATATTATATATAAGGAAAGATGCCGGAGACCAGGCCTCTTGAACGATTAAGCCAAATCTCTTCTCTATTTACTTAAAAATAGAGCAATTATTCATATATCCTAGGAACTTTCAAGTATCTAGCTTTCACCTGGCCATTTCTTCTTGGTAATTTCAACAATTCGGTTTTTACATTTTCAGGGGAATATAATCACACTTTCCTCCATCACCTCCAAGTGATGTACATTAACAATCTTCCATTGGTTCGTGCCTTCTGGCTTTTTACTTCTTCAACTCAACCGGCTCTGTATTCCCTTCAAGGGGGCTATGCCTTTGCCTTGCTTGTTTAATGCAGAACCATATCATCAAGACTCATATTAAAATCCCCAAAAACAACTTCACAGTCACCCTCAAAACCCCCTCTACCACCGAATTTAAGCTCTCTCCCTCCCTCTCTTTCTCTCTCATAAAACTCGTTAACACTCTTTGAAAATTGACACTTCGAAACAGTACAAAATTGAGCGACCTTCTTCCCATTTATCTCAAATCAAATAGATTCTTCTTAGTGTCGTTCGCTTCCATATTTTTGGGCATAACCTATCCGCAAAGAATATATCGTAATATTTGAAAAGGAGCTATATTTAAAAGTGTGTCACTTCCAAATTACATTATTTGGAAGATATATAAGTATATACTTCCTCTTACTACATACATATCCCACTTGCACAACGTAATCTTCCCAAACAATCCCACTCCGCCAACCATGCACCTGAAATAAAATCTATAAAAAATAACCTCTTCATATCCCGATACAGCCCCTTTTGCCTTCACATCCCCATCCATCATACCCACCAATACCACTCAGCTTCCCCCCTTCTCCTCAAGCCATAGCGCTCGCCACCAGAAGAAGAAAGAAAAAACCAACCACCCCATCAAAAAATTCCCCATTTCAACTCTTACCCAAAAACGAAAATGAGACATTACATTTATCACCTCCCAACTCGACTTCCTAAATTTAACCCCCAACTCCGTCCCAGAAATATTCGATTCCATTCATCCCGCACCTATCTCCCTCCTTAAATCCTTCCACCTACCCAATGCAGCCTCCTCCAGAAAAGCATCATAATCTTTACCCTAGTACAAACCCACACCTCAAAGTAAACAATCTTCCCTCAGAAACCCATGGATCACGGTCTGAAACTTACCCTTGAAGTACTCTCCCCCGTCGAATTTCAGTTCCACTTTCCCCCCTAACCAAGCATCCCAACAACGCTCCCACAAAAACGCAAAGTAAACCGCACCTCAATCTTGACCCTACGAAAACACACACATATATATCTAGGAACCCTCGAGACAAAATCAGCCCTTCTATGACTGAACGAGGGGGGAGAGCCTGGCCTTCCCGAAGAGCAAATAACGAAAAATCATTTGAGTTTAAAAGATAAATTTTCAAGGGGGTGTTGTGAAAATAGTTAAGCGATAAGAACAGACGTAGATTCAGTCAACAAAACCCCCGTGCATACAGAAAAGGGCAGAAACGATGCAGAATTCAAAACGCATTAGCTCTCAAGATGAGGTTTCCATGTGGCAAAGTGATTTGATTCAATTCAAAAGCTAGCTAGAGAAAAGCAATTCATAAAGCCATGCAAAGCACAACACTGGTCTTCGTGAATCTCCCAGGTCTTTTTTTCCCATCCTTCATCCTATTGCTGGATTGCGAAATATTTTTTGCGAATACAGAGAAAGGCCACCATTCATCATTGCATGAACCCAAATTGTAATGCCCCCGAAGTCCCGATTTTTCATATCCGATATAACCTTTTACATCAACTCACCCCCAATAAGCTGGGTATCATGAGAGCAATTGAGAGAGAACCAGTAGATTTTGTCACCTCGTAAGATGACCGAGGTCAGAAAACCCATTCAATCATCACCCGTAGGTTTATACATAATAGTCGTTACGTACTTTGATTTCAGTTAGCATAAAACCCACAACCATGAGTGCTTGAAACATACCTTCCGCTTATACCTAGTAGTAGCACTAACAGCCAGCACATTATTCTTAATACTACTAGTCGCCAAATGATTAAGCACAGTATGATTCGGCATCGTCAACACACTATTATCATCCTTCATCGGCGTCGCCGCATTCAAAATCGGCTTCCCAAGGAAACCCGGTAAACTCGGAGGCGTAGGTAACTTCTCAATAGCCGCCGCGGCATATTGATACGCTTCAGATCCCTCTTCTTTATCGAGGTCTAGGAGATATTGAGGGACTTGTGAGGAGTAACGGGCTGCGGGGAGGACGGGTTTGGTTTTTGGTGGTTTGGGGCCTTTGGTTTGTTCGTCTGAGGGGTTGATATTATCGGGCTTTTTGGAGGGGGGAACTCGGTCTTCTGGGTTGATTACTGGGGCTCCGGGGGCGGATTCGGTGGTGGGGATATCCTTTGGGAGGTCGTCGGCGCTGACTTCGATGTAGTTTACGAGGTTGTTGCCGAAATCGACGGTGGTTGGGAGATTTTTGGAGCATGTCATTACTCCGTCGACGATGAATCTGACATGATGGGTTCCAGGTCGGACATGGATGAAAGAGCGGAATACTCCAGGCTTTCCCTCTCTATTTATTTATATTAGTTATGCTTTGTTCTAAATTGAGAAGTCACGATGGTGGTACTTACACTGGGTGGAGTCGGTGCTTCTTGTTCCATTGGAAAATTGTACCTGTCACGTAAACCTTCTCTCCTCCCTTTCCCTCCAACCACTCGAGTGTCGTTGGTACAGTTGCCTTTGTCTTATCAACACGTAGCTCCTCAGCATCCTCCTCATCAATTGTGGTATTGCTAAGTGCCGAAGAGCGTCGGGGTAGAACTTCATCGAGTGGCTCTATATCCAATGCTGGAATATCAACATCGGCTGGTGCAATTATTGGCGAGCCTGGTGTATGAACCTCCTCCTCAATTGGAAGGGGCAGCCTAGGAGGCCGGGTAAGGTGGTACGACATATCTTGTGGTGGCCCAGATGGCTCGATGGACTGGGAGTAGGATCTCAAGGAGGAGGTATCGGGGTTCGCGGCTGGCACAGGCACATCAACGGGCTTGCTAGGTTGGTCTGGAATGGCTTTGGGAGTCTCTCTCGATTGCTGGATAGGCTCGCTAGTATATTGGGGAGGAGTAGGGGCGCTTTGGGGAGGGTGATTTGGATGTGAGGTAGGAGTGGACTGTGAAGGGCGAGGGCGGTGGGTAGTGATGGTTGTGCCACGGGCTTGTGCTAGAGAAGGTTCAGGAGCAGCGGCAGATCGTTGAGGGTGGATTACTCTTCGAGAGGAGGCGGACGAGGAATCATGGCTGGGAGAGGGTGAAGCAGAATGCGACGGCGGCGACCGAACGTTGGTAGAGGGATTATTGCCCATTCTGGCTATCTTTCGCTATCTAGGCTATCTGAGTATGGGTCTGTTTCTCTAGTCGCTCTTGCGTGTGTGACTTGTTTTACTTAGAGCTTGAGGAGCATGAGGAGCATCATGGGACCTATGAGTTGGTTGCAGGGCAGTTGCGATGGTGTTGTGGAACGGGCAGCCGCGATAAGGAAGGCGACGGCAACGAGCGTTTGACAGGCGGAATCTACCTGGACAAGCGGCTCTCTCCCCAGATGTGAGGTTGTCAGATGCTTGGCAGATGGTGGGCAAAGAATTGAGGTCGAGGCAGATGGCAGAACACAGGCAAAAATCTTGGGATACAGGTGGAGAGGAGGATGAGGTGCAAACGAAAAAGGTGAAAGGGTACAGTACCACGACAACTTGCTCTCCACCACTCGTACTGGTGGTACTTCGAGAAGATCGGAGACGTGGGGTGAAGAGCAAGGTTCTGCTTCCGAGAACATACGCTAGTCCCAAACAGGCCTTGACAGGGGAGGTTAAATGTCACTTCACTCCAAAGCTCCAATCACTTTCTCCTGGCACAGAACAACTCGACCACCAAGGTTGTCAGTTGGGTGTGAGTGGACAATGCATTCATCAGAGCATATTCTTCATGTCTAAGGCAGATTTCCGCCACCTCTTCTTAATAAATTCAGCTGGTGCAAGCTCATTCTTCAAGCCATGGGTTGGTTATCGGTTGCCTCAAGCATTGCCCACGCTCTCTCATATCTACTCCTTCCTCTCCAATTTCTCTATCAAATCCTGGTGATAGTTCTTGCACCACTCATCCACCTCGGAGGCTACCTGTTAGCTCTCTCCTTGTTCCCATTGAGATTGTTGGCCAAGTTTGAGGTAAGTTCAATTGCCCACAGGAAAGTATAAAACTAACCCCAAGAAGACTGTCTACATATATCTCGGAATTGCAGCTCTTGTGGGTTTGGTCACAGGATCTATTCTCCATCTATCATCGAGTGCTCTTGTGTCTGTCCTCAATTTGACGTCTGAACCCAAAGAAAAGGGTCGATCCGCAGCTTCGGTGCGTGCTGCAAGGGAAAAGAGGATGCTGGAAGATGCATGGGAAACTTCGATTTTGAAGAAGGAAACTGAGACGGGAGATAGTAGCTCTTCATCAAGGAAGCAGGCGGTTTGGATCGACAGAGGGAGGCGTGGAGACAAGGAAGGTTTGCTAAAGCAAACGATTCTCGAGGAAGATGATACTTCCGAGGACGGATTTTGAAGAATATATCGAGCTGGTTCCTAATACTTTGAACCAGGCAATGCCCGGCTACCAAATGGAACATATTCGATTGGAGGCTGGTCTGTTGTGTTGTTCTAAGCGAAAGCAATATCCTACTAGGGCTGTCTATTGCTTATATGTAATTTCGAGAGCTGGAAGTAATCGAGTAATATTTGCTCAAATCAATCTCGCCACTTGACGAAAACTTCATCAGTCCTAAATCGCTGCGTACAGGTACTGTCGTCAAGGGAAGTTCGAAACCCGGTCTCGTAAGCCAGTAAACCCGCATGAGCAATCATGATCCCATTGTCGATGCAGAAGCGTTCGTCGGTGGCAAAAACACTCCCGCCACGATCCTTGGCCATCAATCCCATCATATCCTGGAGTCTTTCGTTACAGCCTACACCACCAACAATCAACACTTGGTGACTTCCAACATGGGCCATTGCTCTTTCCGTGATCTCGACCAGCATGGCAAAAACCGTTTCTTGTAAGCTGAAACACAAGTCGGCAGGAGTGATAACCTCTCCAGTGATCGGGTCCTTCCACTCAGGATTGTTCTTGAGCTCCGCAGCAAGAATATCAATACTAGACAGTATCCCCGCAAACGAACAATCCATGCCTTTCACCGCATACGGCAAATCCAACAAAACCCTTCCCTTCTTCGCCAATTGCTCAATATTATACCCCGGCGCGGGATCATTACTAATCTCTAGCGTCCTCGCAAATCGATCAAGACAATTGCCCACCGCAATATCCAGCGCCTCCCCAAATATCCGATATCGTTGCTCCGCGTACGCAATAACCTGTGTATTACCCCCACTAACATACAACACCACCGGATTCTGCGCACCCGTAATTTCCCTCCCCATCTCAATATGTCCCACGCAGTGATTAACACCCACCAGCTCCTTCTGCCACAGCAGAGAGAGCATCCTCGCAGCGACAGCGACACTTTGTAAGGGCGCACCCATCCCGGGACCTTTGGTATAACAAATGCAGTCGACGTCTTTGATCGCGACCTTAGCCTCGGCCAGAGCCTGCTTGACCAGTTTGACGACCCATGAGCGATGGTGTTTAGCTGTGTCCTTGGGGAGGAAGCCTTCTCCAGGCGGGGAAACGAAGGTATGGCGGATGTTGGAGAGGATGAGGGCTGGTTTTCCGGGTGATGGATGGGAGATGATGCCTACCCCAAGCTTGTTGGCACTGCCTTCAAGACCTATGGCAATCATTGTTGTGGATGGATGTGTAGTTTGGGAAATGAATAGAAACCGGGCTGCTGGTCGCAAAGCTTGAGGAAAGAGCCCCGCCTTTGGGATGGATAGACAAGGCTCCCTAATCGCCGATAAGATTGTCAACAATGGCGTAGCTGAGTGAAATTTGGGAAACTATGCGCTGGATGGAGGTCGCGGTAAAATCGGGAGGTGTAATTCAATTGTAGAATATTAGATGGATTTCGAAAAGTTTAACCAGCCATTCGAGTTTCTCAAGGGTTGAAGAAAAAATTGCGGTGTTTGTTCTTCGGGTTTCTCTCGATGCACATTAAAAGCGGCAGCAACCTCAAGTTCATACCGTTCGTACCTGCCTACCACGCCTACCTAGCTCTCATTGTTCCCACTTTTTAGGGTAATTCACTTAATTCTCCTAAATACTTGGAAAAATGCTTGAAATTAATCCAGGGTTCTCGAACAATCAACTTCAATTGCCTCAAATTATTTGGCGCAATACTGAAAGTTGGAACAACATGCTGAGCAATTCACTGCCGCTTTTAGGGTCCATAGCATCTTTGAACTCGCTTAGGCTGTAGTGCTCAGAAATCGAGCAGCCGCCGGATCTTTTCTTTACAAAGTCACTGAACACGCCCGCCCAGCCACTTCCCTTCCTCATTTACTCGACTTCTTTAAACATGGAAGAGGATACATTTCAGGCCACGACGGAGGCCTTCCTTTCATGGCTATCCGAATTCGGTGTTAGCATCAATCCTAAAATGTCAATCCGGGATTTCAGAGGAGAAGGTAGAGGACGTGGGGTTGGTAAGTTTTCAACCATTTCTCTTTCTTGTACAAGGACTTTTTGTAGAGGAACTATAGCTTCTATCTGCTATTTCCTCCATCTCCATGCTTTTCTTCTGGAGCTAGGGTTTGTAGACATTTCCTGGCGCATGCTTCTAACAGTCTTCCAGTTGCCGCCGCATCCTTCGAGGAAGACGAGGTTATCTTCAGCATACCACGAAATCTCGTACTCAACATGAATACCATTCTAGCTGGCGGCAGTACGAGCTCTACTAGAGAAGCATTGGGTAGCATGCCTCCTTGGTTGGTTGGTATTTCAAATCCAACAAAATGGAACGATTCGCTGACCACGTCACAAGGCCCTCACCGCAGCCATGATCTCCGAAGGCCAACAACAAAATTCGAAATGGGCACCATATCTCGCAATACTACCTGAAAACCTCGATAGTCTAATATTCTGGTCTGATGCAGAGCTCGCGGAGCTACAGGCCAGTACTGTTGTTGGAAAAATCGGACGGTCCGGTGCTGAGGAAATGTTTTCCAAGTACCTTGTGCCACTGGGAATTGGACAATATAACAGCGACATGTACCACCGAGTGGCATCTATTATAATGGCCTACGCTTTCGATATCCCCGAAGAAACAACTTCTAAACCGGACAGCGGAGTTGCTGAGGGGGAGGCCGACGATTTGGTTTCGGATGACGGAGAAGATGAAAAGACCATCCTTTCCATGATCCCACTCGCGGACATGTTAAACGCAGACGCAGAACGGAACAACGCACGTTTGTGTTGCGACAATGAGGATTTGGAAATGAGGACCATTAAACCAATTTCTGAAGGTCAAGAGATTCTCAACGACTATGGCCAGCTTCCTCGGTCTGATTTGCTACGTCGCTATGGATATGTCACCGAAAACTACTCTTCCTACGACGTTGCTGAAATTTCTACATCTCTCATCACATCAACAATGAGTGTTGAACTGGAGTTGGCAAACGGAAAACACCTGAATCCAATAAACTCCCGCGACCTCGAGAAACGAAACAATTTAGCTGACCGCGAAGGCGTTCTCGAGGAGACATATGATCTCGCTCACAGTGGATCAGATGGCCCAGCCATTCCAGATGAACTTCTGGCTTTCCTCTACCTATTGCTTCTGGACGAAGAAAACCTGGAAGCAATCATAACCGCAAAAACTTCTCTACCCAGCCGCTCAAAGCTAGCTACTGAACTTGTTGGCCAAGTCTTGGCTGTGTTGATCCAAAGAAGAGAAAAAGAGTACGCGACCACATTGGAAGAGGACCAAAGTTTGATACAGGCTAGAAATCTTCCAAAGCGTAGTGGTATGGCGGTCCAGGTCAGAATGGGAGAAAAGAAGGTTTTAAGGGGAGCAGTTGAGGAGGCATTATCATTTACAGGAGCCAACAAACGCATGCGAGCTATTCGAGAATCGCCGCTTAACGACTCAAAAGGGGCCAATCGCCGAAAACATTCCGACGAAACTTCCAATCCAACCAAAAAAAGACGATTCAATTGAGCAAATTACACACATCAAACCGGGGTTTCATCACGTCTATACATACCAGTCAAGATTGTTTGGAATGCTTTTTTATTAGAGGATTTGGGTTCTTAATGAAGCTCTCCTCTCCTCTCCTTTGGAGATGCTCCATATTCAGTTTTCTCCTGGCTAAAGTACAACAAGTCATCCATGACCAACAGATGTCCATGGGACAGAGAATCTACTACAACAACAACGCTTTGCTAGCCCTAAACCCCGGGCAACGCCCCCAATCCGATAAGAACATCCGGAAACGATGTCCTACAAAGAAGTATGTGATGTACAGCGCCGATTTGGCGTGGAATGGAATTTGTTTTCTTATTTTGATGCTGGCTTTCAGGTTGGTGCTGCTGGTGCTGACGGTTGTTGTGGCACCGCTGCAACTGCTCGATTATTCGGCGGACTACCCCCAACAAGTCTATTTCTATTGTCCTGCCTAGGATGCTGAGGAAACAGATGAGGAGGGAATGGGATAGTCGCGCGGAATCGCAAAGCCTTCGTGTCGTATGGGTCAACTTCATACACAGGCTGTTCTTCATCGTCGTCCTGGTCATACTTGAATCGATCAGACACAACATCATCCACGGGTGCTTTTACCGCCGATGACATTCCCCTACGGTCGATCCATAAACGGCCACCACGACCAATTCGCCGACGATATGCTGGCTGTGTCTTATTTTCTTCTTCTTCAGGACTGCTGTACCGAACTGTGAGCGCTTCATGGTTTTCGTGAGCTGGAGATGGTTGATCAAACGACTCCGAGGTCACAGATGACGGAGGTGTCATCAAGTACTGGTATTGCGCTGTTGCGGGACGGAAACCAGTATCGGGTCCTTGCCCATTGACTGGTGAGAGAGGTTCTCGTGTCACATCGATATGGTTTGCATTCCATATACGATGTTGCATAGTCTTTTCTTCGATTTCCTTTTGAAGTTCACGGTGTCGTTGCTCTATCACCTCACGTAATTGCAAGAGCTCAGCATTCATTGCCCGGCCGTCAACAAGAGGAGGCAGGCGTGCTTGGCCAGCAGGTGGTCGTTGCATGCTGGGAGGGAAGTCTGAGATCTTTCTCTTCTGTGGCTGTTTCAAGTCAGCAATGGTTGCCAAACCAAGAGTTGAAGCTCTTACCTTTTGGTTGATGAGGTCCTCATCATCGCCCTTGAGACCAAGTTTCTCCTTGACCTCCTTGAGCTTCTTACGCTTATCGAAGATATCACGGTCAATCGTCAAGAGCTCTGCTTTCCATTTCTCGCGCCTTAGTACCAGTTTAACAAGATTACGGCCGTCCTCGATTTCGTTCCTTAACCGCTTTAGCTTGTCGGTACTCTGAACATCACGAGCTCTGGTCTTCCTTGGTGCCCGGACGTCACGACGACGGAAACAAACATATGGATCGGCGTCATCGTTCTCCTGGTGTATCTCACGCTTCAGACTTGGTTGTATAGGGTTGTTGCCCGAGATCCGCCTGCATTCCTTCCAGTGCTCATAAATATCTTTTGCAAAGGCCAATAACTTGTCAGCCGGGATTTGCTTGTTCTTTTCAGGTGAATGTTGCTTGTTCTTCTTCTGCTCAGCTATGTCCTTCAGAGTAATATGAGCTGGTGCCATGTGGGATTTTAACAACTCCGGCTTCATCCTCTCGAAAGGAACGACGGTATTGTCAACGGCTGCGTAAGGTGCTTGGGATTGAGCAGTGAGTTCAAAGGCATCCATTATCTTCTCAAAGTCATCCTCTGAGCAACGAGCGCTCGCACTTTTCTTTCCGTTGTATGCTCCCAGGAAGGCATCGTCCTCGGTTGTCATGTCATATGGACAACCGCAAGCTTCTTCGACAGTGTCGGAAAAGCGAATGTAGGTATTAGGGCGTTCGTATTTCTCGTGGAGAAAGTACAAATCATCGTATTTGACATCAGTGCTTTCCTGTGCCGGGGGCGCAGGGATTTCTTTTTCTTCATGCTTCTCTGCTCTGCCAGAGTTGGCAGCCAGGGCTGCTTGGAGATGGTATTCCTAGTTCTTGATGTCAGCATAAAATCCGGGGTAAGGCACGTGACTGCGGAGGCAATTTAATGATATCACGTGAGACTCACATTTTCCTCTGACCGCTCTACCCCAGTTTCGACGTGTTGTTGGTTTTGAAGTGAGTCGAACTCGGCGGACTCGATCTGGTCTTCTCTCAAGACAGGTTGGGGCACGCTTTTGTTGAGTTTGCGTTGCCTCACGACTCTCGGAGCTTGGGGCCGCATCGCGATAGCGGATTGTGCGACGATGCGACGAGGAGGATTTCCACGCGTGACTGCGACTTTTTCACGCTGAAAATTTTAGGAGAGGATATTTGGGGCATGTTGCGATGAAGAACCGAATCTTGATCACAACGCCATGGTGGGTGGTGGTGATGTTGATGGTAGAAATTCGATTGTTGATGGCGTGTCGTGCAATGGTGCAAAACTTTTCCCTGCAACATCGCGCATTGTGGTGAGCCTTGTTCCGTGTTGTGGCCTGAATCGGCGTGGTTCCTGCCTGATGTGTGAGGAATACCTCAAGCTAAACTGGTTTGAGTCGAGTCCAATATCAAAGATTCCCAAGCGACACCTCTGGCCTGGACGTCCTTCTACTGTTGTAGGTTATTAAAGGTGACAACTTCAGATTCACGCCGACCAACCTCTTAGGCGTTAATAATCTCATACCTCACCTTCACCCTTTCCAACTTGACCTTCTGACTTTCACCCACTCAGACAATTGAATCAATTCTTAGGCGCTTACTCCTCCCTATCGCCTTGACTCGACTTCCCCTCCATCTCCCTCCTCCACCCCTCACTACCCCACACCCACCCATTCAACACCACAACCTCCAAGATGGGTAACGCCAGTAGTGCCATGTTAGAGAACATAGTTCAGGGATCCAACTGTATGGGACATACCATATTGCAATTCAGGCATGCCAGGGCTAATGCGAGGCAGTTGACCGCGATGAGGTTGAGAGAATACGCAAGCGCTTCATGAAGCTTGACAAGGTTGGCATAACCCTATTCGACCTCCTACACGTCTCGCATACTCACACTGCATAGGATAACTCTGGTACCATCGAACGGGAAGAGTTCCTAAGTCTGCCCCAAATCTCCTCGAACCCCCTAGCTACTCGGTCCGTACAGCCTCGTGCATAAACTCGAATTATGACACTAACATTCCCCCAGCATGATCGCAATCTTCGACGAGGACGGAGGCGGAGACGTCGATTTCCAGGAATTCGTCTCGGGGCTCTCAGCCTTCTCCGCAAGGGGAAACAAAGAGCAGAAATTACGCTTCGCATTCAAGGTCTACGATATCGATCGCGATGGATATATTAGCAATGGGGAGCTGTTTATTGTGCTGAAGATGATGGTGGGCAGCAATTTGAAGGATCAGCAGTTGCAGCAGATTGTGGATAAGACGATTATGGAGGCGGATTTGGATCGGGACGGGAAGATTAGCTTTGAGGAGTTTACGAAGATGGTGGAGAATACGGATGTTTCTATGAGTATGACTTTAGGTATGTTGGATTTCTTCCTCTGTCCCCCTTCCCTTTTCGATTTCTGTAGCTGGGGTTTTTTGGAGTTGGATGGGATTGGATATGGTGAGTTGTTGCTAACACCCTCTACAGATCAGTTCTAGATACGATACTACCCCCCCCCCCCCCCCCAAACGAACCCACATCTATGATCCCACCCCACGAAATCTCACAATCGTTCAAGGAACACAAATGGATACCCCCAAACGCAATGCACGAAAGTCATTGTACGTATATACTTCGATGGTGAGACGACCCGAAGTCTACATGACCAACCACCACTCAGTCCAGCAGATAGAAATGAACAATATCACGCTGCCTAAATTTTGTCCCTGGGGCTCCTTAAAGAGTTCACATTTGAAAGTCCAATGCTCTGATTTCTTATGATGCGTCGATACAATTTTTTGGGTGGTTGGTTTTTCTAGAACCCCTAGGCTTGAGTGGGCGTGAATTTTGTTCATACTTATTGTGTTTGGTTCCCTTCTCACGCTATGTGTGAGATTTCAAAGGTTGTGTGAATAAGTCTTGGAGAATCAAATATTGGAACCTTGGATTACTCTTGGCTTTTTTGTACAACTTTGCGAGTATCTAAAGTTAAGAGTCTGCGCCATGTTTCTATGTTCCCTAGCGGGACAGCCTTTTAATTGTAGGAGTTTTTGGTGCTTTTCTTGGCTCTCGTGGTTGTTTATCTCTTTTAGTGAGTCAACATAGTTTAGACGAAATAATCTTTGCAATAGAGAAGGATGTTTCAGCATGAAATACAGATCCAGAATATCTTGTTTTATTACTTGAATATTTTGCGGATGATATAAAGTGTTATTCGCGAAGGCTGAGAGAATTGCTGGAGTTTAGCTCTTCTGGGCTTTCTTGGGTGCCAGTTGAATTTGAGTAATTGTTGGTAGAATAGGTTTACTTGGAATGAAAGCCTAGGTTTCGTATCTTGTATCTTTGCAATAAACTATGGTGCATGGCTTATATGCTCACTGTCTGTGGTGAAGCTGAGAGGGTTGCTCCAGCTCTTATGAAACACCCAGAGCAGTAGAAATAGCCTGCCAAAATTCTGCAAAATTTTGAGGTGTCTTGGCCTTGTGATCTTCAAGTGAAGATTTATTATCCAACTTCACTTAGCTCACTCAAACTTGTGCTTGATTAGGTTGGCCATGGATATTAAGTTTATTGACCAATTCCTTGGTAGCAACAACGAATGATCAAAACTGTCTCACTTTTACGTTTTGCTTTATTTGTTATCCAATTTATTACTAGCAATTGATCGTAGTATAAAACTTTGATTTCTTCTGAGACAGGTAGGTTAGTTCTGTTTTATTTGACTTGCAGAGACTGAATTTATCAGCTGGTTGAGGTTCCTGAGTTAGTCATCGTTTCTTGGACGACTGGTATTTTATTTGGTTATTCTAAAATTTTAGAATAATTAAATCAGATAACGAGACTTATTAGAAGACTTAAAACAATGTTACTTTTAAGATGTAATTGCCCTCTTATACTTTATTCTATTGACTTGGTTATTTCGGGCTTATGGAATAATGTATTTTGATAGATGTTTTTTAGGTGGCTCAACCATAGGTTTTGAGCGGGTATTAAGGCTCGGGTTGGGTCTCAAGCGTTGCTCAAAGCTGTTCGATGCCCGTCGTTAAAATGCTGGCAAGTGGCCAGCATCGCCAGGCATATTTCCTGACTATTATGGAATGTGACAGAGCCAGAAACGAGATTTCAGGTATGAATATTGCTCTCAAAGGTATTTCCACCCCATCCGTATTGTTCCCTCTTCGTATCGCTAGGTTCAGCTTCAAGTGTTGATTGGAGTGGCTTGGGAATTCTGTAGCCAAAGATGCCACAGCTGACACATACAACGAACGATATGTTGGGCATTTTATATGTGAGATCTCGTCACTTGGTGCGGTTGATCATTATTTCTTCATCACCGCTCACGAAAATATGTCAGACTTTGTTTACTCTGAAGTCCTCGACGGAAAAGATCCGAAATTCGGGACGTCTACCATTCGATTACTATCCTTCGCTACCATAGAAAATGCCACAGACGAGTCCCCTCTCCAATTCGGCATGCACCTGGCTGAGGTAGACAACTTGGAGGCAACAGATCCCAAATTTGACGCTCTTTCGTATACCTGAGGCTCGGGCCACACTAGCCAAAACATAATAATCAACGGCCATCGGTTTCTAGCGACCGAGAATCTAGAAGCAGCTCTCCGACAATTGAAAAAACAAATACCTGATAGTGACGATGACTACAGTTCTCGGTTTTGGCGGAACGAGGGTGAACTTTGGGGAAGTCTTTGGATAGATGTCATCTGTATCAATCAACGAAGCAACGCCGAAAAGTCGCACCAGGTTGGAATGATGGGGCGCATCTACAGTTCGGCTCAACAAACCTTCGAATTACGAAAACAGCGCTGAATCAATGGATAACTTAGCCAGTATAGGACGTCGCTTCCAGGATATTATGTTCAATAATCAAATCACCTTGGATGAACTGTGGTGGCCAAACCCAAGCATCGATCTTAGTTTCCGTATGCTCGAGCTCACATCTCTCGATAGAGCCTTCAAAAAGTCGCTGGATTCCATAGGCTATCTACCTCAATGGCTTCCGCCAAT
Organism: Hymenoscyphus fructigenus; assembly: GCA_001414455.1. Lineage (NCBI taxonomy): Eukaryota > Fungi > Ascomycota > Leotiomycetes > Helotiales > Helotiaceae > Hymenoscyphus > Hymenoscyphus fructigenus. The sequence goes on from LKUV01000017.1 coordinate 21,078, forward strand.
AACTTCTTTGCTGCGTCGTCCTTGGTGGACACGCGCTTGGATCCGACAAGAAATCACTCTATCAAAAGACCCCATCGTACAATGCGGTTCCGATTACTGCCGCTGGGGTGAAATTGCCTCTGGTTTGACGCTATTGTGCATGAGATTTGAGCAAGATGAACGAAATCGACCATCGGAAATTAGCAGGTCGGGACCGCCAGAGGAGAAACCCTTTCTCAATGAAGTCGGTGAGAATGCTTTGCCACTGATGAGTTTCGGAAAAGATTCCGCGATCAAGACATCAAATTCAGAGATGCAATAGAGTTGTTGACGATACAGAACCACGCCTTATGCACCATGCCACAGGACAGGATTTTTGCCATCGCTGGACTAGCTATCGACTTGAAACTAAACAATACAGTTTATCGGAACCTAACTCCAAATTACGAACTAGGGATATAAGAAGTCTTCACTCGCGCAACACGAGCTATCATTCATTCTTGTTAGAACGAACCGATCAACCTGTTGCTTATTTTGACCTTCAATAGTTTCGACAAGAGTCTACCCAATCTGCCCTCGTGGGTTCCAGATTGGTCGCAGCCATGTGGGAAAGAGTTATGAGGAGGTAGAAACTGAATTTAACGATCCAGATTGTAAAATGCTTCCCATTGGAACCTGGTTAGAAAAATGCATCAAACTCTTCACGATGGAAGTCGGGGTATATAAGTCCGCTGCTGAAATGGAGAACTTATGGCACAGGCTAGTCGATACCAACACCTTCCCATACAGCTCGCACACCGACCAGTCAAAAAACCAAGAAGTTTTAGCGAAAACTCTTGTTATGGATCGGAGTGTCACCCTTGGCACGACTTCTCCCCTTGAATACTATATAATGGAATTTGACGAACATAGTGTTTTCGCTGGCCCACTCGAAAAATATATGCTGCTCGCCATCCTTAATCTTGCAGAGATCCCACCAACTTTCCTAGAAACCACCAACCTTCCCGACACTGTCAAAAAGAGAATCCTTTGTGCCCTATTCGCAGAGCAAACAACAAAATGTGCACTTCTCCGACGACCTGGGCTTTCAGGGAAAGGTTTCGTTGGCATTTTACTCGCTTCTAGTCTTCCTGGTGATAAGCTGGTTATCCTCTATGGAGCATCGATTCCATTTGTCATAAGAAAGGTTGGAAATTATCATAGGATTATCGGGGGATGCTATGTCCATGGGGCTATGAAGGGGGATATGGTTGTGGATAGTCCTTACCCTAGGGAACGGTTTGATTTTCAGTAATTTGGTGGCACTTATCGAGTTAGAGGTGTGTTGATATATTACTCTCCTTGACGTTTCATTACAGTTCACTGAAAGCTTTTGCGTGAGCCGCTTACTTTCATTTTTTATAGCAAGGGAGCAAAATTAGGTACCGTAGAAATTGACGAGAGATTATGAGTCTAACCGTATTCATCGGTGAGAGAACCTGTGCCACAAGTTTCTCACGTTAAAGCCAGACCTAAATGCGGTTAGACCCATAATCACTCTCGTCAATTTCTACCTTAATAATGTCGAAACTGCCTCTCTTTATTCTGATTTATCGGGTCTAATGCTGGATATATTGCCCTAATATTTTTTGGTCAAGAATTTATTGCTACGAAGAATTTGGCCTCAGGGAATCTACATTTTCCACAACGTGATTTCGAAGAGAGTGAAAATGAACGATCCTGCTATCTCACTTACCTCACTTTACTTTTTCTACTTTTCCTGGGAACGAAGAGGTAAGATGTGTAAGAGACTTGAGCCTACTTCCACTTCAACTATGCGAATTAACCTAGGACATTAAAACTTATTACTTAAGACAATTTAGAAGAACGAAAAGTTTGATTTATTGATTCTCCTAATCTTGTAGACTAATTACTGTCATTCTCCGAGAAGATCGTACGCAATATGATAGAAGAGTACCAGAGAGTAATGCTCGAACCTCTTACTCATGGATATTAGTTTGAATTCCCTGAAATTTGACTAGTAGCCACTGGAGCATTAGCTAGCTGTAGAATGCTTACTTTCATTCCTTTTTTGCTCATACGTTACTGCGGTCGCAATTCTCAGAGACAGCTATCTTGCCACCTAAGCTCCCTGACACCTGGGTTGTCACTTACTGGTTGAACGCACCAAAATTTGTTTGACTTATCCTCAAAAGTTGGAATTAGTATTCCGAGTCCAAGTCTAGCCGTTTTCATGAGGTATGAAGTAAAACAGCCCACTGTTCTGGTATTGCATCTCATTTTTATCCCTTTCAACAATTGCACCAAGGTAATTAAGCGAGAATTTGAGACTTTGATTCGTCAACACTCTCGTGGAGATATATATGATAATTGTCAACAGCCACAATAGCACCCCTAGTCATTATGCTGCTATAAAAAAGGGTGTTCGTAATTTCTGAAAATACCGACATTTTAATCGAAAGCTAGAAACAACTCGTTTTCACTCCCACTAACTAGCAGTTCAGTTGTCTAACTCCTTGTCAAGTTTTCAGCTCAATACTATCCTCAAACTAAGACACATACGTACGATAAATCGATTATCTGATGAAGTACTATACCAATTCCCAATTCCTCACGATCCCAGCCCTTGATTCCCCTCGTGTTCCCATAAATATCATCCCCAGTCAAGCCTCAACTATCTCCGAGACATTTTCCCGCCATCCCAAGCCCTCGTTTCCGTCAGCAAAAAGCAAAAAAGCAAAGAAAAATCCGAATCGGCCCCATCCGCACCCAATAATCAACCTGCATAAAATGTCTCTCCTTCTCCCATTAAACTACCGGTAGACACCCGAAGCCTCCCCCTTTTCTTTTTCCCGCCCGGCAGGTACCTACCTATATTCTCCAAGGCCCCTGTCAATAGAAACCTTCCACATAAAATCCGAATCCCTACCACATATCACATATTCCCAGAGATCATATCACTTTTTCCCAAGACTCAGATCTTGGTAAAGTCGCTCTTAATACATGAAATATAGACGGCTTAAGCCTCATTTGCCGATCCCTTGGTTCATCAGCAAAGCAGCCACAACCACATATTATGCAGCCTCGTCCGTCGATCCCTTCGATATGTTTTCCCCTTCCAGCTGAATTTTGGGGTTTTTGATATGCGTTCTCAGCCACAAGACAACTAACAAAAAGTATGCAGCCTCAGCGTCGACGACGCCCCCCTCCCCCCCGAATTGAAAACTCCCGACTTCCTATCCTCCGCATTATGCAGCCTCATCGCCGATCATTTGCGTTGACCAAAAAATAGAACATTTAGGCAGGGAAGGCGACTACCAGCATATTCCTTCAGCCCAGCCACAACAAACCACAACATATGCAGCCTCATTGACGATCTCGTATATTTTTCCCGCGCTTAGCCACAGCCCTACAACGTAACATCACGACAACATCAAACCATCAAACCAAAAGCCTCGTCGAAGATCCTCAAATATTTCCCCACCACTATTTCTCGGAAGCTCGGAATCAATTTTTGTCAAACATATCAAGCCTCCAAGCAGCCTCGTGACTAAAAAATCCCCTCCTCCCCTCCTTTTTCTTCGCTAAAGAAATTTGTGTGATTGATTATCCACCAATCAAATTGCGTTCTCAAAGCTGTAAATCCTACCTTGACATCGCATTCCTTTTCCCCTTTAAGCAGACAAACGACCAAATACCACATACAAAAATTAGCCCTTGCTACACAAACCTTCAGGCTTCCAAACCAAAACTCGTGCGACTCTATCAAGCCCCCAGTGTTACCCAAAGTAGACAATATAAAATTTGTGGATCGCGAAGGTGACTGCACCACATCATATGTTAAGACAGAAAAATAAAGGAAAATCAAAACCATAGCATACAAACCCACCCTCCCTCTTTTCATTTGATAGATGCAAAAGCGGAAGCTAAATTTACATGCAAGACGAGAAGCGCGCAGCATGTTAGAAATTGAAAAGCCATATGCAAAGCGCATCTGTTTCCCTGCCCTCAACCAAAATAAATTCGATGAACCCCAAAAACGAAGTTGTAGATCACACGCACTCAGCCTCCCCTAAAGTCTCCCACTGAAAAGTCTCCCCGCATACTCCTTTTCGGAAACCGGGGACAGAGAAACTCGGCCCCTTTCGGAAACTTACGGTCTTGAAATCATGACACCGAAACGCAAAACCCAAAGCGCAAAGACCAAAAGACCGGGTAACAGGTAATATAGCCCGATCGACATAACAGACCCGAAGAGCAATAAAGAGGGCTATAATCCGATCGGAATAATCAATCCCACAGCTGGTCGGATGAACGATATAAGAAGAAATAAAGGACGACATACCTTTGAGAGATACTCAAACGACGACCACCGACTCTAAAATAGATCTTGTACAATTCCAATCAGTTGCTCTAACCGACATAATTTCTCATCCTCCGCGCGCCTTAAAACGCATCATCTTACCCATTCATCCCCACCCCATTCCACCATTTCCTTTCCATCACCACCAAACTCATATGTGCACACACCCCTTTTCCTCTCGTAAAACAATATACAGTACAATCCGTGAGCAGCAAGATCTGCTTTCCAAGTCAATTCCCTCCATAACCTGGAGTACCATTTATCCATCCCTCATCACCCAGTAATCCCAGAAAACACTCCATAGGCCCCCCACCATGCAAAGCCACCCAAAATCAAGTTGCCTGTGAAAGCAATTGCCCTTTAGAACTTTTCTTTCCCAACTCATCAAAACATTTCATCCCAAACACATATTCCCCCGAAGCTAACACTTCTTTCGTACAATGCCATGCAACCAAACGCTTCCGTACATTCAAACACAAACAAAAGAACAAAATTTCCGCCAACACCATGATGGAAACGCTATATGAAAAGGGAAAAAGACCGAAAACGAAAATATGGATTCGAAGGGGCGAAAAAAGCGTCGTGGTATAAGTATAAAAAAAACACACTACAGTGTATAATAAACAATAACGGGGGAGAGGGCGATCAAGGTGGGGCGCGCCCTTGTGGCACACTGCCTTCTATCGACTCTTGCAAATCAAGACATTCTGTTAAAACTATATATATCAATTAGCGAAGCTTGTCCCGTGGTAGGTTGCCAATGCCTACTCGTAATGATTTGCTCTTCAGCCACTCCATATTGGTAATCGACTAGACCATGCTTCTCAACCGCATCGCACATCCGTATCAAATCCTTGGCCATCTTGTTGATAAAGTCTTGCGTCATGAGATTTTGAGGAGGCTGAATTCGGTGTCCAGTTTCGAGCATGTCTTTCTGTTTTTGGAAGATGCTGAGCCATGCCGTGTTAAACTCTCCCCATAGGCGGATTCTGTCGCTATGGAGTGCCAACTCGTCTACAGTAAGACCTTGATCAGAAAAGAATTAGTGGATAGGATCAAACAGAAGAAAACAGATGCATACCTAAATCCCCGACATGGCCTAAGAGCCATTCGGATACCTCGAGTAGGGAATGTCCTGCACTCGCAAGACGGCCATGAATGATGTTCTGAAATATCTCTTTGAGCGCGGTCTGATACGCGGTGTATGCTGCTTCCATTCCTGGTCCTTGGGCTTGAAATTCATCCTCAATGATATCTGGTGCGCCTTGAGACATTCCCATTGCCATACCAGTCGAGTAGCCACCGGGTTGAAGCATGGGTGCGCGGTCGCCTGGACTTTGTTGATGCTGTTGATAGACGGCTCCTGAGCCCGACGACGCATGGTGTTGCAAACCTGGAGGGCCTGGCGCACTGGTTGGTTCGCCTGAGAAATATGGTGCTGTAACGTCCAACGAACCTATCGGTAATGCGGGTTGCCGTGCTTGGAATTGCTGAGGAGATTCGAATACAGCGCTTTGGGGTGTTTGCTGTCCCACATTGTACATGTTGAGATCCGCATTGTAGGTGGTAAAGCTTTGCTGCTGCTGCTGCTGTTGCTGCTGCTGCTGCTGGCGCTGGTCTTGGTATCCCGAGGGGTACTGCATGGTGTTTGCTGGCAAGGCGGTCCCAAATGAAGATTGTGGTTCTGCGTAGTAACCCGAGTAGCTCGCTCCTGCCCCAGAGCCTCGTCCGGCAGAGGGAGATGTCGTCAACGGTCCACCAGCACTTCGATACCTATCTGCCGACGCTCCCGCGAACCCTCCTGAGCGGCCTTGACTGGAAGCAGAATTTTGGTTGAATCGAGGATCTGATCCTTGATATGGCGAATCATTCTGCCTCCGTCGCCGACTATTCTCGTCCATGCCCCGATCCACGCCCGCCGCCGACGAGCTTCTCGCCAACGTCTCGAATTGATGCGCCGCCGCCGGTAAAGGGACTGGCGTCGCGTGTAGGAGTGCCAGCTTGACTGTTTTTCTGGGGTCTCTTGCTCCGGAGGACAATGGACTTCTTCGAACCGGGCTGGACTGGGACGATCCGGCGCGATCAAGAACGCGAGCCGAATCGATATATGATGTTGCGGTAGCAGGCGACACGGGTCTCCGCGCTGGTCGAGATTTTTCAGACTTGGTGAAGAATTTTCTTGCGGTGAAATGTGTGTAGCGCCGTTCTAGAGAGGTGAAGAGGTACTTTATGTGTGGCCGGAGCGGGACAAGAGATATAGTGCTAACGCTACAATAGTGAAGCTCCTCAATCAGCAACGGTGTCGAAGGGCGAGGGGTGAATTGGGCTGGGACAGTTGTATAGTTGTGCAGCACCTCAAGCGCAGGCGCGATGCAGACGTGTATTGGTTGGGTTGGGTTGTCAACACGCACACATCAATCTCACACTGGGTCAATCCTTGGTTTCGCCTTGTGGTTGCGGCAAGCAATGACCTTGCGGGGTGATCTCCTGTTCTGTTCCAAGGGGGCTAAAGCGAATCGAAACCGGAGAGTTAAGAACGAACCGGTGCTGTTCCCCTGCTTTGTCCGTCTGCTATCAACGATTACTTCTCATGGAACGGGGGAGCGCGCCTTATTTCAACGGCGTGGCCTTCAATGCCACTGTCAACCACGTTACAAGCCTTCTAGAAGTCGTCAGCCAACTTTACAAGCTCCGTTTCAACTCGCTGTGTCTTCTGAGGTTGGAAAGGCGGAAAGATCTTGCGCCGCGAGCGCTCGGTGATCGATGCTTTGATATATCGGCCGTTCTCAAGTTACTGACTCTCTCGAGAAGCCTCAAGAGGGAATTTGGGAAGTTGGGCGCAAAGACCAAGTCGCAAGGATCGAAACACCTGAATCTGGGTAATCAATCGGCAAGTGCCTACGTCTGATCTTACCAGAAAGACTCAGGTATCGAAGATAGAGTTGAGAATTGGAGGCGAGTACTTCTCGGTGTTGGGCGTTCAAACCACCTTCAATCAGTCGAATTTCTCGAATAGTAATGACAATGGCGATGGAGACCGTGCGAGAGAGAGTTGATAAGGGAGCTAGCAGTCGAAGATAGTTCGGAGACTAAAGTACAACTCCGTATAGCAACGTTGATGGCTTAGTGAGCTGTTGCGGTCTTGTGGTGTGAATCTTGTCTGAACGATATTTTGATGACAATTTAGAGCAGAAGGAAACAGTCCTCCGTACGTCTTTTCTTAGGTGTCTTCTTTGCCTTTTCTAAAATGAATAGGCAATCAAAATGCCACACTACTGCCCGTTCAAGGCTAGTGATGTGTACTTGGATGCACTTTTAGTCCTATCCTCATCTTACTCCCGTAATTGGAGAGTAAAGAAGCGCACTAGCCGGAGATATTGAGTCGTTCGAGGCGCTAGAAATTGGGAATTTAAGAGTTAGTCGTCTGTATCGTCTGTGTCCAATGATCAAATTTCAAGGCTGCTACTGAATTGTAGTCGATAACGAGGACGGGATGGCGCCGTCGTGCTGGACGATCTAGTAGATCTAGATGGGAGATTGACAGCGACCGATGATCGTTTTTTGAGTCAGGACTTTTGGTGAAATGACGAGTGGGTTGTGGGTACGACTCAAGACCCAGTAGTGTCCTTTGTTGTGATGGTGGAGAGCTTGAGGTGGGATGGTCCTTGAAGAAGTCGACAATATGGACAAGTCTACCATGACAAGACAAATTGACGGATCGTAGGCGGCATATGGAGGCCTTTTGATTGCTCGAATGATCTGGTCCTCGGGGAAATAATAAAATGCATGCAAATGCCGAACAGACGCAAGCCTCTCCGGGGTGAGACCTCTGGGCCGGGGGTTGGGGCGCGCCTACGAATGCCGCTAAAAGAGAAGGATCGTCAAAAAGGCGATAAAGTGGTGCGGTGGTGCAGTGGGAGGGTGGAATGTCGGATATCGAAAGGATGGGATCTGCAGCGCCACCACTAAAGACCAAAGTGCTTCTGGAAAGAAGGATATAAAAAAGAAGTCCCGGAAACTGAAAACCCTGGGCAGCAATGGCGTCAAGGAAGCAATGGCAAGCCTCGCGACTGGCTCCTGGCTTCTGGCTTGCTCCTGTTATTCGCAAAGAAGGCACCGATGCGGCTCAGTCGGGCTAGGGGACGTGAGCTCGAAAATGCGGCTTCGAATGTTTTATATTTTTCGGAAAAAGAAACAATGTTCTGAAGCGGGCATTGCCGGGGCCACCGAACGAAGGAGTGTTTGCTGAAGAAGTAACGACAGACAGAAAGGCGAAGAAGTGTCAATGTTCAGTGCAAAGTACAAGTAAATGCTTCTACTATGGCAACGTTCAGATCTGGCGCGGAAAATGCAAAACCAGCAAGGAAACGAGGAGGATGCGTCGGAGCCGGCGTCGGGTTGCAGACGGAGTAATGAAAGTTACCTTGTTTGTAGCAAGAGACGACAATCTTGCCTTGGAGGCCGAGATAAAAGAGACAAATCGAGGAGCCTCACTCTAATCAGATCTTCTTCGTCCCAAATCCTTCATACAACTCCACCTTTTCAACTGCCTTTGTGCAAACGCCAGGTCGATCAAACTGCAATCCACATTCACGCCCCCAAAACACGCACACTACCCACGCGCAACGTACTATTGAGGAGAGAATATTTCCGGAGAACTATGATTATGGAGTAGCAGCTAAAGAACGACTTTCCCACATCCTCAAACATCGGCATCGGTTGGGCGGCTCTTTACAGTGGCTGTTCGCTATCCGCACTACTTGTACTTTACACCCGCATCCTCTCCAGCACACCGGGTCCCTTGTCCGAGGATGAGCTCTCGTGGGCGCTGGTGGCACGAAAGGGTGAGACATCAGAACCATGGTAAGGACCGCAATAAGCCATGTGTGGTAGCTGTGGTTTGTGTCTGTGCTTGTGTAAAGATACCCAGGTTGTACGCCGACGAGGCGTGTATCTTAAGCTTAACGAGCGGGATAGTCCAGGTAGGGGTCGTGGACTCCCTGGTGGAACACAAGACTCGATATCAATATCGAGCCAGCATCCGAATTCGCGGCGGCGTAGGCCTACGAGACATCTAATCGGGCCTCTTATCCTTCCTGGCAACTGAAGCCCTCGCTGTGCCTGCCAGAGCCAGCGCCAGAATCCGTCCACATCCTCAACCATCTCTCGGAGACTTGGGATTTAGGCATCTCTGGAGTAGTGTTTGTCTAGTGACAGATAGCGTGCTGCTTCAGCGGGGGAGCTATCTTTGGGCAGCCTTTGCTACTGGCGAGGAAGCCCCTGAAACGGCCACTTTCAGTCGTCGACGGGATAGTGGTGCCGAGAAGCAACGAATCATCACATTCGGTCAGCAGAAGCGTGTTGCCCAAGGTGCCAGGGGATGCGTCTTTTTGCGTGTGAATTGGGCTTCGTACAGGAAGTCTCGAGGCTTGATCCATGTTCCATGTGAAGACGTCTGTCGTTGAAAAATTAGGCGGCCTACCCTACCGTATCCACTTACAAGTAACCCTGTTATCCTTCCCTGTCAGTTTTTGGCTGCGTGGTGCCCTGGCGGGTGGCAGGACCTGCATGACACTGGCCCGACTTTTTGAGGATCGACACAGGCAACTTTGCACCGTGTCTTCGTGCTCTCGCGTCAATCAAACCTGGTTGTTCCAATTTAGTTGGATTCGCCTCTCGCCTGTCCATTCGACCCCGAATACGTCGATAATCGATATGGCTCCGCCGACGATGAGAAAAAAATTCGTGGGAAAAGCTAGGGAAAGCTGCGGGAAATGTGACCAGTCGTTACCGGTACTCTGCTGTAGTGCCGCTGGCCGTCCGTCGTCATGACGGTAATAGGAAAAGGATCAGAGCATAAAGCCGTGAGGGTTCGCCTGAGTCGCTTCAGAATGAAGGGAGTTCGAACGCAAGTGTTGTTGGTAACGGTTATATTGGTTCGCTTTGACGAAGGTCCCGCCATGGGAAACGATAGATCTGGAGATCTGGAGTTGATAAATTAAATGCGACGCTGTCCACCCAGTCTAGTAAGCCTAGCAAGCCAACCTAGGTACGGGCAACCGGATGCAGCACTCCTAGTCAATAATTGCCATGGTATGACTTGCTTCCAGCCTTTTGCAGCGTGGATGACAAGCTTCAGGGAAGCAGTGAAGCAAGGCCTCTGCTCTCAAGGTTGCAATTCGAAATCGGTGCCCTGCTTGATTTCTTCGCCTCATATCGTCTCCAACACAACAAAACCAACAAACTCTATATAGTACGGTCCTCGATATGGAGTACCCATGTTAGCATAAGTTACATAACCTTACACCTAGTCTAATCTTCATCGCAGGCCGTTCAGTTATCCATCGCTAAATCATCGACGGAACCACTCGGCCACTACCACCCACTTCAGGATCCCTTCCGGACTCCATTTCCCTCCTGGGCCAGCCATGCGTCAGCGAGCTAGCCTTACCCGCTCTAGCCTCTAGGGGAAGGGTACTAGTTGGGCCTCAGTGAATGATTCAATATCAATATTGTGGTAACAGTTCTCCGTCTGCACCTCCCTCACACACCACTTCAAGGAACGGAACCAAACCAAACTACAAGAATAGAAAGAGAAATGTGAAGGACCGCACGCAGACCCTTCATCATCATGCGCCCGTCTGCAGCTGCCAGATCTCCTGAGATCGATCATGCAGTACAAAACAACAGCTTGCTCGAATCACCATGTTCGACCAATTGTGGTGGTTGCCAGCGATATGCGACCGCGTGGGATCCGGAACTTTGGAAGGGCCTTCACGTTTCGCAAGTTCATCCCAATGAGGACCATCGAGCGGGTCCAGATCTGCAGTTTGAAACGAGGAAAAGCTCCACGGCCAAGGCGTCGCAGGTGCAGATCGCTTCTCCATCTCACGGGCCCCCATCGAAAAGGGGCATGAGCCATCCAAATTCGGAGGAGAGCCTCAACAAGGCTGCTCATTCCGACGACATTGTGCTAGAAAGTGTCAACGAGGAGTTTGTAAGACGGTACTGACTGAATTCTGCAGCTTGGTCAATCTCCTCGCTTTATGCTATTTCAAAACGCTGTTTCGTGACTTCACACATCGCATCTCGTTGTTCCTTCCTCATCTTGACTCCTTTCAAGTCTTCTGGGAACTACCTAGAGTAAATCCGTGTCTCTCAGCGTCATCGATGCAGGCGCAACATCATTTAGCCGCAAGATCCAACGAACATCCTGCATTTCGAATTGTCACTTCGGAACATTTCTTTCCACAGACCTCTCTCGTTTCCTGTCAGGCCGTTGGGTCTTGCATTCCGCTCCTCGGATGGCCTGTCCGAAGACCTCATGAGTACCGGCATCCATTCTCTCCACCAAGATGAACCACTCACTCGGGTCGAAAGCCTTCCCGATCACTCGTCATGTCTTGCGGCTTCTCATCTTCTTTCTCTTCGAATAAGGACCTCCAGGTTTACATTTTCTTACCGAGATTTAGCCTCTTGCTCTATTAGGTCTAGGTTTTGACGAGAATATTAAGACCGTCACAAGACGACCCCTTTTACGTCTAGTCTGAGATTCAGGTTCGAAACCTTGATATATCACCATGGCGAGCTAATTTTGCGCATCAGAACCCTTCATCTACCCGTCTTTTCGTCCCAAATATGCACAGACCAGCACAGACCAATACAACTCCTTCCAGAAGACACTAAGAAGCATTCAAATTTCCACCAAATGGTTGAGAACGAATCATCCCGCCAAATCCTGCATCAACCAAAGAGACCAACCATCGGAAAGCCCGACATGAAACGTTTATCGCTCTCCCTTGAGCAATTTTTCATTTGGCACAAGCCGAGTTCCGAGTGAAGTTTAGAGACATAATCTCAAGGGACGTTCACGCAATCTCGTTTTGGCTTCAATTGCGAAACGGTTATTACCCATTGATTGGAAATCATATGGAACTCGATCAGTAGTACCAAAAGATTTTATGATCTACCGCCATGATTTCCACGGACTTGTCGAAATCGGTATTCATTGAGGCAGTGCTACCCCACATGACACGTGTGGATAATGACTGAGGAAAAATCCAACATTCATCTTGGCATTTATGCTCCTCTTCGGGGTGGCTTTATATGCTTGTTGTTTCTGTTGGTTTTTTCGGAATTTACCAGTTCGATACCAATAAGGCGATACCCCGCACTTTGAAATCATGCTTTGACTATTATTGTTTGGTCAGAACTTCTTTTGGACCTGAACGTGGTGTTTTTCATGCATGCAGTCATGCTTTTCAAAAGCTGGAGGAGGAAATCATGCATCTTGGTGTACCCGAGCACGAGTAGCCTCTCTTGAGTCAGGGTCTTTGCTTGTGTCATTATAGGACAGCTCGTACTCGTATGGGTATGGAGAGGAATGGTAGATTCAAGGATTTGAATATCCTCAACTGTGTATTGAGTAAGCAAGTAGGCGTTATTCGCTTAGTTTCTTGTTTTGTTTTCCCGCAAGTGACACTGTGGTGATGGGTTCCTGCTAAACGATTGGGTGTTCCCTAATTTACTTCATTTCGAAATTGCTCTGGGATACGCGGTCGATGGTTTCAAGACTTCACTATCGTCATCCTGTTGCTTTTGACAATTTACAATGCAGCTCTTCTCCTTTGGGGATATCGTGTATTCAAGCATTGCATGACTCGCAAGAAATTGAAGTTTGGCTTCCTAGCCTCTCAACCGTAGGTATTTATCATATCTACAAGTTTTTGAAAAATATATTATGTATATTATATTTCAAATTATTTATAGAGAGACAGCTTAGTATTAAGGTGCCGTGCATTTGAAAAAGTTTCAAGTCATGCCTTCCGAAAAGTCGTACTAGTGTAATCACCACCTTCTATAAAGTATTCAACTATGGTGATGCCATTTTTCCGATCTCTAGTGAAAGATCTTTTGCGCCTGAACCTCTGCTGGAAGAACTTACGACAAGGTCTATGAGTGCAAGGAGCGTTTTTAAATAGAGCAGACTCCGGCTTTAACGCGAGATGTCTCGTGATAAAATAAACGAGGGAACGATTTATGTTGGGTACTCAGTATATAACTAGGTCGCTCTTGCTTTCTCCGACAATGTTGGATTACTCTCGACTCTTATTTTCTACCCTTCTTATCTTTGTTCTCGTAATGAAAAAGTAGGACTAATTTGCTGTGTACAATCCCAATTCTCTCTTAATAGCAAGCGAACTAGCTCCAAGTATCACCCCCCCCCCCCACCCTCCGGATTTAAATTTTCTTTCACTCTCTGCCACCTTGGTACTTGGGTTTTGATTTTGTGGCCATCAGATTGAGGCCTTGTTCCTGCCATGTAGGTGGTATTGCTGCCGCTCGCCGCCATCCTTTGTATGCCAATTTGTGTGTTTACTAAGTTTCCTTAGGCAGTTTGCAGTCCCACACGCCTTCTTCCAGGGAAGGAAGATTCGAAACCGGCGTTTTACGTAATTTTAAAAAAGGATTTAGTTTATTTGAAATAGATTAGATTTTTTACTTCTTTAAACAATGTTAAAAGAACAAAGCTATAGATTCTCTTTAGTTAAACCATAAAGTACATCGAAAGTCCTTCCAAGAATTAAATTTATTCGAAATAAATCGTCTATTTTACTTCTATAAACGGAGTTACGAGAACTGAATTTGAGATTCACTTTAGCCGAAGAATAAAGTACTCTATAACTAATTTCAATAATACAAGCTATCTAACTTAATTTATTACTACAAAAGTATTTATAAGAACAGAATCTAGCTGTTATTTCGTAAAAAAGGAAATACGTCGTAATTACTGTAAGCATGTAGATTCTTCGAAAGAAATTAGTTATTCGACTTATACAAAATATTTTTCTCCGAAAGAGCTAATATCGAGACCAGGAATGTGAGCCATCAGCGACCAATGATGGGGGCATTCCCAGTGATCTTTTGATGCGTCGGAAATCTGAAATCCTGGATGCAAGCACCACCGGCCGCGGCTTACAAGTGTTACAATAATATACTATCCTGTCTCACTTAAACTAGCAGTATGAGACTCTAAGGATTTTTCCCATATCCCACGCTCAGCTCTTGGCTTAGCACAACGTAACTTTTTCGCATGGAGGCCAGCCACCAAAACGAAGCTTAATCATTGTCCAGGACTTCCTCCCTCACTTCCACGGTCGCAAGAACGCTTCTCATAGCTTACTAAGTGCAGGAATTTGTTAAGAATTCTCTGTAGTCGTAATAACAAGTCAGCTAAATTGGAATTGGTGGGGTTGGTTTGTCTGATTACTTGAGTACTTGATGTGGTTGCGAATGAGGAATTTGAGACCAGACCAGGGTTATCCATTTCTGGCCTCACTCTTTCAAGTTTCCTCCATGAGACAGATGTAGACACCAGTGAATTGAAATGATTCGCAGTATCGACATGCCACCTATTTGCTCGATGAACCAGATTGCACATATTATGGAGTTTTTGCAAGTGAAAGTTACCTCTCGGGTTTACTCCACCCAGACAGCGCAAGGTTATTCTAAAACTTTGCAAGAGCTGAGTCCAATTTGTGCCTCTTTTTTAAGTGAAATTATTTCCCCGCAAACTCCGAAACAGTGTAGGAAATGAGTAGAGTAGAGTAGAGTAGTAACTACCTACTCTACTCTACTCTGAGTAACTCAGATAGTTGAGTAATCTTTGCCCACACTGGTCCGAAAGATTGAAATACAAAAGCACGTACAAGAATATATATTTTCCTGTTTATATTAAGTTTCACCAGATGACTTAATAACTGCAAGCACTTGAGGCAAGTCTTTAAGATAAAAGCAGTTATGGTATATACTTTAAAAGAAGAATATTGACATTTGAACTAAAATAAATACATCGAAGTCAAGTATGCGAAAGAATGTATAAGAATAATTGAAAAACATTGCTGAAAAAGATGAAACAGAAAAATATAAAGTCGATATACACGAGTACTATACAAAACCAGTTGTACAACAAAAAAAATCTGCTTCTAGGCGGGTCCTGAAGACTCGGGTTCAGGACGAGGACGTTTATTCCTTTGTTGGCTCTCAGGTGCAATATTCTCACTATCCGTTTCCCCAACAGCAGAAGTATGATTTCGCTTCGGTGCTAGACTGACCACATTTCTGGCACTGCCACTTGCAACACTTAATGGCTGGGGTGCAGCATTGGTTTTAGAAGAATTTGGCTTCGCGGCCTCCCTCGCTCTGATATTTTTTGATGCCATAACGATTCCGTTGCCGTTGTTATCATCATCAGCAGTAAGCTCTATGAAGGTCGAGTCGTCGTTTTCTTCGTCGTCATCTCCATCTATAGTAAGGTCCACCACAGTCGCCCTCGCGACAGGTACCGCGGGAGCGATGACAGGAGCAACTACTCGGGGAGCAGGGGGAGGCAATGGCCTTAATGAGATGACTTTTGCGTAGTCTTGCTCCCCAAGAACTGCTTTCAAAGGTTCTTCTCCTAAATCTAAAATTGCCTGTTTGATTCTCGCAACCTTCGTTTCATATTCTTTGATAGTTTTGTCGTACCCAGGTCTCATCTTAGTTATGGCTAGAGAGTACGGAGTTCTAGCATGGCTGGGCCGTAGCACAAGGCTTCCATCGCGTTCATCTGAAGAAAGTCGTGAAGTGATATGATTCATGTGTTGGATGGACATAGGGATGGACATAGGGCGATTAAATACAGAGACACCTGGGTCAACGAGGAAGCTATCCAGCAAAGTGCATGGTTGGCAGCCACGGTTGCCAAAACGGCCACCACAGCCATGTCTACGATAGATCCAATTTGCCGGGGGAGCTGGCCGTGGAGGGACGCACTTTGACACAATCGCGCTCAAGATACATCGATACGAGTCTTTGATAGAACTTAAGGCTGTGAGGGGAGACAACACAGGAACCCCCCCCAACGTAAATAACTTCTAGTTTAGAGGAGTCTGCTGTGTTCACGTGTTCCTGAGACCTCGTACAGAATGCTCCACAAGATCTTCTCTCCCTCGGGAATGAGCAGCCTTGAGAACATGGACCCTGGAGGCAAAGTGTATCATAATCTCTTCTGAAAGGGTAGATGTAGAGAAGGCGAATTCGCTATTTCGTTCAATGTTCATCACCGAGGCTGCCTTGGAGACCAGGGCAAGGAACGCATCAGCCGGATCTGGCACTTCTCGGTGGAAAGACAGGATCACTGTTGGTGATGCCGCATTGCGCTCAAGGGCTGGGAACAATCTGAAGGATTTCAGTTAATACCATTGATTGGTGCAGTTGATAGACTCACACTGTGTTCTGGAACCCAAGTAATCCGTCATTATTACGTGACTTGGCTATCTTAACAAGCTGAGCCGCATGTTTCTGCCCCGACAAAGGCAAGGCTGCAATAGCTCGATCGTACTGGGCAGACTCCCACGCAATGTCCAGCAAACTCAGGTTTATCTTCGCTATTGTATCGCAACGCATTGAAAAGGGTGAAAAGTAATCCGACTTCATCTTTGATAGTTGATGTTTCAATCTAAATAGTGGGTTAGCAAATACTTGGGACAGGCCGGTGAACGTACTTTCTGCGGAGCCAATGGGGTTCTTTTCGCAAGAGTGGTTCAAGATAACGGAAGTAGTCGGGTTTAGAAAAGGTGATAGGGAGAGCAAGCTTTGTTAACTGGCGATCCCTAATATGAGCAATGGCAATGACTACCGGCACGATAATAGCTGGCTTAAACTTCATTGTCGGCGAAAACCAAGTACTACCGTCGAGTACAAACTTGCAGATGTCTTGGACATCAAGCAAGGCACCAGGATTGGCCATATGCAACTCGTGATTGGAATAGAACCGTTTGAGGATTTTTTCGGCTCCTTTTCTCTTACTTCCGAGAAAGAACGACATTCGTAATTTTCGAGGCATCATCAAAGCCATCTGGAACAGATAAGCCATAACCATTGATGTGGATAATTGAATAAATACTTACCGATCTATAATAATAATGTGTCAGATTGCTGCGACGTTCGTCATGATCTTCGTCATCGGGTTTAACATCCTTAAAGGGTTTGTCTTGAATAAAACAATCATCATTGAATCTGAAAGTAAAGTCCTTGAATGGTTCCTTCCCGTTTAAATCGACGAGTTTCTCGACTTTGGTGGAATCTGAAATTGTATATACCATATATGTCGGAACTTCATGACGCTCAAGAAATCCATTACTGCAGCCTTGAACTGTTCTCTCAATGTTTGTCAGACAGGCATAAAAGTCAGTATCCATACGTGCCTCTGCTAACCGGGACACAACCAGATAGTCTTTGCCTTTTAAACTTTGATGCGACAGCTTTTGAGTTTCGTATTTGTACTCCAACAAGATGCCCATATACTTTTGGTCCGTATACTTTGCTTCTTTTTCCCAGCTAGTAAGCATGGAACAAAGACCTGAAAGCCTTCGTTCAACCACTGCAGTAGAGCATACCGGACCTGGGCCACGAATAAGAGAGTATCGAAGAACAGCCATTGGATAATCGAATGGTGTCTCTCGAGTACATGTCACATCGGAAAACTGCTTGTTATCAGCCATGCAGTCAGTGTGCTCAAGGGGACTTCTACTTACCCAGGCGAGGTAGAGGTATCGAATGCTGACATAGTTGCTGTGCTAAACACTTTTCGTCGTTTACCATAAGAAACAATAAGGTTCCCTGGATCCCCGGTTGAGGGTAATAGGAAATCCAATGTTCCAAGAGCTGATCCGTTACTGTTTTTGTAAGAATACGTTTAATAAAAGGTAGGTTTCGACTCACTCTACAGGAGATTGAATAGTGCTACCTGGTCCAGACAAAATTAAACTCGATACAATCGCAGATATCCCACTCGTGATACCCATCGTGGTTTGGATAGTTGCAAGCAAGTCGTAGATACGTGAGTTCCAAGCTGGATTCATGGTGCGTAAGTAACCCGCTTCCATCATCCATACTTGGTTCATTAGAGGTGCACCCGCTACGATTGGCAATACAGGCTATTGGGCACTATTGTGTTTAATGAATGCATGGTGATACCGAGAGAGTGGAAACCCGAGAAGTTCCGACCCAGCAAAAAGCAATCCAGGATTTGCATATCTTTCAATTGTTCGTAGTATGCAATCATAGCGGTACCTTTGGCTGCGCGGAGGTACGTGTCCAACTCTCCCTTGATTTCATAGCTAGGAACATAGTCATCCGAGTCTGATTCCAGATCCGCCTCCGAATCTGATTCTGAGTCTTCGCTTGGGTCTTGATTTGGGCCAGCATCGGGATGCTCGTCTGCCTCATCGTCTTCGCCTGCATGATTTGCTCCATTCTCGCCAGCGAGTTGCGATTATGGACTTTGGGGTATCGCTGCATTCTCTAGTGCTACACCCGCAGCTCCATCATTTCCTGTTGCTTCTGCAAAACCAGCTTGCGAAGACATTTGTCGGGTAGTTGCGTAACTTGCTCTATCGCGTCGCGAAGCCAGCCACAACTGCATATATGTTAGCCGTAATTCGCGCTCAGTTCAAAAGGAGTAATTGATGCGGGGGGACGCCTAGACTTGTTTGCCAGTTGATGCTGTACAAAATTTGGGAATGTCTTACTTTGTGTTGTTGGTGGTTGCGTTCAAGCTGCGGGGTAACGTGCTTTGTCTTTTGACTTTCGCGCTAACACGTGACAGGCCCTGCATTGCTTTCAATGGCAAAGAAACTTCATGGACTTTATTATCCTAAATAAACTAATAGATATTCGAGAAATAAAGCATCCCAGAGTTTCGTAACAAGTAAAAGTCTCTAGTGAACAATATTATCTCGTATCTTTGAAACAATTAAGTTGATTTAAGTATAGTAGAATGCTTAGAATCAAAAGATATAATGTTAAAGTCTCCGAGTAATCTCAGTTCTTCGTAAACTCTTTAGTATAATTGAATTAAAGAACAGATGTTCGAGAGACAACAACGAGAACAAGAGTCTCTAATAAGACACCTCGTATACCTAAATAATATTTATTGAACGATGTTATCTTGTAACTCTGAATCTGTTATGCTTTGCAACGCGCTTTAGTGTCGAAATTCAAATACGCCAGACCAAATTGGCAAGAAAGAATATCTTCGGTAGAAGCAATGCACATCAAATTTGAGAACATAAATATGTGTTGCATTGGACTTTGGGAGCTTGATGTCTACCGGCTCTGAATGGATCTCTCGTGTTGGAAGCTTGGAACTCGGACCGCTCCATGTCTTTCGTTCCTTCCTTCTCACAAGCAAACAACAACGTTCTGATGTACCCCTGCTAAGAGGAAGAGAACCTCATGGCTGTGTAACTTGATTTTCCTCTCACGTATTGTGCTGTTCCCTTACCGATAGCACCTGCCAATCTGGGATGAAACTCCCAAGCTTCCAGTCATCGAACCTGCTAGGCTGCTCTGAATAGTAGTCTAGTGTGCCAGGATCGTTCACAAAATAGTGTAGTCATCCCTTTTGCATCATACACGACTTTAAAAATGAAATACCTGCGGATATGTAGCAAATATTATTGTGGCTCTTTGACTCGATGGCAAGCATAAAATAAAGTATTCGATAAAGAGCTTTTTGGTAGCTCATGCAACATAAACCACATCGTCTTTCAAGCGAGGTTTTCCTTCCAATTACATCTCGTACTCAATTATTTCGAATACTGCGGTCAAAGTTACAAAACTAAGGCGATGTGTGGAAGGAGTGCTGAACATTCCGACGTGCGACGGGGACCGTGATGGTAAAAGGAACTTCCGTCTGAAATCCAGATTGGTGACTGGCCAGACCAGAGGGTGCTTGCCAGGGCCGAAAATGGAAGGCGCAACTAAATGGGTACAGTCCCGCAAATCATGAGTCTATCGTTCCTTCCCTCTTGCCCCGATCTAGTTACCTGCGACAAGAGGCGGGACTTCGAGAGAAAGTAAGAACAGAAGGCACGAATTTTTTCTCTCCAAGGGCCGGAAAGTGTATAGGACAACGCTGGCAAGCCATCGGTGATCCAGAATGTAAAGTAATGGCTCCTCATTGATTGAGCGAGCCATCATCGCGGGGGGCAATTAAAAAAAGACATTGCCGACACACGATTCCCGAATAGGTAGCTTCACTTTGATCCACGAGTCGTGAGTTTCTTTGCAGGAGGTGGTTCCAAAAATCGAGTAAAGCTTCTCTGTGGTTGAACGAGTCGCCTCTCACTTGGAAAGGGCAGACAAGTCGGCCTTGGCATCGGAGTGGTTTGTTGATGAGAGGAAGGTACGTTGCAGGTACGGTACCTCAGATTCAAATTCCACTTCTGAAAGGTCGATGCAACGTGAGCCATCATGACTCTACACGAAGGAGCAAGCTAAATAAGAGTAAGTTGTGTATACGACATAAGAATAGAGACAGCACCATCGATACCCACGAAAATGCCCTGGAGGTTGTTCCTTCCTCTGAGTCGACCAGCTGCCGCAATGCGACAGAGGCCTACCTATATAAGGGAGCAATTCTGCTCTCCTTTCCTTAACAACAAGCAGGATAGGAACTCATCTCTCAAGGATGGAAGAGACCAAAAGCCGACTAAGAAGCAAGCCTTGATTCAAAGGCTGAGGCCGACGCTGCAACCCACGGTTCTGTATTTCGTGAGCAAACCTCATTGCCGCCATCAAACGGAAAGCAGTTCTTCCGATTGTGATAACTGGCGGCATTCACTCTTACCTACTTGACAAAACGTTATTGTGAAAAAAAAAAATTCTCTTAACTATACTTCAGAACCCGAGAGCTGTATCTGAAATCTTTTGAGGAAAGAGGAGGTATCACGTGAGTGGGTGTGAAGACGGGATGTGCTTCTCAAGCTTGCTGGTGGCTTACCCCCTTTGTCGTAGACGTGTTTTCTTAGCCCTCTAGCGCTTGCTAAGTGCTTTGTTTGCCCGTCGAAGACTCTGGTTCTTGGCTTTCAATATTACTAGCTGATACATGATTTTCGATGCATCCTTTGCAAACTAGTCAACAGCCTCGTAAATATTACTTGGAGAGCTATTCTAGTAACAGGTAATTTAATTTTTGATCAATGTAGTCTGTGACATGGCTTTAGTTAGGTTGTTTAGTGTCTGGGAAACCTAAGGTTAAGCAGTACCTAGGCAGGAGTTTGTAGGTGTGGGCGTCTTTAACTTAAGATCAAGCATAGATATCACACTCTCAGGGTCAAATAGAAGAAGTCTAGCTCCTTGGAACCCTCCTCGAATGTTACTTTTAGTCATTACAATATTAAATGTAGCGTGGAAGGCGAGAAAGAAGTCGTCCTTAGTAATATAGGAAATATTAGCCTATATTATATCTTTAATTTACTGACTGTATGCCTGTTTTAGAGGGCTAAAACACCTAACGTCAAGTGGCTGGAGTATGTGGGAAGAATAAGCGGGCATACAAAGAGTAATAATGTTATATTCCTTACAGTACTCCTCAAACTCGTCTAAGTAGTAGCTCTTATAACTGTCGAGGACTAACAGGCGAAAAACACTAATAGTTCAGGGCTTAGTGTGCTTCTTGAAATGCTAAATCTAATCTACACCCTTCTCGTTTATAGTCCAACTGTTATTAGTAGTAGCGATTACCTAGTCAGGTGGAAATCTACTGTTTTGATACTAAGAGGCTAGGTGATTTTTCCCTACAACAACTACAAATGGCGGGACGTTCAGGCCTTGAGAATTAATACCCTGGATCACTGTAACCTATTCCTGATTACTAGACTATATTCTTTTCGCTTTTGTACGCCCTTCTGATCTTGTTACAACTATTGTAGTTAAGATAACGTCTATTATAAACCTAGTCTCGTCAAAGTTGTAGATATCTACTTTATTAATTCTATACTTTGCAATTGTGTTCTACACAAGCTTAAACTAGCTACAAATGACTTCTGGATCTTCGCACTTAGCTCTCTAGTAGTTGTATTTACGCTAGAAGCATGTCTAGAGCTCTGGACGGCGCTTAACAAAGTTAGAAGCCTAATGTTTACTAACGTGTGACATGTCGTGTGTCACGAGTAGTTGATTTGCTATATCTTCAACAATAGACAGCCAGGGAGGAAATCCTTTAGTAGCTAAGTCGAGTATATATTAAACAAACACTGATTCCTCTGAGTCAGTTAATTTCCGTGAGTTAGCTAAAATAGTACGTCGTAGAGGAACACTAAGCTTACGGAAACTAAGCTTATGATGACTACAAGAATATATCTTTGCTGTTGCTCGAGCGCTTAACTTTGGGTTGTTTTGCATAGCCTGGAGGGCTAGAATGATTTTCCTTTCGTCGTCTTCCTGTGGCATGTTTTATCGTGGAGATATTAAGTGTTTAGTGGAGTGGTTGTGCAAACGCGTTAAAGTGTCACGAATCACGTGTCAGCACGTGATGAGTAAGTCCAGACGGCGCTCTGACAGGACGAGATACTATTGAGTAGATATAGGTTAAGGGGATTAGTTAGAGTAGCTAACCAATCCAAGGATTTTCTTTGGTATAAGGTCACGTGATATTTACATTGACTACATTGACAGTCGATGTTAGCGATTAGAGTTGACAGCATCGACAGGCAATACTAGCGATCTATGAAAATGAAGGTTCTCTATATAACTGACATGTCTGCTATTAGATAGAAGCTTTATACTTAACTCCTTTACTTTAGTTTTTAATATATCTTGTTTTAACATCTTGAGTTCAAGTAACAAGTTTACCTTTAAGTAAACACCTAGCACATCTAGACCTCTTACTATATAACAACCTTTAAGACTTAAGTTACCTGTGTTACTTTTAGTACAGAAGTAAGTTTTGTTATACTTTGAGCATCTGCTTAGAAGTTTAGTTACTATAGCTCTAACTCTACTAAAGCTAGCTACAGCTAGTTCTAATACTAGCTGAACAAACT
Source organism: Hymenoscyphus fructigenus (assembly GCA_001414455.1). Classification (NCBI taxonomy): domain Eukaryota; kingdom Fungi; phylum Ascomycota; class Leotiomycetes; order Helotiales; family Helotiaceae; genus Hymenoscyphus; species Hymenoscyphus fructigenus. The sequence goes on from LKUV01000017.1 coordinate 44,292, forward strand.
TGTCAACTCTCTCTAGCAGCGCTGAGAGAACTCAACCCCGGGCCACCTCTGCTGTACTACTACTAGACAATGAACCAGCACTAGTAGACCCTAACTACAACAACGCTAGCATGCCTAATGTACCTGAACTATTTAAGGTTAAAGTACTCGAGACTATCTGAGTCAAGCTCCTAGATATATACTATAGAAAGAGAAACAAACTTGAGTTATTTCTCCTCTAGATAGACATCTACTTTAACTTTAATATAGACAAGTTTACTAATAACTATAACTCACGATTGATCTTTGTAATCTCCTATCTAAGAGAAGCTGTATTAGATTAGGCCTAACCCTACCTCAAGGACTTCTTTGTATACAAAGACAACAATAGATTAATAGAGGATACCTAGATAATGTTTAAATCCTTTAGAGGGTTTAAAGTAGCAATTAGAAAGGTATTTAGAGATTTCAACGTAATTCAAACAGCTATACAAAAGCTTTTAAACCTAAAACAGACAGGATTAGCTATTAGTTACACTAATGATTTCTAATAATATAGAAACAAGTCTAGATAGAACGCCCTCGCTCTTATAGAACTCTTCTATAGGAGATTAAAGGTATACCTCTAAGAAGAAATAGTAAAACAAAATATAGTTTTTACTAACATTAGTAGTATAATTAGCAGCGTTATCTAATTAGATAACTATCTGTAGGAATTCAGGAAATCTGTTCAAGGGAGCAGAAGTCAGGATAAGAACTAGAGCAAGAGCAAGTGTAATAGCTAATAGAATAATAGTAAAGTAAACGCTGCCTAGAAGAAATCTTTTAAAGAAAAGAAACTTTTCTAAGAAGAACAGAACCACTGACACAAGCAGAATTTATACTACTTATGTAGCTAGTCAGGCTATAGAGCAAATAAATATAGCTTAAAGAAGCAAGTCAACAAGGGAAAGTAGGTTAATGCTACCTTTCAAAGAGAGGTAGCATTGCTAGAAACACAAGAGCTCTCTGACGAGGAATTAGAAGTACGTAGATATAGAACTTAGGTTAAAGAAGAAGATAATCCTATCCTTGAACAATATTACAACACTTGCTTAGAGAGTAAACATGAGTTACTATTACAAGCTACTTATAAATCACTAGCTAGCACATTAGAGAAAGAGTCCTCTAAGTCATCGGAATCAACTAGCGGGAATAATTAGAGTAAAGAACTCTAGGTTAGAGATATATAGGTCTTTATTAGAACCTATAAGAGAGAGAATTGTTAGGTAGACATAAAGAGTAAAAGGCTAGACTTTTGGTCTCTACATGCTATTATAGGACATGATTCTATTCCTCTCTAACAGTATATTATTAATAATAATTAGGTGGGTTATATTTGCTTTAGACACAAAGGTTCTAGACACATCTCTAGGGAAGAGAAAGAGTATGATTACACTATAGACTACAACGAAACACTACTACCTGTGGAATTCTACTACCTAGTAGAAGGGGAACTTTAGGCTACTTAGACCTTAGATTCTTTTATAGTAGAATAGGTACGTTACTAACTACAACTAACATCTAACTAGACATTAAACAAACAGTTTACAGGAACACTGCTAGACTATTAGACAGGAGTAGAATATTAACAGATATGTAAGGTAGCATACGTAGACCAAGAAAAGGTTATATTCTTTCTATAAGCTCAGGATGCTATGACTTAGCTTGACAATACTAAGAATAGAATGTTTAACATCTATTATATCAGACTAGAGCTATATACTACTTTAGGAGAAAGTTAGTTTTATGTAACTACAACTATTAGAGGAGAGAAATTACAGGTTATAATTAATTCTAGAGTAACAGACAATTTCATATCCCTAAAAGCCTATAAAAGACTTAACATTCTAGTTAAGAAAACTTTACTCTATATCTTAAGTGTTGTTAACAAGACTAATGTTACTTACTAAAACAGAGTTATTAACTAGTAAACTATCTCTATAAAGACTACTATTAACAAATACTATTTAGATACATAATTTAATGTTGTTAAGATAGAGAACAAGGAAGTAATACTTAGTATGCCCTGGATTCAGGAACATAATCTAGACATTAACTAGAAGAAATGTAGCATTACTTTTAGTTAATATAACTATATACAGTTGTAACTACAAGGCTAGAAGGAGGTTAGTACTACCTCTTTCAAAGTACTAGAACACCTAGCTCAGGGTCCTCCACAGGTTAGCTAGACTGCTAATAACATAATACCTGTGTAGTATAAGGAATTTATAGAGCTGTTTAATAACCTAGAGGACATATATGCCCTCTCTAAACATTAACTATAGGATTATAAGATTAAATTAAAGGAGGGTTAGGACCTTAGGAAGTAGAAGCTTTAACCTTATAATTAGAGGAACTTATAACTTCTCGAGAAGTATATACAAGAAGGGATTTAGAAAGAACATATCTGAAAATTAAACTTGCTAGCTGCTTCTAATATACTTATTACATTTAAGAAGAACGATCTAAATAGAAGAGTTTGTATTAACTATAGAGATGTTAACAAGGCAACAGTTAAGGACACTTACCTATTGCTAGAAGGTTAGTACTTGTAGAACAAGTTAGGAAAGGCTAAGATATTTACTAAACTCAACTAACAAAACGCCTTTAGCTTAATATAGATTAAGTAAGGAGACAAATAGAAGACAGCCTTTGTCTTACTATTAGGCCTCTACGAGTATATAGTAATACTGTTTAGTCTAACTAACATACCTACTACTTGTTAGAGACAAAACAACAAAATACTAGAGAATCTTCTAGGAACAACTGTTATCTATTACCTAGATAATATCCTTGTGTTTTTAGAAAAATTAGAGGACTATAAGAGACATGTTAAGGAAGTCCTGCAAAGACTTACAACAGTAGACTCTTGCCTTAAACTATTGAAATATAAGTTTAGAGTAACTTATACTATCTTTCTAGGATATACTATTACTTCTAGACAAATGAAAGTAGACTCTGAGAAAGTTAGAGCAATTCTAGAATAGAAGTCACTAGAGAACGTCAAGGACGTTTAATCTTTCCAAGGATTCACTAACTTCTGTTAACAATTTATTAGAAACTATACTAGGATCTCGAAACCTATAACAAACCTTACAAAAAGGAATGTCTCTTTTGTGTAGAATAAAGTTATTAAAGCAGTATTTCAGTTAATAAAGAAAAGGTTTGCTAAGAAACTAATTCTTAGAAACTATAATGCTAACAAACTAAGTACTATAGAGACAGATGCTTCTGATATAGTAGTTACTGCTGTATATCTTCAACTAAATAATAAGGGGAAACTTATGTCTGTAGTATACTTCTCTAAAACACTGGATTCTGCTTAGCAAAACTATAGCATCTATAAGAAAGAGCTTCTCGCTATAGTCTTAGCTTTAGAACATTAGAGAATCTATCTACAGGGTGTGAAACACTAGGTATTAATTCTCACTGATTATAAGAACCTTAAAACATTTACAATAACAAAAGAACTCAGTAACAGACGCCTTGTAAGGTAGTCACAAACCCTTGCTAGATTTGATATATTGATTTGTTATGTCAAAGGAACTAATAATCCACAAGCAGACGCTTTGAGCTGTTAGCCTAGTTATAAAGGAAATAAAGAGTACAAAAAGATTATAATCTTGAAGACTCTAGAAAATAAAGACCTAGCGCTAGCTATACATAAGATAGCAGCAATAGAAACAGATAACTCTTAGACAAAGAAAATCTAGGAAGCCCAGGAACTAGAGTAGCTAGCTCTAGCTAAGCATGAACAAAATAACAAAGAACAGTATACTAACGAGAAGTTACGTGTCCCTAAATCTTACACAAAAGAATTCATTAAAGAATACTATATAGCTCTAGCACATAGTTACTAGAGAGTTCAACGAACTCTCTAGCAAATCAAGTAACACTACTATGTCAATCACCTATTAGTAGTAGTCAAGGAAGTGATATTAGAGTGTGATACCTGTACCAGGAACAAGGCCTTCTGCTATATACCTTATAGATAGATAAGTACTACTCTAATACCACAGAGACCTTGGAAATCAATATCTTAGGATTTTATAGTCAAGCTACTAAAATCTAAAGATCTAATAACAGGAGTAGAATATAATTCAATCCTGGTCATCATAGACTAACTCACAAAGTACATAATCTTAGTACCTTACATAGAGTCAAGTACAGCAGAGAAATTAGCATTTGCATTCCTAAAAGAGGTAGTCTCTAGACATAGACTACTAGAAGAGATAATCTCAGACAGAGATAAACTCTTTACCTCAAAATTCTAGGTAGCTCTTACTGAGCGCCTAGGTGCAAAGAGAAAGCTTTCTATAGCTTTCTACCTATAGACAAATAGAGGTAACAAACAAATAAATCAAGTAGTTAAGGCATACTTGTAATGCTATGTAAACTACTAACAAGACAATTAGGTCGAGCTACTGCTATTAGTACAGTTCTCATACAATAGTTCAACAACAGAGACAACACTTGTTACACTATTCTACGCCAACTTTAGGTATAAATTAGTAGTATATCGAGAACCACTGAACATGACTACAGACAATCAGTTAGCCTAGGTTTAGGTCTCGAAAATCAAAGAACTGTACAAAGAACTTATATTAGAACTGTAATTTGTAGCAGAAAGGAACACACACTACTACAACAAACGACATAGTCAGGAGCCAATGTTAGAAGAGGGAGATAAAGTCTATTTAGTCAGAAAAAACATTAACACTAAGAGACTAAGCAGTAAACTAGACCACAAGAAGCTTAGACTATTCAAAATCAAACACATCAAAGAACCTTTGAATTATAAACTCACGCTACCAAAGACTATGAAAATCTATCTAGTATTCTATATATCCTTGCTTAAACTAGTACCACTGGGAGTACTACTAGCCTCACTCACAGAAATCTAACCTGTCAACCCTAATACAGAATATAAAGTCAAGAGGATTCTTGACTGTAAGGTTGTTAGAGGATAGGTCAAGTACCTGATTAAGTAGTTAGATTACCTACATTCAGAGAACACTTAGGAACTAAAGGGAAACCTCAACCAGTGCTTAGAGGAACTTCAGGAGTTCTACTACTGAAACCCAGGTTTGCCTACATCTTGTGGTCGGCCAGGAAAGACGCGAAGAAAGCTAGGTCAAGGCCCAGGTCTAGGGAGGGGTTGGAAGAGCTGGGAGTAGGAAGGGCTGCCAACCTAGCAGTCTCTTTGTCTCTTTTGTCCTTCTCTTCCTTCTCTTTCTCCTTCTCTTTCTCCTTAGTGCAGTCTAGCTCGTCGAGGGACAACAGACTACGCCGAAGCATTTCTTGCTCACGATTGTCTAGGAGGCGTTGCTGCTTCCTTAGGCGAAGAATCTTGGCCATTGCTTCTTCTTCTTTATCACAGAGCCTTCTCCTTTGTTTGTTAAGGGACTCTTAGTCAAAGGAGGACAGAGCTTGATTGTTATTCCTCACATTACAAGTCTTGCCTTAAAGGGTGTAAGACAAACATTTGTCCCTACTGGAAAGAGTGACACAGCGTTGCCCTTCCCTGCTGCCTTTCCAACTGTTTGCACAACAGGTGTAGGAAATCATCTTGTCTCTGGATTGTTCAATGTGTAGCGCTGTGTTAATACAATATTTCTTAAGTTTGGATTTGGTTGTGGGAAGACTTATGTTAAAAGAAGAGGAAGGCCGCTAGCCTTCTGACAATATTTCTTAGGTCGTACTTAAGCGTAGGGACACGCTAGGCTAAGAAGGGGATAGTGTCACGAATCACGTGTTAGCATGTGATGAGTAAGTCCAGACGGTGCTCTGACAGGACAAGATACTATTAAGTAGATATAGGTTAAGGGGATTGGTTAGAGTAGCTAACCAATCCAAGGATTTTCTTTGGTATGAGGTCACGTGATATTTACATTGACTACATCAACAGTCGATGTTAGTGATCAGGGTCGACAGCATCGACAGGCGATACTAGCGATCCATGAAAATGAAGGTTCTATATATGACTGGCATGTCTGCTATTAGATAGGAGCTTTATGCTCAACTCCTTTACTTTAGTTTTCAATACATCTTGTTTTGACATCTTGAGTTCAAGTAACGAGTTTACCTTTGAGTAAACACCTGGCGTATCTAGACCTCTTACTGCATAACAACCTTCGAGACTTAAGTTACCTATGTTACTTTCAGTACAGAAGTGAGTTTCGTTACATAAAGTGTCGGGTTCGCTTGTCTGTCGGGTTCGCTTGTGATGTACGTTATACCTTATTATTTTTACTAATTTTTATACTAGTTTTATAGTGTTTTTATGCTTGGGAATATACATTTTCCTAGACATTTAGAAGATATTCAGAGTATAATTTCATGAATGTTACTAAGCATACTATATTTAGTATAAAGTGTAAAGTAACATATAATCTAAAACCTTTATTATTTAAGATTATCGTAATCATCCACCAGGGGGTGCCAGAATTACGTTCCGGGCTTACATAAGCATAACTCCAGATTCTACATCACTTATTATTTAATTATATACTTAATAACTACTAAATTACACTTTTAATTATTTTATCTAGGTGCTCTACAAGCTGCTCTATCCTGCTAGGCATCTCAAGTATCTGCTTACGTACTTCATAGAGTGCAATTAAGCTATATTCCTCCTGAATAACCCTCTTATACTCCTCAAGACTATGCCACGTCCTTTTCTTGACTCGAGCTTTGAGAATATTCCAAACTGCCTCCTAAGGATTGACATCTAGTGAGCGAGCAGGATGATCAATGGTCTTGATATTTGCGACCTTTTTAAGCTTGTCTTAGAGGGTCTCGGGACAGTGAGCTAGTGTATAACCGTGGGACTTATCGTTGTCTTCTTGTAGTACGAAATCGTGATCCCACCTCTTTAGGTTAAAGCGTTGGCGTAGGTTGTGGATTGCTGTAATTAATGTAGGTAAAATATTCTCAGAATAGTACTTTTCTGTCATTGAATTACCAAGTAGTTTGACTTTAACTGGGTGTGGCGCTAACACATCCTACACATCTATTCTTAGCTTAAATTACTCGTCGTCTTTGTACATTAATTGTTGTGGCTTCAGTGGTTGTTTTGGCTGCTTGATATAAGGTTCTTTGTTATAATAAAAGGTTAATTCCGGGGCCATATCCCACTAGTTACACCACCTAGCAACATGTAACACTACACCAGTCTTCTTGTCTTGCATTTGTATATTCTCTGGCTGCAAACGTGTTCCTTCTTCCCGGAGGATAAATCTAGCTTGTTAAGCACTTGGGTCAAAGTGTGCTTTGTCTGAAAAGACCCAGAATTAGTAGGTGTCTTCGATAGTCTTTCCTTTGTACTTTTGTCTATGTCGACGGCAAGCATTAATGTTTTGTTACGAAAATGAGGTCTTAGAATACACTATCTTATAACACTGACTAGCTTTAGTATCTTGTAGAAGACAGTGAGTTAATTAGCAGCGTGAAACGTTGATATCGTGGAATTTAATTTAAGCCTCCAATGCCTAATCTCGGACTAGGTTTCGCGACAGTGATACAAGCATCTTTACAGTATCTTTTGAGACTCTAGATAGTCTTCCTAGATTAGTAGCAAGAGTACGTGTTCGATGGATACTAGGAGATCCTAATTCACGTTGTTGCTTGAGCCATTTACAACCTGTTCTATCTGTGATACAAAATAGCTTGCAAATCAATGCTGTAGTCTTGCTTGGTGTTGTAGTATTGTAATCTCGAAAAAATTTAATCTGTTTTTTAGTAGAACAATCTGCTGTTAGCATAGGACAATCTAGCGTAGTTTGGCGCGCCCGCGAGCGTGTGGTAGGTGCCATAGTAGTAGTTGAAGTTATAATGTCGTAATATTATGACTCCGCAGGTTTTGGTGTTGTGCTTATATAAGCCCGGAACGTAATTCTGGCACCCCCTGGTGATCTATACTTTACGTGTAATCGCCAACCCCTAGTTTCGAGCTTAAGAGATGGCCTCAACCCACAAAAATCACCCTTACAAAATATAGGCTACCATGCGGCAGATACAACGATGACCATCTTGGTTTATTGTTTTCACACAAGTCACTTGAAGCAAACAAAGACAGCAAAGTTGCTCAAAATATTCTTATTTTTATGAGCATACAGAAGCCCGTAGGTGACTGTCAGATTCTCCCCATTTCGTGATCATTACACATCGTTACCCCCAAACGCTAAAAAAAGACTAACCGGTTTTCATGAAACATACAAGGCATCAAGTTTACTTGAAGACCTTTCCATCAGCCCATTGGTACTCCTTACCGTTGACTGTGATTGGCTTCTCCCAAGTCCATTGATCCTCAACGAACTGCTTGTCCTCAGGCTTGCTGGCATCAAGCTTGGTGAAGGAGTAACTCTCATAGTCTGGAGCGACATCGAAAGCGTGGAGGGCATTTTGACCACGGATGACGAAAGCACCTTGGATGACGGAATCACCCTCGACACCGTAAACGGAAGCACAACCAAAGATGTACTTGCGGGAGCCCTCAAGACGAGCGAAGAAACCGCCGATGAGGTTGGAAGTCATGAAGACCTTAGTGAGCTCATCGTTATACTTATAATCAATCTTCCAGAGAGAGTACTCCTCAGCGTTGTAGTTCTCCCAGAACCACTTGAGAGCAACGGGGGTATCAGAGTTGGAGTATTGACGCTTCCACTCATCAATAGGAATGGTTGGCTTTCCAAGGGCCTCAATTGGGTGCTTGGCCTTTGGTGCAGGTGGAGCCTCATCCTCTTCTTCCTCGACTTCCTTTGCCTTTGGCTTAGAAGCCTCCTTCTTGACCTCCTTCTTTGGGGCAGCTTCCTTCTTTGGGGGAGTGTACTTGATGGCTTCATCAATGAAGGAGAGCTTGTCAACGACAGCAGAGTAGATTGGCTGGTTGTAGACGGTCTCGTACCAACGGGTAACGTTGGGGTTCTCGGCACGCCACTTCTTGTCGAAGAAAAATTGGAAACCACGGGAGATGATACCAGCAGCGTAGAGATCAGCAAGGGTGATACGCTCACCGGCAAGGTAGGTGTTGTTTTGAAGGTGGGCCTCGACGACACCGACGGCCTTCAAAGCAGCCTTGGATGAGTTCTCAACAGCGAGCTTGTTGTATGGGGAACGTCCAATGAGAGGACCGAACCAACCTCCGAGAGCCATGAGAATATCGTGGTTGAAGTAAGACACCCACTTGAGAATGGTGGCATAGCTATGATGTTGTTAGTTACGGAAAAGATGTGGAGAGTCAACAGTGAGTCAACTTACTCTTGCTTGGTCTTACCGAGGAGGGTGGTCTTCTCATTTTGGGAGGTGACTAAAATCTGGTCAGCAATCAATTCCAAGTAGATAGATTCTGTGAATAAAAAGTGAATGATGTGAATATGCTCAGAGTCTAATTAATTTAAAAAATCAACACGGATGATTAAGACAGGGATAACTGTATGACATTTTTCTTCATCATGGCATATGTGTGTGGGGGTGAAGTTGAACATGGAAGGCCCAAGCAACGTGCGAAACAGAGAGGAATGTGCGACATACTGTAGATGGCGATGGCGATGGCCTCGTGGAGAACGTAACCGTCGGCACCCTCGAAGGTAGGTACCTTTCCAAGAGCGTTGAGCTCGAGGTACTCGGCTGGGACTCCCTTGGAAGGCTCAGTATGGACGAGCTCGAGGTCGACGTTGTTTGCCTTTGCAACTGCTTGGATAGCAATTGAGCGGGGGTTACCCTATGGAACTTGTCAGTCACTGGTCTGCAGAGGGGTGCGACGCGACTGATGGATGCTCGGAAGCTGAGCAGAAGCTGAATTGACTTACCGCATAGGTGTAGAGTTTTCCGAAAGCCATGTTTGCGGTGGTGTTGGTCTGTTGGACAGAGTTGAAGAAGGAAGAGTCATGAAGAGCTCGCAAAAATTCAAATATCTAGTGGGGGGCAGCAGCGCCTTGCCTGTTGTGGCCTAGCGCAACCTTAACCACGGATAGATTTTCACGTGATCATCCAAAAAAGTTGATCCGGGCCGTAAGGAGGAAGGTTGACCAGCAATCAACTCAAGCCCATCCACGATACAAAATACATTAGGGCCGCCATATCTTCACAATGAAGGTATCATGGCTTCCCATAAGTCTGAAGGAGAGTTTGCAATGCGCATATTCTCCAAGACCCCTCGCGTCCTGCAGACAACAAACTCTCAACATCCGACCTAGACAATTTACCACAGCTTCACGAATGCGAGCCATTGCAGCCCCGGAGATCAATTTTGGAAGGGAAAGGAGGGGCCCAGGGAGACAGCAGCAAGGAGTGCAGGCATATCAGGATGGAAACGACGAGGAACCTGTATTCGTGGCTCGACTCTTGCCAGCATCTCCATCATATTTCACCGCGCAACCTATCTTCACCGACGACCTTTTGGTTTTACAGAATCTCCTGACGAAACACGCGGCACTACCTGTTGTAAAACCAGGAGAGCATCCTAGAGTAGCATGGCGAACCCTCCCCGAATATCGAGACCGAGTCGGCGAGACTGTGAAGGCAGCTAAATACCATAAAATTGTCGAACTCCTCGCCCGCCTAAATCAGATACACCCATCCGTTATACCTGAAGAGGTGCAGACTGCTCTCAACGAATACAAACGAGATATCAACCCATTCAAGAACGAGCCCAAGATTGCGCCTATAGACAAAATGGGAAGAACACTAGGAGCTGGTCGGAGAAAGTCTGCCACGGCAAGAGCGTGGCTTGTTGAAGGTACGGGCGAGGTTTTGGTTAATGGTAAAACATTAGCGGATGCATTTGGACGTATTCATGATAGAGAAAGTGTCATATGGGCCTTGAAGGCAACGAATCGAATCGATAAATACAATGTATGGGCAATGTCGATGGGAGGTGGAACAACAGGTCAGGCGGAAGCCTTGACATTGGCAGTTGGAAAGGCATTAATGGCACATGAGCCTGCGTTGAAGCCAGCTTTACGGAGAGGTGAGTTCATTTCTTATAGACCTGTGGTGGAATTATAATACGAGATTGCTAACAATTCAACTAGCTGGATGCTTGACCCGTGATCCAAAGAGAGTTGAGAGAAAGAAGCCTGGACACGTCAAGGCAAGGAAAATGCCCGCGTGGGTCAAGAGATAGATTTTGTTTGTATTATACTGTACGAAGATATGTAGTGTATTTGAGGAAATGGCAAAATGTTTCCAATCATTTTACTCAATCTGTTTGCAGTAGCATTTCGTGTTTATTTTTGTCTTTTCAAGGCCTCTTTCTCGAGGGGGTATTGTATTCGAGTGGATACCCTGCCACCGCTTTTTATGGAACATCTTGGAAAGATAGACGAGTCCTGCTTGCTATTTTACGCCCAGACATCAAGTCTACGGAGAAACTTCTAGGTGTTGTGTCATGGAAGAGTGCATTCCGTTTTGAACTCTCCCTGGAAGACTCTAGAGACATCCTGCCCTAGTAAATTGGACTAAAATCCTTCCTAGATGCTGCGGCATATATGTCTACGTCGGGGTTGTCTTGGTTATTACTTGCTTGCTTGTCTTCGATACTCCCCCGAATAAGGTGGACGCGTTATCTCCATGCACAGTAAACACTGCGTCAAGTTAGGAATTTGCGGTTTGCCATTACCATGTACATTTCACTTCATATCCCTCTTCCCCTCTCAAATTACCTTTAGCAGTGCCTGCTTGAGGACTCACTCGAAGTGCAACATAAGCGGCGTTGGCTTAAAACTCTCTTTACTTTGAATAGAGAAGGAGATCTTGAAGTAATTGAAGGCTTTCTGCCTAGTTTGGCATTCTGAATTTCTCATTTTTGACATTACAAGGTCACGATATCCCAAGTATAAATCCTTCCATTTCCATTGCTTTCACTTCAACTTTCATGTCCTATCAAACGGAGTTCTCCTTTAACTAGAAAGTCAGTAACTTCCAAGCTCTCCCACCATCTTTCAATCTCTCGACATTTCTTCGCTTCAAATTCAATAAAACCAGCTTAGTCCCTATTTCTCGGTCAGTAAATCTCAGAATCTCTGATACCATCTCAATCCCGCCTCTTAGCCAATGAGCGAAACTTTCTACCGAGACCATAACCCCACTCGATAGTCGAAACCCTTTTTATCCCCAATTTGCTAGGATATTTCCAATTCTATTATTCAGGAGAATCAAGTTAAGTAAAGAAAGTTCAGAGATGTTCGGAAGCAGTGGGTACAGGATGCTTATCCAAATAATGATTGTTACATTTGACTATTGAACAAGGCTTAGAGTAATCAGGTTAGCTAAATATTAGACTTTTAGCGACTGTATTATTCAGGTCTAGAGATGACAATTCATGAATGAAGAATATCAGACCTATTCTACCTAAATAAAAAAAAAAGGTGAAATGAAGAATTGAGATGGATAATTGAGGACCTTCAATGAAGATAGAGTCTCATCTCCCTCTCAATTTCCCAAACTACTTCCTAGATCTAGAAGAAGAAGTCCCATCCATACCCTCGCTACTCGCTAAGCCTCTCCATGTTCTCACGTCCACATCTCGACGCTCCTCCTCTTTCTATCTATGAAGATCCTCTCGCGGGCTTCTTCGGTCAGTAGAATATCGCAGCGAGGTCGCCAGCTTGAGCTTCGTTGTATTGCATTGCAGAGGATTGGGAAGAAATTGGGTCATGAATCTTCAACATCACATTTAATGTTCAGAGAAGTTCAACAATAACGTGGTTTATCAGGACCCTGCGCATATCAGGACCCTGCGCACTTTTGCCGACTCTCTAACCCCATCATTTTGACACACGTTTTTTACCCTTTCTAATGGAGGTACAAACTCAAGAAGCACGTATTATTTTAGCTATTGAAGCTATTCGAACCTCGAAAAGAAAACTAAGTCATCGAAAAGCTGCAAAAATCTATAAAGTTCCTGAATCTACACTTCGCCTTAGAATGAACGGCCATATTCCACTCTCCGATCGTCGGCCAGCAAATACAAATTTGACTGAGTTAGAGGAGGAGGTTATTGTTCGATATATACTTGATTTGGATATAAGAGGCTTTGTACCCCGGCTAGCTAGTGTAGAAGATATAGTGAATTATATCCTCGAATCGCGGGGGGGGAGACGCGTTGGGAAGCTCTGGGCACATTGATTTGTACAACAACAACCAGCCATAAAGACACGTTTTAATCGCGTTTACGACTTCCAAAGAGCCTTATGCAAAGATCCTGAGCTTATTAGTACATGGTTTCGACTAGTGGAGAAAATGAGGGCAAAATACAGCATTCTGGACTGCGATTTTTGGAATTTCGACGAAACTGGCTTTATGATGGACATAATTACTCCTTCTATGGTTGTTACACGCGCAGATCGACGTGGCAGAGGCAAGGCAGTTCAGCCAGGCAATCAAGAATAGGCTACTGCAATTGCTTGTATCAACGGCGAAGGTGGGAGTATTCCTCCATTTTTGGTAGTAAAGGGGAAATACCACCTCTCAAGCTAGTATACTGAGGGCAGCCTTCCGTACAACTAGGTTATTAAACCAACAATCAATGGCTGGACAAATAATGAGACAGGTCTAGAATAGCTCAAGCACTTCAATAAGCATACTTCTACTCAAGCAAAGGGTCTATATTGAATGCTTGTCCTTGATGGGCATGAGAGTCATGAATCGGCCGAATTCCAAGAGTACTGTAAGGCACATAACATTATTACTCTTGGACTACCTCCTCACTCTTCTTATTTAACCCAGCCACTCGATGTTGGGTGTTTTAGTGTCTTAAAACAGGCATATAGTCGACAAATTAAGACTTTTATTAAAGCTTATATCAACCACATCACAAAGGTCGAGTTCTTTCTCGCCTTCAAAGCAGCCTATACAGAATCAATAATAGCCCAAAACACTCAAGCTAGATTCCGTGGGGCTGGCTTAGTACCTTTTAATCCACAGGCTGTGATTTCAAAGCTTGATGTAAAGTTACAGACGCCAACCCCTACTAGGCCCCCCTCTATCGACGCTGACCCTTGGGTCTCTCAGACTCCTCACAACCCCGCTGAAGCTCTTTCACAAACAACTCTTGTAAAGAACTGGATTGCTAGTCACCAAGGAAGCTCGCCAACACTAATTTTCCGGACAGTTGTTGCATTAGCGAAAGGTACAGAGCAATTAGCTCATGAAGTAACCCTTTTAACAGCTGAGGTACATACACTTCAAGCAGCAAATGAAGCCCTTAGCAAACGTCGCAGAGCCGGGAAGACTCATGTACGTCAAGGCGGTGCACTTACTATAGAGGATGCACAGGATATTCTAGCGCAGAAAGACACAGATGAGCAGGTTCGACGCGATATACGTGTAGAGGAGGGTAATCAGAAGGTGGGGCAATTAACTAGTAGGCACTGTGGCACTTGTGGAAAAGCTGGTCATAATGCACGAACTTGTCAAGTAGATGTAGATATATCTAGTTCATCAGATTCTTAGTAGTTTTAGTTAAATTTATATATTGTGGTTGTTTAATTATATTTTAAAGTAGTGGGGGAGTAGGAATGTACGCAGGGTCCTGATATGCGCAGGGTCCTGATAAACCACGTTATGTCAAATAAATATCCACTCCCCCCCCCTCCGCTCTCCCTAGTCTCCGTCACAACAAGCAATAATGGCGGCATCCCCCCTAACGAATCTACTTCCAGCAACTAAGGTTATGGTTGGAACAATAATATTGCAGCTCGTAGGCAAATCCCGATCACCTATCTCCATTGCGCTGGGTAAATATTTTGAGGAAGTGGAATTTCACCCAGCAAAAAACGAGACCACAACACAACGTCTAGCCATCTGCCATTTGGCTTTCTCCCCACCCTTGCTTATACTTCAGAGATTCCAGGACAGTGTAATGACAAATTATTCAATTCTTCAACGTTAATCTGAGTAACTCAGAGTAGAATAGATTAGAGTAAGAGTATACACTGTTCCAGGATAATAAAAGCCACCAACAAAGTTCCGGAGAATAAAGGAAAAAAAAACCAACCTCTCAATTCTTCTAAATAATCCCAGAAAATATGAATATCATTATTTTAGAACCTCCAAAGTAACAGTGGGCGTAGAGTAAACCCAGGGATTCTCCCCCCAGACATTAGTAGCAACACCGTCGCCATACAGAAATTCAGTCGGCCGTTTCAAGTAATGTATTATTTCCCTCATCAAGCCACTCTAAGCTAATAGCTATGCATAATGCCATGCTTATGATACATATCATCAAAGACCAAAAATTCAAAATCCTTCAAAGCGCCCATTCAGTCAGGTCATCTAAGGAAGTGACGAATGGTTCATCGATACGTTTTATGGCGAAGTCGCTGCAGAGTATGCTGTATGAAAGAGTTAGCCATCCTATCCTCAAAATGGGTCCGAGAAATTCCAGTCGGAGAAAGGGGGTTCGGCAACCACAATTGACAAGGAAACAAAAACGGAGGAGCGAAAGAAAGAAAAAGTGTCGAAAGCATACCAACTCCCAGCAACCAACCCATCCAACTCCGCAACCATCCCCTCCCTCTTCTTCCCCGTCACCATCCCCTTACTAACAAGCATCTGACACTCCCTAATCCTCTTCCCCATCGCCACCCCAACCTGCTCCATAACCCTCCGTCCCAGACAATCACTATGAAAAGCATGTTGACAAGGGAATACAAAGAACTGTCTACTCAACAGAGGCAGCGAGCAAACATAACATTTCTCTCCCGGCTCCACAATAGCGTATCTCTGATCGAGAGCTTTGATGTCGACCTTGATGTTGGACGCAGTTTGCGAGGATTCATCCATTTCTTTTTTCAGGGCTTCGATGTTACGCGAGTAATCTTCGAGGGCGGTGCAGATTTCCTCTTTGAAGTCGTCGATGACTACAAAGTCTGGGAAGAAGGGGATGAGATCTTCGATTTTTAGGAGGTCGCAGCGTTTGAGGAATTCGATCGCGGTTTTGATACCGTTACTCTGGGAAATAACCTTCTTCGCAACAGCGAGCCACAATTTCTTCCTCAAAGGCGGGTCAGAAACAGGACGGTCCGCGATGATGGAAGCGAGGTCTATCTGCGAGTGTGCGAGGGCCAGTTCAACGGCTTGAAGGTATTGACCCATGGTGCTGTAGATAAAGACACATGATTGCACGCGAGAGTGCTGGATGCAGAGACGGAGGGCGAAGTCGGCATCAAAACTTGGTTCGTCGCCTTGGGATTCTAGGTAGGCGAGGAGCCCAGATTCGTCTTTGGAGGAGTGGGAGGCGTAGATGGAGATTAGGGTGTTATGTACGGCGGCGTCGGTGGAATTAAGTTGGTTGATGACGTGGAGAAGGTATCGAATTGCTTGATTCTTGGAAAGTGGTCCTTGGAAGTTTCGATCATAGGTTAGTAATGCTGGAATGAGGTTGCGAGCTTTGAGATCTGAGTGTCGCATGAGGATATCGACAAGATCTGTGGCAACATGGGTAATGAGGCCACTACTGTAGCGGTAGAATATTTCGGGATCTGTCTGCTTCTTGAGAACGTCCAGAACTTCCTTCCATCGCTCCCTTTGCATCCAGTATGCCAAAACGTAATTGTAGTCATTTACGGCGCTGGCAAAGTATAAGAGCTCCTCTTCTCGACCATGACTGCTGATAATATCATATGCTGTTTTTTGATCAAGATCTGATTTGTGTTTCTTTACAAAGTCTTGGAATTCCGTACGGAGAGTCTCAAGCTGATCTTTGGTCTGAGATGTGTTGAGCGTCTCTGATAACTCCGCCTTGGTGATGATCGTGTCATCTAATGAATTGAGTTTTGACATGAAAACCTCCACGAGCCAGCTCGCAATCATCATGCGCTGCATTATCGATGACTTTTTGTATGTGGTGATTTTCGTCAAAAGATACTTTCTTAGGGCATCTTGCTGATCGTTATCAACAAATGTCAAAGCCACTTGCTCAAATGGTTTGCTGCTCTTTCCATATACACCTGCCGCCTCAAGGTATGCCCCCTTGGTAATAAGATAGTCACCGGAAGCCGTCGCAACGGCATCTTTCTGTGCTGGGTTTCGAGCATATCTCAAAGCTGCGTCAAAGTGTTCTGTTGCCAACATAACTTTCCAAACATCGCGGTCTTCATCCGTAACCACAATTTCAAAAATCTCCTGTGCTGTAAACAGCCAAAATGTGTTCTTTTGTTGATCTGCGAATAATCCCAGAGCTTTTTGTCCAGGGTCTAACACAACCCGATCGAATATCACCCTATCATCCAGTCTGTTGACAGCTACGACACGGTTTCCAACCAAGTGAAGAATATGCCATTGTGTCAGAGCAATAGAATCCACGGGATCTGCAGCAGCCTTCTTCCTTCCACTAGGTGCCTCTGCGACAGGCAATTGAGATCTAGGCAACAGTTTTGCTTCTCCAAATAATTTGGTACCCAATTCAGGTGCCGCAGGTGAGGTAAGTAACCGGCCATAATAAACCCCCTGTGACGATAACCACGCAAATACTCGGTCCGGAGTTAAACTTTCAAAGGCGTTCAAATCTGGAGGATCCGGGGAAACAACAAGTGTAGAAGGCGCCGCATTTGAAACCTTGGATATCTCATGAACCGTCGGTTGCTCTGTTTCAAACAGTTTTGTGAATATGGAAGCTCCTCCCTCGTGGGTGACTTTGCCAATCTTCCCAATCAAATGTAGAATCCGGCTTTGTGTGGTGATCAGAACCCTTCGTACGTCTGGTTTTCCTGTGACAAGGTCCACCCATAGTCCGGTTATTGGGCCATCGGAAAGCTTCTGTAAAGTTTTAAGGTATTTGTCTTCTTTCCGATAGAATTCCGTTGACGTCTCGATATATCCTTCGTAAATATTCCCATCAGACGCCCCAATCAAAATCTCTCTTGTAGAAGCCGTAGGCAGGGAGGGATTCCATCCTATCGATTCGATGGCAACACCCCTCAGTCGCGAGAGTGGTGTAGGTTTTTTCGATTGCGTATGGAGGTAATAGTTTTCCCCAAGAGCCGTACAAATAATCAGATGCGAAGCGGTGGGGTCAAGGAACATGCGCCGTATAACGCCTACTTCAGAAACTCTCTTGGGCAAATCGATATCTAACTTCTTCTCAGTAATGAACACCGGCATATGAATTCCAGATCCTCACCATCAATATCGGCCGGGTTATCAAGGTCTATACGGAGTATTCTACCATTCGCAAGGGCTAGGACTAGGACATTGTTTGCGACCTGGGCAGCCACGAAATCGGAGGCTATTGGGAATTGGAGTTGAACGGGTTCAACATTGAAAATGGGGAGGGAATTCTCTGTGAGATCCTGCAGGTTTCTTGCGGCTACATAGCCGTTTGACGGGTCGAGAGCCATTCGACGTGGTGAGTGAGCTACCTCATGGTCCTTGTGGAGTTGATCCGAGGCTGCGTATGAAGTCCAAGGCTGAAAGCTTCCATCGGAGGAGGGTTAACTTTCAACCGATTCATGGCCTAAGGCAGAGATTTAACACGTGAGGACATCAAAAGTGGCAATAAATAAGTTCTCATTGTTCCAGAAACACCTGGATAATATTCCTAAAAATTTCTAGAAGAATTTCCTTGAATTGCCCTAGAAAGTTAGACCAACGCAGGTACGAACCTGAGATATTTTCAGATATCACCGTGAAGTGATATGAAAAATCTATTTCAAGCATCCCCTAATCCCATCAAAGAAAGGCACCCGCATAAAACAACCGCCCAATCTCCCGCAGGCACCATATATTTCATGCATATAACACCATGTCTCCCTAAAAAACCCGACGAACCAGAAAACGACGCAGAGACCAGCATGACAATGTTCTAATTAGACATGTATCGAACATGGTCATCTGGTATACGTGGGGGATTTCATGTGTTATCAAATATATATGACCACTTACTGTAAGCTATGCAGGTTGAGTATCAGCACATGGCGATAGGGAGGTATGCAGTCATTGTCAGACTGACTGAACGGCGATAGCACCCTACTGTAATACTCCTAATCATGGAGAAGCTTGAGTACTCTTTTTGGAGAAAAGGGGAAAGTCTTACCTGTGTTCTTACCATGCTGACCACCTTTCCCCCATTCCCTTCCCCATAATCATGATGTTGTTTTTGGAAAATCCAAAACTCCAACACCCCGTCACCCAAGCGGCTGGGTTCATCCCCAACATTACGCATCGCATCCCCATTAAAATACTCGTCCCTACTGTTGACATGTTGGTCGTCGTGGTTGTTTGACGTATCCTGCCGGCAGTGCATGTTTCGTTTCAAGATGGTTGACCGCCAAAGGGCCTGTGCTCATTGGATTTAGAAACAACATTTTATCAGAGGAACATATGACCCAGTTGCGTGGCTTTTTTACGAGTGTTTTGGAATTTCTTTGATGATGCTTGCCTGTGCTTTTCTCCCAAGCAATCGGTTCCGAGGGAGCAACAAGGTCAGAGCTTCTTTTCGGAATGGAATCATGAAATCCCTCGTACTTGTTTTTGTACCCCTCGTACAGATGCAGCCAAAGAAAGACAATTCTGGTGGTTTCACAGGATTGTCGGACCCTTGGTAACGTTCCAATTCCCCCTGAGGCTGACTTTGTAAAATCGTAGAAGTCCGAGGCGGTGTAACTGTAACTCTTGACCAAAGTTCAAACGAGGGAAATTTGATATCAAGAGAAAATAAGCTCGAGGAGGGGTTGAGAGTTTGAAGCTCCTGCCCTGTTCCCTCCGAGACTGGAAGCGCTGGCTTCAGGTTGATGGCCGCGCGGGAACCATTGAGATGAAAGGGAAAGTATGATTATCACTCAGATCAACATTTGAGGTCGTCGTTGATGATCGCATTGCTGATGCGAAATGAGATCTTCATGAAGCACTCCGACCTTTCAGACGAATTTTCCCGGGTGATGACCTCACATTGAGTGGTGATCATTGCTTCAAAGGAGGGGGGCACGGAGTACAAGCGAAAACCCGTCCGAAAAAGAATGTGGAATTCGTTTCCCTTGGAAGCTTTGTCAAAATGGAGGGTTGAGACGAGAGCTTGGAGTTTGAAGCTTTTAGCTTTTGATACTGAGGTAATTTATCACGAACGTCGCATGTGATCTTCAGATTCTGGTGGGAGGGTCTTGGGAGATTTGGGAGATTTGGGAGATTTGGGAGATTTGGGAGATTTGGGAGATTTGGGAGATTTGGGGGACTTGGGAGACTTGGGAGACTTGGAAGACTTGGGAGACTTGGAAGACTTGGGAGACTTGGATTCGGGATTGCCAAAGTTTGTTTTGATCCGAAGCACCCGGCAACGTGAGTCGATCTGGAGGATGGGATCGTTGCTTGCCTGGGGTTATTTGTTGTGGGTGCCTGACTTTGCCCTAAACCTCAGGTTCTGGGGACTCTCACGAGCTTTTAGTCTCAAACATGGCTCGTTACAGCTTCCACCCTTTCGGGGGGTGTGGTGGGTCGTGCGGCGTTGAGGTTGTTTCAACCATCAGAAGATGGGCGCGAGACGATTGGCTGAGAGAGATCTCCCCATTTTCGACATCCAGAGCGGGTGGTGGTCGATTGGCGATGGCGGTCGGCTTGCAGATGAATCAACGTCTCGGTCGCCACGAGTGACTCTTGATGTTGAGCGGGAGTGAGGTCGTGATTGCGTGAATTTAGAGTGAGAGAGTACAGGGGTGGGGGTGAGGGTGAGGGTGAAGGTGAGGGTGAGTGTGCTGGTGCGGGTGCGGGTGCGGGTGCGGGTGCGTAAGAGAGCCGAGGACGAGAGAGGTATTTGAAATGTTTGTATGCATATGTACGGTCATGGGAGTATCGGCCCCCAACCAACTCTTGCTATTTGCCCAATCGACGAGGTGCTTTCAGCCTCTGCATCGTGACCTGCCATCAGGCTACAACCACCTGTTCACTACTCTCCTGTGAGAGAAACACTTGAGCATTGGCGGTCAAGAAGGCAAGAAGGCAAGAAGGTAAGAGAGCCTCGTAACTCTGCTGAGGTCCCGAAGGGAGCGCCCTGCAAGCTCCGGCGCAACGAGCATCAAAGCCCAGAGCCAACAGTCTAACACTCTCACCGAGAACCAGCTCCAGTCTCACCACCTTTCTCTCGCCGTATCTGATAATATTGTGGTGTTGATGGGCACTTGCCCTTCAAACACAACAGCACAGCGCTGCTGACTGCGTGTTTGTCTTTTATCCTCAGGCCATAGAAGGGGAAGATTGATGATCAGATATGTTGTTTCTTTGATTTGTCCTAAATAGCATGCCACCAGCGAGATTCGGCCCTTGCCTTGCCTTGGTCTGAATTTAGCTTCTCTCCCCCTTCCTTGCCAACGTTTCAAACTGGCAGGCTTTCCTGCAGATATCCATAATTGTTTTCCCATGGGGGACCTGGTTGGCTGATGCGTCTTCCCCCCAAGGGACCCTCCACCTGAAGTTTATCAGCAGCGCCAGTGAGACCAGCCAGTGAGACCAGCCTGTAAGAGCCTAGCAGCCTATCGCACAGTGAGGGCCAGTGAGGGCCAGTGAGGGCTAGTGAGGGCTAGTGAGGGCCAGTGAGGCCCAGAAGACTCAACCACCACGCCACCACGCCATCCACCCAGCCGCTCTCTTCTTTGTTCCCTCGTCTTGTCTGGCCCTTCGATTGAGAGAGAAAAAAGTAAAAAGCGAATTTATTTGATCATTGCTTCGCCTCGTCTTTATCCTCGGAATCACTGGTTTGATTCCTCGCATCCAAAAGTCGCTTTCTCCACTCCGTCTCCCGATCCAGTCGTACCCTCCCAAAATCTCCTTTCCTTTCTGGGACAATTTGATCCACCAGCGAAACCCGAAACACTGCCTCGTCCTTCTGCGGAGGGAAAGTCATCACTCACCCAAAGCGAAAGGCAAAAGTCATCCTCCACACTGTCCACATAAACAAGACGAGCCCAAGAGAGCATCCCCGACCACCTCCCCCCCGGCAAGCAATCAACGTCAGCGCCCTCCCTCAAAACGGGCAATTGTCCCCATACTGCCGGACCCTCTCTACTCTACTTCTATCGTGGTCTTCGCCCTCACGCTTCGATCCGACCTTTTGTCACCACCGCCTCCGACGACCTCTCCCCCGACAGCCTCGACTGACCCGTACCTCTGCAAACCCCATGCATCACTAACCTTCCCTTCACAATGGCCATGTTAGCTTCCAAAACGCCCTTCCCGGCGCCTCTCCTCTCCAGCTCCAACCTTTCCTCCTCCTCACAGTCGACAGGCCAGTCAAGTCGTCGAGCGCCCGCGGTCATGACTTCGAGTCAATCCTTTGCCAGCCCTACCGAATCCGAGTTCTCCGACATGGACGGTCCAGAATCAGCAAAGAATTGGGACGAGGAGAAGGTGTGTGACTGGTTAAGGACCATCAACTGCGGAGACTATGAGAAGTTATTCCGAAAGAACAACATCACGGGCAATAATCTGTTGGAGATGGACAAGGCGGTTCTGCAAGAGATGGGTATTGAGAAGATCGGAGATCGCGTCCGTCTCTTCCTTGGCATCAAGAAACTGAGAACCAAGGCATACGCGAACCAGAAGAAGAGAAATAGGGTGAGTGGTGATGGCTTGGCTACGTGAAGAACGAGGCTAACATGAATAGGATTCCTTTGCTGGACTCGACTCCTATACACCATCATCTTCTGGTTCCCCTCGACCTCCTACTTCCGGGCGGCCAATGCCAACTCCTACCGCGAACAAGAGATGGTCTACGTACGAGGGCTTCAATCCCTCAGCTACTGCTACCATTCCAGAGAATGTCAAGTCTCCATCGCGACCAAACTCCCCAATGACAGCAACAGAAGTCCGTTCTGTTCGCCAAAACAGAAATCCAGTCATGAGCCCAGCTGAGATGGCAAGGAGAGAACACATTCAACAAGGCTATTTTAATAATTCAAGCGGGCCTTCAAGTGCAACAACGGTCAACGGTCGACACCCTGGAACCCCTGGAGATGGTCCGCAAACTGCACGATTAATTAATACACATACACGAAGTACTGCCGCAAATGGATCCATCGATGCTAGCTCAGTCATGGCACAACTTCCACAGGGACAAAGCCTGATCCGAGTGATTTCTTCGGGTGGATTAACCAAGGTTTTCAGAGTCGCCGATTGCAACTCATGTGACGATTTCATGAGACTAACCCTAAGGAAATTCGGAGCTCGGGAAGATCACGATAGAAATTATTGTTTCTGGGTACTCAGCGGACTGAAGCCTGATCCAAAACAATGCCGCCGGCTATCGGAAACAGAGTTATGGAGAATTATCAAGGATCACACTCGAGGTGAACGAAACCGTCTCATTCTCAGAAAGATCCACCAGGGAGAACCTGGCGAGGCCGAACTTACACGTGCATCTACCATTGCCATTGAAGAGATCAATGTCAACCACGCCAAAAACATAGAGAGGGGAGGTAAAGCTGGCAAGATACTGGGCGAATCATATGCTGAGGGCCTAAAGAATCCTCAGCAACCTCTTTCGCCAGCTTCATTTCAGTCAACCGGATCCGCGGTATCCGCAGGGGAACGACAACAACATTTCGATAATGCAGCGATGGACCTTGAAAGAGGTGCAGTCGATCATGCACGACTAAGGGAACCAACCAGGAGGCAAGCACCTAGTAGTGGAAGCAGTGGTAGCAGCAAGAAGGGGGGCGTTCTTCGTCAGTTCTTTGGGCAGAGACCTCCCAGTGAGCTCATCACTTCGGATTTGACAACCTATTTCCCGGACCACCCACGGGAAGAAATCGATCGTACAGCTCGATTATCTCTTCGAAGGTCCACTCGTCTTAGCAAAGTCAACAGTCGATTGAGTGTTGCCAGTAATCTTAGCTTCGCTTCGAGTGTTGGAGATGCCCCGCCAATGCCCACTATCGCTGACACCTGGTTGAGTGGAAATGGTAGTCACCTTGCCAAGGTCCGGCCGCTGGATTTATCGAGAGGTAATCGGTACAGAGACTCGACGGCCTCGTCGTTACTTGAGCCTTTGCAAGAAGAGTCACCTATCGAACCAAATCGAAAATCCTACGTCTCTTTTGATAGTGGTAGTGGGTCAGATACCACAAACGTCAACGTCACCGACCCAGATGGAAACACACAAAGCTACTTTGATGAAGTTAGCACAGAAGCCAGCGGATCATTACGAGATCTTAGCCAGGCTTTGGACGATGATGGAGAGGATGCTGATGAAGAGCTGCAAAGCTTTTTAGCTGGTGATTCTTGGGATGATAGTAAATGGATGAAGGGTGCACTCATCGGACAGGGTTCTTTTGGAAGTGTTTACTTGGCTCTTCACGCCGTTACCG
This sequence comes from Hymenoscyphus fructigenus, assembly GCA_001414455.1. NCBI lineage: Eukaryota > Fungi > Ascomycota > Leotiomycetes > Helotiales > Helotiaceae > Hymenoscyphus > Hymenoscyphus fructigenus. The sequence goes on from LKUV01000017.1 coordinate 68,606, forward strand.
GAGAACTATTGGCTGTTAAGCAGGTCGAAGCTCCTGCACCGGGAGTCAACAGCGCCAACGATTCGAGAAAGAAGAGTATGATTGATGCGCTGAAGCGGGAGATCAGTCTTCTTCGCGACCTTCAACATCCCAACATTGTACAATACCTCGGAGCAAGTTCTTCGGCGGAGCATCTTAATATTTTCTTGGAATATGTTCCTGGTGGATCGGTTCAGACTATGCTTAACTCTTATGGTGCTCTGAGGGAGCCACTTATTCGCAGTTTTGTGCGGCAGATCGTTACGGGACTGGCGTACCTACATGGGAGGGATATTATCCATCGAGATATCAAGGGGGCCAACATCCTCGTCGACAACAAGGGTGGCATCAAGATTTCTGATTTCGGTATCTCAAAGAAGATGGAGGCTTCGAATATCCTTACCGGAGCAGCGAACAACAAGAACCGACCATCACTACAAGGCTCAGTCTTCTGGATGGCTCCCGAGGTCGTCAAACAAACATCATATACCCGAAAGGCGGACATCTGGTCTCTGGGTTGTCTGGTTGTCGAGATGATGACGGGGACACATCCATTCCCGGATTGCTCGCAGCTCCAGGCCATCTTCAAGATTGGTGGTGCTAAGATTAGCCCAACGATTCCTGACGATGCCAGCGAGGAGGCTGTGACTTTCTTGCGGCAGACTTTTGAGGTGGAGCATGTGAAGAGACCCAGTGCTGAGGAGTTGTTGTTCAGTCCTTTTCTTAACCCTATAACATAAGCCATATACACACTACGATTGCTCGAACGAACATTTGGATGGATATTTACCTTCCGATGTCACATTTTCCTTGATATATTTTGAAAGAATCGGGCTTGCATTGCAAAGGAGGGGATTGTGGTAATTGCATAGCATATGATGGTGGATCTTTTTTTTGTTTTTTGGCTGATAACCTTTTCTATTTGTATAAAAGACTTCACTTCTTTCTGATGTTTACATGAAAAACAAGAATGGGATGGATGGAGACTGGCTGGTGCCAGATTGAGTAGAAGGGGGAAATTGGAAGCTGGCTTGGTTGGTGGGATGTGGTAATTCTTGAGGAATTTTTTTTGGATGAGCGGGATATATCATCGATCGGGTGGATAGAGTGGATGGATGGATGGGACTTGGGAGACGGGAATATTTTTGTAAAAATATATAAGAGATATTTCTGAATGAAGGCATATGATGAAGCATACACTCTCCTTTGGTGATCTAATCTTGATCGTGATGTGCCTTTTTGTGTGGGTTGTCATTTTTGAGGACTTCGTGGAGTAGGTTTTTTACCTTGGAAAAGGGGGTCGAGCGGAGAGTTATTCAATAGTCCTGTTTGATTTACTTTTTTGTTTGTTTGTACGTATGAATGAGTAGTTTAAGGTTTCCTTTTCCTTTCTGCTCTTTGTTGTGGTCTTCTTCTTGTATGTAATTTGTAAAAAGAGAGTGAGAGATGGGTTTTTATAGGCCCGCGGGGGAGGTGGGGGGTTTCTGTGGTTGTTTTTTTCCCAATTTCTCTCTCGAGTGATAAGAGAGTTGTTGTTTGGGCTTTGAGGAGTTGAAATTGGGGGGGGGGGGGGGTTTAATTTATTCTTTGGACGAGATGTTTCCGTTTCGTGGGAGTTTTTGGATTTGGGTTTGGGTTTGTGTTTGGCGATATGGGGATTAGCTTGGGGTCTTTCTTATAAGAGGGCGAATACTGGATTCTTGAGATTCGGGGTGTTTTTTGGGGGTTTGTGGTGGGGATTGTTTGGGGGGGATATTTGTCTTTGTAGACTTAATTTTCGCTTCTTTTTGAGTGACTGGTATTGATTACTATTTGAGGCGCGGGGTTGGGTTTGAGGGAAGGCTTTTAATGTTGAATGAAGGTTTGGGGACTTTTTAATTTCTGGGGGGTATCTCTTTTTGCTTTTGCTAATAGGGATTCATTGGAGCGTTTTGATGGGATTTGGAAAATAGGGCGATTGAGTGTGGGAACTTTTCTGAACCTGGAATCGAGGTGGGTAAATTTTTCTTCGGGGAAGACTTGCCATAGAATCTTGAGAGAACGCTTCAGAAGGATCAAGGACTAAGCAATTTCTAAAAAAAGACTAGACAAAGTGACCAGCGCAAGGATCGAACCTAAGATGGAAAATTCCCATTACCCACTCACTAGTAGATCTGCCTAAAATCTTCAAATTCGACCTTCCCCTGTCTCTCCGCCAAAAGGGACGCTCTAGGAACCAAAAAACCACACTTAGCCCACCAAAAAATAGCCAAAAAAAAAGAAACTCGATGAGTGACCAACGCAGGGATCGAACCTGCAATCTCTTGATGACAAGTTACGCGACCTAATAGTCACCTCGTAGTCAAGCGCCTTGCCATTGGGCCAGCCGGCCAATTATTGTTTCTTTTTAGATGGATACTGCTTTCTTATTTGTATTTATAAGGGTAATTATCGGAAGTGGGTCATGGTGGGTCATGTGAGGGGTGAAAGCGGGGGTGGTAAACTAAAATCTTTTCTTTGTTGGTTAAGCGAATCTATGTTGAGGTGTCGTGTGTAAGTTGTTGTACTATCCAAGCTAGCTGTTATCTGAGAAAAGAATCTTTCTACATTTCTTGGGGCTGCATTGAAATACATGAAGCAGTAACTTTAGACTGCTGCTTTTATCTATCGAGGTCCAGCAGTTGACAAGCTAAAGCCAAAATCTATTAGTGAGTTTAGTTGGTAATCAAATTTACAAAGGCTCCCACATCGAAAGCCACATATCTCCACTCAAACACAAGAAAGAACAACACCGAGATAAAGGCAATCCCCAAAGAATCATAACTGCTTACAGATTCCGTACTCGTTCAACATCTGTGCCACAACAACAAATCCGCCAACGGAAGGTGCAGAATAAGCCACTAATGTCCAAAAATCTATAATGTACCCAGTGTACATCTCATTTTTCGCGTTTGTATCGCTACCAAGGTTGTCGTCCGCTGCGATAAACGTAACCCAACTTCCATAACTGAGCCATAGCATGGTCCATACTCGTTGAGCTGTTGTGCTCGATCTTCCCTCAAATTGAGATAACGAATAGATCACGGCAATAGAAACCGCCGTTGGAAACAACAATAAGGCTTGCTGCCACAACCTGAGATTCTTGAAAGGGTTCCGTTGCTTTATAAGATACGGGATTCTCCGTATACTTCGATTTGCAGCTTTTCGTCGAGTATAATCTTCCTCCTGGATCTCGTCTTCCAGAATTGTCCCAACAACCCCTTCGAACACTGCATTTCCATCTGGAATCCTTTCCGCATCCGTCATTTCCTTAGATCTCGCCATGTATATCGCAGAGTATTGAGGGCAAATTAAGTTACCCAAAAGATTGAGCAGCGACATCATGGCATACGGAGTGACTGTAAGACCGAATGTGGCATACCCGTAACGTTCTGTCTGATCACCACGAGTTCGATACAAGGTAGCCAAGGCAAACAATAGTTGCGCCAACGCAACCAGAATGGAAACAACATTGTAATTCGCCGAGAGTTTTACTGGAACATCTGTGGGGCCATCGCCATCGAAATTGGAGTTCCGGGGTACGATCGCAAAACCGTATCCGGAAGGGAGACGAAATCGGCCATGAATCTTTCCCGCGAAAAGAGAATCTAGATCGATTAGCACGAACGTCATTCTAATCTTGGAAGTTACTCACTGTCTATCGTGAGAAGCCTCTCTCTCTGAGATCTAGCTTGTTGGTCCGTTTTGATAACCTTGCATAGCGCTCCAGCGCGTGCGGCTACTTGTAGGTCGGTCTTCCCAAATTTAGCAAAGCTACCTACTCCCTCAAGGCCCCTCTTCGCCCCAGAAATAGGGAACAGTAAGGTCCAAATGACGGCTAAGATAGTTCCAACTGTACTTGTTCCTGCCTCCAGCCGGATAGTGCCAGCGTGAGCAACATAATTCCCCAAAAAGGAGATCATCACGTCGGTCCATTTCGTTGGCAAACATAACAATTCTGGGTTGCCATGATTTGTTGTTCCCGGAAGGAATGTAAAAGTACTGTTTTTGCTCATGAGAGTAGTTGAAGGACTGGTTCTTTTCCATTCTTCTTTTATTTGAGAGAGTTGCAAGTCCATTAGACGAGGCTAATATATAGACTTACCATTGAATGAAGCGAGGCACGTCTGACAGCTTTCACCAAATGCCATTTCCTTGATTGGTCTCTACACCTATACTAAGGAAATTGGGCTGAGAAGCACCCTCCGTTTGATTCTTCTTGGTCGGAGCGACGAATTCTTGGACCTCGACGAGATCATGGCGGAAAATCTGCGACCGGATAGAGAGCAATGACTACGTACCCCCATGTATAGCTGAGCTCTCAATATATTGCAGTCGCACAAGAATACGTAAGATATAGTCTTTGAGGCTGAGAGGCTCCTCAAGTCGTCTTATCCACGATTCAGGATAGGGAAGAGAAGGAGGGGAAGCGATTTCACAAGCGAGGGGCCGGAACAAAATAGACAAGCTTGCATAAGAGGAGGTTATGAAGAGCATAATAGGCTATGTGCCGATCTTGCCGGGCTTATTTAGGGAGGTACACGGACATGCATAAAGGTGGCGTAAGCCGGAAGTTCTCACCGCGTCTGTCTCCCGTCCCTTAATTATTAACCGTGAGGGAGAGTGGAAACGAATAGTACCTAAGAAGGAGTGACACGATACTGCGAACAATACTACTTGTCTTTAAGATACTATTCCTTTTCAATTCTACTCAAGGCTTTTATTCACTGACTTCCTAGTTTTGGTCCTACTCCTTAAAAAGTACGATTTGCTTTCGTACGTTTCGTTGTTTTGGCGCGAAAAAGGCGACAATAATCAAGCAAATTCGATTCTCAATTTAAACTTTTGACTACACTTATTGTGCATATTGAATAGCCAGCCTGAGTTTGACTCTCTCAATAAGCCTTAAGCGACCAGTGCTCTCGTTGAAATAAGCGATGTAAGCAGAGAAATCACAGGTCCAGGACTTACTTCTTGGAAATGGAATTATTTCATGTTTATGGATTTCGCGAGGGTTATTGCTGGTTTAAATCATGAATTCATTTTGACGCTACGATAACTTTTGTCAACTCGAAAACGACAATGCAATGAGCTCCTCCGGGAAGCAAAATGACATTGCACATAATGCCACCTAGGCAATCTCCCACACTATTCATCATACCCTCATTAGAAGTTCATCACCCGCACGGAACCGGGAGATGGGTGGAGGAGGCTCATTTTTTGGTGCCTTTGAAGGCGCTCGGAAAATCGAAACGATCTTTTTTGGGCGTAGCCATTGAGTGAGGTGATTTTTTTTTGTCTCTGCAAAGTCGCTCCTCCCACGCCATCCCTAGTACCAACTTCTCCCATCTTTTCCTCGTAACAATGGCAATACAGAATACCATCTACTGTCAAGTGACCAGCACAAACAATGGGTCTCTTCCAACCCTGGTTCTCCATCTTATGATCATCAAATACTCTCGCCACTCTAGTCATCTCCAGAGAGATTTTATCATCCAGTCTTTCACAGCACTCTTTAGAGCGAGTATTGTCGAGGGGGGAATCGAGCTCATCAAAATTAAGCACGTGATCGAATTGGATGTGCCCATTTGGGTTGAAAGCGGGATGTACATCTAACTCGCTGGGGGTTGAGGGGGTGGAATTTGCTGGCTTTGGACGGTAAGGCCTCTGGTCGTAGTAAATGCGGTGATATGTCTCAAGATTAGCATACTTGAGTAAAGCCGTTCCATTCTATGAATCTCCGGAATAAACGCCTTGGTATAAGTTCTTGTAACCCGCAGCGATGTGTCAAATATCGGCCAAATCTTCCGAATATATGAGACGATTGAATTTGTGTAAATCATGAGCTTTGTCGCTGTCCCAGGACCAATCTACGGTACCGAAGAACAAGATATCGATGTTTGGATTATAGCGAACGCCACCATAAGGCCACATCATGCCTGAATCCTCGAACGGAGTCTTATAATGTTGTAGTGCAACTTCTCTGGAGTCGTGGCGTGCGCTAAAAATCGAGGGAAGGGGTGTTCGTACATAGATATAGTAGTGATCACTGTTTGCATCAATGATGGCATCAATACTAGCAGCGTTGTTGGCACCATTGACATCAATGCTAGCACCAATAACATTGATTATTCGGGGCTCAAGAAATGCAGCAGAGCCCCAAATTGCGAGTTAAATTTCTGTAGGAAGTTCAGGGAAGAAGGTGAATGATTGAGCGGTGTTGGAATTATTGATATCCCTGTTCTTCATGTTTTTGCTCAAATCAGTTGGCTTTTGGGGTTGCTCTTCGTTGGTATTGTCCTCAGGCTTAATGTTCTCTTTTGAAGTCGGTTAAGACTTGGTGCCATTGCTGATGCAGCTGCTGGTTGCTGCTGGTGATTGGGAGTTGACTTGAGGCAGCCTTTTGGGGCGCAACTGAGATAGAGTTGCTGTCCATGCTTTCGCAATCCTGGTGGTTCCAGTCTGGTGGCGGGAAGCCGACGCTTTCATTGTATCCCGATGTTTTGCGGGGTGTGTTGAGTAGTTAATGACAAGAGTAACAAAGTATAGGAGGATCTTGTTTAAAGTCATCTATGGCAAGCGACCTCCATTCGCCAATCATCGCCTAATGACGGAATGGAGGTCTTCTCGACTTGGTGTGATTCGACTCTTCTCTGCGAGCTGCATTCAAAGGGGAAGAGAGCTTGGCCTTTCAGGCGTGAATGTCCCATACAGAAATTCGCTATTTGAGAATATGTATCGAGGAATATGTAATATCACTAACAAAGACACTATTTAGTTCCACCCTTATACGCAAAGAGCTTTTACACTCACGTAATTATCGAAATTATCGAAATTAGAAGACTAACTGGTGAAAAGGTGCTACTGCATTGCTTATGCCGGACCCATATAAAGTACCCGGCACATTGACATCTTTCTCTCCAGATTTTATTCTTTCAGCAACTTCCTCCGCCGTCTTCTGGTAACTATGACAATATGGAACCCCATATACCGCCAAATGACCAATTCGAATGATAGGCCTCTTCCGTTCCGGGTTCTTCTTCTTATGATCTTCAAATAAGTTCATACCTATATTCATCTCCTCAGATATCTCAGGTAGACTCAGATAACTCGCTCTAGAACGAGTTAATATCGTCGCTCCGTCCCCTATACTGCTATCATTAGGTGTAACTAGCTCGTCGAGACCTAGAGCATGGTTGAACTCTAGACATCCATTTGGCTTGAAACCGTGCGGCTTGTGGTACCAAACATCATATTTTCCATCGCGTATCTCCGAGTTCAAGTTAGAGTCAAGTGACAACCCGGGGAAAGGCCTCTGTAGTAAATGCGGTGGAAGTTCTTGAGATTGGGATAACTGGTTAAGGAATGAGCAAACCATGGAGTTCCGTTGTGCATCCACTGGGGCCACTGTGTGTTTAAGGTCTTTTTTTATCAAGATAGTATGAGAATTTGAAGTAATTCTCTTGGCCAGCAAAACTCAGGGCGCCGAAAAACAAAGTGTCGATGATTGGATTGTAGCAAATGCCATCCCGAGGTAAGCTCGTTTGGGGATACTTCCAAGACGTTTGGTAATGTTGGAGTGCTATTTTTCTAGAGTCGTGGCATGTGGAGAATATTGAGGGGAGGGGTGTTTGTGTATAGATTAATGGCGGTCTATGGGGGCTATAAAGGGCAACGTGGATTATCCGGGGTTCGACGAAGGCTGCGAAGTCCCAAAATGCGAGCCTCATTTCTGTAGGAAGTTGCGAGAAGAGGGCGAAGGTGTGAGCATTGGGTTTGTTGATTTCCATGTTCTCCATGTTCTGAGCTAGGCTTGAATCGATTCCACTTGGGGATTTCTCGTTGTTGATATTGTCCTCGAGATCAAAAGCCTTGCTTGAAGTAGTCAAACGAAACTGGCTGGAATCCATGATGGAACTGAAGAGTTGCTTATTGCTGATAGTAACTGATGCGTTCTCAAGTTCAAAAAACTGAGCCAAGGTGACTTTTCCGGAAGGGGTTGTGCTTTTGCTGCTGTTCGTGATTTGGGAATACCAGTACACTTCTCGCCTGGCAAGAGAAAGGAGACAGTTTAGATATTTTTCGATGTGCTGTGTTATTTTCTTGGGTATTCTAGGTAGTTGATGGAAGAGAGCAACAAAGTGCAGGAGGCTTTATAAAGTCCTATGTGACTTGCAGCCTCCATTCGCGAATCACCGCCAAAATACTTTCCATTCACACCGAGGCGAAGAGAGAGCCCTTGATTTTGAAATAATCAAACACCACTGCTCAAAAGGTTAAGATTCCCATAGAGCGTGTGAGATCCACTCACGGAACCCCTAATTCGAGGCGCTTTAATCAACCAGGCCTGCGTCATGCCAATTTCGCCAACTGTTTGAATAGTTAGCACACATAAAGACATGATAAACTGCTTCTCTTCTTTCTATTCAGTCGAGTGACGTAAGTCAGAATCCATTCAAACCCCTGAGATACATTACTCTCACATGTTTTTGCGATTCCAGGTTATCAAAACACAAGTTCTTGATTGAAGTGTTGACCCAAATTCATACTAGAAGTTTCGGAAACGGTAGCTTGTGAATCACAAAAGGCCAGGAAATGATGGTAATGGTCGATGTGAATTTCCAATGAATACCACTATCATAGGCGACTCTCACCATACTCTATTGAATGCTGAGACCATGATGCTTGCCCTTCCTCTTAGTGATCAAATCCCAGGGCCAAACTTTTTTTGATACTCGGCTCCCCTTCCATGTGTACTGGCTCTCCAAGGAAAAGTTGCGTCGACTCCAAGAAAATACCTCACCCCAGTTGACTAGCTCTCAGGTACAAGCCTAAGCCGCTCCTCGTAACTGTGACAAAACGGAGCCCCATCGACTGTCAAATGGCCAGCTCGAAGAACAGGTCTTTTCCAGTTTGGATTCTCCTCGAGTTTTTCAAAAACTCTGGTCATTTCGACAAACTCACGGAGAAGAATACCTGGATAATAATAGCTTTCCCTAGCAGGATCTGGAATACTTGAGTCATTTTCTGTTGTGGTGAGTTCTTCCAGAGTCAGAAGATGCTCGAACTCGTTATGTCCGTTTTGCTTGAAATGCCGAGGATGGAATAAATTCGATGGTGGATCATAACCCAAGTCGGAGGGAAGGGTCTCAGGGCCACCATTAAATAGGTCTTCATAGTAAATGCGATAGCAGTTCTTGAGCTTCGGGAGTAGTGCCAAAGAAGGACACTTCCACGGCCATGCTCTGGTTTTATAAGCCACAGCGAGGAGTTCAACATCTTCTAATTCCTCTTTTAAAGAGTTTCTCATGAATAGAGTAAAGTCTTGATAACCATCCCAGTTTAGACAGCCGAATAATAAGGTGTCGATGGAGGGGTTGTAGTGAATGCTAGCTTGCCCAGATAGGAGATCCTTGAATGAAGTCTTGTAATGGCGCATCGCGGCTTCTCTAGAATTATGGTACACGGAGAATATCGAAGGGAGGGGCGTTCGTGTAAAGTTGAAGGAAGGGAATTGTCTGGGAGAAAGATTGTTCGTGCGAACATTGATTATTCGGGGGTGGGCAAAAGCAGCTATATCCCATATTTCGAGTTGAAGTTCGATAGGAAGGTCGGAAAAGAACTTTTGAGGGCTACTGGACTTTTCGTTTTCCATGTTGCTCGTTTCGAGATATGTTTGAAGTGACCAGATTTTGCGGTCGCCTGTTGTTGATCCAAGGTGTTATTTTGAGGAGGGGCCGAGCTGTCTATGATTTGGCAATTCTCTTGGCGATTCAAGTTTGGTATCAGATGCAGCCAGATATGTGTCGCACTGCGTTATGTTGTGCTGCCAGGTCTTCTGAGTTGGGGAAGAGAAGTGGTTGGCGGAAAATGCAGCCTTATAAGGACTTGTGTATTTGAGGCTGACTTGGCCTGACCTTTCCCAGCACCGCCCAAGGAGAACAACATGGTGATCACCTAGCTTTGGATTGAGAACAAGTCAGCCCTTGCATTTTTTCTTCGAGTGAAGTACTTACAGACACACTTCACAACTGTCCCCCGAGAAACCATGGCGAAACCATGGCAGTAAATCCTTCAGGTTCGTATCTGCCTCCAAAGCACTCATTGTTCTAAGTTGTTAGGGTAATTGAAGTAAGGTATCGTAAACAACTGGGACAATTTAAATTAACCTAGATAGTTGGAACAATCAACTTCAATTGTCTCAAACTATCTGGGTTAATTGTTTTTTGGCACGTGTTGTTGATAAAACAGAAGGTCAGGGGTTGATGTAAAGCTCTATTATAGCTATGTGTCCTTTCGTTTCTTCATTATTATTATATACAGGTCGATACCTAGCAATTAGGTGCGGTAATCCCCATTGATAGTGATGTACTCGTGACTGATAACTGTTAGTGATTGTCTTTTTTGTCTCTGAAATTATGAAAACTTACCTGAAATCGCAAGTGAAGCATGCGACCTCCTCCTTGCCACCCCCCAACTTGACCAAAATTTCTAGATCCTCATGTTCCAAGATCTCTGCAGCACGAGCCTCATCAACGTCTTCAGGCTCTCCATTCACAAGTAACTTCAATTCAGGAGATCCGTCCGCGGGGATGAAAGAAACACTGGTCTTTTCAGGAATGACGTCTGAAATATCATTATCAGGCTTTCTTCGCGGAGAAATTTGGGCATAGCCAATTGCGCACAAAATACGACCCCAGTTTGCGTCTTTTCCGTAAAGTGCTGTCTTGACCAGTGGGGATTTTATTATGGTGTCGGCAATTTGTATAGCTCCATCCTCTGATGGTGCCTCAGTGACACGGACTGTAACGAACTTTGTTGCCCCTTCGCCATCTCTCACTACGAGTTTCGCGAGATCGGTAGAGAATTCGGTCAAGGTCTTTTGGAAGCTCTCGTAGTCCTCTGATGATTCCGAAGACACTTCCTTCCCTCCAGCTGCACCATTTGCCAAGACTGCCACTGTATCGTTGGTAGAGACATCGCCGTCGATGCAGATGCTGTTATAGGAGTTGTTAACGGCATTTGTAAGAAGTTTTGGAAGGAGTTTCGGTGCGATCGGGGCGTCTGTAGCAATTACTCCAAGTAATGTTGCCATGTTTGGGTGTATCATTCCAGCTCCTTTTGTAATACCAGCCATTCTATATTCGATCGAGGGAGAGGAGGGTAGGGTGAAAGCTCGAGAGAGAAGTTTTGGGAATGTATCGGTGGTACAGATAGCTTGAGCGGTGGCTAGCCAATGTTCGTGGGAGGATCCTAGAGAATCATAGCCAGATGGGATTTGGTGCAATATCTTTTGTATGGGTAGTCTACATTTTGGTTAGTGGAAGCCGTTTTGGGGACGCGTAGAACCCACCTTTGACCAATGACGCCAGTACTCATGACGATAGTACTTCCTCCCTTTCCATCCTCGGATTGATCGAAGCATCTATCTGCCTCAGCACCCATCTTCTCAGCATCCTCTAATCCACCTTTCCCAGTCACGGCATTCGCACATCCAGAGTTGATGATAACAGCTCGAACGCCAGCATTGTTCCTCCTCTTGAGCATTTCCCTACTGATGGTAACAGGAGCCGCTTGGAATTTGTTCTTCGTAAAGACAGCCGCCGCCGCACATGGTTTTTCTGAGGCCAGGAAAGCTAGATCTGGATCACTTTTGTTGCTAGCTTTAACGCCCACATGCGTACCGGAGACGAGAAATCCTTTGGGGTATATGCCGCTCGTGGGCACATACTTCAGCTTTGCAGCTGGGATTCGTGGAATTCGGAGCGCCATTGTGTTCGAAGTTTGTTGTGTTGCAGAGTCAGAAGCATGGAATGATTTAATTTATCCCTGCCAGTAGCGCCAAGCCACCCCGCCAGAGTCGTATCTGCCTCCTAGTTCATTGTGCCAAACCACTTGGGTAATATTTTAAATTGTGCTAAGTGTTTAGGATAATGACCTTGAATTGTCCTAAAAAAGTAGAAAAGCGAACCAGGTAGGCAGGTACGACTCGAAGTATTGTCTTACCATACAGTTAGTGACCACAAGGTGGAATTCTTCGACCCCACCAAAAAGGTAATAACGCTTCTAGGTAATCCTCTAGAAGCATTTTATCCCTCACGATTTTACTTAGCAATGACGTGTTTATACATACAGATTTATAACTACATCTCAAGCCATAGAAGCTAAAACAGCTAAAGTAATCAAATCACTGTTTTAGTAGGGTGAAGGTCGGCCAGCGCTCATCGCGTCATCCACTGGGAAACTGTCTGTAATGAGCAATTGCGTAGGCATTCTTTGAAAATTTTGATTAGAGAGTAGGTCAGAAGCATGGAAGGATTTTATTTAAACCCTGAGCTTGCAGTAGTGCCACCCTTCTGCAGGTGTACTCGTAGCTCGTGGACAAGCGAAAACCCGCAACCTAGATTTCCTCGACGTTGAAAAATCGCAAAAATGTAACAAAAATACAAGTAGACGCTGATTAACTATATCATTGAGTATGAGAAGCTTTTACCTGGTTCGCTTTAAGTTGTGCTTGTTGCCGGTTGTCCTAAGGTCGGCCTATTACTGCCACTTATCGGATAGGTATCGGAAAAAAGGTCGAAATTTATTCACTACAACAGTATGTCAAGAGGAGCTTAGAAAAGTACTAAAAAAACCTGGAACGAATATCAGATAGCTAATTAATAATAGAATCTATTTGCATCTATTTCAACTGTGGTTTTATTCTAAATCTAAGACCATTAGTTAAGAGAACGTAATCTGACTTGTTTTCTGTCCACCAAAAAGGTATTTCATGCTTTACCAACGCCCACAACTCGACACAGATACTATAAACATTCACAAAAATCTATATAGAGGCACTTTAAAATCATACGCATTTAGTCATATTTTGATTGATTTTTGCGATGCTTTGTTACTAAGTCATAATGCTGCAAGGGTCTCGAATTATAGTGCCGCTTATCGCTAGATAGCTCACGATCATGGGCCAGGCCAACTTTCTAGTATTATCCTAAAATACTTTGAAACAATCGAACTTCTAGGTTAAGTGTTCAGGTTGAACTCCTCTAAAACTTAGAACAACGACAGGAATATTTGCTGCCGCTTTTATTGTTTCCCGATTCGGCCTAGCGCTATGCCGGGCATCATTCTCAACCTCAGCCTCGTCTGGAGATGCGCTGACTCCTTTCCCTCTATCAAGAATCCCCAACCCAAACCATTCACTCACCATAACATGTTCAACCCCAGCACGTAGAGGTCTCGCAGCTTCGGCTGCGTGAAACCATTTCGAATCTTCACCCAGATCTGAAATCATCCTCCTTTGCTGAGCTCTTATCATCGTCAGGATGCCGCCGACTACTCCTTGGGGAAAGAAATCACCACGAATTATACCACCATCTCCTGCGCTGCCTCGAGCACCGTCAGATACAAAGGGGAACACCCCACAACGAACTCAATATGAGGAAATCCAAGAAGAAGAGCTGTTTGCACTGGCTGCAATTTATGGCGACGATTTCCGCAAGATAGAAACGCACCAGGGAGCGTGGAAGGTTTGTAGATCTAAAACAATTTTGCGTGACTTCATAACTGAGTCTCAATAGAAAGCCGAGCCGAGCTTTGAGATTCTTATCAAGTCCTCTAATGAGGACATCTCGGCTGTCCTTTGCTGTGTCTTCACCGCCACATATCCAAAGAGTCCGCCATTATTGAATCTCAAAGGGGAGAGTCATCTTCGTGATGGGACACGCTTCAAACTTCAAAAGATCATCGAGACCAAGCCGAAAGAGTTGGTTATTGGTGAGCAGGCCATGATTATGGAGATTGTGAATGCATGTCAGGATGTCCTTGAAGATGCTGCCCAGGCGAAAGCCGCCGGAATTCAGTTGCCAAGCCTGGAAGAAGAACGTGCGGCCCATGAACTTGCAGCAGCACAACTTGCGGAGCGCGAAAAGGAAGAAGAAATGCGGAAAAAGCAAAAAGAGAATATGGAAGAAGAGCGTATGTTAGGATCATTAGTCGAAGATGAACTCAAACGCCAAAAAGCCAAAGCTAGAGAGACCAAACGAAAGAGTCGGTAAGTCGGCTTCTGGGGGCAGTTTTCTTTATGTCACGATTCTTGCAGATTTACATGGCAAACCTTGAAGTCTTGGATCATTATACTTGCTTCAAGAAATGCCAAAGACAAGTCCTATATACGTTGCCGTAATTTTTAACGAGGTAAACTGACTGCGATACTTTGATACAGTCCACCCGGAACCTTGATGTCGCATCCATCTAATGGAAATGGAAACAACAAAATCCAGGACGAGCTTGTGTTCCAGCAACATATCACTCTCACAGATAACAATGGTGACCCATTCGTCTTTCAATCAGTTGCGAGCAAAGTCTGTCTACGTCAGGGATCAGTATCCAAATGCTTTACGGTAAAACCTGTTGTTCATCAAGTTGATGCTCCAACTTTGGTATTAAAGCAGGCAGACCTAGATGCTGGGTCAAAAGACCAGAATGTCTTCAAAAAGCAACTGCAGATACTTGAAACAGAATTGAAGTCACTCAAGGAGATTAGACATCAAAGCGTTCTTGACTTGCTTGATTTCAAGGTGCAAAAAGCCACCGAGTCGGCTGGCGAAGAAATGAGTTCAGATACTACCTGGACGGTGAGCATTTTGACCGAGTTCGCCGAGAAAGGATCTTTGGAGGAGCTTCTGGATATTACTGGCAGCTTGGGAATCAGTAAGGTTCGTTCTTGGACCATTGAGTTGTTAGATGCTCTGCGATTTCTTCATGAAAAGGGTATTGTTCATGAAGATATCCATACTGGAAATATCCTTCTGGTCCGAGAACAAAACGGGGACGTCAAGCCAAAACTAGCAGATGCAGGTTTTCAACGAAAATTGCATGCTCTTAGTGACAAGACACCAGCAAAGGATACTCTTACGGTTGCTAAGTCCGCTTACTGGGTGCCTCCAGAAATAGCGAACACCTCACATCCTCAATATACACAGAAAACTGACATGTGGGACTTTGGAATTATGTTTCTTCAGGTATGTCATAGCTACCGTTTCTTATCTTTTTGTCAATGACCTTGACCAATTATCCCACGGGCCTGTAAGAAAATTGGGTTGCAATTGCCCCGAGAGATCGCAGTAGTCTTCTTCCCCCCTCTCCAATACCGGGGGATCGTTTAATCTTGGTCTGAGAGATGAATTTCGACTTTTTAATTTTCTATGAATCAAACTGACTCGGGTCTCAGATGGCGTTTGGCCCAACGGTAGTCAAGAAATATTCGTCTCCTAATTCGCTAGCTAACACCCTCACTCTGTCCGATGCTTTTGCTGAGTTTATCGGTAAAATCTTCAAGCCCGACCCAAAAAGGAGACCCCGTGCATTCGAACTGGGCTCTTCTGAGTTTCTCGCAACGGATGCTGAATTGTTAGATTCTGATGCTAGCCCAGCTGTATCCAGATTTGGCTCAGTGTCATCATTTCAACCCTTGACCCCACGTCGAACGAGGCATGATTCTATGAATGCCTATACCGGTCCATTGTCGAGATACAAGGAGGATTTCGTTGAGGAAGGTCGTCTGGGGAAGGGTGGATTTGGCGAAGTCGTTAAAGCGCGAAAAAAGCTCGATGGCCAGATTTACGCCGTCAAGAAGATCACACAGAAATCCTCAGCGTCTTTGACGGAGGTTATAAAAGAGGTTCGCCTCTTGTCCCAATTAAGTCATCCATCAGTTGTTCGTAAGTAAAATTTAATTTTATACTCCTTTCGTATTTTCAGTATACAAACCTCGTCCCGTAGCTGGATCTCTCACACACAAGTTGGGAATTTCCCCCTTCCTTCAACGAAAACATCAAGAAATATATGGGTTTAATCCCAGACAGTGGAAGGCCGGACGAGATTGTTTCTAGTTTCAGATTTTCTGGGACTTATTTCCGATGATTACATTGAATTTTACCAACCGCTAACCATGATACTAGGTTATTACAATACTTGGACCGAGGAAATATTTGATATGTCTAATGAGACAGACGACGATCTCACAAGTGCCGATGCAGGAACAATCGAGCCTTCTGCTAGTGATCTAGTATCTCCAAGAACTGCCTTAGATGTTGAGTTTGGTGTCAGCACTGGCGGCTTGGATTTCATGTCATCGAATGGTGGTTATCCCGAGATTGAATTTGGCTACGACGATGGCTCAGATGCGGAGGGGGACGATGACGAAGATGATGAAGATGACGACGATTCGACTAGTGATGGTGGCCAGAACAGTACTGGTGCTACTAGAAATGGAATCGAAATTGCTGCCAGACGACGCAGATCAACCTCGCGATATCGGCGCTCCTTCAAAACCATCCTTTATATCTCGATGGAATATTGCAACAAGCACACCCTTCGAGATCTCATTAAACAGGGCCTTTACAAGGATGACGATGAGATATGGCGTCTTTTACGACAAATATTGGAGGGGCTTGTCCACATCCATGGTTTGAACATTGTCCACCGCGACCTCAAACCTGAGAACATTTTCATCGACAGTACTTCGAGCGTCAAAATTGGTGATTTTGGGCTTGCTACCAGTGGGCAGTACTCGATGGCGGATAGATCAATGTCCACTACGAATAATTCGATAATGAGTGGAGAAATGACAAGAAGTGTTGGAACGGCATTTTATGTCGCCCCCGAGGTTTCGTCTAGTGCTGGTGGTGGCTCCTATACAAGCAAAGTCGACATGTACTCGCTTGGGGTCATCTTTTTCGAGATGTGCTACCGATCATTGGTACCAGGAATGGATAGAGCCGCTGTCGGACAGAATTTGAGACTGAGAAAGCCTGTTCTCCCTGAAGACTTTGACTCGACGGGCAAAGCTGTTCAGTCTGAAATTATCCTCTCTCTTCTTAGCCACAGTCCAAAAGTGCGACCTTCAAGTTCCGAATTGCTGCAGGGTGGCAAACTTCCCGTGCAGATGGAAAGCGAGACGGTCCGCCGTGCTTTGGCTGGCCTTGCGGATTCCGAATCTCCATATCATCGAAAGATGATGTCCACATTGTTTTCAATGCCAAACAAACAAGCAAAAGACTTCGCCTGGGATATGGATACCGTGAACCAGAGCGCAGGCGACTTGTTACTCTCTGGTTTGGTCAAGCAAAAACTAATCTCCATATTTCGCCATCATGGAGCTGTGGAAACCCCTCGTAGCGTCTTGTTCCCACGATCTCGCCATTATGGCTCAAATGCAGTTCAATTACTTGATGGAAATGGCACACTGCTGCAGTTGCCCTTCGACCTAACTCTTCCACATGCTCGTTCATTAGCAAAACACGAACCCGGGGTGTTACGATCTTTTGCTTTCGGCTCTGTTTTTCGAGATCGTCAATCCGGCGCCCAACCACAAACTGTTGATGAAGTCGACTTTGATATCATCTCACTCGACGCTTTGGACTTGGCTTTGAAAGAGGCCGAAGTGATCAAAGTCCTGGATGAGATTGTATCGAGTATACCGACCCTCGATTCTTCACACATGTGTTTCCATATCAACCACTCTGATCTTCTTAGTCTTATCTTTGACCATTGCCGGATAGAGCCAACGATACGAGAGGCAGTCGCGGAGACCCTTAGCAAGCTCAACGTGGGTTCTTGGAGTTGGCAGAAGATAAAGAACGAGCTTAGATCACCCATTATTGGAGTTTCTTCCACCAGTGCAGATGATTTGCAAAACTTTGACTTTCGAGGTATGTACAATTAGCTTTACATTCTTCTTATGGCGCACTGACATTTTCAGATACACCTAACAAGGCTTTTCAAAAGATCAAAACTCTCTTTGAAGGTACAAATACCTTTGATAGAGCGTCCTCTGTGATTGCCCACCTTCGAGAAGTTGTCGACTATACGAAACGCTTCCAAGTTCGGAGCAAGATTTATGTTAGTCCACTCTGCAGTATCAAGGAGCGATTCTGTAAAGGCGGTCTGGTGTTTTCGTGTCTTTATGGCAAGAAGGCTAAAGATGTCTTCGCAGCTGGTGGTCGATACGATTCCTTGATTAAAGAACATCGTCATCGAATTGGTACGAGCTTCCAACAGCGCCATGCTGTAGGCTTCAATCTTGGGTTGGAAAGACTTGTGAAGCACCCAAAAGCAGCACACAAAAGCACTTCTAAGAAAATAGAGGATGGTGTTTGGAATACTAAACGGGTATATGAACTCAACGCCTTCAAATTTACCTGCTAATTTACGATTTAGTGTGATGTACTTGTCGCCAGTCATGATCCCGCCATCCTTCGCACCACTGGAATTGAAGTTGTTCAGAGTTTATGGGCAGACGATATCAGTGCTGAGCTAGCACAAGACTGTCGTTCTCCAGAAGACCTCCTCTCTCAATATCGGGATGAGAAACACTCTTGGATCATCACGATAAAACAAGACTCGATCTTCAAGGTCAAAAGCATGGATAGAAAAGAAGCTGGAGATACTGATGTCCCATCAACTCAAGTCACAGCCTGGCTCAAAGCCGAAATCCGCGAAAGAGACCAAAAAGACCAAAAAGAAGTAACAAACAACCCCCGCAACAAACTTCTCCGTCATACCAGCCAAGCCGATACCACAGATCACGAGCAACAAGTACATCTCCTCGTCGCCGGCACCAAGTCCAAGAAATCCAATCGAAGAAATATAGTCGAGCAGGCACAAGCCAAAGCCTCAAGCTTAGTACAGACATTTCTCGATGGACCGATTGCTGCGATTGAGACTACGGATCAGGTTATGGAGATGATTCGCGAGACGAGATTGAGTGATCCGGATAGTTGGAGGAAGTTGACGCATGCTGTTCCTACGGCGGATCGGAAGTATATTGGGGAGTTGCATGACTTGATGGAGACTTTGGCGAAGGGGGGTAAGGATAAGACGAGGAATGCTTTTGTGTATAATTTTCGGACGGGCATGATTGTTTATTATGATTTGGGGGCTTGATGGGCACGAACTTTGAAGATTATGAAGTTACGGCTTGTATGGGTTTGTGGCTGTGGGAGAAGTGAGGGAATGGGAGTAGTTAGATTGTGTTTTGCAAAGTTGGGGGAGTATTCGAAAATTGATGAATTCCACAGGGCTATGAGAAATGATCTCGCGATTGACATCGAAAGTGGGAGTAAATACATCAAGTTCGTACCTGCCTATCTAGCCCGGTGGTCTAACTTTCTAGGTTAATTCAAGTAAATTATCCTACGCAATTAGAACATTAGAACAATCCGGGACTATTAACCCGAATGATTTAGAACAATAAAGTTCCAAAATAGTATAGGAAAGTGCGAACAGCAGGGAAGGGTGTTCTTAGCTTTTGTATTACTTACTTAGTGATTTCGGATTAGAGAATGATAAGAAAGCGTTGTGATATTTCCAAATACATACCCAATTACAAAATCTTAGAAACTTGAAAAGAAGTAGCGCCGTCAGTGCACCACTGCTTCAATAACTCATCAAGAATGACACGATATATGGCTTCTTATAGCTACCCATGCATTACAATTAGGTCAGAGTTCTCCTCTCCGCCAATGTCTCGCGACAACCTCGCTGAATTGCACATATCTCAAACCCTCCCTAGCCCTGACTGAATAGGTAATATTTACTAACTCCTCGCTATAACACACACGACAGTATTGCTTAACGATCTCAAAACAAAAAAGACAAAAAGACATAAAAGAGGCCCCCTTCAAAAGGAGGGGTGCAAAAATACAAGCTATTCATATGGAGAATGCAAGAATCGAACTCGCGACCTCTCCCAGTCGAACGTCTCTTTGAGAGAACATGCTAAGGGAACATTATACCACTAAACCAATTCCCCAGTTGTTGCTTGCTGCTTTGATGGAGGAGAAAATGTGTTATTCAAATATTTGAAGATGTTTTGTGGGTGGGGTGGGGCAGTGGGGAATGGAGCACTCTATTTTTTTCTTCATGTTTTGCCCCATCTAACCTCAACTTCCTCTCCCCAAATTCAAGCATTCCCAACCGCATTAGAAGACTGTGCAAAAAAATTCTCTCACTCCCGCTAAGAAAGGGATTCACCTCCACACTCATCAGGCTCAGAAAGGAAGATATCTTAAACTTAGTTCTGTTATGCCTTTTTCACCAATTCCAGAACTAACCAATCACGTACTACTTCATAGTACCAAGGAGTAATTCTTGTAAATTAAGCTATTAGATTAAATTATTCGATACTCTTTAGATCAAATAAATAATTTCAATAAGGTGTCGATTATTTTAAAGGTATCGAGTCTGAGTACATATCCGAGTAAGAGCTTTTCAATAAAAATATTCAAAAAAAAAACCTACAGAGAATGATCATAACGTATGCCCAGATATAATTGGTGAACAGAGTACACCAGAAACCACTACAACCCCAGGGAACAAGACTCCGTGGCAGCTCAGATTAATATAAAACATATACTAGCACCCTCGTCCAACCCCCCCCAAGAACGCCGCAAACCCACCTCATCACATCACATCACATCACCACAAAATTTACGAAAGTCACGAAAAGAAGACTCATCTAATGAAAGTGTAAAACAAGGATTGTATATACCATGTTTCAGCAAGTCTATCCACATCGTCCGCCTGCTTCATCGATTCTCCAGTCGGGGTAGGCGAACGAACATTCACAATATTCAACCCCATCTCAAAGAGTTGCCTCCAGAGCAAGCAAGTCCCCTTGATTGCTCATCCACCTCTACTCGAGAGAACCACCCCATACATAACTCATTAATACACCCCCTTCCCCCTCCCCAATCTAGTGGCCCCGTATCCCTCCCCCCTTCCCCCTCCACAAGAACCATAGAAAAAAGAAAGCCAAATCAAACTCCCACCCCAACCATCTACCAACGCCATCCCAAAGTCCATGAAAATGCATCAACAAAAAAAAAACACAAAAGTAGTACTCCAAACATCGAAAGGTAGCTCAAGATATTAGCCTCGAATGCAAAGCTACCCCAAATCCTAGAAGAGGCGAATGACGATGCTACTTCATTCCACTCATCCAACCAGGAAAAAAAACAAGAAAACCCACGCTCCCTTTTAAATGCAAATGACTTCTCACTACAACCCCCATTACTTCCTCAGAGCCCGAACCCTTCGAGAGGTCACGACTCCATCTTAAAAAACTCCCCACTAGGATCCAGATCAAACATAGTCGTATGGTCGAAAGTAGGCAACTGCCCCCCATCCTTCCCAATATAATTGACCTGCTTCTCCTCATCCCCAATCTCCCCCGGCTCACTCAAAACATTAACAGCAGGTCGATTCTCATCCCCCTCAACAATATTCTCCAACCCCAGCTCCTCCATCTTATCACTCATATGCTCATCCACCGGATTCGGCAACTCCACCGTCGCCCTCGGCGTCGTATTATTAAGAACACTCTCCAAGATCCCCCGATCGCTCATAGCAGTCGTAGGTCTCAACGCCTCCTCACTAACATTGAACTCGCCACCTGGTCCATACCCCTCGACTCCATCCGCGATATTCCGGTTTCGCTCTAGGAACATGGCCATCCTCTTCATCTCGGTATCCCATCGCTCCGCGAGAACCCTCACTACGGCATCGACATCCTGTGGCGTCAAATCGCGCGTCGGCTGTGGAGGTCTGACACCAAAAGATGACAAGGTTCGTCGAATCGAGGGACGGTACTCGCTTTTCGTCTTGGAGACTTCCTTTCGTGTATCCTTCATGCTGAGACTTAGACGCTTCATCGATGCATCCTGCTCTGTATGCATGAATGGAAATTCCAGGACCGTGTAATTCGTTGCTAGAGCGTTCACTAGAATAGTGAAGCCTTGAAGGTTGATGTCGTTGTGCTCGCAATGAATATGAGTGAGTCCCTTATTATCTTCCAGTACCGAGGAAAGGGTATTTGCACCTTCCATTCCAAGATTTTGGTACTCAATCCGCAACACCTTCAACGTTGTATTCTCTTTGAGGCCGGTAAGAGCATGATTTAGTCCGATTCCGAAGCGCGTAACTTCCAAGTGAGCTTGTTCTCCCGAAATATCAAGATCTTCCAATGTTGTATTCTCGGCAAAGACCAAACGAAGGGTATCACAAGTCTCTTGGTTAGCATCATAAGGAAGGGAGGCTTTCGAAAGATCCAAAACCCGAATTGTCGTGTTCGTGCGCAAAGATTCAAGAATTTGTCTGAAATGGTCTTCCTTCTCAAATTCGATCATACGCATAACAAGATGAGATGGGGTGTGATTCTCTTTTATGGCTTTGGCTATCTCACCTACCCCTCTTTGTAAATTATTGGCGCTGACATGGAGTTGTAATTCGCGTGCTTCACCTGCGGATCTAGCCATGGATCTCATGAGTAGGGCCACATGCTCTCCGTTTAGATTGCATTGTTCCATCTGTAGAACGCGAAGTGAGTTTGACTTTTCGCTTACCAAGTATACCGCGATTGAGTCGAGGGACTTGTCATTGATCTAACGTTGTCAGCGAGAATTATTGAGGAATATATGAAAGGACTCACTGGAATGCCGTTCATGATCAGTTCCTCCAGGTCCCATGACAGCAATACTTCAGGTGCAAAGAGAGGCTGATCACCAGATGTTCTGGTAATTCTAGACAAATCGAGTTTCCGAATTCGAGAGAAACGACTCATTGAAGAGGAAAATCTATCAAGTTCGATGCGACCTGAATTGTCCGAGATGTTGATGCACTCGAGAGTGGCATTCTGTTTTTCTAAGTGACCTAGCAGTTGAATTATGCCTCGATCGGTCAGACCACAGCGCGAGCACTCGATGGCTCTGATTCGAGAGGCTCTTTCATTAAGGGCAGGAACTACTAATGATCAGAAAAACTATACTTGAATATGGTAAAGTGAACAACATACTCATCTCTTCCAAGTCGGTTTCTCCGAGCTCTATCCCGCTCAGCACAATCCAGCTAACACTGGTAAGTTTCTTGCCGCATAGCGACAACAAAGCTGCAACGATTTCACAGCCGGGATCCTTTTCAATCTCTCGACCTTCCATATCAAACATATCTGTAGGTCTTCGCTTAGGTAGAGTGTTTGTAAAATCCACCCTTCGTAGTGTCGATGATTTTAAAGCAAGAGCCTGGACTTCCCGGTATAGAATAGATCTAGCTTGTGGGTTGATGGCGGGGTATTTCATGATAGCAACTATGCGCATTAGTCAAGAATTTGGACCAAGCAAGAGAATTTACCATTATTGCGACTCGTGTAAGCCACATGATCTGTTCCGCAATCATCTGCAATTCCATGCATGCTATGCAAGTCGATATCCTTGAATGAGATAGAATGGAACGAGTTGTTGTATCGCAATGCTCGCATGACTGATAATAACTCGTAGACCGAATATTTAGGTGTAAGTGCAGGAGGATATAAACGAAACTCAGGGGCATCCTCTACATTCCAATCGACGGAATACTGTATATTTGCTGGATTGCACTATAGACAAGAATTAGTTGGTACTCGAAATAAAATACTTTGCTGCTCCACTTACGTTGTATGCCACACAGTGAGCTACCAGAGTTCTATCAAATCCACCATATTCCTCTTCTTCGGTTATGATTATCCCTTCATTCAGCGGTGATTGATCTCCGAGACCCTTGAGCAGAAAGCTGCGGTCAATCCAGAGGGGTTTAAGATATTGCCATACTCTGTTGATAACTACAACAATGTCATAGCTAGCGAAAGCTGCAAGTTCAAGGACTTTGACGGGCTGAAGTGGCATTCTTTGAAAAGTCAGCGTTTGGCCAATAATAACAATGCAAAAACCAGGAATCTCACCTAAAGGCCAGCTCAAACCTATCATCTCCACTTAACATGTTAATTTGATAGAGTGAAACAATTCCGTGCGTATGTCTGCTATTTTTTGGCATGAGAAGTCTCCCAGAGGAATCCGTAAAATCCGGCACAGGAATCAAATGAAGACTATTAATCCCAATAACCATGTAAAACACAGTCCCTCCCAATTTCTGCATATCATCAGAAGATGAAGTCCGTCCATGTTTGACTGCTGGTGATCTCCTAACCACCCGGAAAACCTGAAAATGCTTTGGATCATAATCGTGCAACCCCTCCAGTAACCGAATAAGGTAACGAATAATGCGCTGAGGATATGGTTCCGATTGGAGAAGCCTGGCTTTCTGGGCAGCACCTCTAATGGAGGAAAGCCATAGGTCTGCATCCGTAGGATCATAAAGCATGAGTTGAATAGAACCAACACCATGATACTCCTCGTCCAAATATACCACCTCGGTTGTAAAAAATGGCCGGCCGTCTTCTACTCTGTATGCTGTGACAATTTGTGATAGAGATATCCGATTTTCCCCCTCCGCAGAAGCATGTGAATGATTTGATTGAACCTCCTGTAAAGACCCAACCGAGGTATTCGAAGGATGCCGTGTGGACGAGCGGCCGTAAAAGGGAGGGATCGATGAGAATGTATCCGAGGCGCGTTGCTGGCTTTTAAATCGTATCAGATGTGTGTCTGTCAAAACCAAGTATTCCCTCTTCTTCCTAAACATCCCACTTTCTGTCTGAACCTCCCCATGGTATAAAACATTCTTGTTGTTGGTTGTGCCAGGTTCCAAGCTAGGCCCTTCTCCTCCAGGCGATTCCGGCGCAAAATTGGCAAAGTCGTCCACCTCGTCTTCATCCACATATGTCATTGATTTCTTCCCCAAAGACCCAAATATTGACGTTGGTCTGCCCTTTTGTAATGTTCGAGGTCGTACTCTGGGGGAATTCGAGCCGGTGCTATGGGAAGGACTCTGCGCGCCATCTTGGTTAACTTCGAGGTTCAGAGATGGTCCTATGCTGAAGATCGATGCCCGCTTTCCCAGTCTCTTCCTTTCCTTCTTCTCACCTCCTTCCACATTACCATCGTTGGAAACGTCGGTATTGACATGGGTCAGACCCTGAAGAGAATTCCTAGAAAAGAGGTTGAGGCTTTTACGCCGAATTTTGCTTGCCTCGTCCCGGACGGAAGGCGCCATTTGGATCGACCGATCGTTTGTGGTGTTTCGCAGCAAGGGTGCAAGTGTTGAAGGTTTACGTTTCGGCGAAAGAATTTACAGAGACATCCGGGTTGCGCTTGCTCTCGAAGAAGTCTCGTTGACCAGAACTGAACACTCCACGAGAGGAAACCGATTGGGAGGATGGGTATATTTAAATTGCCACAAGTAAACAAAAAGCGAGGTCGTATATCATAGATCTGCGTCGTGGCTGCTTGGCGGGAGTGAAAGTTGGATCGTGAGGGATTCGAATGGTCGTCTATCGTGATGGGAAGGAGCGTATGGCGGGACAATGGTCAATTGCTCAAGGAGAGGGAACAATGGCTAGAAAATATCTTGAACACAATGAGTACCCGACCGCATAATACCCAGCTCTCGCAAGGCGATGGTCGCAGTGCAGTGTGCTGGTGAAGGTGGTGGGGGGATCAAGTCGCTGACAATAGGAAACAAGTGAAGAGCAGGAAAATGATGTAAAGACTCAGCACGATACTCGCTCCATGGCAGCAGGCAAGCGGAGACGAGAGAACGGGAGGTTGTAACAATTCGAATCATGAGATGAAGCTTGTGAAATGGATTTGCACTTCACTTAGAGATGGATACCCAGCATGGAGGTGCTTGATGCGCTGCCGGTGGGTTGATTGTCCTGCAATGGGGTGGGAGAGAAGCCAGCATTTACTGGATGACGGAGGTTGGTGTGTGCATCGATTCCCGTTGTTTCCTCCAATATGCCACGGTGATTGGTGAGGTTGTCAACAGATCCTGGTAAAGAAAAAGCACTTCCAGGGTTGAGATGGCTGTGTTGTGGAAGGAACCGATGAACCCGCATGGAACCATACGAGCGTAGAATACGAACTATTTTGGCGCCCAGCTTCGGTAATTATTAATAAAGTAAATACTCAATTAATCTACACACGCGAGAAGAGCTTCAAATTCTATAAACATAGCTGGATTTGTAGAAATACAAAGACCCTGTCGATCTATTTGAACTGTGGTTCGGGTTCCAGGACCCTTCTTGTTTCACGTACAGGCTTTATTTTCGGTTAGTTTCGTTTTGATGATCTCAATATCATTTCTTACCTTGACGTGCGCGGCTTGATGTAAAAAGGGGCTATTTTGATAAAAATGTGCTATTGCTAGATCCTCCTCCTATTAGAGACTAGCTGCCCTTCGCTCTTCCCGAGATCTGCTAGCAAGAAATGTCAGTTTGTTTAGTTCCCGAGCCGTGGAAAACGGCCCGTCAGTACGCGTCATAAGCGCTCACTAAGATGCTCAACGGGATAGCTTCTCATCATGAAATGGAGATATTCGTTGTCATCGTCGTAACAACACCTTAGTTAAACATTAGTCCAACAACACCATGGTTCAACCTCCATCTATGTATTACCTAACTGCTGACTGGTTCTCCTGAGCCGCAAAAAGAAGATAACATGGAAACACCACCACTCACCTTAAGCCTCTGTATTCCTCTGCTCTAACCCCCCCCCCTTAGTCTTCCCCCTCATAACAACTGCAGAACCCTTAACAGCATAACCCCCTCCAACCCCCTCAATCCAAACATCAAATTTCCTCTCCTTCTCACTCTGAAAACTCTTATCCTCCCTCACACAAACATTCATTTCCTCCTCGCAATACAACGGTGCCAAATTCCTATAATCAAATTTCAAAATCGCATCATCCTTTCCAATCTGTCCCCTCAAAACAGAAAGCATGAAAACTAAAGAAAGCGGTCCGTGAACTAAGAGATGTCTTCGTCCTTCGACTTCTCGACAATATTGACGATCGAGATGGATACCATGAGCATTGAAAGTAAGTGCTGAGAACCGAAAGAGCAGAGCTTGAGTTGGTATAATCGGGACTTTAACATCTGGTACATGGACCGCTGCAAAAAATCAGTAAAACAAATCTTTACCTCAAAAGAAGATGGTGCATACGTTTAACAACTCTATCCGGCCTCTCAGCATCCCTCCTCGCCTCCTCCTCACTCTTCTCCCTCATAAACACCAAATTTCTCACCTCCAAAACCCTGGGGTCCTTCAACTCCCCACTCTCCCTACACATCCCCACCGCCCTCTCAATACTCACAAACACCTTCTCATTCTCCCCTTCCCCCTTACAATCCACATCCACAATCCTCTCCCGACAAACCGCTCTCTTCCCCAGAAGTTCAAGTTTCTTACTCTCACTACTCTCACTAAAATCAAAAGTCACACTTCCCCCGGCCCACATCCGTCTTACAAACGGCGGACCAGGAGACTGAAGCGGATCGGTGCCATCGGGGAGCAGATCACTGCTTAGAACTTGGGGTGGGAAGTAGACTAGGTGGTGACCTTGGGGTAAAAGGGGGCGGTATTGAAGGCGTCTTGTGACGGGGATGGTTGGTAGTGTTAATATTGAAGGCTTGAAGTGGGGTGGGTGACAGTTCTTTGGGAGGAAGTCGGCGAGGGTTATGTTGAGGAGGTGTGAGGGTGTTGGTGACATGTAGTCGTAGATGTAGACGGGGGGACGCTTGAGGATATCACGGTCGCGTACCTCGTGTTGGAATCTCCTCGAGGGGGTGTTCAGGATGCGAAGACATCGTTGCGCCCCTCGGAATGAGGAAATAGAAGTCATTTAAACAAAATAGTAACTGATGGTCACTGAATTATAAGACACTGTTCAGAAGCTATTATGACTTGTTCTTTGGGAAGTTGTAAATTCTTGTAGTTGTATACAAGTTGAGCTCCAGATCAAGTCCTCAGAAGAGCCTCGGTAAATACCCGGAGCTCCAGCTCTTATCGATAAGACCTGTCTCTCCATTTCCCGTCCTTCCCGCTTAACGGAGATGTCTCCTTCCAAATCATCTTTTTGACATCAACACTCCTCCCATATTTCACCAAAACCTTACTTCTCTCTATGTCCATCAAGTTTATCATCCCAACTACCCAGCCATCTCCATCTCTCGACATGTTTCGCCACACTCTCCAAAGCACCCTTAACCCTCCCATCCGGATCATTCAACCTACTGCCCTCAAACTCGACAAAAAAGATATACTGAAAAGGTACAACCTTCGTCGGTCGACTATTAATACTCGTTAAATTCAACGCATACTCCCTAAACGAATCTAGAACCTGCGCAAGCGAACCAGGAGACCGATGATCAATCGTAAAAGAGATGAGAGATTTAGTCTTAGACTTCGAGCTCTTGTCCTTCTCATCGACACCCTTTCGAATAATCAGGAACCTCGTAGTATTATCCGGTCGATCCTCGATTCCCTTCGCGAGGATATCTAGACCGTGGATTTCGGCTGCGAGACTGCTTGCTATTGCTGCGCTTGTGCCAGTCGTATCCTCCTTTACCAATTCCGCGGCTCGACTCGTGGAACTGACATCAATCCGTTCAATGCCCTTCAAATATGCCACAAGGAAGATATCGCACTGTCCCCATGCTTGCGGATGTGTGTACAGTCTCTGGATATGTTTGAGATCGTAGAGAGGTTTCGTTCGTGGCTCGATAGGATCAGGTCGCGAAGGAGTAGGCGTCGAAGATCCAGAAACCTCCTGGGAGCCCGTGGGATTTCGAGCAGCCTTGCGACCGAGTAGGTAATGACTAACATCGAGGTAGGCTTCACCAGAAACAGTGACATCGGGAAAAAGACCATGGCGATCTGCGAGGAGTTCGAAAGTAAAGATCACCGCGCCGTTCGTGGAATTCTCGAATGGAACGACCCCCAACGCAGCTTCTCCTGATTGAACAGCCGTGAATACATCTGCCAGCCAATGTCAGATATCAAATCCCATTACCCATTATATGCAGAGCACGCGAGGCATTACCTGTAATAGTATCCGCGGGTTCGTAATCATACCGATCTGACTCCTCAATTGAAAGCGCAGCCTGAGCGAGATCGAAATCTGTCAGTCCAAAGGACCAAGGGGGACGCGTAAAAAGACTGAGTGTGAATACCTGATGAGTATAAGAAGAAATGGGACCCAGAAAGGCAACAACAGGAGTGCGAACGGCATCATCTGGCTCTTGGGGTGGATGCATGTTGACCGATGCGCATTGCGTGGTTGGGGGAAACGGTGGTGAAAAATGGTAATGGAAGAAGATGTTGGGAACTTTTATAAAGCCATCTCACAAGGTTATTCTGTCACCAAAACGTCAAACTTGTGACTGTCTTTATTCATTCACCACTCTCCTATTGTTGATTTTGACAGCAATACCTAGCTCAAGCTTGTGAAATTTTGGTATCTTGGACTTGTGATTCGGCGGTATCGGAGAGGCGGGGTATGACCCCGCTGACCCCCACATCTCAGATCATGCTACTGGAGATTTTGTATACAATAGGGCGTCGAAGGGCATTCCAAGCCATTTTGACGAGCAAAGATTGTTCGAGACTGAAACTTTTTTTCGAATTGGAGGCCCTTTTTTCTTCTCTATCTTTTTTCTTTCTTGACTAGTCCAAAGAGCGTGTTAGTGGGAAGCTCGTGACAAATAAGACAGGAGCTATCTATGTAGCTCCTTCTTAAGCCAGTGCCATACTCTCTATTCCTTACCGTTTTCTTGTTTTGTTATTCCGAAGAATTTCTTTCAAATATTGCGGCACTATAGCTTCATTGGTGAGCGGACGCGAGGAAATCAAAAGAGAAGAACCTTCCGGTACTCCTTACGGCAGGATGCCAGGATTACATGACACGAAGTTGAAAAGCGAAACAGCTTACGTCTTTTCTATACAACGAGATCTAATTCGCTAGGCAGTCTTTCGAGGTGATGCCTTTTTCTACGTTTAGCAAAGGAAGTTCGGTACCTAGATGCGAAAAACGACACATTTAGTTATGTGGCTTGTCTACGAGGGGTGTTACGAACAGGGAAATCACGACCTTAATACAACAGCAGTGTTAATCGATGGAGGGATTGGCGAGGAGGACCGAACTGTAGCTGAAAACCACATAAGCGGGCTACATCGGACTAAGCTGCTTATAGATCGCGAGATGTAATGATCGAAGACTTTGTTAACAAGCATGAGCTGGTAAGTTCAATACACTACAACTCCTGGATCTTATTTCAAGAGTTAAAGTAACTTGATAACCTGTGATTAGGTAGTTCAGTGAACCAACGAAGGGAGCATCGAACGATTGACCAACACCAAAAAGCGAATACGAAGGAAGGCTTTCAGACTAAGTGAAGGAGAGAATCGAGGAAATGAAACAACCTGGAAAATTCGAAAGCATGCTCTACGCCCGGATGAAGGTAGGTGCTCCCTAATTAACCTCTCTGTTGTCTTTTGGATTATCTCCAGAGCGGACAATTTCCCTTTCCTGAACCTTAGTCATTCTCTCATACCTTTCTAAAGATGTAAACACTAATTCTAAAATATTCGGTAGAAAATTGAGAGCAGTGAAGGGTTACCTACTTGAAGAAGACGTCGAAGAAGTGGAAGAGGATTTTGCAGGTAGGTGCTCTCCAAGTTTCTCCTCTTCTAGAGCTTCACCATCTCCACGAGCCTGTTCCTTATCCTTCCTCTTACGACCATGGTTCCTCTTTAGATATACTTCTTTTCTAGGAATTACCTTGCTAACTTTGATTTCTTCAATAGATGTAGACGCAGAACTCGACCCAAGTAACGAGAGCCTACAATTGAACCGCAGTTCGGTATATAAGGGAAAAGATGCGCATGATTTTCCAGAGGCAACAATAGAAGCATGGGCTTCATTTATGAATATGCTTCTTGAGCATCAACCCCAAATCAGCCCTCTCACACGTAAGAAACGTGTTTCCAATCCTTACAGGACCTTAAAAGAACCAGGAACATGCCTTCCGGGCTCGATGTCTATCTAGCCTCTTGGTTCCAAGCGGGCTATAGAGAGTAGCGTTGCTAGGTGTTATACTTTTCCACTCTAAGAGCCTTGGACTGTGAGTATGGTTGCAGTAAGACGTTTACCCAGCTTGGTCATCTACGAGACCATATTAGATTTGATAATTCGTTCGACTTCGATCCTATTCACGACGTCTTAAAGAGAGAGGATGGATAGTACGATGTCGGTTTCTTTCCAAGCGGGAATGGCAGATGGAAGCCGATTGAGACCAGCAGGCACTAAACGATATCGTGAGGACTACGAGAGCGACGAGAATTTAGACGAGGTAATGAATGTTTTATACGGAGTGGATATCAACCAAATACCCCCGCCACCATTGATCTCTTGGTTCCATACGGGTTACGGAGAGTAGCATTGCCGGGCGTCATGCTTTTCAACTTCAAAGTGCGAGTATGGTTCGAAAGCATGCTATACGCTCGAATAATGAAGGTAGGTAACCTCTAATATCCGTGTCGTCCTTAAACTACCTCGAGAGCTAATATTCTATTTCCTCTTCTGAATCTTATTCCTTCTCTCATATCTCGTTTCCTTCTCAAAACTGCTTTTATAAATGGCAATACTGACTACGAGATTGTACAGACGATGGAAATTAAAAATAGAATTAAATAGTTCCGGTTCGTACCTGCCCACCTCTATCATTATTCCAAATCTCTAGGATAATTCAAAGCCATTAACCCATTTTATTCAGAAGAATGAAGTTCAATCATCCTAACTGTTTAAGACAGTATTTTAGATTGTGCTGTAAGGTTAGAACAACGACAACGTCGAACGAGGTGCCTGTTTACTATCGCTTTTATTTTTCACTAATATCTCTGCCTTACTCACTGACACCTTATAGTCTGTAGCCAGAAAGACAACGGAAAAGTTCTCATGACTTTCTTATTCTCTCATAGACCCCTGCATACATCAATTTTCGAGTATTCCTCCAGCTGTGCAAAGCACAATCTAACTAAACCAATTCCCCAGTTGTTGTTTGATGCTCTGATGGAGAAGAAAGGTGGTTAATCAAAACTTTGAAGATCTTTTGTAGGCGGGGTGACGTAGTACGGAATGGAGCCCTCTCATATTTTCCACCGAACCATTTTAAGGGTTCGAAAAATGGGCAATTTAGCGAGGTTAGTGCGAGGCTTTGGCGGAGAGGAGAACTATGATCTACTTGTACATTAAGGAATATCTGTGAGAAGCTACAGATTGTGTTGAGTTTGATGAGTTGCTGGTGCACCAGTAGAGGCAGTTATTTTTAAGCAAAATTTTGGAAATATCACTCAATCATAACGCTTTCTCAATCTGCAAGGAACAAGTCTCAGGAGTAATTTCGTATTGAACAATTTAGAATCAATACAATAGTCAAGAGCATCCTAACCCATCTAAACAACCAACTCCTTCATTCCTCAAGCGCACTTAGATCCCGGATCACAAACAGCAGAAATAAAAACACTATCGATAGATCACCCCGCCACACCATTGGTGACAACCTCCGGGCCCGGTCCTCCACAGCCAGAGGATTTGATTTAGGAAACAGGCGGCGATCTTGCGGTGACTGAGCAACCCATTTTGTCGTTCATATAGGCAATTACTGCATTGATGCTGGCTTGATCGCTGCCTTGTGATGCATTGGGTGCTGAGCAGGTGTTGTATTTTCCGCCTGTGTCGTTTGCATCTGGGGCGCAGGTTACTCGGTTTTGGAGCATGTTATAATTTGGAGTTACTCCAGGAGCGGGTGTGGCGGTGGTAGTGATGGCGAAGAGGGCGATTGTGCTGAGGATGTTGGTGAACTGCATTTTGAAGTGTGGTGTTTTTTGGAAGCTTTGAGGGATTGAGGAGAGTAGAGGTGGTTGAGAAGTCTGGTTATGTGATTGATTGATTGATTGATAAAGAAGAAGAAGAAGAGTGATAGAGATGATTGTTCTTTTTTCTTCGGCAGTACAACGCTCTTTAAGTACTAGAGGAGATGCGGCGAACCAGTCTACATCATTACTTTTCAAAGTATAATAAGTACCTCCATGCTTGTATTCAAGATTCATGTATATTGCCTAGCTTTTCTTGAATACAAAGAATGCCCAACGGTATTAGCAATGATCGGCCACTTCGGATATCGACATAGGAGGTTCAACATATGACGTCCATAAGCAGGGTGTATATGCAAATAATTCGCTATCTGATTGGCTACGTCGCATACGCCACAGTAAAGGCATTACTAGATTTGATCTATATCTTATTCGTACTCGGTACTCATTGGGGCAGAAGTCTTCCTCTGGATTCCGGAATGATCGTCCAACCTACGTAGTTGATATAAACAACACTCCTTCATCGAAAAAATATGGACAATTGCTTCGTCCCTAGTGACATGAACCTGGAATAGTGATGCTTGAATCAGGGTGCTCGAGGGGTAGAAACCTGTATCCATTCGCCTAGGGTAAAGAATAAGCTTTCCATGTATTCAAATAAACGAGGCGAGGTGTTTTCAATAACAGAAGATCACGTGTATTTGTACAGAATTAGAAATTATAGGCCTCCGACTTTGTTTCTTGAGAACGGGTAATTCGTATTCATTATCGGACCGTCTGTTGTAATGAATCTCAGTCTCTATATTTGGTCACTTAATCTTTCTTAAGAGGGAAAATATAACCACGTTGCATTTCATTTTCGTAGTAAACTCGTTGAATTAATGAAATTGTGTAAGATTGTTAGAGGAATTAAAATTGTTGGACAATTTACTTCTCATTTTTTGTTTTTATATAAGAATTCTAGAACAAAGAGCTGAGTGAAGTGAGTAACATAAACCAACCACCCCTAACCTACCAATTAAACCTCACTCCCTCATGTGCGGTATTTCTTAATTGAGCAACCCACATATGTCGTTGCACATCGCAATCTATGTTGCCTATGAAATTGCCTATCGATGAGCATAGTCAACTTGAGGGCAACCTGGGCAGCTTGGGCAACTTGAGAAAGGCCACTTAATTCCACCATCTGCCAAAAGACCTTTTACAAGAAATCTACAACCACGGGTTACACTCAATTATAAGAAGCCAGATTTCGGGTTTAGATTCTTGCACGTCTTTTTGGAGAATGAATGTCGTTGTTTTAGAATATTTGGAGCAAGTAGAGGTTGTACGAAGAGGCAGCTCCATGTAGGGAAATTGAAGTACAAGACTCACTCTTGAATTTTGAAATCACTTGAACGAGAACTTGGTTTTCACGTTCTCATAATGTAAACAGACTTTTCATTCATTTCAAGAGCGTTATCATTCTCAAGGGTATCTTCGCTCCATTCCTCCATCCATTCATTTCAACTATCCACCTTATCATACGAACGAACAAACAAACTCCATGATTCCCATTCCCATATGTGTGTACAACAGACTGCAACGCACACTTTGCAGAAACCAGCTTTTCTCATGAATGCTCAAGAAACTTATTCGAGTTCCGGAGTTCTCTCTAGCTGACCCGCACGCTTAGGTACTCTTCATTGCTCTCGTGTTCTCGTGATCAACACGGATCAGAACTCGTCACTGCTGCTGCTGCTGGAACTGATTGAAATGGAACCCTTTTGCGATTTGAATGCCGACTGCATGGCCGGATGTATTCCCTTGTTCTTGGTGCTTTCCGGTTCATCTTCCTCCTTGTCGTCATCGTCCCGGACGAAAGCACTTTTTGGAGGTGCTCTATATTTCTTAATTTGGTTGGTGGTAGTTGGCGTCTTGGATTGAGATCTGCTGTTCCTACCGAGTGCCTTAGATGAAGCTCGACTGTTTGTAACAGGAGCCCTGGATTGTCTGTTAGGTCCTGGTGTGCGAGATGAAGATTTTGTATGACTTCTAGGGGTACTGGCTGCATGTTTGCTCTTCTGTGGTGGCAGAATTGGGGCTGGGTTTTTATTTTTTGGCTTTGGCGTGGGTTGTTCGCGTTGTTTTTTCCTCTGTTTCTTCAGTTCGAACTCGGCGATGGCACCCTCGGCGACATTTTCAGCTGGCTCCCAGGAATCATCCCATTCCATCCCAGGTGGTGCTGCCCATTTAATTTCATACCAAACTGTTTCAAACCCGTAGTCATCGATTCTCTTCTTCTCCTGCAATATCTCTTCAATCTCCCATTCAGTTCCGGACATCTCTTGGTCTTTTTCTTTTTCTTTTTCTTCTACCAGGGCTTTCTTTGGGCGCAGTTCTTTCTCTACTACTGATCCTTCTTCTGAGCTAAGCTCATCACCCTGATCCTCTTGCTCCTCGACAGCCTTTTTCATAAATGGATTTCGGGTGTGTTTGAGTGCAGCGTCTCTTTCTGGAGAGGCCTTGAACTCTGCAGGCGGGACAAAGGGGTATTTCTCTCTGAGAGACTGCTCCACTGAAGGACGATTTCCCTTTTCTTTCTCTAATTTCTCGTACTCCTTCCGAAAATCGAGGCTGGAATTGGTTGCAATAGGGTACCTTGGCGAGAAGAGGGGACTTTTAACAAGCTGGGACCGACTGGCACTTGCTGGTATAGAAGGAACCTGCTTGGAAACAGCAGCAGAAGCATCCCGTCTAGGGGTAAGAGCATCCCGCTTTGGGGTAGAAGTTTGCTTGGGAGTAGAACTAGCTCTTTTGGGTGTAGATGCAACGGAAGATCCAGGCCGGTGAAGGGGTGCTTTGAAGGGGCCGTAGGTACGAAGTCCATTTAGCTGCCTCGCAATGGCTTCATCCTCATCGTCGTCGTCTAGATCTGCCTCATCGGCCGTGTCCGTATCGAGGTTCATACTCTTAACGGGTGTTGTGAGAGACGGTCCCTTTGATTTCCTGTGCGTGGTCGTTGGAGAAGTAAATACAGGCTCTTCTTCAACAACCGATTTCCTCTTTCTAGCGGGGCCAGCAAGAGCAGCAGGCATAGCGGAGCTTGAGAGCCGGCGTTTCGAGTAAGGCTCGATCTCGATATTCTTTCGTTTGCGCTCCAGCGTCTTTGGAATTCCGTTTGCTGCACGTGATTTTGTTGCCTTCAGTTTCTTCACATTTCGGTCGGCCTCTTGTCCTTGTAAGAATTCTTCTTGCTCTCTTTGACGACGATCGGGTCCTTCGAGTTCCCATCTCTCCAATGTTCTCTGCGATACCCAGTCTAGTATATTTTGCGGTTTGACACTGACCCGCAGGCTAGGTTTGCTGGGATGATAAACTTGGTAGACCCAGCCACCGCTATTTGACCCAAGCTGGATCTCGGCTTCGATCAGCATATCTTTATCGTGAGGCGGCATTATAGAGATTGGCTGTGAGGGTGGTCCTGAATTTGGGATGTAGATGGGACGCTCCGCAATGACAAAGTCGAAATATGAGTGTGTGATGATCTTGGATTTCTCCCCATTCAGATTGGGATTGGACTGGCCATCATAAAAGTCAGTCATGATTTCCTTTGAAGTGTGAGGCGTTGAGTAACGCTGTGAGCGTGGTGGGCGCAACTCACTAGAGCTTATGCAGGTCGCCAGCTAGTCCACGACATTATTAGACGCTCGGGCCTAATAAAATGTCATCACGTGGCATAAAGTAAAATGCAAAAGATCGATCTGAAAGCCTAACTTCTGAACTTTCCGAGTTGAAGGTGAGGCTGAGAGTTTTTCAAGAGCTGTAAAATCAAAGAACGGGTATGGAGGTAGGTAAGAAGTGAGCGGGAACAAATCCACAATAGGTAGTTTTATATCGAAAGTAACCAATTCATCGACTCTCTGATTGGCCGAGCGGGAGCGCCACAGACTCCACCATCGAATGGCAGCTCCCGTCTCCACTTGCCTGCAGGCTCTTTACCTGTAGCTTTAGCAGCCACCAACCTCACGCGAATATCTTCACATCAACACCAAATTTCACCCGGAACACCACCACCACCACAATGCTGTACACAGCACCCACCATCCGTACCGCAGCCCTCGGCTGTCGTATCCAACCCTCCCTCCTCCTCCCCAACTCCTACCACACAACATCCGTCTCCCCGCTCGCACAAGATCCCTCCACCACCAAAGTCTCAAGACGAGCCCACATTGCAAAACGTCACATCTCTTTCAAGAAACCCAGCACCACCCCCCCTACAATAAGACACGCCTCCTTCGCCACCACAACCTCACCATCCCCCTCACCCTCCGCACCAACAGAACAAAGCACCCCCGAACATCTAGACTGGAACAACTTCTTCAAGCTCCGCAAGAAGCGTCGCTGGTACCAACTCGGTTCCTCAATCGGTAGCAGCGCCAATGCATTTATCCTAGGTGCCCAGGTTCTCACACAGACGGATATGGATAAACTCTCTTCACAGATCCCTCTCGATCCGTTTGTTTCGTTTGGACTGTTTACTTTTGCCTGTGGGGGATTGGGATGGTTGGCGGGTCCGTTCGTCGGGACGGCGGCGTTCAATTGGAGGAATAAAAAGTATAGACGTCAGATGGATGAGAAGGAGAAGGAGTTTTATGCTAGGATTAAGAAGTGGAGGGTTGATCCGAGTACGAGTTCGATGGCGAATCCTGTGCCTGGTATGTTATATCTTGGATTGATTCAAAACAAAGCTTGAATTGGAGAATGATGCTAACGAGTATTAGATTACTATGGCGAGAAGATTGGAAGTGTAGCCGACTACCGACAATGGCTAAAGGACCAACGAGCATTCAACCGGAAACGAAAAACACACATCTGAAAAGTGAATTTTATGGCTGGTTGTGGGATATGATTGCTGTGCGAATATGAGGATAATAGGAGGACCATTATGTCCATCGACTTTACGCAAAAACACATTTCTTTTGTTAGGGAAAAGGGAATTGATACCGTATGCTAGGATATGCTACAGAACAGAACTTCGGCGTTTTTATGTGAACACTCTCCCAATTTGTATTGCTGGCCCGATCCGCATACAAAGAATACCAAATCCCAACTTCTATCTACAACATCCCAAACGTTCTTCAGTACTCGGGCCATGAACTGTCTACTTGCTCTTTCCAGGATTTCAATCCCCCCTTTATGTCTTTGATTTCTCGGGTTCCCAATCCACTTTCCTTGAGCTTTCGAGTCACCACCTGGCTATCGTTTCCAAGTCTACATACCACGTAAATAGACGAGTCCGGAGAAAAGCCCTCAGGTAACCATGAAGGTTGTTCCCCCTCCCTAGCTAAAGGACGACCTCCTTGGAATGTTGAAAATGGAACATTGATAGACCCCTCCAAGCTGCAAATATCAAACTGCACCTTCTCCCTAACATCCAGCAAAATATGACCGGTCTCTCCCCTCAACTCCTCATACTCCCTTGCCTCAATCCTTTCTTCCGGCTGCAAAATACGAACAGGAGCCGTGAGACCGCAGAAAAAGGCGTAATCCATGTCCGGCAAAATCTTCAACGTCAACTCGGCGTTTTCAGAACAAGCAACGCATTTCGGACTCCTAGCTCTCATCCTTAAACTTCGAAATTGCGGATTGCCATTCGCAGAAAATAAAAGCATAGAACTAGCCACAGCCCCCCCATCCCCTTCCAATTTTCCACCTGTGATGAGCTTGATAGCTTCTAAAGCTTGTAGCACACCCATTACCCCCACAACAGGCCCGAGGATCCCACCATCTCCACAACTTACCACGCTATCTGCAGGAGGGGGTTTAGGAAATACGCAGCGGTAACATGGCCCCCCTTTTGGATTCCCTGGGGCAAGAGGGGGAGAGTTGAGCACTATTAGTTGGCCGTCTGTACGGAGGGCGGAGGCGGAGACGAGGGGTTTAGAGAGGAGGACGCAGGTATCTGAGATTAGGTAGCGGGAGGTTGGGTGGTCGGTGCAGTCTAGTACTAGGTCGTAGTTGGAGACTATTTGGGAGGCGTTTTGGGGTGTGAGATGGGTGTCATAGGGTATGTAGTTGAGGTTTGGGTTTAAGCTTTGAGATGTTAGTTGTGGGTTTGAGAGGGGAGGGAAAAGAAATACGATTTTAGGTAGGATATGGCGCTATCGACCTTTTTGATGCCGACTGTTGAGGTGTTGTGGAGGATTTGACGATGGAGGTTGGAGGTTTCTACGATGTCGCCGTCTACGATTCCTATTGTTCCAACGCCTGCTCCGGCGAGGTAGGCGGAGGAGGGACAACCGAGGCCTCCTGCTCCGATTATGAGGATGGATGTGGATTTAAGTCGTAATTGTCCTTGTCAAAAGTTTAGCTGCTTCACTTATTCAAAATCTAACGAGAGAAATACCTTGAATTCCAATATTAGGAACAATCATCTGTCTCCCATATCTCTTATACTCCTCTGCAGATAACGGCCATTTCGCCTGAGTCACTGGGACATCTTCAGGAATTTCTTCCTCTTTTGTGGACTCTTCTTCGATGGAAGAAAGTTGTTTCTTTAGACTCTGAAGGCGATTTTCGGTGGCTATGATTTGCAATCGTAAAGATGCGGCGGCTGATTCCATGCTGGGATGAAGTTACTTTGGCTTGGTGGTGGGGTTTGTGAAAGTTGTGCAAATTATATTTCCGGGGTATAACCATTAGACTTCGGTTGACCTTCCTTCCCCAGATTTTCAATTGCGACCGCAACTTCGTTACCACACCAACACAACCTCCATTTAATTTAACATACACTCCATCATCAGCGATTCTCAATCGCATACCCCCATACCCCCAAAGCACAACTACCTCGACCCTTTATAACCATGGTAACCCTCTCCCCCCAATTCAAACCCCCTCCAAAAACTAACGCTCTCTCTGCAGGCCCCAACAGCACCCAAAAAACGACCTTCAATCCGCACCAAAACCTCCACATCAAAACCCCGTTCAGGCTCAGGCCTCATTGCCCGTCCAAACGAACCCTCCACATCCTCCTCCTCCTCCTTCACAAACACAAAAAAAGACAAACGCATAACAAAATCCTCCTCCTTCCTGCACCGCATTGAGAAATCGTCCACGAAGAAACCATTAAAACGTCGGCGTCCCTCCAAAAAACTAGTTACCACATTAGAATCACTAGGTGATGCCCTCCCCGAATTGTTAAATGAGGATGAGGGCGGAAATAGGATGGGGAAGGGAAAGGGAGGGAAGATAGAGATGAAGAGTCTTACCTCTGGCAAGGGTAGTATGAAGAGGAGGGGCAAGGTGGAGGCTGCTGAACGGGAGAGGTTTGGGAGGAATTTGGCGCAGTTGATGGGGAAGCAGGATGTTCTTGCTAAGGCGCCGGAGGGGGAGAGTGGTGCTGCTAGGTTTAAGGCGCTGAGGTGTTGGATTGGGGAGACTATGGAGAGGGAGGAGGCTTTTGAGGGGAAGAAATGATTGGTTTTTTGATATGATACCCCTCCTATTCTTCTTTTTGGCGCTGTTGTGGAGGCATTCTTTTGTTTATACTTTTTAGGCTGTCTAGATACATGGTTTGGGGATGGTGGGGAGAGAAATGTGAAGTCTTGTCAACCTATTCGGGGGTTTCTTACGTGTCGCAGGCAAATTGTGATTGGAGCTGAACTTTTACAAAAATCGCCTACATGGTCGATAGGCCAGCAAAGTATTGTCGGTTAAATTTTTCTAGTGAACCCATGCCACATCCCCCGATTGTCCTAGGAACTGTCCTGCTGTTGTCTTAGGCTACCCCGATTTATTTCCCCCAACAACCTGAGGATTCCTGTACACGAAGAGGGAAGGATAGGGTTTAAGGTGGGATGTTGCAAGCCGTACCTTCCCTTATTGTTCTTGTCATGGCCATTGTACGCGAGGTCTAGTTAAGAGGGAAGGATCGACTTTGACCTTTTGCTGCATTGCACAAGGAAGGGAAGGAACAACCCCCACAGACTCAACCTGGCACTTCATCTTGTGAGATCGGATTTTCTGCCTCCAATAACTGTAGTGAGTTTAGGAAAGGGTTCTCGCCCTCCTCCGAAGTACATTTGAATAACAAAATTACACGACGAGGTCTTAGAAAATGAAATTCCTTACAAGAGGCTCAGAACAGATCCCTCTACTTACCTAACCCATCCCGGCTTCCTAATTTTAATAATAATCGTTGTCCGCGTCTGATCTGATCGTAAACCAAGGTGAAAGGAATCAAATTCTGGCAAGGTTTCCAGGAGTTAATGATGCAAAATTCTTACAACCCTTAGGATAGTAGTTGTATGGCATGTCAGATGTATTGAAACCGGCCTCAAACCGGCCTCAAACCGGCCTGTTTTGCCCAGGCGCATTTAGAGGCAGGTTTGGTGCGATGTGCAACGAATTATGAGCTTGACTACCTATTTAGGAGTAGTTCCTCACGTGAAGTTGCTATTTTTGGATCTAGTTAGGGTTGTGGTGAGGTTTGTGCCAGCCCCCTCATTTTCTTGCTCTGCAGGAAGGAGCGATTTAGACAACGCGCTACAACGGAGGGGCATCCGGAGTACAAGCCTGGAGCTGACCTAGGTATGTTGGTAGTGTTGCCAAAGCTTTCTACTGGTTAGAAGGAAGAGCTCTTGACGTCCCCTATTGTACAGTTGGATAACTAAATGATTCAATGAGGCCTTGGACAATGAAATTAATTGCATGGAGGTTTGGCATAATTAATTCATGGTTGTTTAACCCTTTCCCGGGACTTCAGATAATTACTTTTGTTGAGCGGGTTTTGTTTGGCAAGAAGATACCGTATCAATTGAACTTTTATTTCAGCTCTCCGTATATTTCTCTTCCATACGGAACTCAGCTTACTCTTTCTTAGCTTTTCTGAGAGAGGAGTTGATGAGAAAAGAGATGGCTGGTTGCTAGGTTGGGATAATTGAAGAGGTTGGTAGGTCAATCAGGTTGAATAATCCAAGAGGTTGGGGGAATTTTGATACCCCCACCCTCTAATTGTCTAACTCTTATGGAGTAAACTGTTCTTCTTGAAGGTAAGATGTTGTTCTGTAGATAAGCCAGTAGTATACCACTAAAACCACACACTCCGTGGCTCCG
This sequence comes from Hymenoscyphus fructigenus, assembly GCA_001414455.1. Classification (NCBI taxonomy): domain Eukaryota; kingdom Fungi; phylum Ascomycota; class Leotiomycetes; order Helotiales; family Helotiaceae; genus Hymenoscyphus; species Hymenoscyphus fructigenus. Next base: position 110,383 of record LKUV01000017.1, read on the forward strand.
TACACAACCACTCACGTTCAGCCTACCTCTATTACCTTAACTGGATTGAGGCGCATGTTGTTCCTACCCACGCTAGGAAGAACTTTCCCCTGAAATTTCCCCCTCCTTTCTCTTCATTCTTGTCGCATCGTGTTATTATTGAGGGACTCATTATTATTACATCGTCTCTCGTCGATATAGATGGAGTTCACATCTTTAGCATTCGAGACCCAGGAGGCCGTAAGACGCCGTGGGGGCCAAGTGCGTTTGTTTGCGTTATCAGGTATTTCCATTTATTCACGGCAGACAGCCCGAAATACACTTCAGCTTATGTACGACGAGTGACTGCATTGTCCTCAAACATTCAATCCTACTCCTTTGTACAACCTTGGGGCCTAAAACATTTGTGCGATCGTTGCTTGAAGTGTTCCTGCCAGCTTAAAAAACAACGTTCATAGGTATTCTCCTGTTTTAATATTTGCCGCTCGATACTTTCGAATATCTTTTTCATGGATCCAGTTAGTCTCACTTTGGCGATAGCCCCTATACTTTTCCAAGCCACGAATATCATCACACTTTGTCATAATGTCCAATCAAGGTTCAAGTCAGCACCTGCTTCAGTGGCATCAATTGTCGTGGACTGCAATTCAATTCATCATTCCCTGTCAGAAGTTCAAGGTCTCATGATGCAAGAAATATCTTATGTCAAAGCAGCTCGAAGACAGCTGTTGAGCGATGAAATTGGAAAACTTACACATGGCATCACTGAAGTGCTCGAATGTCTCCAACCACACGTTGAAACGCTTGCGAACCCTGGAGGAGAAATAGATGGACCATTTCGGAGAAGCAAGTTGGCCGGTCGGTTGAAGTTTATGTGGGCGAAGGGAGAGGTTGAGAGGTTACTCCAGACTTTGAGGGGTCATCAGCAATCTCTTGCTTTGGCGTTACAGGTGCTTCATATGTGAGTTTTATCAATTGAAAGCTTCTCTATTGCAACATCTCATAAAACCTCAGGGAAATGGACATGAACTCGAATAAACTGCTCGTCATGCAAGGAACGGTCATAACAAAGCTCGTTCAAGAAACACAACACAGATTCGGCAGCCAAGGAAGCAGAGAACTTTTGCGTCGTATCAGTATCACCAATACCAGTACTATCAATACTCCTACCAATCATAGCAGCATCACGGACACGTCTTTCGAGTTTGACCAGATCACCATTAATGCTTCCATTTATCGAAAAGCATTCAGAAAGCAGGTTCAGAAGGTCGTCGCAAGACCACAATTTACGACACGAAGCAATGGCAACGCCTCCACCCAAGCGGTTCGATCCGTCAATGACGATAGTTCATTTTTCAGAGGTGGTTTGAGCGAAAATGCACCATCAGGTTCATCCAATGGTGGTAGTTCTTTTTATGAAGATGCTGTGGAGATTCAACCACAAGTGCGACCAACCCGGCAGCTTCTTAGACCTCCAAAAGCTTCGAATGAAGAAGTCCAGACTCGTCCGATAACCATCGAGATTGAAAATCCACCACATGAGGATTCTGAACTACCCAGAGAATTCGTCGTTTCTCGGCCAAGACCAAGATCTTCAATAATCAAGTAAGCTCTCTCCGATTGTAAAAAAGCATAAGTTGATGTCATTTTTTAGACTTGTTTTACTAGGAGATGACCCATGGCTGAAACAAACCCTCCTCCAAGCTTACACTGCGATTGAGTGCCCAACAAATATTGTTCATCATTCATTTGAAGATTTTAGGATGACTGTCTCGTAAGTGTTAGTGGTGTTGCCATTTTGCATCGTAGCATGTAAACTAGTTTATGGGATTTTGTTATTTCAATTTGCTTGAAAATTAGGACCAGCTAATATATTCTATAGAATCGATGAGAGTGAGGTCTCATTAACCTTGTTCGATACTGCCGGGCAAGAAGACTGTAATTCTCTCCGACCACTCACTTATTCTCAAACCGACATTTTCTTGATTTGTGTCTCTGTGGACGATGACTCTCACTACGCGAATGTCAAGCAGAAATGGTTTCCGGAACTGCAAGCTCATTGCCCAGAGGTCCCCGCACTCATTGTTGGAATCAAGAATGATGCGGAAAGGAAATCTTATACTGGAGAAATTCAAAAAGAGAATAACAAAAATCCGGGGAAGCGCCTTGCAAGGGAGCTTGGTGTTTTGAGATATTTTGAGTGTGACATAATCACACGAGTAGGCGTCAAAGAAGTCTTTGATGAGGTTAATTATACCCTCCATTTACCCCGGGTTTGAATTACAACATAGCTGACACTTTGAAATTTTCCAGGCTATTGTTGCCGCTGCAAGACAGCGATTAGCTGACGACAAGCCAAAGTCAGCGCGGTGGTCGCAAAACCCGATAAGGCGACTGATTCCCTTGTCTAGAATTGAGGATTCGGTTGAGCGTGATGAGCTTTACGATGAATAAAATAATTGGCCTTTAGAATGCAAATTACTTCATTGTACAAGCTGGATGGAACCATGGGCTGAGACTTTTAACGCTACAAAGACTCAGCTGGGTGGCGAAAAATTACTTCTGACTTCCTCGGCCATGCAGCTCTTCTGTAAATGCACGTAAAATGTGTCGTTCCTTCCTTTCTCTACGACGTTGTTGTTAGGGTGGGAAGGTCATGATCGCTCTTTCCCAAGCTTACCCCATCCGTTCTCCGAGTCTCTTCAGTACTTTTCCTTCTGGAAACAAACTTGCAACATCTTGCCTTATTTTTCTCTTCTTCAAGTATAGATAGTAAGCACCAGAATTTTGGAAATACCATCGTTTAGAATACAAAAACCATGCTTGGACCTTACCCCAAACGCTGCCTTCGAGAGCAAGACAAGTATGTATTTTCTCAAACCTAACCAGCTTGCTCAAAGGAGGGTATTTTCTAACGAAGAGCAGGTGGTCTGATTTATTCAATCCCTTCTTCGCTCGATGCGATGATTTCTGGAAAGAATTCGAAAAGGATCCGCATCTCCTCGAAGCTTACGAAATTTGTCATCGATTGACAGACACTTGGACCCCTCACACCATAGATCATGCCGCGACATACTATCAGCGTAAATTTGGAAATCTCGGCCGCGACGGGGAGCGAAGCATGATGTTTCCTGGGGCGCCTAGGACGATGTTTGATCCGGCAGGTCAGCAAAGAAGGAGTAGTTTGGGTGACCTGAATGGCGGAAACTTTATCGCAGAACAAAACCAACAGAGGCAACACCAATTTTCTGCGGAGCAATTTATGATAAAGAACCGAGCGAGACGGCACAGTACGAGTGAAAGCACAGCTACAGTTATTATGAAAAGGTACGTTTTGGGACTCACCGATGAGTAGTCTCACTAATTTCCACCTAGAAACCTGAAGGACTACACAGGTATTGATTACGGTCAACTATACGAGGACTCTCCCACAGAAAAAGCAAGCCGAAAACTCGCGAAAGTCGTAAATGGTGGCATCTCAGAATCAAGAGGATTGGTCCTGGCAATTCGTGGAAGACCCTCCAAGCACGATGGTGGATCGGGTTCAAGTTCATATCATGTAGATGAGATGGATTTCGAACCACCTGCCAACTGCAATCGAAAACCTGCCCACCTTGATAGCCCAGTCCTCATGGAAACCACACGCTTTCCCATAGACACCAACTTCGCTTTAACGGCGTCCTCTGGCCGAAGATTATACCCCACTGCAGAATCATCACGGGAATCAACACCGCGGCCCAGTCGCCCAGCTCCACCTGCCAAGGCAATCCCACCTACAAAACGTTACAACGAGAGTCTTTTGAAGTGGGTATTCTCCAAGTTATTTCCCCCTCTTTCGGGTTGTTTTAGGAGGATTGCGACACTATTTCCTCCTCAAATATCACACTTCTTCCTAGTTTCCTCGGACAAACTTCTAGAAATGGCAATACTGACTCCGAAACCATCCGCAGCAACACAACCTGTTCTCCTCGACTCTGGAAAATCCTGCATGGAAAACCAAGTGAAGATGACGATAAAGAGAATGACGCGGAATGAAGAAAGCGAGGGAGGGGTTTGTTGGTGTCAAAGCACAATGGGGAATCCAAAACAATAGCACGTCATTCTTACCAGGTTTGAATACTTGTACTCGTATGCTTGATGCGATTCATAATGCTGTCATCACTTCTTAGCCAACTCATCAATTGAATCATTTTGCCAAGCGAGTGATGTTGTGTTGTTTGCTAGAACTCAGAGCCAAAATCTAGATTGCGTGTTCATGCTTCTATTTTTATCAAACAAAGAGCCTTGTATCAAGTGGCAAGAGCAATTAAAGTATAAAAAGAGGTTCAAGTTCAGCAGTAGTTCTTCACAGCAATTGGGTACATAAAAATAACGAGAGTGGTTGATTTTGATTTGTTTTTTTCTTTAGTATTATTTTTATCCTTCTGCATATCTGTCGATATAATGTCAGGCTGATTATAGCCATCCGGTCTTCCCCGGTCCTGTGTAACTCCCGAGCCCCATTTTCTAATCCCACAATGCACCAAGAGTTCCTCAATTCCCAATTTGAGGCGTATATTTTACAAGGAGTTGTGTAAGCCGAATGTAGAGATGCAGAATCTAAAGCTCTAATGTAATGAGCAGTATAGAAGACTCTTTAAAGAAGGTGTATCGAACATGATAATGAAACGCTAAATGAACAAGACCAAATGCAAAATAATAGTGAGGCAAGTCTAAAACTTGAGATCCATCTCATTCAATGTATGGACGTAGCTGTTGAGCATTAACCTTCTCTTCAAGACACCGTTGAACTCCATTCCTCTCTCTTCGTTGCTGATATTATGTGCCTGGATAAGTACCAACAAGACGAAACCCTCGATGATCATGGTAGGTGTGTTGCAGAGCAATTGACCAGTTGTAGACCACTTCATCGCAGAAGCAATCGCGATGAGGAGACCAACAAATGCAACACCACCGACGGTTGCCATACGATGTCCAAGTCCGTTACCAGTTGCAATAGAAATGCGAGCAGCGAGGGAACGTTTCTCGTGAACGACAGTGGTGGTTGGAACATTGAGAAGGTAAAGGAGCTTCTGGTCGACCTCTCTGATTGAGACGAATTGCTTGTTAACATCCTCTTCTTCGCGGCAGTAAAGATTTCTGAGCACGAAACCATCGATGAAGCCAACAAGACCAGTAAAGGTGCCGATGATCAAGAACCAATCATCACCATACTCGAGCAAGTGACCGATGGCAATCCAGACGATGAATACAACGAGTGAGAGCCCGACACCGATCCCGGAACCCATCATGTCCGCGAAGTAATCGATTTGGCGTTCAGTCTTGCCACGATTACGGGGTGCAATCTCGAAGATTGGGTTTGGCTTTTGGTCCTCAGTGAGCTCGCGAAGGCGGTGTTCAACTTCGGCGTCGATCTTCAAGGCGTAGTGTAGACATTTCTCCAATCTATCTTCTTGTTGTTGTTGGATGTTCTGAAGAAAGACTGAGGTAAAAGTAAGAGCTACGGCGACAGCAGTGTTGATGTACAACTGCCAAGTATCCGAGAAATCGTAAAGTTTGCCGATGCCGACCCACACCAAGACACCAATCCAGTAGAAGATATATGCGTACAAGGAACCGAGAGACTTTGCCATGGCATGACAGGTCTTTTGCCACGCGTACTCGAACCGAGTTGGACGACCCTGAACCAAGTACAGGGTTTCCTGGATTTCGTCGTCGATCGAGCGACCGTTGAGTGTGAGTTCTTTGGGCTCTTCTTTATGCGTCTCCATCCATTGACAGTCCGGGATTTGGCGAAGTAAACGCTCGCAGGTTTGATTTCGAGATTGGACTTCAGCAAGGGTGGTCATCAAAGCTCGTGCTCCGTTTTGTTGTTGTCGAATGAGGAGGATATCGGTAATGTAGACCTGAATGGAAGAGGCGTTTTGCATGATGATTTGCCAGGTATCATTCAGTCCGTAAACAAGCCCAAGAACAACCCAAAGACCGATTATTGCCATCATGAAAAAGAAGACGGAGCTAGAACCTGCTGCCCTAGTGATCTTATCAAAGGCATTTGGTTTCTTTGCTGTGGAGAGCTCCTCTTCTAGCGAGATCGTGGTGTCGATGGTGTAGGTACTGAATCGAGAAGAGGCATCCGAACCCTTGACGGTTACCTGTGGTGATTTCTCATCATACAAGTATGCGGGCGGTGGCGGTGAAGGACCACGTCCAGCGCGGTCCTTGACTTTCTGAGTTTTTGCTGCTGCATATATTGGCCCAATGGCCGGGAATATAGAGAGCTTGAGCTTCTGCCATCCTGACGCCATTTTGAAAGTATATTAAAAGTGATTACCCGTACCTAACATTAATGGAGATGTACAGAGCCAAGAAAAGAAGTACAGGAGATCCCAAGCCAAGAAAAATGACAAGAAAAGGGCCAAGAATTAATAGTTGTAGTAAAAGCAAAGCGGCTGAAGTCAGTTGTGGGACAAGTGCCGCTCATATAGATATCTTGGTATGAACTGGGATGGAGTAAATCCTTAACGGCAATCTTAGGCGTGTTTGAGAGATATGAGACCTCTTTTCGTCATCCGTAAGAAGGAAACTTGTGACCAGTTGAGAAGTAGCAAATAAGGAAACAACAGCCGCGTTAGGAATGGACAGTAGAGACGACAGCCTTCTTCCTGGAGTCAAGTAAACCGATACTGTGTTCCAAAGTTCAATCGCCAAGGGATATTTGAGCTTCAGAAAGGATCTGTTAGGTTTATCCAGCCGATCCACCCCTAAAGCCAAGTCTATTCATGCGATGGAGTGGCTATATGGATAACCCGTCAATCCTTTGGCCTGATGCCTCAGATGTTATGGTTGAAAGAGCCTCTGATGGCCTTGACCCACTAGGGTTCTGTTCTTTTTGTCAAATGGCTGAAATAGAGGTAAAACAAGCATATGGTCAAAGCCACGGGGTGTTGGAGCTGAGCTGACACGCCACCTCCAGACACGAGCCACGCAATGAAGTGTAAAGCCGTAAGATGGTATCAGCATTCCCAGGAGATGCCATTAGAAAACGTTGGTTCATGCCAGTGCCCTCTCTATGAACCAGTGCACGTGCCGAGTTCTGGAGGGAGCACTCAGTAGTAACATTCTAGTAACAATTGGAGACCAGTCTTTCTGCTGCCAAGATATATTGCAAACAAGTATCATGAGGAGATTTTTGATGTTTCTGGTCTTAGCAATTCCGAGTCAGTGCTAGGAAATCTTCGTGGTTTTTCCTTGAGTCTCTCTAGCTAAAATAATTTTTGGTCTTTTAGACTGGATCTTCTAACACAGCACAATTATTGCAGAACGAAGGTCTGCTTGATGCAACTTCTCATCAATGGCTAAACGTTAGTCCAACTCAAATTCTTGATGCTTCGTGACATATGCAGATCAGACGTTACCACAAAAATGAAAATCGGTCGCATCGAAAGATTATTGGTTGCTAAACGCGTAGCCATGAACTGACGTTGAAGGAAGCATGGTATGAAGTGCAGTCATAGCGTGAAAGACTAGGCTAGCCAATGATGAAGCTGTAACTGGCGAGATTCATTTAGCGAACCCCTTTCAAACAGCTCAAGTCTGGGGATATCTTGGCATTTTAAGCATGTCGCGTTTAAGCATAATCAGAAACACCACTCGTGGAGGTTACCTAAGCTCGTAACATACTTTGACCAGATGTTCATAAGATCGACGGTGGCATTGCTTGTGTAAATTCCACGGGATTTTCCTCAGGGGTGCTTTCCACGGCTGTCAGATCGCAACTTGCATATTCGGCACTTGAAAATTTCCTTTCGCATACGCAGATCCCGAATACCAACTTGCTTGAAAGGAATTTGAGAAAAGGCGAACGTTAAAGGAATGAACAAAATGGCTACTACACTTTCTCGAAACTAGCTGCAAACAAACATTCCGTTAAAAAGGAATTCCAATGTAAGCTAATGAAGCGAAGATAATTTATGTTGGTGCACTACCAGTGAGCATTTGGTACAGGCCAAGGAACGAGTCCCGACTCGCTGCTTGCCCTGATGCGGCAGCAAGCCACTAGGCTCGTGAATCATGACAGTGCGTAGTATTTGTCAAGCTTCCTCCTTGTTCTTGCTGAAATCTAGAGCTACTCATAAGATCCGTATTTCCATGCCAGAAGACGCAAAGAAGAAACCGCTGCATGAAACCCCAAAAGTGGTACCCAATCACTTACTTCGATATAGTTTACCCTTGCCATCATTATTTCCCGTCGCCGCATTCCATGTTGAAGATCATGGGGGCTCGTCCTTTTAAGTGGGTTGGCGCTACATGCCTTGGGGTCTCCGAAACTGTCAGGAAGATCTGCCGTCATCCGAAAGGGGACAGGTCCTAGCCCTATGTGCTACTTCTCTGAAACCACCAAGTTTGGGAAGATAAACAAAGTGCCTTTCTCAGGGAAACTGTCAGAAAGTGAGATGGAAGTATAGATCCTCCTCTTCAGGCTATTCCTGCCGTGCATATCACACGCGTTCCACACCGCTGTTGCGGGTGAATGCAGTATCGTTACAGTAGCGTGGTTGGGCATGTGTCCATTCACGGCATTCTAGCCACTTAGTACATTGTGGCAACTATTTTCTGCGTAAAGACATACCTAAAATGACTTGATATTCTCCCAGATTTCCATTATCCAAATTCTCCCCAATTCCAAACATAGGAAATTACCCATTGTGTTTCTACTTTGCGCCTCTTTGCGATTATTTCTCCGGATCGATATACCCTCCCATCCGATATGGATCCGAAATCCAACATGGATCCAAACACCAAGACTGCCGAGACGATAACTTCGTCGAATTCGATTGACAAGAGATCCTCAGCTGAAACAAGCTTCCCAGAGTCCGTTCCAATATTGGCAACACCATGGAATACAAGCCGAGAAAACAATAATCATTTGATCGATCAATCAGCTGGCAACAATAACCGGCCATCCTTTCTAGAAGACTCTTCCATCAACAATTCAGCAAAGGGTAATGACATTCAATCCTTCGAAGACTTCTCTCTCAACAGCCCAGAACAGAATAACAACATTCGATCTTCCTTCCTAGAGGACCCTTCCATAATCAACCAGAAACACAGCAATAATACACGCTCATCATTCCTGGAAGACTCCTCGGTCCATAATGAAAGAATAACTAAAATACCCAGCGATCCCTTCTCGTTAGCTAATCAAAAAAGGCCGTCGATCGACATTACATCCAAGTCAATCAAAACAACTTATCCTCATGGCAAGACAAAGAAGATAAAGAAGTATTACAACAGACAAAATGCTCTCATCGACGGCTACCTTGGTAGCAACGATGAGGAAGCCCTGGAAATCGAGGATAACTTAAAGAATGGCGGGAAAGTAAAGTTCGCCATTCGAGGAAGTTTCACTGTGAACTTCTTTCTGTTCATCATCCAGATGTATGCTGCCGTCTCGACAGGATCATTGGCATTATTTGGAACCGCTGCCGACGCATTTGTAAGTTTAAAAAATTAATGTTCTCTCGTATTGATCAGATGGAAACTTCGGATCCGATCTTGGCCGGTACTTGGAAAGCTTGAGATTGTTTGCTGACTGGCGTAACTTCAGATGGATCTTGTTTCCTCGACAATCATGCTCATAACATCTCGGATGGCTGCAAGGCCAAATAAAAAGTTCCCTGTCGTAAGTACACCAAGTTAACAGCTAGATGTCCAATTCTAACGACTCATACAGGGTAGAAAGCGTGTTGAGACTGTGGGAATTATCCTCTTCTGTGCACTGATGACGACTGTTGCTGTGGAGCTCATTGTACGTCGTCTTCTGAAGAAGTGCTGAACTCTCTCGCTAACTGATTCCAGATTGAGTCTGCAAGAGCTTTGGGGAAAGGCCCCAGTGACTCGGAGACACTTAAAATCATCCCTCTGATCTTCGTTGGTATTGCAAGTAGGTATTTCTCAATAAATCGGTCGATCTAGTCGATCAACTGCTGGGAAGGCATACTTTTTACTTAAACATCATCTGACAGCTCTCTAGTCTTCTCCAAAGGATGCATGTTCGTCTACTGCTTCTTACTTCGACGCTACCCGGCTGCACACATCTTCATGCTCGACCACCGAAATGACATAGCAGTAAATGCATTTGGACTTGTAATGTCCATCGTCGGAACTCGCTTCAAGAAGGTCTGGTTTCTGGATCCAACAGGTGCTATTTGCATCGCACTTCTCATTCTCTTCAGCTGGGCCAGCACGGCTTTTGAGCACATGTGGTTTTTGGTTGGGAAGAGCGCGCCGCAAGACTTTTTGAACAAGCTGGTGTATATGTCGATTACTCATGATATTAGAGTGTTGAAGATTGATACCGTAAGTTTCCATCCAAATGATCGAAGAAAAAAGGGCAAAGGCTAACTGCGATGCACAGGCGAGAGCGTATCATGCTGGCGACAAATATTATGTTGAGGTCGATATTGTCATGGCTCGCGATGAAAGACTAGAAGTAACACACGATGTTGCTGAAGGACTCCAAAGAAAACTAGAAGGTATGTTTCGATTGTTCCGATGTATCGAGGGATTCTAACAAAAATTAGGTCTTGCTGATGTCGAACGAGCATTTGTCCATGTCGATTACGATGGCACACACAGCATCGACGAAGAGCATAAACCAATATACGATATATCCGAGGCGAAAGAGCCGTTGATGCGGAGAGTAAAGGACAAGTTGACGTTCAAAGGAAAGGTGTCTGAAAGAGAGGTGGATGCTCGGTCGCAAGCGTGAAATGTAGCAACTTTTTGCGTGTTATTGAAAAGCATATAGACCGGAACTGGTTGCGAGATAATTTAATAATATCGAAAAATATACAATAGCCCGAAGTGGGAGTTGCGATGAGGAAAAATCGCGATTAAAAAACTTACATGCATTTTTGCGACAACACCACTAGAAATCGCAAGGGGGCAAACATCCGTCCTGGAGGCATCCGGCGGCTCAAAACTTTTCTCCCGAGTCTTCCTTTTCGAGTGCTCAACGCTTGGTCCCACCTGCTCTACCTTTTAATCATTTCAAGTGGTGGTTTACGATGGAATTTCTATGTGCTGGCCTGATTGCTGTCCCTTGAAACAACACCATCCCCATCCTCCTCAATTGCCCATGTCACCTGATATCAATAATATTTTATTTAGAGCGCCCTTAAGTTCTAAGAAGGGCGAGGAAATTGGTAATTTGATAATTATGGCTTTCTAACTGATTTAAAGATTGTTACTAAGATTTCAAAGTTAACCTTCAGATTCCACGTGATTTCGCATGGGGGAATCCAACCGAAGGTACGTACCGTTCCGTGTCCGCTCTATAAGTTCTCAGCAGATTAAATATACAAATAGGAAAACTCGAGCCACTCATTTTTTTTTGGATTATATTATGTCCTCTTGTTAATTAATTCGGCTTATCAGGCAGAGAAACCTTTAGCCAAATATCCGGAGTGCTGAACGAAACACTTTCCAATTTTGCAACAAAGTGAAGCTGTGAAGGTTTCAAATCACGAAGAGGTATCTACAGATTCCCTCAAGGATACTTGTTTTGGCTTCTTGAAACAGATATATCAAAGTAGAGAATGTTAAAAGCAGAGAAGACGGAGGAGGAGGAAGAAAGTGTAGAATTTAAGTCTGACAACGAATGACTGAAACTTCTTCTCATCTCCTGAAAGCACCCAAGGCCCTCATATAATAACATGTAAAGAGTGGAATGAAGCAGTAGGCGTTCTCGAAAAATGCAGAAGAAAACACTAAGAGGTGGTTTAAACCAGTAGACTCCAACTCGCTGTCGCCCCAAGAATCACCAGCTCTCCTTTTCGTTTCTATTTTTAAGGAATGAAAAAAGATAGATAGACACTCTTTTATCTTGTTTTTCCAATGCCAAGGGTCAAATGTTCCAAACCAGCAATCTCCTCAGACGTCAAACATACATTAAAGTCCAAGTCTTCTTCATCCCTAGTGTCGCAGGTATCCACAACATCACAATAGCGTCTGCAACCTCGTTCCTCGATAGAGGCATCCCCTTCTCGGAACTAGCCTCTATTTTCTTTTCTTCTAACGATTCCTGTTCTCTTTCTTCTACTTTGGCTACCAGCAACACCGCCGGGTTGTTCAGTTGAGCAGTTTGAAGACTTGCTGGGATCGCTGGGATCGCAGTCCAGTTCAGGGAGGATGTTGCCACTGTCATCTCTTGGACTGGAAGTTGCAAGATCTTTGAAGTCATTCCTCGTGTTGGCTTGTGATCCGTAGGCGATGGCAGTGAAAACCACAACGGTAGTAAGGATGGAAGGGACGTGCATATTGAAGATGATAGTGTTGTATTGAGTCGCGATAGAAGGATAGAAATAGAGATAAATATTGTGGGACGTGTTTGATTTCTGAGAAAGGTGTGGGGGGTTTGAAGTGGTTTTAGGCGAGGGTTGATGATGAATGGAACAATTATTATTTTAATCGGTGCGATAACAGCATTCTTATGCAGTTTTCAGTAGACGATGATGAAGCAGATCAATGAGTCCCCAAAGTTTGAAATAGAATTACAACTGCCAAGTCATCGAGCTTAGCCACAAGTTATACTACTATAATCACGGAGTCTGACACTTCCGAGAATAGAAATTGAAGCGCATTTCCGGGAAAAAAACAACCAACAAACCCAGCTATCCGGAATCTATTAGTTTTGGTAAATGTCCTTGTTTTGAGAGCTATATTTACAACGTGACCAAAATATTCGAAAATCACTTGCAGTAGTTAGTAGTTTTCCCAAACTTAGATCCAACAGCTTCGACGTTGGGCAACAGATAAATTATCGTAGCTATTGATCATGACTCGGATCTATGGCGTACTTTTCGGCTGCTTAATTTACCTGTTTCAGGCCTTCTATCACAAAGCTTTTAGCTGATATTACTTACGACAGGACGAGGAACGAAACGAATTATAGATTGAAATAAAGTTGTGAAGACTTCAAATTTTCGTCCACAACTCCACTCAGAGTAACAATTCTTACCTTTACTCTTCGCACACCTACTCTAGCATTTGCTTTACATGTTCTAGAACAATGGCAGTCCTTCTCTGAGGACTTTTAGGGGAACTAGGAACTTGGTTTTCAGTTCTTCTACATATTTTTATAGAATAAATGTCATTCTTCCAGATGTTTTCCACATTACTTACGAAAGGAGGTGTATCTGAATAAAAGCCGGGCGCTCTTAACTTTTCAAACCATGTTCAAATTTATTGACTAAGAAGACACTGTCACATCTGGACACTGAGAAGAGAAGTATAGATATAAGTGTAGGATATAATAGAAAGAATGATGAGCGAGATTTCCCCTATTTCGAAACTACCTGTATAACAATTTGCTCTTCCAAATCAAACCAAGAAACGAAAACAAAATTGCTATACCTATAAAGAATGGGATGAACAAAAAAGCTTTCGTAGTAACGTAAAAGCAAAAAAAAAATGGAGGGAGAGACAGAGTGATATCACTCAGTACTGTTCCGCGTTAAAGACCGAAAATCCCAGATTCCCATGCCGAAACCTCCTCGCCCTTTCCTATGGATGTCCATACAATCAATAATCGTTGTTTGCCATCAACCATCTTAGCACCACTCCTCCAACTCTTCCTCACTACAATCTTCATAACAGTAGCAATCACAGCAGTATGAATAACAATCACAATGATTCCACCATCCCCCCCATCGAGCTGCCAAAGCTTTACTGTGTCCTCCGCCGCCCTCATTTCTGCCAGAAGTTTCCCCGAGACTAGACAATTTCTCACTTCTGCGGACTGAACTGCTGCTAGAGTCGCCGCTGCGAATGGCTTCTAGTTCTGCAAGAACAACGTTTGGATCACCGCTCTCTTTGGAAAAAAGAGAGGCGGCAACATCGTCCGCAACCTTATCCCTTGCATGAATTTGCATTCCAGAGGCGATAGCAGTGAAAACTGCCATGGCGGTAAAGATAGATTGGATGAGCATGTTGAAAATTGAAAGGGTTGTTGAGAAGGGGCAGCTTTGGGAGAGGAGAACGAGCCGAAAAGGATTGAGAGGTGTGTTTTGGTTTTTTGTAAAGTATTTGGGGCAGGTTTCTGAGAGAAGTTGGAGACTTTGAGAGCTGTGAGTTTGTTTCCAAATGGTGTGATGATAAAAGCAATAATCGTTCCATGAAAATAGCGTTCTTAAGTAGTTTTCAATTGTTATCTCAAGCAATGACTTACAAGTCACGAATAGAATAACAACAGCCAGCTCATCAAGCTTAGCCACACAAGACGCAGCACTCTTATCATGAAATCCGGGCCTCCCGAAAAGCAAATACAGTCGTATGAGAACACAAACCGCAAGTTGATTGACTTTCGGGAGTAAAATACTGAACAACCCAGGCTTCCTGGAAATGCAGGTCTTGCAATTTTTGATTCCGGTCTTAAAAATTAGATCGGAATTACAACATCCGAATTGGAGTTTTACATGTGATAAGGCACGACCCGAAAACTCGGGAATGGGCTGTTCCCAATTTAGAATCAACCGAAACCACAAGAATGAGCGAGTCAACCAACACATTAATATTCCAACAACCCACAGGCCAATAAGCCAGCAAAAGAAACAATCCAACTTGCTTACTACTTCCCTACCCTTACTTGGTTACTCTAAAATTTGGAAATATGAAACAAGGATTAGTTTAAGGGGCGTAAGAATCTGTTGGTTGGAGCTCATTGGAGACAGTTTGCAAATTTTTAGATTTCAAAGCGAGTACCCTCTTGCGTGTCAAAACACTGATCACCTCGTCTAGATATACTTGATTAATAATATTTCATACATAATATTCAAATTGAGCGGGTGAAGACGGTATATATGCTTGAAATCTTTCCTTTTTGATTATCTTTAATTAGCGCTGACCTCGCTTGGTTCCTATATATCTTAGGCTAAATGATAACGCAACATCTTACAGTCATCGTTCATCATATCACTCGTGTCTAATTCATCCATCAAATTCGCTTTTTTAATGACTTCCTATCGTTCTTTTTCTTCTGGGAGACCAACCCACTTGGGGATAGTATGAAGATTACGTTATTGTCAGCAGTTCTCTCAATATTCTACGGTAGCAACTATCTTAGAATCAATTTTGCGGATCAATGCCTAATTTGAAAGTAAATTGGAGTTCTGCTGAGAGTAATGATAAATGCATCAAGCGACTAATAAAGGAAACACCCGCGCAAATCCTAAATAACATCCTAAAACACCCCCAGTTGTAACGAGCGACAGAAAACTTGATCAAATTCCTAAAACTTAAATACAAAAACAATCCACCTCTCAAATACCAAACTCTAACATCTTTATATCATGTCTGTCCGACAAGATATCACGCACACGGGTCGTTGGGGGAAAGGGGAGGGCAATAATCCCCAAATTCGTCGTTGCAGCATTTGTTCTCGTTTATAGTATCAGACGGGTTTGTGTTGCTTGGACTGTTTTGGCCAACATCAAGTTCCCCAGACTGCCTGGCTTGAAGTGGGATTCCGGAAACAAGAGATGCGAAGACGATGCCCGCAGCGAGAAGTGAACGTGCAAGCATGTTGCTTTTTGAGGAGAGAGGTTTGTTGTAGAGTGTGAACGGTGATCAGAAATTTAAAAAAAAGTGACTTGAGAGATTGTAGGGATGAAATCGAGAGGATTATTTGAGATGGTAAGGAATTGAGGCTGTTTGCAGGAGCTGAAAATGTGCTCGATTGTCTTGGGTTGATAGAGAAGGATTTGAACTCATCTGTTAATCGAGAGGAGCTCTCTATATGACATTTTCTTTTACCTATAAACACATTACCAGAGTCGTTAATAGATAACCAACTCACAACGCTCAGCCACGGCCCTGCTAGCGGGAGTTCGAGGGCCCGAAACAAATTTAGATTCATTTGGTGAGAAGAACCAACAATTCTCCGAGCCGAGCACCAACACCACACAGCCACTCTACGAAAACCTGTTGGAAGCGCCAAAAAAAGACTGCAGTCTGACGAGAGAAAATGATTTTCGATAACAGGAAACGAAAGACATAAGTTTAGGAAACCAAAATAAACCGCCAAAACCACAACCTTGGTTCTAACTTAGATCTTCTGGGCATGTTCCTGCAGTTGACAAGCGGCAAAAATAAGGAACTACGCGACCATAGCTAGCCACGAGACAACAAAAAGAGACCTGCCGATGGAATTGAGAGAAAGTCTTCAGCATCGGTCGGCCTACCCTCATAAAAAGCAGCTGTAATGCTTTTGATTCATCTGGCGCCAACAAACCAACAAGCGGGAATGCAGTTCCTGGTTCCGATGTATGACAGCAAAATGGCCCCGCACACTCGTAACCAATGAATCTCAACCAGGGTAGTAAATGCGCATGTTCCTTCCTTCGAGCGAAATGCAACAAAATCTGCATCATTCCGCTAGCTGCCAATAGAAGTGACAGAACGAAGAAAGCGGGAAGTTCGTTGCATTTCGCAATATGCAGCTTTCCTAGACGGATTTGGTCTTGATTTGTAGATGAGGAAGCGGTGACCTCCATGAGTTGGTGGGAATAACACGTGATGCTAGAAGAGAAACACCTTTCAAGTTCTTGTATCATTTCGACCAGGTTCTAGTATACGAGAGGGAGGTTGGGAGACTTATCTTCAACCTCTCCATTTCCTCAAATTTCTGGGATCACCAATCGAAGCCGTTATCACGAGACAAGCAGCAAAAAGAAATAAAATGGCGTATTTTCCCACCAGTTAGCGGGAAATTCCCCGCCACTTTTCTTCCTTATTGCAATGTTGCATATCGCACTCTGACGACTTTAGGTGAGTCTTGAAAATACACAATCCTCATTCGAGGGACTTGAAAAACAACACAGCTCTCAGTGGCTATCGGACTTAAGAAAAAAATCCCATGACCCAATTACAATGCGAGGCAGTCACCCTTTTCAGGCACACAGCCAATAATTACCCCTGAATGACGAGCATTTCAAAAGTGCCGATGACCTACGAGCGCGATGGCTATTCGAGCTTTAAAGCGCGACGTGCAACAGAAAGTTGGAATCTGAATCTTGACCAACCAGGGGCAAGTCGGGGAATATGAGGTGTCACAATCCTTCCAAGTCACGATTTTGAAGCAACCAACCAGAGAGAATACCAACAAGCGGTCAAGAAATCGATCCAAACCGCCTGCAGGATCTCTTTAAATCACGAAGTGCAACAAAACTCCCCCATATTTCTCAATCAACCAACCAGAAATCAATGTTCCCTGTTGATGAGGAATTTGCTGCATATTCACGAACTGCAACAAATGCAAAGAATTACCTAAACCAGAGATTTTGGGGGTCAGAGCGATGGATTCTGCAGAAATGGAGGCACGAAAATATGCAAGTGGCCTGCGGATCAGACATCGGAGATAAGGATACCAAAAACTGGCCACTTCAATGGCTTGAAGGGATTGGCTACGGATAAATGCAAAAGATGCGAGGGTCAGCAAAAGGTGGGGGCCATTTTGGATTGAAACACATTTGCTCTAGGAAAACTTGGTTTAGGCAAAGGTAACACTGGAATGTATCCGAAAAACGCCAGCTTGGAGAATACAGGGGAAAAAAGAAAGAGGCGAAGAAGAACGAAAATTTTCTTTTGGAAATTCGAATATTGTTTATGGATTCAAAACAATTCGATGTTAAGGGGCGTTCTTGCCCTTTTCAAATTCCCCTGTACTTTGCTACGATATATTCATGTAGAAAACAAGCCAATGCTTCCTACCCGGGGATTTCTATCGCATGTGTCTCACTGCTCTATCACGAACCGTGACTTGAGACTTGGAAACGCTAGATTGGCCTACGCATCTGATTTAGTACCATTGAACGTACAACTAAAAGCCTCGAATAAACGGAAAAATACAATGACTTATGAGGAGACTTTGGAAAATCAATCTTGGTCACTTCCAGCTATTTTCAGTGAATATTTTGATTTGATTTGATTGTTTTAGACGTTCCAGAATAATAATATTCAATACATATTGTTCAGGTATAGAGGTTTTTCACAGGTGAACACGTGCGGGCCATTAATAAATATTGACTTCAACGTAACACTAGCGAGCACGGATAGTAGCGGATGATTGTTGGGAAGCCTGCATAGTCATGAAATATCATTCTAATAAGATGTTATTGCGTTTTAGTTTCCAAGGTGGTTGATGTTATACTCTGTATGATATGATAAAAAGCAGTGTGTGACGCCACAATATAAACTTACGCAATAGAATCAATGGAAGCAAAAATAATACGAAATCAGATGTTCATCGTATTTCGCATTAATATTGCGGCTGAAAAAAAGCTCCCGTGGTCCATCACCTGCTCTTCCGATTCTTAATTAGCCATATATTGCTTACTTCCTAAGCGAATGGTTCTCAGAAGCTACCCACAAACCTCATAGGATTGTATCGACTTCGAGTTCCCTATGGGGGAATACTAGGCGTAGTCATGTATTACAGTGTTTCAATTTCCCGGCACTCGGGACAACCGTTGTCACGTCTTACAGCGTTGTTAATTAACGGCTTCATGATAATCACCCGTTCTTGTTTAACCACCTCTCGAAATGTCAGTGCCTTTTCACCCACAGCTGAAAGAAGGTGGAATACAAAGATTTTCTAGACCTTTCTCATTCTACACCAAATAATTACACATGGCCATAGGATGAAGTGAAGATGGCGTGGTGGCTTTCATCTATAAGTACGAGGCCCCCTCAACCCAACATCGACATTTTACTTTGCCATCATACAGAAATCCCACTGCACACAGAAAGCCCGCACTCTTCAGAAACCAAGATTATAAACACTAACAAAATGCAAATCTCAACCCTCTTCCTCACAACCCTCCTCGCTTCTGCTTCTGCCTATCGTATCGACCTCTGGTCAGAATATGATTACCAAGGAACCCAACGTGCCTACGTGCGTCCCCCTATCTTTCTCTTTGCTTCCACAAAAGTTCTAACGATCCGCTAGACGGCCGCGGGAGCACATAATCTTGGTTTCGCTGCCAAATCATGGATCTGGTCTAGTGCGCTTGGTGATGGGTGCTGTGTTGTGTTTTGCCGTGGTAGTACCGTACGTTTATCCTCGAATTGAATACTAAACTTGAGGAAAGATACTAACAAAGGTTAGAATGTTGGGAAATATTGTGGATCAGCGAGAAAGCCTGAGAGTAGTGCCGGAACGACTAAGGTGGTGACTGGATGTGGCGGTGCGGTGTTGAATTGCTGAATTTGGTCGTTGTGAATTTGTGATGCTGGATACAATGGAAAGTTGAAAGTGCCAGGTAGAGTGTCAAATACACCTGTAAAGATTTTATATTCAGAATCCTTCAAATTTTACTCCATTTATTGCCTATCTTTGCTGTCTTATTGATTATGTGCAATCGCTCTACCACAGAGGTACAGCCGGGGGGGGGGGGGGGGGGGGGGGGGGGGGGGGGGGGGGGTTCCTAGTAACAAAACAGAGTATGGGAAGCCCACCATTTAATGAAGCTTCCTTTTCTTCCTCAGCACGTCATCACCCTCCTGAGTAGCCTCTACGGAGTCAAGTCTCGTCAAAATGAACGAGGCCTTAACTTGCGACCACCCAAACTTCCTAATCGAATCACTTGCATCGCCAATCATGTCATCTCTAAGATACTTGATTTGAGGGGGCCCAGGGGGGGCATTCTTCCAATCAGCAAACTCCTTCTTGATGTCTTGCCATGGCTTGTTGTAATCAAAATTCGGAGCCTCCCCTTGATAACCTCGTCCATCACATAATGCTTGTCTAAAGCCCAATCATCCGCCATTCACTTAGTTCCCCTCAACATAACCCTAACAACATCGATCGTGCCATGCATAAGCAGCTCATATATCTCTGTTGGAGCGTAAGTGCAGTAGAAGTCGGAAATATCGGATGGTAAGGAGAAAGAGACATCTCGAAGATTTGGTAAGTTATCTTTCAAGGCTGTTGTGAAGGGTGTGAAGGTTGTGAATTCCTCTTCTTCCTTTGACCAGACTTTTCAATTATTGTAATCATCTCCATATAATACCTATGACGTGATGACCACAGGCTGAACGCAAGCTGCGATTTACTTCGGAAGGGTATTAAAAAAACCAACGGCATATGCAGATGAGATGACGAATAAGCCTTTACGGCAAAGCGAAAGAAAATCTTCCGTATATTTGCCCAGAAGTTCGGTGCTGAGACTCCCGTCCGATGTGCCCAATTGAAGAATGTTTTCAAAAATGTTGATGACTTGCTTAAAGCCCTTTTGGCTGTGCAGAGGCAGAGCAGCATCGATGGTTCCGACTGTTATGGTGCTTCGATCATTGCCAAAATAATAATCTTTAGGGCAACACGAATAGGATAGTGTTGCGCTGGATTCATAAAATCACATAAATTTCCTCATCATTTATTTCTATAATGATCTACTGTTTGATTTACTACTTCATCGACTGCTTTATCTGCCATCTTAATCAACTGTATGATCACTGGTATGATCACTTGTTTTGTATTACTTGTTTAAAGCGCTACCATAGCGTAATACTCTCTTTTATCGGCATTCACTCCTTATATATAGATCTAGCTGGCCTACCTTTACAAGACAATCAATCCCCCATAAACTACAGTACTGATTTCTTTCCCAACTCAACAAATAGCTTGGCGGTAACGAATCCAGGGTGGGTTCTGAAGTCGTCGCCCCGGTAATCATGTTCAGCCTCATCGAATCGTTTGCATTCAACTCTGAAAATTGGACGATATCTTTGAAGTATCTTCTGGTTTGATTCAGAAAAAGAGCTAAGGGAAACACGTCAGTGGGTGGGCTGAGAATTAACATGGAGGAGATATACCTGTTTCTTGTGGTCATTGCGTTTGCCATGGTGGCGATTGCGTCTGCCATGTCTGCGATTGCGCTTGCCATGGCTGCGAACGTGGATACCCAGATGCAGAGTATGAGAATCGAGTTGTAGTTTGTTGGATTCTGGCGTCAAGAAGCAAATAATATCGATACTCTATTCTATGCGCTAGTGTGCACTAGTGACCGCTAGTTATATTCGCTACTCAATTTTCAAGAAGATCTCACTTCTTCAAGCCGGACTACCTTTACCCTCAGGGTGATACGTTTAAGAGTGGATGCCCCTCCCCTTTGGAAAGATCTCTCCAGTTTTTGAAGCGAAGAGACTCGTAGCGAATGTTCGAAAATTGGTTCCGAAAACACCTGACTTCGCTGCGCGAGATTAGGCAAGAAGAGATGAGCGAGGTATCCATGAAACGTTGCCTGGAATAACAATGAATGTGCCGATTGATCCAGTTGCGAAGATATCTCCATGTTTCCCTTATGCCTAATAAACAATACTAATAGTCTCACAGGGAGTTGGCATAACCCATGATCGCAGTCTGCTAGAAGTCTGCAATTGACCAATTATGCCGTCACTTTTGAGCCTCGAACTTGAAGTTATATTAGACCAAATAATTTTTCTGGTATCAAAAAGTACAGCGCCGTTAAAACTATTAGCTGCCCAAAAAAGCATTCCATCGATAACGACTGTCCGACAATTCGCTATCCCCCATCATTTTCCAATAAATTGCCCCCGTCTTGAAGCCTCCATTTACCTCATACGGGGTTCTGGTACCCAAGTTTGCAGCTTATTCCTTCTGATGATGTCCGTCGAAACGGAAGACCGCTTTGATAGTTTTCCGGTTCCCAAAGCTCCTGTATGCTTTTGCTCCATCCTCGATTCTCACTTCATCCGTGAAAACAAAACTAGGTTTTGCCTTTCCATTTTCGATGAGCTTTTTGAGGGCATCTTGGTACAGTTGAATTTGTGCGACTCCTCCCCTTAGAGATAATCCTTTGGTCATAAATTGGCCAACAGGGAACGGGAGCACCCCTTTCTTTTCATCCTCGGTAGAGCCTCCTATGCGGGTATTAGCAGAGAAAAGCCGAGGAAGAAGGATAAAGTAATTTACTTACCGACATCTTTTGTTGTATATACTCCAATCAGGCCAATTCCACCACTCACTCGGGTTACGTTCACGGCTTGAGTGAGTACTAAATTCTCAACGTTGCGTCCAGTTTCATCCACACATTCAAATCCGACGCAATCGCATGATCTATCCACACCGTTGGGTTCCAGCTTTAGGATTTGAGCATCTGCGGGACCATGACTGAAATCGATTGGGATTGCACCGATGCTCTTTGCTTTTTCGAGGCGTTCGGGAACTCTGTCCACGCTATAGACCCGAGCTGCGCCTCTGAGCAAAGCCGAGTAAGCAGCGAGGAGTCCGACCGGTCCTAAAATGAGAAGAGTCAGCAAGTAGCTTTCTCTCGAGGGAAGGCTCTCAATTACCTGCCCCGAATATCACCACTGTATCGCCTGCAACCTGCCCGGCCGATTCTAAAGCAAACCAAGCAGTGGGCCAAATATCGGCGAGCAGAAGATAATCCAGCTCATACTGTTTCCCTGGCGGGAGGATAAGAAGATTGTCGTCCGCAAATGGAACTAGGATAAATTCTGCTTGTCCGCCATCGATTTGCGGTACTCCAAGCCCATAGTCGCCGACTCCGAATGCCTGTCGAAGTTCGGATTTGCCGTTGCTTTGAATTACATGCTCCACGGCGCAAACAACCACACGGTCTCCCACTTTCACGGTGGAGACAGCGTTTCCAACAGCCTCAACAATGCCAATATTTTCGTGACCCAAAGTCAGGTGTCTATCCATTGGAACTCGTCCGTTGTAAGTGTGCAGATCCGTCCCGCCTAAGTGGTATTTATCAGCCAAGTTTTGTTTATAAACTAAACCATGGGTTTGAGCTCATACAAATTGCGCTACTCGTGAGACGAATAAGCGAATCAAGTGGATGCTGAAACTTTGGGATATCAACCTTCTCAACCGTGACTGAGAATGTTTTCCCCTCCCATTTGACTGCCTTCATCTTGTGGTTTAGCTCGGCCATTTTGATTTTGAAGTTGAAAAGTTTCGTAATTGAGTGTAATAAGGAGTTTTCTGTTTGTCTTTGTGAAGGGGTTGAGGATGATAGATGTGTTTTTAAGAAGAGAAGAAAAAACCTCTGAGTATTTATATCCCTTGAAAGTGAGCTGCGGGCGAGAGAAGTTGGTGGCAATAGCTGTAAACAGTCATTTTCTTTTGGGCTGAACATTTCATCATCTGATGAATACGAAATGGTTGGTTGCTCTAAGCATCGACAAGGGCATTTTTATTAGAAGAACCCCCCCTTGACCCAGAGATTCGGGTCTGAAGGCTGAGAGGCAGTGCCGTTTAGCATACACCTAAGTCCCCTCATAGAAAGGCTTTGTATAAACCTTTAGGAACATTGAAACAAATTAACCAGCTATACGAGGGACTTCAAGATGGGCGAAACTTACATGTCTCTATTATCCTAGTCACTTTGAAGCAATAACTTAATTATCCTATGTAGGCAACGTGAATCAACTAGATGTTCTTGAGATGAACATTGAATGTTCGATACTTCAAATTGGTTGGTGAGATTTTACTGATCTTACGTTCAGCCCGTGACTCCTCGTGATTGTTCTCTCACATAATTTTGGCCTTATCATAGCCCCGATTTAAAGTCATCAACACCGATGAGCATATTTGTCTTATTGGAGGTCCGGTTATGACCGGGCAAATTGAAATTGGCGACATCACTTGAAGTATGGCCAACTTCTTGACTAAAAATGCGCCTGTTGCACATCTGACATGATCATCAAATTTGCAACTCGTATCACTAACCCGAAGTCAGGTGAACAAGTACCAACCAATCTGGGCCGTACAACGTTTGAAGTCACGATACAGAGATACCAAAATAACCAATTCGTGGCTAGTTCAATAGATGTTGGTCTCCCACAGCCTTTTGCGTCCAAAATAAAGTTGCCCAATCAAGACACCGCCACATACTTGAGTGGTGAATTGACACGTTTTATTGCTCCCCAAAAAATTGGCCCAAAAAATACTAAAAAAGACGCGAACGCTCAACGCGGCAAGAATTCAACCCAAAAAAATAGCAAAAAACTGGGCATTAAATCATTCAACTTCTGTAGAAGGTCCAACCAAACCAACATACCCGTTCACCGTGAGAAGGTGTGTTAATATGCTTGAATAATCGTTCAACTTCAGAGAAGGTCCAATTCTGCCTACAGAAATTTCCCAGATATTTAAACAGTGTAGAGTAATTCGGACCAAGAAATATCCCTCTCTCATCTCTAGGGTAGTTGTAAGTCCATTGAACTGATACAATCATCTAAGAACTTTTAGTACAATACAACAACACCATCTCAGTCTCTATTCTTAAGAATATCCTTAAAATCCCTTCCGCACAGACATAATCCTGAAAACCTAAGGATATCTTTCGCGACATGCAACAAAAATTGAAAAGTGGGAAACCTCGTGACCAAAATGTCCTTGAGAAAATCCTCGGTATAAGGACAACGCACAGACAATATCCTTATAGCATGGTCTTCGCGATGAGCAACAAAATACCAGAAGGGGGCATTTCATGGCCTATGCCGTAGGACGTGATGATGCATTCAGGCAAGAAGGCAGAGAACGTACACAGCAAATAACAGAAAGGAAAAGGGAAACGATCGGAGATTTAATAGCAGCAGAATTCGCATGAGAAATTGTAGGAGGTAGTCTCCCCCGGGGAACAAAATGTAGAGTGAAGGGGTGATTTGGGTGGGGAAACGACCGTGCGCGTATATTTTATTTAGGGGGGGAGAGTAATTCAAACTTCATGAATGGTGCTGAAGTGAGATTTGGGGTGAGAGCGGCAAAGATGCGCTAACTATATCGGGATTAGACTTGTTCTACCTTTTTTACCCTTCAAGTGAAACCTCATCGTAACTCCCAATCACCAAAATACGCAATACTCATTTTATTAAATATGTTTCCATTACTACTTAAAATGCTTTTATGGTTGAATGTTTGCTAATTGTATGCTTGAACGGTTTCCTCCCTTCATGCATCCAAATGGGGTAATTTTTTGGTACCTATGTCATTAACCCCTAGATGCTTGATCAAACTAACCCCTATTAGATTCGTGATGCAGTGCTTGCTAGCACATCTGCATTCCAAAAAAAATAAAAAAATATTGCAATGAGAAGACGAGACCACTCCCTTCCCACCAACAGCAAAGAGCTAAGCCTCGATCGCCGCTGGGAGAACCTCCTCGATGACGATCTTTGGAATATTTAGAGAAAAGTCCGAAGAAGAATCCTCGTTATTCTCCTCAGAATCCGAATCAAGATCCAGCTCCAATTCGTCGGGATTATGAACAACCGATACCTGGACCTTGTCTCTGCCTCCACCTGCCTTGGATCCTTCGAGGTTCTCATCCGAAGTCCGACGACCGTTGACGTGGTTCTTAATACGCTCAGCTCTCTCGTGAGCCACCTTTCTTGTATCTTCAGAAATGCGGAACGTTGAGTCGGAATTGGAGATAGTCTCTGAGATTCTGTCAAGACTACCTCCATTTCTCTCGCCCTTCTCTCCAACCACAGGACTCAAAAGGGAGGATGACCGTACCGATCGTTGTTGAAGATCGTTTCGACCTGGCGCGAACTTACTCTCTTTAAGGCTAACCTCTGATCGGCGTGTTGAATCTTCATTCTGCTCTCCGATCTTCTCAATGTTGGAGCTTCGGATGTTGTTATCTTTTACACCGGAAGTGGGACTTAATCGGCCATCCTGAGTTGGAGATTGTGGTGGTGAATAAAACTCATCATTAACTTCGTCAGCCCAAGAAGAAGACTTGAAGTTGCTGTCACCAAAAGTTGGAATCACAACCTTTTGGTTTGAAAGTGCTGCTAATCTCTTACGTTGAGACTGTACAATCTCGGACTGAAGAGCATCACTGCCATAATCGTAAAGTCTGTCCTCATTCTCTACGTAAGCATCCTTTGGATGCAAAGGCTTTCGGGGTTCCGCTGGAAATAGCAAATCTTCGACCGGTCTTGCACAAGGATCATCCTCAAATACAGCTACCACGCCTCGAAACTCAGTCCAGCTATTCAAAATTGCAAGTGAACTGCCTGCAATAGCGATATTTGAGAACTCCAGGTGCAAGATCCCTCCCTCGTCAAAGTATGTGTCCAGAAGGGAGTCGGCACGACTGAAATTACCGCAAGCGATGTTCTGCTCGAGGCGCCGAAGGGAGAAACAGGAGGAGAACCCTTGAATGGCCAAGCAACGAGTTGGCTTATGGTCATCAAGGTTTGTAGCTTTCTTATGCCTCATCGGATATGTGGGTGATGATTCTAAGAGAGTAATCTCTGCAATCTTCTTTTCGCCGTCTTCACCGAATGAAAACGGATTCAATTCCGAAAAGCAAGCATACTCCTCTGCATCACTCTCATGAGAGAATTGAACAAGAGCACTCATAGTGCCGGTGATTGATCCTGTGTCCAACAATATGGCAGAGACAATATCACCCCCTCGGACTCTCGTCAATACATCACGGAGGTGGATATCTTGTGGAAGATTACCGATGTGTACCGTGCGGATGAAGTTTGTGTCATCTTCTCCGGGGATGAATCTAACTCCGTGGGTGAAGATGAGAGGAAAGCTTGGCTCTCTGCTGCGCCCAACCAGATCCCGTTGGTTTCTGATCGCCTCCCCTCTCTCTTGGAGGGAATCGAAGAGCTCATAAGCACCTTGACTCTTTATCTCGATTGCCATTGGTGCTCGATCATAACTACCAAAACCAGGTCGAGCAGGGTAGCCTTTGAAGCGAGCACTATCACTATCCGAGTCGGCCAGATTCTTGAGATCATAATCGCCCCCCTGAGTTGTACCGGAAGCATCGAAGCCAGTTTTGAGAACCTTAGATTCGGGGACGCTCATGAATCGAGCCATGGCTCTCTTATGCTCTTCCGATACCTCCGCGTTGGCGCGGTCTTCGGACCCAAATTCGCCCTCAGCGGCAAGATTTCTCAGAGCCGCCTTCTCTGCCTTTCCTGTTCCATTCTTTGGTGTATCATCCTCCGGACCAAGTAGGTCATCCAGGGATCGAATGCCGACATTGTCTCTTTCCAATTGAAGTTTCTTCGCTGCGATTTCTGTTGGCGAGCTCGGGGCAGAAACCAGTGTCAACTCATCGAGGCTCTTAAAAGAATCTTTGACTCGTTTTCTCTGCTCCTGAATCCCTCTTTCATCTTCTTCTTTTCCCTCGTCCTCCTTACTTTCACCCTTAGAATCGGCATTGGCTTTCGTAAAACCCGCACTTGCTTCTCCGTTGATGTTGCTTTCATCAAAACGCACCATCTTCCCACTTCCTTCATCGGAATTGACTTCATGTGCATCTTTCTCTTTCAACCTAGTTCTCAGATGTCTGATTTCCCGTCTGAGAACTTCAACCTCCTGCTCTAATTGCATCTCTCTTCTCCCTGCATTGGCAGCACCTCTCGTGGGGGGATGAGCGTGGTGCTGAGCCTCAGCTTCATATTGTTGCGGGGATATGATGGCCGAAGGAGAGGAATTGGGAATAGAGTTGGGGTAATTGGGGGCATTGAAGGAGGGGTGTTGATTTGGGTGGTTTTGGGAAAGTGCTTGAACGACGAAGGCGAGAGCGCGAGGAAAATTGTCAACTTCCTTGGCCATTTGGGTAAGTTTGGTCTCTGCAACCGCAAGCTGGATGCGCAATTCGGCCTCTGCCACTGGAATCATGGGAGAGGTTTGCGACATGGTTGATCCTTTGGAGAGGATGGATGTGGGATGGATTGGATAGGATGATTTTGGATAGGTTGTAGATGGAGTTGCTGGGTTAAAAGTGAGGTTGTCGACTTTGGATTTACCTTTAAGATCTTGCGGGGTATTATGGTCAGAATGAAGGTGAGAAGGAGAAGACTCGAGGTGGCTGTTATTGTGAATACGGTTGCTTGAAGGAGACATGCCATCTAATTGTTGCTCTTGTCCATTGTGGAGGGTATTGGCTAGAAGTTCCGAGTGTCGAAATAGTTCTCGATAAAGTTGAAAGTTTTGGTGGAGAAGACCAGCTGTTGAAGGAGTTGTAAAAGTTGAATTGGGGTTGGTGTAAAGATGTAAAAGGTCTCTTATATCTTCAATATTGTTGGCTTCATTCACCTTAGCGCCTTCTTCTTGCGGGTTGATTGGAGGGCAAGTGCAAGTGCAAGCCTGGTCCACTCCCTGATGGTGATAATGAGACGTTTCAACTCTGCTGGCAAAAGGATTTGGATTTGTAGAAGTGACCCCAGATGTTCCATAAAAGTGAGTCCGTCGTTGCTGCTCAATCGTCGCCGAATCTGGGATCAGTAACTTCAAATTCGGTCTACGAGATCTTAAGGATTGAGGTTTCTCTTCTCCATCACCATGATCGCTCATGGTGATGGCATTCACTGAAACCTGTCGTAGTTCGAGCTTGAGGTCAAGACATTAGAAGATTCGAGCACTGTTGAGAAATTTGGGGGCTTGGGCTATCTCCGGGTCTACGTTGGTATTTATTCTAGTTACTCCTGCGTATGGCTTGAGAAAGCTGTGGGGACTTGGGATAGAACTTTTGGAGTGTGGCTTAGCGATAAGCAAGCCGATGTTGTGGGTTGGTGACGTTTTGGTAGGGAGTGAATGCGTTGGTATTATTTCGAACCCGTAAATTTGCCTACAGACTTCAGCTTATGGTCGTGTTTTATCGGAAGCTTGCTTTCACAAATAGTTTTCTAGGAATTTTGGAAAACTGTAGTAGCTCTTAGGGGGTCTCGGACCAAACGAGCCACAGACACGAAGGATGCAATCGGAAAAGACAACAAGAGGGTGATAGACTGACAGCTTGGGGTTTAGGAAACAGATGCGTCAAGCCAGTTATTTTGAGAAGTTGGGCTAACGTCGAATGTACACAAAAATATACCAGCATTTCTTGCAAAATCAAACTAGTTGTAAGAATAGATTTAGGATAATTAAAATTCTTTCATTTTAATTATCCTGAATACTTTGGTATAATATGATTCAACAGCGACTGTTCTGTTGTATATAAAACGATGGAGTCTTACAAGAACTCGCAATCACGCCTGGAACCTTGTGACTCACATTCCAATTCGAAAATCACTCTCCATTAATCTATTTTATTCATAAGGATCTTGGAATAAGATAGAAAATGAAGTAGGACACTTCGAACCTAGAACTGATTTACAAGCCTTTAGCGACTCCATTCTTAACCCCCCCAAATCGAAAGGACTCGCATCACAGAGGCTTATTTTTAAATCATGATTACCAGCCCTGATGACGATTAACGAAGCCTTTAAAATCAGACATTTTTATTGAGTTTTCAATTACTTTCTCCACTACCTTCCCCCTTCCTAAATATAATGTATCTCCTCCATCTCCTGCTCGGGTTCTTGTTTCGGTGCAGGAGATTGTTCAGATGTTGCTGCTGGTGTCTCCTCTAATACTGGTGATGGTTCCGAAGTAGTGATTGGTTTGTACTCTTGACTATCCGAATTCGTTGGTGAGGTAGATGATTCTGGTGCTGGTGCTGGATCTGAAATCGGGGTTGGTTCCGAAGCTTGACTACCCGGATGGGTCGAGGGAGCAGATTCTGGTGCTGGTTCCGGAGTTTTGCCGTCTGGAGTAGATGTTGAATCTGGAGTTGGGGTTGGTTCTAAATCTGAATTGGGAGAGGATCCTGGTTCTGGATCCGAAGCTATGGTCGCTTCTACCTCTTGATCGTCTGGAGTAATCGATATCGATGAATCGGAAGAGGATACAGTTGTCAAAGGTGTACCGTTGGCTTCGAGGACAGTGTATATGGCTGTACTGTAGTCGGACGATGTGGTGGATTCGTCACCATCGTCGCCGCCAGGGCCATGTCGTTTCTCGATTCTGGTTTCAAATGTATCTTGTTGGTAGATAGGACTTGCACCAGATGGTAATGATATACTCGCTAATGAGGCGGAAACAAGTGTTACGATGAGGAGGATTGAAATGGTTTGGAAACGCATGGTTGTGCTTGTTTTTGAGAGTGGGAATGTTGAAGTGTTGGAATATGATGTCGTTTCTTTTCGTAATCACTAATTTTTAGATGGTGGATTTGTGTTGAGGATATGAGTTTTTGGAGATGGAGCGAGACTTGTAGCCATGAGATGGTTTTATAGGAGTCTGATCTGCTTTGTTGTGAATGGCATCAGTGTTCATTTCAGAACCTGTGGGGGTTGACTAGGCAGATATCATAAGATTTTCACCATCATATCATTGATGTGAATAATTAAAGTGTGGGTATAACATTTCCTTGTTAGCTACGCGGCTGCGAGGCGGAAATAAGAAGAAGAGAGCTAGTAAACATTCATCGCTCGTGAAATCCCGACGTTTGCGTATTTTGCTGAACTTGTTGCGTGCGGCATTAAGATGTGGATTTCGTATGAGGATATAAGCTTGTTGAAAAATAGAGAGAGAGTCGAGACCTAGTTGTGTGAGAGTTTGACGGAATTCTAGAGGTCAAGGTGAGTTCTGGCATAGAAATTCACCAAGCTAAAACTCAAGTTAGCTTCATAATCGTCTATTAAATAAAATTATTCCAAACCTGTTGAAAAATGTCAATCAACAGATGGCCTTGCGACTGATACTAAATACCTTTGTCACTGAACGTCCTCTATTTGGAGGAGTTATTCTAGAAGGTTAGGAAAAAGGTTATTACATAACTTTATTTTAGATAAACTTCTTGTCCTTCAATGATTGGTCCAATTTGTGGACCCAATCAGAATTCTTTTGCACTCTCCATGGCGGTCATTTCATCGTTAAATTACTCGATTAATGGAGTTGATCGGGAGCCACGATAGTTATTGTGGGGTTTCTTTTTGGTAAACGAGCAATTGACTAGACTATGAACTTCCAAGTAGCAGTAGGGGGAGAATTGGATGGCGAGATGGGCGGGGGTTGAAATCTTCCTTGGTGTTGCCTTCTTGTTCTCGTGGTGGGGCGAGTTTACTGATGAGAGGGAAAGAGCAAGTCAAGTCGCGATGCCCAAGAGACTTCCATCTGAGAACAATTCAACTTTTCAACTTCGGCTCTCTTTCCTTAAAGTAAGCTTCGGTGGCATTCCGCTTCCCCCAAATGCCTCCATTTTGCCCACGGGGGAAGCCAAGGCCAGCGGAAAGAAAGCCGAATTGTCAGCAGCACCATGGCATCAAGACAACACCACCATCACATGTACATGCATGAGTACAACGTGCATCCAGATTTCATCCAGATTTCATTCCACCGTCCCCTCATTCGTCCCGCATCTCCCATGTTCAACTTCCGAGTCAAGGTATCACCTTTGACGCTGCATCATTGGCTACGGAGATAGTGTTGAACGCGGGGTCATTGATATTCCGGGGCAGCGGGGATGCATCCTTCCTTTTGAAGTGTGAGTGCTTCTGAAGCTGGAAGGAGTGAACAAATGACGAGAGAATGGCGCACCAGTGCAAATGCTACATAGAGCTGGTGTGGGGATGGGGACACCCGATTTTGATTGCCTTGTGTCATGTCGTGCCGAGGGTAGATTTTGTACTTATACTGAGAGAGGGGAATGCCATATTGGTACTAATCCATTTTCCTGCTTGCGCACTTTCTTAAGACTGAGGGGTTGTTCCTCTTTTTCTTCTTCTCCTCTCCATCGTCATCTTTCAGCGCGGCGAGAATTGATTGATCAGTGATCATCTCACAACCGCGGCGATGAATTCTCAGGACGACACCAAGATCGATAACATCTCACGAAGCAGCAACGAGAAGGGCAATTCCGATGTTCTAGAGGAGCAACCTCAAAGCTCTCTCACTCTCCCACCAGATCCAGACGCGCATCTCAGTCCTGGAGAACGCGCGGCAATTGTTTGTTCTCCCCCCTTTACGCTTTCGATCTTTGCACCAGCTAACACAAACCCCAGGATCGCAAGTTACTCTGGAAGCTCGATCTAACCCTCATCCCCTGGCTCTGCATCCTCTACCTCCTCGCCTTCCTCGACCGAACAAACATCGGAAATGCTAAGATCGATGGCTTACAGAAAGATTTGCATAACATGTCCACGGGACGATATAATGCTACACTCTCAATCTTCTTCGTTTCTTATAGTGTTTTTGAGCCGTTGACGAATATTCTGCTCAAGAGGATGAGACCGAGTATCTTCATTCCTTTGATTATGGTTATTTGGGGATTGTGTATGACCTTCATGGGATTTGTGGAGAATTGGAATGGATTGATGGCTGCGAGAGTGAGTTATCCCAAACAGACTTGAGGGGGGTGGAATGCTGACGAGTGATATTCTAGTGGTTCCTAGGTCTCGCGGAAGCTGGCTTGTTTCCTGGCATCAATTACTATCTCTCCTGCTGGTATAAACGCTCCGAATTCGGTGTCAGAGCCGCAATCTTCTTCTCAGCAGCAGCAGTTTCCGGTTCTTTCGGTGGATGTAAGTTTTCCCTCCCTCACTATCCCCATCACAACTAACACATCTTCAGTACTCGCAGCAGCAATCACCAAAATGAAAGGTCTCGGCGGCAAACAAGGCTGGGCCTGGATCTTCATTCTTGAAGGCATAGTAACCGTCCTCTTCGGCCTCGCCTCAATCTGGTTCGTCCACGACTTCCCCGACGAAGCAACCTTCCTCTCTGAACAAGACCGCGCGCGCGTCATCCGTCGTCTAAAACTCGACCAGCAATCCTCCGCCGAGCATGAAGAATTTAAAATGAAATATGTCTGGATGGCGGTGAAAGATTATAAGATGTGGTTAGGCATGATTATATATATGGGTTGTGATATGCCACTCTATGCTTTTTCTCTGTTTCTTCCGAGCATTATTACGCAGATGGGGTATACGAGTACCAGAGCGCAATTACTTTCTGTTCCTCCGTATGCGGTTGCTGCTGTGCTGACGGTCGTTATTGGGTTTGTGGCTGATCGGACGAGACAGAGGGGTCTCTGTAATATTGTGACCAGCTTGGTGGGCATCGCGGGGTTTGCTATGCTTCTGGGCAGTAGCAGTCCGCATGTTAAGTATGCGGGGACTTTTATTGGGGCGCTGGGGATTTATCCTTGTATCTCTAATACTATTTCTTGGATGAGTAATAATATTGAGGGGAGTTATAAGAGGGGTGTTGTGCTTGTAAGTTTTTCCATCCTCTTCTCCTTTCGCCTTCTTTCGCTCACTTACAAAATGCTAATTTGTTGAAGGGCTTCGTCATCGGATGGGGAAATCTGAATGGAATTGTTAGTTCGAATATTTACCAAAAACCTCCCTTCGTCAGTGGCCACGCTACAGTCCTGGCTTATATGGTTGTTTGTCTTCTCGGGGGAAGCATCACGCTCAGAACTCTACTTGCGAGAGAGAATAAAGCTAGGAGAGCGGGGGGACGAGATGAGTGGGTTGAGGGGTTGAATGGAAAGGAGGTTGAGGCTTTGGGAGATAAGCGACCGGACTTTTTCTATACTCTTTGATCATTTCGGGCTGGTGTGATGTGGTTCTGTCGCCGTGGAATGAAATATGTGGCAGGCGATACAATACCCAGAATGCAATGCGATGAATAAGCAATTATGAGTTGGTGTGATTTCGAGTTTATGCATATTTCTTTGCGAGGAAGTTTTCTGTGTGTGGTTCGTACAGAGAACCAACAATTGATGTCTTACTTATGATGGATTTATTGGAATCTGTCCAGTGCTTGAACGTTGAGGGTGAAACTCCAACTGGGCGGAGCAAGTTCCTTCACGAAAAGCTGGGTATGCTGGGATTCGTGCTAACCTTGTGTAAGAGCGAGCTAGAGTGGTGAAATTCTGGGGAACAAGAGTTGGAAGAAATTGCTCGACCTCTTGAGGGTTGGACATGTATTTGGACTGAGTTTGAACATATTGAAAGTCAATTCAGTTCTTGTAATCGAGAATGAAAAGCTTCAGGAAATTAGTAAATAAAGCGGAAATCGCAAGCTTTGGGTTGCTCGCATCCTAAAATGTCAGGGTCATCAGGTGAGCTCGGGCATAATCAATTGGGTGACACAAACCTAAACGAGAGGGGCCTTGGGCATTTCAGGTGCTCGCTCTTTCTCACTGTAACTGTGCCGTCTCGTGCCCTGAATCGCCAACCAACTCTTGAGCGTCCTTTTGTCTGTCCAGGTGTCCAATGTTCGATTCTTACTCTCGCTGTCACTCCACCCTCGTTTTTCTTATATAAGTTTTCCCGATAGAGATGGGCCGTTGGAATGGAAAGAGTCGAGGAATGCTAAATTAAAAGTTTAAAATTCAACTCCACACCACATCTCACTCATCGGATCGATCAGCAGACCCACTCTTCAAGTTCCAACTTCGGACTTGGTTGCCAGCGAACGGAGATCACCAGGCACGAACCCTGACTTGAGGGAAACATCCACATCGTTTGGAGATCGGATGAAGGGGAAACGACGACGCGACTCTCGACTTGGACTTTGAAGTGTGTGCGAAAAGGATTGAGAGGAGGACACGGGATTTTATTCATTTCTTACGAGCGAGCGACCGATTCGAACGGTCAATCAGCGATTCAATTTTGAAGGGGTTACAACACAGCAGATACAGCGACCGAGGGGTGAAACATTGTTGGATTGGAGCCGGATCTGCGAGGGATAATTCGAGGAAGGGATTGAGCATCATTTGGAAAGACGACGGATAATCACCAACCCAGGAATTAAAATAAATCGATTCGATAGAAGAGACGACGAGGATTGGATTTGGGGTTGAGGATATACTGGATATTCCGCGCTTTACAAGTCGGTCGCTACCGTTCATCACTTTAATTGAAACGAGAGAAGAGGGAGCTTGGATTCACTCGGCCATTCGAGGGACAATCATCACCAACGACATCATTGCCGTCATCGACCTCAAAACACACGATCTGGGAATCGAAATCACGATCGCTGGATACGACAAACAACCATCTCGATAACCCCATCACAGCCGTCAAAATGCTATCCTTACCAACCACCCTCTCGACTCTCATCCTCCTCCTCACAACCCTAACGCCCACCCACGCCCAACAAGCCGCAGATGGAACAATCGTCCCCTTCACATCACAACTCCCAGCGTGTGCTTCAAAATGCGGTCCCCTCTATGATGTCCAAGGAGCGTGTACGGATCCAGCGGCCTATAACTCCTGTTTCTGCGCCGACGCACGATTAACATCTTTCAATACAGGCGGGACTGCTGCAGTTAGTTCCGTGTGCGGTGCGACTTCTTGCACGACGGCGGATGATTTGGAGAAAGTTAGGAGTTGGTATTCGAGTTTTTGCTCGACTAAGCAGGTTTCTACGACTGCGGGAGGGGCGGCGGCTACGGGGACGAGTACGGCGGGATCTAGTGCTACGGGGAGTTCTAGTAGTAGTAATTCTGGAGGATCGACAGTTAGCTCAGGCGGTGGTTCTTGGTACGTTTGCTCTCCCCCTCAAATACATCCACCCCTCAATCCCCTAAACTCAGAGTCTCTAACATAATACCGAACAGGCTCTCAACCCACTACAAATGGGTAATCATGCTCGTCATCCTCGTCGTCGCCATAGTCGGGGGCTGGATCGGCGCCTGCGTCTGGCGAAGAGCATACATCCGTAAACGCGAGCGCGAATTCGAATTACGACCTCCAGCAGCACCTTTCGCGCCCTCGCAGGAACATAATATCCCGGGCTTGCAGAATAAAGGGACGCCTTCGGGGATACAGAGGGTCTATGGACCGGGTGTGGGGATGGCGGGAGGAGGAGGGGCGGGGGGGCATATGAAGGAGATGAGGAGTGCGAGTACGGCTGCGACTAGGCCGCCGGTTATGAGGGGGGCCGGGGGTGATGTTGAGAAGGGGGGGAAGAAGGGGTGGTTGACTAAGAAGAGGGGTGGGAGCTAGTTGAGGTAGTATGGAAAAAGAGGGACTGGGGATGCATGAATGTGATGGGTTGAGCATTTGGACGATCATTGCGGAGTCTCTTTTTGTTTTTCACTAATCCATTATAGGGAGTTTTCATGGGGGAAAATTGGGAGGGTTGTTTTGACTCATTTTTTCCTCCTCTTTCCTTTTGAGTATTAGTGTTGTGGTTTTTCCTCTATGCCCGTCGCCTGCTCGGGGTGATTGTGGGAGAGCGTGGGTGGTAGAATATAATAATATTGAGTGTCCAACTTGCCCCTTCTCCTTGCGTTACCCCCCCCTGGAAGTCTTTCTACCTAGAGCTACATTTCTATTTCTGGTATCAAACTTTAGTGGTGGTTGGTAATTTCAACTTTTCTTTCTGCACGACTTTATTTTATGAGTTTTGTTATGCGTTGGGCACGGAAAGGGTTGAGTGGCAGATCACTGAGTGGGACTAGAAGCCTGCGAAATCTTCATGGACTATTTCTCCTGTTGGGGGGTTTGCAAATGTGGAACGAGGAGGGGAATCCTATTCCTAGATTTGAACCCCTCAATATTTTCTTCATTGTTGGAATTCGGTGTTGATTTTTGTTTCGGGCAGTGGTGGACCTTTCTTGGTCACTGGTTGGTATAAGAAGCCTGAGGATTTCCTTCCTAGATATTATTTCTCTGAGGTGGCTTTGGTTTTCTGATACCTTGAATCCTATTCTTAGGTTTAAGCTTTGATTCTTTTCTTCTTAGCGTATTTGTTGGAATTGGAATCGTCAAGCTGAGATTTTTCCAACTCGCTTAGGACCGAGTTTGGTGTTGGTGTTGGTTGGTTGTTTCGTATTTCCTTAAGTGGACGACGAGCTGGCGAGGCATCCTTGGTGGCTGTGTTGGTTGGTTTGGGGTTGCGGCTACTTAGCTGAAGATGGTTTACGTGATGAATGGCTGAATGTAGGTGTTGCTTGTACTGCCTCGTATGAAATGTTTGTTTTTCTTGAATCCTCTCTGCTTCCTTCTTGTTTGGGAGCTTGGTTTAGCGCTTGGTTTAGCGACTAGTGCTAGTCTCTCTCTGTTGCACAACTTGTCCTTATTAGATTTTGGATTTAGAGTTGTGTGGTGGCTTGATGGTTGGTGGATGGTACGTGATGAAATGGCTGCGAGGGTTGTCAGTGTTTGTTTGTCTTGAATGGCTTTTTTTATATGATTTGGTTAGCTCGGTTTCGTGATGCCAGCTTCCTGTGCGTTTTTTAGATTTTTTGGGTATCGAATGTCTTTAGACAGGCTAAAGAGGGCTAGCGAGCTATGGTTTAGAATTTTATGAAATGATGTTGCGAGTCAGTAGTGTTACTCAAGTACTGCTTCCTACCTTGTATGACCTCTTTTGGCGAGCTCTGCCGTTCACGTTTTTACCATGTCTTTTTTTTGCCACTTTTGGTTTTGTGCATTGGCAAGTTAGGTATTGGATGTTGGATAGCAGCAGTTAATTTTGATAAAAGTGAATTCGACTGTTGCCAGGCTATCTACTTAGGATGCTGGTTTGAGTTGCCTTTTTTCAAATATTTGTGTTGTGGTGGCTTGGTAGGCAGGTGGGCTAAGCGAGTGGGTTGAGGTAATGAGTAAATGAGTGGCTGGTTCGTACAGTACCTCAGTTTGTTTTATGACCTGGGGTAGTGAATGAGTGGCTAGTAGGTCGGCACCAGCCGCAGTTTTGTAGGCTTATGAAATGAAGTACTGGGCTCAGGCAGTGCGTTGTGAGTTTATTGTGTAAGGCGGTGCTTTGTGCGCAGTTGGTCTTCCATGATAATTTCCTCCTTTTTCTCTTGTTGATTTGATTGTGAGATAGCCTCAATTTCTCGTGTTCTGTCATTCAGCGCGCAGTATAAGTCTCATAATCTCTGGAATAATTTCAGTTCTCGTATTGCTGTTTTATGTCATGTTTAGTTATGTCAACCTAATCAGTTGTTGACATAAGATTTGAATTTGGGGGGGGGGGGGGGGGGGGGGGTGGGGGGGGGGGTGGGGGGGGTTGTTTTTTTTTTTTTGAGAAAGAAAAATAAATTTTTTTGGGGGGGTGGGGGTGGTTGGATTTTTTTTTTGTTTCCTTTTTTTCTTTAATTGCAGTTAATATTCCCATACACAACCACCAATTAAGCAGCCTCAAAATTACTGATAACCACCAGTTTATCTTCGCTAGCTTTTTTGTGGAAGACATCAGTGTCCGCAGTTCGGCTATGGGCGAATGCCTATGGTCAGTTATCAGCCTCAACACCTCTCGCTAAGCCATCAACCAATCAAGTACTTTCTTTTTACATGCAATCAACAAAGAGATATACCGATATCGCCTACCAAGCCTCAACCCCCTCAAACCTTCTCATTCACACAGCCCCCAGCCGTCCGATATCTTCACGATAGCTTCAAGTCCCAAAGTTCGGAAATTTCTTGTAACAATCACAACAAATCAAGTCCTTTATTTCCCACACGATATCAACAACTTAAGCCTCAACGCTGTTTACCCCTCTTTTCAATGGTAAATTGAGCCTCAACCTTCTGAAAGATTCACAGACTCAGCCGCCAGGTGAGGACCCACTTCTACAGTAGATTTCATCTATAAAAGAAGACCCCTTCTTCCCTCTTCATCCAACTTCAACAGCTCAAACTCAAACACTCCAAACTCCAAATTCCAAACAACTCCACCACTTCAAACACCCCCTTCTCTCCTCATACCTCCTACCTCAACCTTCAATCTTCTCAAATCTCCAAACACCTCAACTCAAACCGCAACCATGCAATTCCAAATCACCACCCTCGCCCTCTCTCTCCTCCTCTCTCCAATCCTCGCCGTCCCTGTCACTAACTCCAACGACTTCGTCGCTCGCTCTGTCGCTGCCATCCGCTCTGCCGACATTGAAGCCCGCCAATGTGTTGGTCCAGCCTGCAACAACCCAGCCTGTGGTATGTAATATTCCCCTTTGTTCCCTTTTTCGACTTTATATCGGGGAGCAAGTTTCATTCTTACTCGCTGCTCTCCGCTCCTGACCCAACCAGAAAATCAAATGCTAATTTGTTGCAGTCCCAACCATGCTCGTTCCTCCAGAAACCGACAAGGGTGCTTTCTGTGCCGGCCTCAACATGGATACCTTTGAGGGCAGAATGAACG
Organism: Hymenoscyphus fructigenus; assembly: GCA_001414455.1. Lineage (NCBI taxonomy): Eukaryota > Fungi > Ascomycota > Leotiomycetes > Helotiales > Helotiaceae > Hymenoscyphus > Hymenoscyphus fructigenus. Next base: position 149,378 of record LKUV01000017.1, read on the forward strand.
CCTTGTGGTACTGCTGTTAAGTAGCCTCAGGGTAGTTAGGTTGAAGCCTTGAAGGTCGCATCCTAACAACCGTTTTTCTGGGGTTTGTAAGGAGTGTTTGTTTGGGGAGTTCTCGGCCGGGGTTTCTGGACTGGGTACTTGGGAATTGGAATTGGGGCGAATATGGATTGGTACCTTGGCCTTTGTAATTTTGCATTGAAGGAGTCTAGAAATGCATCGGGGGTGTTTACATTGGCCCGGCCTGGCATGGCATGGGTAGATATCAGACAACAGTTCAGGCATAGAGCTTCTTCAATAGAACCTTTTTGCTCGGATTTTTGGTCTTTGAGTGAGAATCATGAAGGGTATGCTTATTGCAACCATCGAGTTGGGTGCTATAAACTCATCGTACTGGTTGTTCCTTCCTCCACAAGCGGACTTAGCTTCGTATGAGGAAGGAGCGACCTCCAGGTACAAACCCAATGTGGTCTAGCGCCTAGTATAAACCCTCTTCGGAATCAAAATTTCCTCACATAGTAATTCTCTCGACTTCATTCTTTCTACAAAATAATTTTAGTAAGGCCGTGGACTGTGTCCAAGGTCGCGACTAGTCTGGGAAGTCATCTCTGTCATCTTTCGTCGAAGACTTGCGATAACCATGAAACGCAAAGACAAGGTGTATTTATATAACCTCCTAAAAGCTATACTTCCACATCTATGATTTCCACCCTCTTGCTACAATTGTCAACCCCGCCACGCAAGCCCAACGACCCGTCCCTGTCTACCAGCACTCGGATCTCCACCCCACCCTCCTTCCCACTGTTCCTCCACCCCTCTCTTCAAATCTCCAGCAATTTCCTCATCTGTCTTCTTTTCTCTGTAAACTTTCCATCTCTCCTCCCTGCTTATTCTTGGTAATCTTCCGCCTTCTTTTATCTCCGGAATTGTGAAGGGATCGAAATTTGGGGTTCTTTGGAGACTATAGATTTCTCCGTGGGTATCTTGAAGGAGTTTTAGGTTGGTGGCCTCTTCTCTTTTGGTTTGGGGTTGGGATTGGTGGTGGGCATGATGTTTGGGGTGGGCGATGGCTTGTGTTGCGGGGAAGAGGAGGGAGAAGAGGAGGATTGGTAGGAGACCAAAGACCAGTGGTATTAAAAGAAGGGTGTAGATTAGGTACAGCATCTTTTAGTCTCCTCTTTTGTACCATTATTAGTGATGTTCTGTGACTTGGAGTCTTTTGTTGAGAGATTGATGAACAATCTAACATGGACCTGAACTCTTTTATACTAGCTTTTGGTTACACCTGAGGTGTGAATGTTTATTTCTCTAGTGATGCTTGTAATACCAAGGTCGTTATTGAGATACCTTTGCAATGGTTTTCTATGAGTAAAGAGGACCTGGATGTCAACCTTTTCGACTTGCATCGCTCGCTGCATACAAACTACACAATCATCTTAACACCTAAAATCGTACGAAAATCGCAACGCCGCAAGATCTTCAGTATTCAAACAGGGACAAATGAGGCATTTAGGTGAAGCGCAATGCCACCGAGAAGCGTTTTCGGCTCATTTTAAGGAAAGAGAGCCGAAAACTTGAAACTTTTGATTGCTTGTCCTTGGACGTGACCATTGATTCGAGGTCGGTCCTTCCTAAAGAGTACTTAAAAATTATTGCCTCGACTTCCAGGTTGGTGACACTGCGACAGCAAGAAAGGACGTCATCACTGCCTGTCCCGTACTCACCCTTCATACTTACCTACCCAACGCTTTTTGGTTGTCGGCGGAAGACATACCACCAAACTTGGCAACACCAAGAACTTTGTAGGAATAGTTGCCAATCCCCATCCCCTTTTCTTTCCCTCAATTCTCCATCTGCTACTATGATATAAAGTTTATATCCCCTCCCCCAAAAGTTTAGTTATTCAAGACTTCATTCGGCCTTTGAAAAGAAAACATAGAAATCCAATGCCTTTATCACAAAGCAAACACAGCAAGAAAATCCAATTATAACTGCTGTATCTGATTGAACCAACAGCAAGTTTCATGTGGACAGTCAAAAGGCGGGCATGCTCAATGCCCTGCAAGCAGGAAATAGAATCAGTAAACACCTGCTCCACCATATTTCTAAACAAAAGGATGCTACTTGCTGTACTTTTACTACTAGATTGGATTTCTAGGGGGCAACCAACCATTGGTGGTTGATTCGTTTGAGTGCTCTGCGGATGAGAACAATGGACAAGGCAAGACAAACAAAATGTCTTAAAACTTGTTGATGCACCCTATCATCGCAAAATGTGCTTTGAAACAATGTTCACGGTGCATCAAAGAGAGGGTAGAAGCATGTCGCAGGGTCTTTCTCCGATAGAAGTAAACAACGGGATGCATATAAATAGGAAGCCTGGCGTTTTCCACTTTCCACTTTCCACATCCACCTTCAACACCTCATCTTGATTTTTGACTTCAACACACCACAACACCACAACCCATCATGGATCCGCTTTCCCCTCTGGAGGAACTGCACACCCTCCAGCAAGTTTTCAAGATGATGAGTTTCAGTGCCTCTCGAGGAGACCCCCGTCACGTTGGAACATGGGACAAATGGGCAGAAGATTATCCCATGCAGCTTGCATCTGCGCCATACTTTCACGACAAGGATCTGCAATACGTCGTCGAGAGATACGTCCCCGACAAAGCCACCGTCGCTGGAAAGAGGGACGTTGATATGGGTTGCGGCAGTGGTGTGCTAGCATGGAAGAAATGGGAGAAGGGAAACTAGGACACCAACGTTCTAGGAGTTGATCACAGTCCGAAAATTGTGGAAGTGACCCGCCACGAGGAGAACGAGCCAAATGCACACATCGAGAGCCTCAAGCTCAGAAGCTACATGTATCAAAGAAACCTTGCAAAGTTTCCGGGGAAGGAGAAGGATTCCGAAGGAACACTCAAGAGCCTCAAATCGGAGTTGGAAGCATGGAAAAAGACGAAAGTCGCCCGAGAAAAAGTAATCAAGGAGGGCAAGCAAAAGCCAACATTTCTCGAAGGCGATATGGAGGATGAAAAGTGCATGAGCGACATTCAAAACCACTTTGGCGGCGCGAAAGTCGATTTGATCCTTGCCATCTGGGTTCTCCAAATCGTTGCACCTTCCGAATCCCCAGGACAAAATAATCTTCTGTTCAAGCAGAGATACGCAGAACGCATTGCAAAGACACTTCTCATATGGTCCTAACTACTCGCCCCCGACGGGGAGATCGTGATCCAATACGAGCATTCCATCGTTCGGACAAATCTTATACTTCCGCCGGAAGTGAACCCCACGGCAGACAAACCTTTCAGGATCTACAGCCCCGAAGACATCAACGAAAGTCGAGAGTCTTTTGAAAGGTGAATTGGAACTCGACATGGAATCGTTGGAGGACCCACACTTGAGATATGAGAGCCGGTACGAAGAGTTCTATTCGTGCCTTACTCGGAAGCAGAAGCGCAATGATCCGCGCGGTGGTGTGGAGAAGTTGGCCAAAGATGAAGCGGACAGCGTAATGACTGAATAGAATAGAATAGAGTAACGCCCCGTTACTCTATTCTATTCAGCCGATTTGACGTTACACTTACTCTAATATATTCTACTCTGAATAATTATGAGTAACTCTGAGTAACGTCGGGCCGACTATCGGAGGTCGGACCGAGTGCTAGAAGAGTTTAGGAGTACTTATATAAGTCACTTAACTATACCTCTTAACCAAAAGTTCTCAATAAATATAAATGTTTTAAAGAAGAAAGAAGAGGAAATAGTAACTAATTTAAATACTAAGTTCATTGCTATATAAATATGGCTTTTCTTAGTATAAATTCTATATAAATATCACGTGCCTGGTACTTGGAGTAATTATTTAGAGTAATAGAGTAATTACTCTATTCTATTCAAAGAATCTGTTACTCATACTCTACTCTACTCTACTCTGAGTTACTCAGAGTAATGTTGAGTAATTGAATAATTTGTCACTACACTGGAAGCGGACAGAGAATGGGGAGCTGCTCGGGAAGGGGATCTCTCCCTCTACGCAATTTTCAGGAAGAAGTAAAAAGGGAGAGGACAATCTATTCTCCAATGCTTGTGAGGGATGCTATGGTAGAGGAAAGAAGAAGGGTGCATGTCGAACAAGGGTTGGGTGAGAGTGGGAAATGAAGGACCTATTTTGCTAGCTTATGATTGCTAATGAACACTTGACTTCTCCCATAATTGGTTGTTGATCTAATATTTGTTGAGCGTGAAGTAACATCAAGTATGTAATTGATGTAACAGTATAGTTGAGAGAGTTACTACCATTTTGGTAAGGACCTTCCCTGTGTGGATAACCAGGCAGCTAAGTCCCCAAGAATTCCATGTTCTATCATGCCTCTTCAGTACTTAATGGGATGCAGATTCGTGCGATAAGAAATTATTGGTATTTTTAATTTTACTTTGAACAGCGTAATTATGCCCACGAAATAAAGTGTTTGCTTCAATATTTTTGTTTTGGGAAGCCTTGGTCCAAAACAAGCTATCTAATATTTAGGTCGAAGCTGCGTGATGGATACGTGAGAGGAGGAGAAACAACCATGACTGGCACACAATGATTGCACCTTGAATAAAAGATCATGTATTTTTTCTGAAAGTGGGTGTCTATTTCCCAAATCATCACGTATTTTATTCACATGTTCACTAGGCAAATAAGTTACATTGAGATTTGCCCTATTATTGACAAGAAAACGTAAGAAGCATGGACTTTGCTCTGATTCCCGTGGCAATAGAGGAATGGAGTGGAGTGGGAACTCTTAACTAATACCATCAAGCTGAGTGACACACCATGTGACAATAATAAGAAATCCAAACCAAAAAGCGCTGAAATGGAAAAGGACAAGAAAAAGAGAAATGACGAGATTATGTGCGCAGCGCTCTTAGAGCAAACATGATAGAAAGTGCTATATAAGTAACCTGCTGAAACCTTTAATCACAAACTTCAGTCAAAAAATACTGAAACCCACTAACTTGGCACTAAAACTTCGGAAATTTTGACATAGTACGACAATGAGTCTCACCCTCTATTTTGATGGACCCCCGCCGGCCATTTTCCAAGGTCAACTTCAACGATCAGCTCAAGCATCATCCCCAGACGAATCTCTGCCGACAGACAGCGTTGAATGCTGGGTCCCACAGGCAGAAGGTCGACCACTCACCATGGCTGCCCACCCCATCTGCCACTACAAAGAATTGGACTACACAACCGAAAACTATGTGTCTGGGATGTAGAAGGAATGAAGGTAGTTGACATGGGCTGCGGTACAGGAGAACTGGCCTGGAGAGTTCCTGAGAAGGCAGCTTTCAATGCTTGAGTATGAGGTGTTGACTTTTGCTCTGAAATGCTCGACATCGCTAGAGATGCAGAATCAGAACCAAACACGCAACTCGAAGTACTGGAATGCAAAAAAGAAATCTACTAATCTTTGCTAGATGACAACAAAGGGTCAGAAATGCAAAATGCGTTTGAGAAGAATGAACTCGACGACGCCTTCCGTGAGCATTCAAGCTGGCATGACAAGAAATTGCAGAGAAAAGAAGCGGAGGAGAAGGAGAAATCGCCCAGATTCCTTAAAGGCGACGTCAAAAGCGAAGTCTGCATGCACGACATCTCAAAGCACTTTAATGGCGAGGATGTCAATTTGATACTCGAAATCCGCGTCCTTGAGTTTGCCTATCCGGTCTCAAAAAAGCTCAAGCCCAAATATATCTTGAAGGACGAGATCAAAAACCTCAGTAGCTTGTTCCAAAAATGGTCCGAAATACTCGCCATTGGAGGAAAGATTGTCATCTATTACGAACATCCGTCCGACGTCGTTGGAGCATTATTTCCGGACCCCAAGGAGATAGGTGGGGCGCCCTACAGTCTCACTACCTCAGACGATATCCAAATGTGTTCAACCCAGCTAAAGGAAATTGCGAGTCGGGTCAATAGTCTGAAACTGAACGTAGAGCCCATAAGGGATGCACATACTCGGCTCGAGAATAGGCGCGAGGAATTGTACAGAAATCTTCCTATGGGCCAGACGAGCGTTTGGCGGAGCAGTGTATTGAAGCCCTTTTGGAAGCATATCGATGCCAAAATCATGAACCCTGCAAGTGTTGGGGTCTTTGCAGAATTCGAGAAGGTTGAAGTTGAGGAGAAGGTCGAGGGGAACGAAAGTCAATGAGTGTAGGTCGAAGAGGATGCGAAGAGGGGCATGAGAGATATCCAGGCAAAAGTGTAATCAATGTCCAGGGTAAAACAAATTCGGAGAAAGGTGTCTGATATTGTTTTCTTTTTCGTAGTCCGAAGTTTGCCCAAGAAATCTAAATGTTCAAGTGTCGTTGTTTTATATCCAAGCTGAGAGACCAACCTTGCAGTCTGCTGGTTTGATTGGGTGAATTTAAGAGATGTCACGTGCTGTATAGCCACACTAGGCTTGAACTCGGGATTAGGTAGAGACCTTTCATCGCAAGTGTACTCAGCTGTATGTTAGAATATCGGCCTTCTTAGTTCATCACGGCTCCTAATAAATTTCGAAGATTCCTCTCCTAGGAGACTTTTCTCATGTCTCTTTACATTTCACGTTCCCTCTGACTTCATCTTACCTCCCATTTTCGTCAATTTTGCTCCTTGGCAAAACGCAACACCACCATGGCTAAACCAAAGACCGTATGCATCATAGGTGAACCACCTCCTCCACCACGAGTAGTCCTCGACTAACTATTCAGGTGCCGGACCATCCGGTATCGTCGCCGCAAAAACCTTGGTTCATGATCATCCAAAGGACATATTTCACGTGACCGTCTTCGAGGCTCTGGACAGAATTGGAGGTCTATGGCCAGTTTCCGAGAACGACAATGGGATAGTCAACCCAGAAATGTGTACAAACCAAAGTCGTCACACCGTCAGCTTTAGTGGTTTGGCATGGCCAGAAACTTCCCCCACCTTCCCAAAAGCTTGGCAAGTTGGTCAATATCTTGAACAATATATTGAGAAGTACCCAAGTTATGAGATTTGTAAGAATACTCGGGTCATCAAAGCTGATTTCAAAGATGAAAAGTGGACTGTTCAGACTCGAGAGGAAAGCAAAGAAGATTCCAAGGAAGTGAAGAAGACACACGAGTTTGATCATTTGATTATCGGGACTGGGTTTTTTGGAAAAGCAAAAGTACCAAATACCCTCAAAGGATTTGCAGCTCCTGTGGTCCATAGCTCCAAAGTTCGAAATATCAAGGACCTTGTTACAAAGAATGGGAGCTCTGGAAGGAAGATTGTGGTGGTTGGGGGACAAATGTCCGGTGTTGAAATCGCAGCGGCGATTGCATTTCAGCTATCATCCGCTGAGCATTCTCCGGAAGATAGTTGCATTCCAGATGTCTCAGAGTATACCATTACCCACGTGGTCCAGAACCCTATTTGGGTTATGCCTCTCTTCTTTCCAAAAGATCCGGTAATTGATGTCATGGGTTCAGATGAAAAGGTTTGGATCTTTTTCCTTGTGTCTCAATTTACTCAATTTCTAATAGCCATTCAGGTACCAAACTCATCTCCCCCTTTCTTGCCAGTAGATCTCGTCGCATACAACCTTGGATGGCGACCAGCTGGGCCTGTACAGAATACATCCGGTCACATCTCAGTCCAAGCGGCAAATACCACACACAGCTTCATGAACACTTTCATTGGTAACGACCAGAGCGAATATTCTCCAGATCTTGCCATGAACGGAGAAGTTCGTGATTCCACGCCATTCGTATCAGTTAGCGATAGCTACAGCGAGTTCGTTAGGTCTGGTCGAATTAAGACTTCCCAAGGAAAGGTTTTGGATGCAAGCAAAGAGTCCCCACGAAGTCTGATTCTAAAGAATGGGGAGCAAGAAAGCCAAATTGACGATGTTGCGGCAGTGGTTTTAGCAACAGGTTATGACGCTTCTCCCTCCCTCGACTTTCTCTCCCCGGAACTTCTTCAAACTCTGCAATTCGACCCAGCCAGTGATGCATTCCCGCTTGCGCTCAACATCCACTCAACAATCAACAAATCAATTCCATCCCTCGGCTTTGTCGGATTCTATCGCAGTCCCTATTGGGGTGTAATTGAAATGCAAGCACGCTACCTCGGAGCCCTCTGGACCAGCGATCCTAAAGCCTCTCAAGCACTCGCGTCAGACAACACCTTGGAAACCATGCTCGCACTCCGCTCCGACCCTCGACGTGCACAATTCCCAATGGGTGACTACGCATACCTAATGGAATCATTCAGCGAAATACTTTCAATTTCAAGAATAGAACCCTCAGACCCAACAGCAAGAAGCGGACTCGTCCTCCCGCCTCGATACCTCTCCCCCTCTGCCTCCCCCACAGAAGTTTTAGAATCATCGACCGCCCTTTCCGTAATCGAAAAGACACTCTTCGATTCCGTTACCAATGGAAAGTACGTAGCACGCGCTGCATTTCGAGCAATGCAAGGCGATTGGAAGCTCGAGAGAGAAATCACAAGTCGTATCGCTTCATATCCCTCTGGTACCCTCTCCGGAACTGCCTCATTCAACCCACGAACCCCAACAGAAAACGATGTTGATATGGAATATCTTTACCTAGAAAATGGGGATTTCAAAGCACATAACGGCTTCAATTTTCAAGCGAAAAGGAGTTATGTCCATCGATATGTTGAGGAGACAGATACTTTGAGTGTTTGGTTCACAAAAGCGGATCATAAGACGGTGGATTATTTCTTTCATTCTTTGAATTTTGTGCCAATGAAGGGAGAAGGGAAAACGGGAAAGGAGCCTTGGAAAGCAGATAGTAGTCATCTTTGTATCAAGGATTTATATGATGTTGAGTATGAGTTCTTTTTCAGGGGGGCGGGGTTGAGGGAGTGGAGTATGGAGTATACTGTTAGAGGGCCTGCGAAGGATTATACTATTAGAAGTGTTTATCGGAGATGATTCAATGGGAGGGGAGAGGTTGGATTAGAAAAGGCTAGTGGAGAATCGTATCTTCCAGATTGGATTGAATTATTTATTTAGTCCATTGTCCGGTTGGTGATTCTTTGAAAACTCATTGTTCTCTCCAATGGCACTCATTTGGGCCACTGCATAATTTTATCGCCCTGCGCCGCTGTTCTATTCCCAGGTTACCCGTAAATTGTAGGAAATTTTCCTTGGGTCACTATTCATAGGTAACCTAGGAATAGTGTCTGGAAATTTTAGTTGTTTATTCGCAGATCACCTACCGATAGCCACGCGGCGTGAAGGTGCCTCTCTATTTTGGAGCGCTATTCGCAGGTAACTTATCAATAGTTTAGAACTGTCTAACCACTTAGGAATAATACATAGCGAACGTAATTCAAGCCTCTCTATTCATGTCAATTGGCTATAAGCACTCTGTGGGAGTAATCATACCTCTCACCCTATTTCCATGTAACCTAGTAGTAGTAAAAACTAAGCCGTCATTTCTAGGTACCCTGGGAATATCACTGGTCGATAGTCATATGTCTATTCATAAGCAAGATGGAAAATGCAAGAGAGTCTTTGGTTTGCTCTTCCTGGGTAACTCACGATAGAAGCAGGTTATGCTTTTATCTTGAATAATCTAACAGGTTCTCTGGTTTTCATCGTGTAATAAAACTACTTCGATATTCCTAGAGTCTCATCTCTCTAGTATAATTGTCGTTACATATTCCTGGTGAATATCACCTTGCACGACAGCCTAGTTGATCCACGTGCTTCGGCTCATGTGAGTGGCTTGCCACTCACATACTTAAGCTCACAGGATCCGACCCCTCTTTATCTTTACTCTTCATGCAATAAAGATATAGGAATACAACTACTTATTGCATCACACTTTATGACTACCAAGTCATACCAACAATAATATAATAAATCAAATAACTTCACGATCCAGGCTTACTTCGTACTTCATCTTGACAACATCCTCCCAATAAAATTATCCCAAAGCCCTAGGATAATTAATTAATTCAAACGAAGTTTAGGCGACCGTCATTTAAATAGTTTTACCCTCGCTAGAAAAGGTCTGCAAGCTTGTCATAACTAGGCATAGCATTGCACAATAATATTTACATTCCGCACCAAGACTATCGCATTTCAGACTAATCCATTGCCTCAGGAGTAACATCCGACATATCATCCCCATAAATTTCATGATCCGTCCATCCAAAGCTCCCAATCCCAAACATCCCATACTCATCCCCAAACCCATCCAAGTCATAATCATCATAATCCCCATAGCCATCGCTATCGTCGTCCTCCTCATCCTCCCACTCATCCTCCCACTCATCACTAGAATCAGAATCCGATTCCTGGTCCTCACATTGACACTCCTTCCATCCGTAAACTTTCCTACACCTCGACATCTCCTCCGAATCCAAAGCCCCCCACTTATCCTCTTTGAACTTCTTCTCGGCAGTTTGAACCTGGATCCTTTGCGAATCAATGAGTTCGTATGGGAGATTGTCACGGAACACCATGCAGCTGGCATTGGTGCAAGAACGGCTTCGACCTATTCCCGGGAGGTCATAGACAATGAATAGGTTCTCTAGTCGAGGAAGGTCTTTGAGAGCAAGCTTTAAGAACTTCTTTGGGTTAGGGGTGGCAAGGGTACGGTCGTTGATGGCAAGATATCGCAAGGAACTCATCTCTTCTGTCGTCATGACGCCGAAAAGGTGGGAGATGAAGGTATGGCTCGAGACGGGGAGGTAGAGTGTATCCATTGAGAAATTGAATGCGGTTATAGCAGGGTACATTCGCGAGCCAAAGGAATTGGGATATGTTGCTTGGGCTAGTTCTCGGGATTCGCGGTCGATGGAGAATGCTATGGGCATTGGCGCTAAATTGTGAAATCCTTGGGAAAAACTGAATGTCATTTCGACTATGCGCGGCTGAAAAGTCATTTTCTGTGGAAGATCTTAGTGTTAGTACTATCTTTCTGCAAGTGTAGGTTGGGAGGAAGCATTGTCGCAACTCCTCGAAACAGCCTGAAAGAGAAGGAGAAACTTGGAGAATACACACCCAGATTGATAACCGAAGTTCTAAGGGGAGGTTTGGGAAGCAGGTAAAGGTTGGTGAATAGGTGGAGATTGGCTTGATTTTGTTGAAAGGTAAGTCATCGAAGCGCGCTACTGTGGTGGGTGATGCCGGCCTATCTTCAAGGGGTTGGGGAGCTGGCAAGGGAGGCCATAAGTCAGATGGTAAGCCCGCGGGGGCTCCCCAAGAATCATCGTCTAACAAAGACATGACTTGGCTGTTTGGTACGTTTGTTGGAGGCAGCTATAAGTGAAGTTAGAATACAACGTGGACATGGGAGCAAAAGAAACATTCATAGACCTTGGACTTACAGATACAACCAAGTAGTCAGTACTCGGGATCGGTTATGAGAGTTTCGCGGCCAATTAGTCAATTCTTGTTCTTGAGGTCGGTTGTGTACGAGTATCAAGGCCGACGACGACTGGATGGTTTGATGTCACTCGCACGTGATCAGGTCGCGGCAATATTTCGGGTGATTATACTCATTTGATAACTCCCAATCTGGTGAACGAGATCACCAGGCAACACTTTTTATATAACATTTATCCTTCACCTGGAAGACTCAAACCATTCCATCAATCACCACTCATCAACATGACAAAATCACCGCCCTCGAACGAGAAATTTCAAACGACATTCACCCTCTTCCCCAACCTCCCCTCCGAACTTCGTCTCAAAATCTGGTCCCTCCTCATCCCAGGCCCCCGAAACGTCTCCATCAAATACCACTTAAAAAGAGTGCACCCCTCAATGATGCCCCTCACAACCTGGAAAAGCAGCACCCCCATCCCCCCAATCCTTCACATAAACCGCGAATCCCGATCCGAAAGCCTGAAAACGCTCTCCTTAGCCTTCACAAGCATCTACATCAACCACACCTACGACACATTCGTCCTAGGCGATGGATCCGGAGAAGAACCAAACTCCTACCCTCTCCTAGACATTCTCCTCGGCGGCGATTTCAGAGCAGCTGACGACATAGAGAAAATCCAACGTCTGTCCTTGGATATCTGTGAGGATCATTATGGCAGAAGCACGTTCATATGGGAGGAGATCCGGCAATTTCCCGCTTTGAAAGAATTGACGCTTTATGTTTGGGAGGCGGAGAGTGAGAGGTCTATGATCGTGAGTGTTCATCGAGCGTTTCTCAGGGCGGTTGCGAGGAAACATCCAGAGTGGGAGATTCCGAGGATTGAGTTGAAAACGAATTCGGGTTCTGACTGGGGGCTTTTGAAGTTGGACGATGACTTGGAATGATATTTCTAGTAATTACCGGTACTTGTTCCAAGAGGCGAATGTATACCCCACATTTAAAAACAATGTCGAGGCTCAATTGTTTGGCAGTCTTCAGAATTCAATTATTCTATCCATTTGCTACTTTATTTTCCCCCTACCACTGCCCAACTCTATCCCAAACCCGCCTTCCCTTCACTCCTCCATTGAACAAAATAGTTTGTATGGGAGCCGTTTGGTTTTACAGCTGGACCCTCAGCGGAAAAAAACACAAGGGGAATGAGACTTCCAGATACGAGACCCCCGACTCGCCATTTCTAGATTCTAGCCTTACAATACCCAAAGATTGGACCATCGTTCTTGGCGACTTATTTGTAAAACCATCCACTCAATTCAATCACCTCAAAAGACCAGAACAAAGAAATTTCTCAAACGTTTAGCACAAGCACCCTCTCACACCCCAGCACTACCACGACACCCCACACCCGAAAGCACCCCACAAACACAATTTCAAAGCACGAAAAAGAGCCATCAAAATAATGCTGCATTGATCTTCATTTCATCAAAAAGTTGTATAACCTACAGTCTAAATAAACGGGCCGCCCGTCACCCACATTTCTGCTCTCCGCTCTCTCACACCCACCCCTTCCATCTTAAAATCTCAAAACTCATCCATCCCCTTATAAAGCTTCCAAATAGTTTTCCAAACAATATTCAAACCATCCATCTCCATCCTTCCCCCCAGTCATGAAGAAAAAAGCTAAATCAAGCAACCGCAAAAAAAAGGTCGTGGTGGTATCTAAGTGCGCGCCCAAATGATACGTACTATACGTCAAGAAAAAAACAAAGCCTTCCATCAAATCAAATCCCTTCGCATCATCCATCATGAGAAAAAAAATCAAAAGAGAAAAAAAAGCGAAACTCCCAATCCCCCCAAGTCTAATTATCTTCCCGAAAAAAAAACAGCACAACAAGACATATCATCGTGCACCGATATCACTCGAATATCCATTATAACCATCCGTCATCTGTTGGCCTTGCTGTTGATGATATCCCTGCTGCGGTCCAGGACCACTCGAGACATAACCACCCTCATCGCCTTCATCGTAGTACTCAGAGCCACTAGCATCAAAACTGCTTCTTCCACTAGGATCATCATCAATACCAACATCTCCAGCCGGCATATCAGTCCAACTCAAATTCGCAAGAGCGGGATATTGAGCGAGCAATGCAGCAGGAAGAGTGTAATTTCCACTAGCGTCCATGGGGAATCCATTGGCATCGACTGGAATTGGCTGTTGCATGTTGTGTTGCATTCTTTGCTCTTGCCATAGTCGTTGACGCTCGATTGCTTCTTCGTCCAACAGAGGTTTTATACAGATACGACCAGCTTCTGATCGGAAATGACGTCCCAATGCATCTGCACGAGCGAATCTTCGGCCACATCCCCATTGTCCACCTTGCTTGAGTTCTCCCTTGCAAACGAATTTCTTCTCTCCTGAATGAAGACCTTCGTGGCGTTTCCGATCGTGTTGTCGTGCAAAGGCTTTTCCACATACGGTACAAACAAAAGGACGCTCATCAGTATGAGTACGTAGATGAGATCGAAGATTGTAAGCTCGGGTAAATCGTTTAGGGCACAGGTTACATTGGAAAGTTGCAGGATGCTTTTGTACACGCTTTGCGTTACTATCGGGAGTCTGTGCCTGATACTCGGGATCCGCAAGACCAAGGATGTAGTCACGATTTGGAAGCGAAGATGTTGATTGACGACGTCTGCTTGGCGAGCTGGCTCCAGATCTGTCGTTTGGCGATAACGATCGGTGTGTTTCAAGCGATTGGGGCGCGAGACCTTGGTTGAGATTTGGTGATAATCCTTGTGAGTGTTGACGTTGGATTCCTGGACCACCCGAGGATGCTTGATAACCAGTATCTGATACAGCGCGACGACGCCGACCTACTTTTTTAGTTAGAAAGACTCAAGTGAAAAATTCCCAAATGGCATACCTCTGTCTGGTGGTGTTAATGCATCGAGATCAACAGATGGCTTAGGAGGCTCAAAACTATTTTGACGAGATGCTGGCGCAAATTCAACATTAATTTCAGGAGGTGCCATCAGTGGTGCCTGTCCCATATCTACAGAGCCGCTATTGCCATGTTGTTGCATTTGAGGAAATTCTTGCTGCTGAGATCCGTACATATTATTCTGTTGCTGGTTAAATCCATTGTTCAGTCCAAGCATAAAGTTATTGTTGGGGTTTGGCATTTGCTGTGGAACAAGTCTTGGTGAAATTGCAGGACTGTGTGCAGGACTCAAACCTCGGTGTGGACTCGGTACATGTTGAGGGTCATTTAAAGAGAAATTGCCGATACCGAGAACTTCCTGGTACAATTTATCTTGAGGGTTTTGCATTGGCGACGGCGAGTGGCGAGAATCGGGACCTTCAAAAGAGTCATGGTGTGCCATATTGGGTGAATGACTGGCTGAGTGAACTGAAATGTCCGAGTATTCGGACGGACTTCTCCGATGTGTTGTGAATTGAGGAGCTCCCATCATACCCCATTCACCCTGGTTATGGGCTTGTGGGAAAGCGGCACTCTCAGGACCCAAAGAAGCATTTCGTGAATGACCTGGAGATGGCTGGAATTGACCCTGGTTGAATGAAGGTGATTGATGTGCTGAAGGAGAGCGAGAGTCTGGTTGGAGCATGCTTGGAGGGGTAGGTGCGTGATTTGGGGGAGAAGACATCTCAAGCTCTTGAAGATTGACAGAAGAATTGCCTTGTTGAGATGGGTCGTTGGCAAAGAAAGGCTGTTCAAATTGATCACTTGGACCAGGAGTTGAAAACAAAGAAAAGTCACCCTCGTTGAAACTTGAGAGATTATTTGCACTTAGTAACTCTTGGGTAAAGCTTCGTTCTGGTGGGCCAAATTCCGAGGATGGTTCTTCTTGCTTGAATTGAGGCGTAAAGTCTTGAGCGGTGGTGTATCCGGCGTCTCCCATTCCAGCTTGTGAAAATTGCAAGTTTTGTTGATTCAGGTAATCGTTATTTTCATAAGATGGAAGAGTGGTGGAAGAATTAAAGTTGCTATTCAGAAAATTTTGGTTGGCGTTGCTTGATAAGGCAGGATCTAAGGCAAGTCCAAGTCCAATTGATCCATTGCTATCTTGAAACTGCGGCGAAGGCGAGTGCTGTCGACTTATATGACTCTGTTGATGTCCCGCCGAGGGAGATCTTCCACGTTGTTGATCCATGTCAAAGTTTGTTGTTGGAATTATTCTTAGAACACCGTCAGGTTTTCTAGGTAGGGACTACTAGTCAGCCTCACAGGCACGGTGGCTGAGCCTTTGAGGCTATGCAAAACGAGGGGAGACCCACGACTTGGACCAATGAGAAGTCGTAAAAACTCGAGATGTTTGCCAAAGACGATGTTTCAAGTGCTTCTAGTTGACCTTAGAGTGCTGATACAGATTGTTCTTTGTTTCTAAGTCTGGACGTGCCTGACGTCGTGTCGTGTTGGTGCTCTCTCTCGTGGTAGTTGGTGAGAGGTGGCCCTGGTCGAGAATGCGCAGGCGGCGTGCGGTGTGCGGTCGCAACCAGAGATCCCCCGCAATTCGGAGCACTTCTCAATCTGTTATCGTTGCTGCGTAATTCCACCTGCTGCCCAATGTGCACGTATCCGCGAAGCTTCGGGTGCGTCAGTACGATGAGGCTCGTCGGGTGGGCGCTGGGGAGAAATAATTGTTGGTCGGAGGAAGTAGGGGGGAGGTGGTGAGGCTGTCGCGATCGGTTGACAAGCTATCGTACGGCAGAGTGAGATGATAGTTTCGGGGCGAAGGTGCTTTCTTGGGCGATCAATTCTAGGCTAGACAGCAGCAGAAAAGAGTTAGTACCGTATGTGAATTTGGGCGTCGTCGTGATATGGCATATGGAATGTTCGATATCTCGAAGGTATTTTTTGATGGTGAAAGGCCGTCGCATTGTCTGGCAAGGCTGATTTGGGGTCCGGGAAGAGTTGCGCTTACCTGGCGTGGTGGTGCCTGTGTCTGCTTTTGGGGTCGGAATTCGGTTTCGCGACGATCCTTAATATTCATGCGCGAATGCGAAGGTCGAGGGGGAAGCTACGGCTTGGAGCAATCGTGTCGGTTCTGCTGGTCGGGTCGCAGAGATGTTGATGGTACGAGGGGAGATGTTCGGTTGGTGGTCTCTTGAGGTAGAGGGGTTGGTGAGTATTGAAGGCCTTGAGGGAAATGAGTCTGAGGGTGTAGGCTGAGGGTGGATCTCGAAAGAGCAGACCGGATGCCGTGGTGATTGGGCGCGCCACAGGGGTAGGCGTCTCGCGGCTGGTCAACGAACAAAATTCAAAGAAACACCAAATTCACTGCTACCTACTAGCAAGCTTACGGATATCCGTAGGCAGCAACCAAGAGCCAATTGTGAGTAGAACAGTCTCTACAAAAATACTCTACATTATAAAAAGATCAACGCACTGTCGCCCCTTGGACGATCACCAAGCTAACTTTCAGCTTTCCTTTCCCTTCTTCCAAATGATTTCCCCGTGTGAACGGTTGACTGCGTTCGGGTACAAGTCCCAGTTGTAAGGTAGGCTGTGAAGCGCAACGGCCCGTTCTCTTGAAAGTACTCCGTATGATGTCTTCTACTGGTAGTTCTATATCGACTGTCTGGTAAGAACTATATGCATAGCCTTCCACTTTCGTCAAAAGAGCTTCGTGAAAAGGCCTTTTCAATGTCGGATAAAGGTTGAGTGGTTGGGTACAAAGTATCCGCACTATTTTACGTAGGTTTTTAGTCTATCAGAACAGCCTCATTTTACGCGCTTACATGGTAGTTAGGTTTTTCTAGAGGCTGGAACCTTTCCACAGTTGTCTTTCGAATCTTTCCCCTCCCTACTCGAAATCAGGACTTCAGGACTTCTCTCCCCTTCTTGTTTTGTCGGGATAGTTTTCGCTCCGATATCCCGCACGCCCCGATTCAACTCCGTACCAAGTTGGTAGCCTGCTGACTTGGATTCGGTCAAGTTCATGTTCTTTTCCAACTGAAATTACTCCACTGGCAATCTCGTCTTCAAAACGATGTGATTGTCATGTATGTCATACTCGGTGTGTCTTGCAAAGCATGAGGGCGCTGAGAAGCCGAAAGGAGAAACTGTCTAGACTTAGTTCGGGCCTTTGCGTTTCTCTATTGTATCGCATTTAACCTCTTTTACAACTTACCTTTTCTTCTCCTTTTCTTTCTTTTTCTTGCTTCGGAAAACTCGTTGGTTTGTCGAGAAAAAGAAATCGCGTTTCTGTCTGGCTCACGGTCCCTTTGGATGGTTTGGGGGCTGAATGATAACCGCAGACGTTGGTGAAAGGCGATTAGAAGCACGATGTTCGGCTTTTCGACGGTGTTGGGATCTTGTCTTGATGGATGTAAGAAGCGTTCTGGCGGTCTTTCTTGAGATTTATCTTAACCTCCCTCGGATTCGTTTTTATAAACCGCTAGAAAACTGGTCGGGAGCAGTCGTTCGTTCGCTCGCTCGTTCTTCAAACCCAAGGAGGCCAAGCAGGTATTTAACCAACTGTAGCACGAGTGGACATTCCCCTTCAAATGGTGATTCAGCAAAACTCGTACCTGTCCCTCAAATACTGTTCCAACTCTAACTGCTTTCGCCCGGGACCAGGGGCGGATTCTAACTTTTCCAGAGAGCAATACAAGTACCTCGACACAGTTACATCACCAACTACTGCAGCTCACCCCTTTTGGCCTACCCCAATCATCGAAGCACCCTACAATTCTCATGCGCAGCCAATAAACCCACCCTGTTTGCTCGTACTAAAGAGCCTATTGGCCGCACGTCGTACAAAGATAGAGTTGTGCATATTCCATGATGGTATCCCACTGGTAAGCCGGGTATCTGATGCAGACAGTCGCCATATGCTCGGTTTTTGATAGGACGGGGATTTGAGTCGGGAATCCACATCTGCAGTTCTCGAATTATGAATTCATTGGAAATCACCATTTGCTACAACCAGCTAGTCAGGTGGGGTAGCTGCTCCCCCAAGTGGGTTATTCCCTCTGCTAAAAGGCATGACTGATGTTTACGGGATCATGAGAACGGAGTGCACCACTGTTGTTTAGGGGAGGCTAACTAATGATAGCGTGATCTAGTGGAGGAAAAGCGAGGTGCTGATTCACAAATTGTCATCCACTAGCTTCGTCTGATACGCGGGGCGGTTGTCCGATGCGACAGGGGTTCGATGCAAGGTTCGAGAATGAACTAATAAATAACACAGATTTCCCCTCCTCAACAAACAACCACCTCAATCAACTCCGTTTCTCCTCATCTGCATCGCATCTTCAAGAACCTCACAGTTTCATCCCAATTGCCACTTCTCTCCTAATTTCAACCAAGACCTCCTTCGCAATGGCTCCTAAAGTAGCTATCATCTTTGTGAGTGCTTTACCCCACCACCACCCCGCTTTCTTCGCAACTGTCATCACCACAACTCGACAATTATTTCAGGATTTGCAATACTGATTACATATCACAGTACTCCCTGTACGGCCACATCGCTCAGCTCGCGGAAGCCGAGAAGGCTGGCTTGAAGAAAGCTGGTATCGATGCCGACATCTACCAAATCGCCGAGACACTCCCAGAGGAAGTCCTCACCAAGGCAAGTTTAAGACACCCCCGCTTCCAAACAGCATCACTCAATCAAAATCAAAACACTTCACCTGGCATACAAACTCCACCTGGCATACAAACTCCACCTAGCATACAAACTCCACCTAGCATACAAACTCCACCTAGCATACAAACTCCACCTAACATACAAACTAACAGGTGTCATAGATGCATGCACCACCAAAGAAGGACTACCCAATCGCTGTCAACACCACCCTCGAACAATATGATGCCTTCCTCTTCGGCGTCCCAACCCGTTACGGAAACTTCCCTGCCCAATGGAAGGCATTCTGGGACACCACCGGAAGCCAGGTACATCCCCCTTCCCCTGTGCTCTCTTCTTTCCCATCAATCAACACCAACTAACATATCTCTTCTAGTGGGCATCAGGAGCATACTGGGGCAAATACGCCGGCGTCTTCGTTTCGACCGGCACACCAGGCGGTGGACAAGAATCAACAGTCATCTCCGCCATGTCAACCCTCGCCCATCACGGCTTCATCTACGTTCCCCTCGGCTACAAGACTTCCTTCCCTATCCTCGCCAATCTCACCGAGGTCCGTGGTGGCTCTCCTTGGGGAGCGGGAACTTTCGCGGGTGCGGATGGAAGTCGTCAACCTACTGCTCTTGAGCTGGAGTTGGCTACTGTTCAGGGAGAGTCGTTTGGAAACAGCATCAGCAAGGTTAGCTTTGCATGACTAGATGGCTCCAATGGTAAAAAGGCGGAAGAAAGTAATGGGAAGGCGAAGGTTGAGGAGAGTAAATCGAAGAATGGTGAGGGGAAGGATGTGAAGAAAGAGGATGTGGATAAGGAGGGACCTTGTGGGTTGCCTGCTAAGTGTACGATTCTTTGAGCTTAGCGTTTTTGCTGGCTTTAGGTGGGGATGAATGAAAATCAATCTTCGAACTTCTGTTGTTCACTCGTACCCTTCTCTTAAGACTTGGTTCCACATCTCATTCACTTTACAGAGTATGGGGGAGTTCTGTACAACTCAGCAGGCCGCTCTCTAGGATACTTGAACCTCTGTACTGCTCTTTCAAACGCTCAGCAGAACCAATCCACCGTTCTCTTGAGTCTTAAGCAGCGAAACATCAATTCAACCCCAAAGCTCAATAGCAACAAGCCCTCATGCCTCAGCCTCAGCCCTTCTCAGTCAAAAGATTCACTAACCTTCAACCTAACCCTCACCTAACCCTCTCAGCCCTCAAATAAAAGTATCCCACTCCACCAACTCTTTCCCCAAGCCCAACAAAAGAGACAAGAAATGTGGCTATGGTATACCCCAGTATCAAGCATTCTCCCACATGGGTTTCAGCCTCAGAATTGAGGAAGAACGCTTTCAAAATTGACAGTAGATAACTTGACAACTGTTGAGTTGGGAAGGTACTGAGTCTTGTAGGTCATAAAGAATTGATTCTCCTATAAAGGTAGACTAGCTAGATCTATATATAAGGAGTGTGTGATGACAAAAGAGGGTATTACGCTATGGTAGCGCTTTGAACATGTGACATGAAACAAGTGATACTGTTGGTATGACTTGGTTTGTGATAATATCGTATATCGTACGTCTGTAAAGAGGTTTTATTGATTCATGTTGTTCCAAAAGAGGAGAAGTTGATGATGCTCAAAAAGCAAACATCCATAAGCGTATACTAGTCACGTGTAGTCACGTGTGTAATATAACCGACCCAATAGGGTGGTAGCAACAGATACAAAACAAGTGATCATACCAGTGATCATACAGTTGATCAAGATAGCAGATAAAACAGTCGATGAAGTGGTAAATCAAACAGTAGATCATTATAGAAATAAATAATGAGAAAAGTCAGGTGATGTTATGAATCTAGCACAACAACAACTTAACTTCTAGGAAGTTTAGATGGACAAAAGTGTATATACCCTTGAAAACATATCTACTTTCGAATCCTGATCCTACTTTCTTCTAGATTCTACTATTAAAGGGGGTCTTGTCTTCAGATGGGCTTTTGGGTTTGGATGGGATATTAAATTAGCAATGCATTGCTTAGATATAAACTGTGTAGTACAGTGGAAGAAACGACAGAAAGCCCTTCTTGCAAGCAATATAATACTTGTGATGTTGAAACTTCCAAATCTCTTAGGTGATATTGGACGTTCTTTAATTTTAAGTGAAAGTCGCAATTCTTTTCAACATTTGAGTTGTTGATTTGAGTGGGATGATTTTCGATTTTTAGGGAGGGTAAGAAGAAAGAGTATCATCATAAATTCTTCCATTCAAATTTAGTATCTCAAATCATTAGGGCAAGTTTAAAAGTCGAAAATATATCAGACGAAGAATGAAAGAACTCGGGGTGTAACTTTATTCGTTTAAATTCAATCTTTCAATCAAGTAGGACAATTGAAATTACTTAAGATACTTCAGAGAGTAAAGGAAAAAAGGTCTCGAGGAATTTCTATCAAATTAATTTACTATTTAAAAAGGCAGAGAAAATAAGTGGTTTCATATCTAAATGAGATGAAGGCAAGTCAAGTCATGTGAAGGTGGGTCTCAGTCCTCACAATTTCTAAATCTACTCAAAAATTTGAACTCGCTTATTTCCGCAGCCCTATGGTCAAGAGGTATATATCTTTCTTCCTCCGTCGATCTTTTTTTCCTCTCTAGGAAACCAAGACACCTCAACACCACCACCAACATCCTCGATTTCTCTCCAAACTCACCATCAACCCACACACCGCCACAATCTCCCCAAACCCAGTAGCAACAATGGACCCCAAAAAAGCAGAGGACCTGGCAAAAGAAGCCTTGGAACTGGGAAAACCTCTGGTAAATAAATGCCCTATCATCCCATCATTCCTACCAAAGATTGTTACCAACCTCACCTTCAATTTCCACAAACATCAACTAACGCACATATCCTAGCATAAGGAGAAGAAGGTCGCCGACTGCCGAGAAGGCAGAAAGAAGAAGCGCGCTGAGCTTAAGGCTCAGAAGATGGAGAAGCGGGTTGCGGGGTGGGAGGAGAAGTACGGGGTTGAGGGGGAGGGAGGGGGAGTTATGAGGGTTGTTGTTGGGATGACGAGGGGAGCTGCTGTGGAGAGGGAGGGGGAGAGGAAAGTTGAGGGGTTTGATGGGGAGGAGAAGAAGGGAGAGGGAGAGGGAGAGGGAGAGAAGAAGGGGGAGAAGTGAGGAGTTTTGTTTGTGTTTTTTGTTGAGTTTTTTACTGGGGAGGGAGGGAGGTGAAATGAAAAAAATTTCGCGCCACTTGCGGAGTTTGATCGAGGTGTGAACTGCCGCTTGAGTATTGTGAGGCGATCGTGATGCTGAGATGCGAAGTATTTCGTACACTGAACATCCCTTAGAATTTTAGCGAGAAATGCTTCAAAAACTTCATCCCGTATCAATTCCAAAAGCTGCAAAGCCCTCAAGATTTGCGCGAAAACTCCAGATGCAGGCTCATCTTCAATATCCAGCCCTCCCAGACCCCACCTAGCGTCATATTGTCGCGCTGCCCACTCGCGACACCCGCCTAAGGTATCAACAAAGAACCTCCTCTCAACCAATCAAGTGAAAAATGGGGCCACACCCCACAACCACCCATAAATCCAAAATATCTTTATATCCTCAAATAAGAGAAGGTATCCTCGAATCGAGTGAAAGAAATAACAGCGGGTGGACGTTGTCAAGTGAGGTTCCAACGGGAAGTTGGTTCGGCATCAGGCATCCACGGGAGATCATCTGCGAACAATTTCCTGGTTCCTTCTTCTTTTTTTGCAATTTTTTTTTTAGGGCGGCGGAAGGCTTTTGGATGTTTTGGTCTTTTTTGGGGGATATTTGGATAAGCGAGGTGTGAGGTGTTGGAGGGCGACGGCGACGGTGGTGGTACTAGGGTTTGTTTTGATGCACGCGACCTGGGCCTCAGGGCTGGAAAATCTGTCACTCACGCGAAGCTCAATGGGAATGCCAAAACCCCATAGCCTAGTCATTTCAAGATAATTTTAGGGTGTCCTATCCTCAAATTTGGTTTTCCTTCTCAAGTATCTATCGCATCTCGCTTAGCAGCCCGGAAGCTTGAGCTTAGGACTGTACTCTCACCTGCTTTTCATGCCCTGGTAAACTCAATGCGGCACTCTCAATAACTAGATCTACCAAGAGAGCATCTCCTAGATACATAGCTGGCGGAGGAACGACGTCACGATTCCCTTGCATGTCCCATTGCTTGGTTGCGACACTGATGCCCATCAACAAAGGAAAAAGTGGGGCACACACCCACCACAAATCCACAAATTCAAATATTTTATATCCTGAAATAAGAAAGTATATTCTTGAATCAGAGTAATAAATTAACAGCGAGCGGATTGCAGAAGTTTCAGCGTAAAAACTGAATCCAAAGTATGAAGGCCGCGGGAGATCATCTGCGGAAAAAGCCTGGTTCCCTCTTCTTTTTGAATTTTTTTGTACCGTCGTTCGTTCTAGAACGTTAATATCTTTTTTGGGGGATATTTAAAGGTAAGGAGGTTTGGAGGGTGGCGGTGGTGGAGGTAGTGCGAGGGGTTTTTTTATGACTCTGGGAGCCGCGTGGGTATGCTTGGAATCCTACCATCTTGCCTCGCAAAACGCGATCTGTAGGTGCGCTTGATCAAGAAAGCATACAACAAACTTTATGTGAAATGGAAAAATTATATTTTTAGATAAACATAAATATCACTTATTTGCTAGGCGAGCGAGAAAAAGCGAAGGTGAGATAACGATTGAGCTTCTAATTTATAGCTTAGTACCAGCACTTTCATTGTCGAAATTGTCTCATTTGAATTGAGATAATAAATTTACATGACAGAAGTTACGACTATCGGGTATTTTAGCATGCTCTATTAATACTTCGAATATTTAAATTATTCTACTTGGATTAGAAAAAAAGTTTATATAAAAGAGGTTACGGCTATCAATCATTTGAGATGAACTAACAGAGACGAGAATACAACCAATGAACAGAGGTTATCAACTGCTAATTGGATAGTGTTATTCGCTGAACTACTCATGAAGAAGATTCGTTTGAATCCCCACAACTCGTGGTGAATCACAGCCTTTTACAGGGTAGATTGTTTAAAAGTAGAAGTGCCAAATCATTGCAATGAAGTCCGTAAGGGCATGACGCTTCTCCTATTTCCCTCCATGCACCTGTGCCAAAAATGAAGAAGCACTACCAGGCTTCCTTCTATAATCCATTGCCCACCTGACCAAACTCTCAACACTTTTGATTTACGGCCTCCCGTCTTCCGTGGCTCATATCACCTGAATTTTTGTAATACCCTGTAGGCCCGAGTACTGTCGAAAGTTAAACTACTGTCGCAAAATATATACACTGATGAAAGTTGTCACAAACTCGTATGAGCCTTCTAGATGAAGGAATCTCCCAAAATTTCCGGCAAGCCCTACTAGGATATTATATTAAGTGATAAGTGTTATTAGTAGATGTGACCCTTCATCTTGAAGAATTCGTGATCTCTCTTGAGAGCAACATTTGCTTATTTATCGAGTTTGGTAAGTGACCTTTTGCTCAGACAACCTCTTCACTATGGCAGAAGTGGGTGAGTTTCTTCTTAACAATAGGTATCCACTTACCTTACTACTTCACTATTTATCTTAGCTTAAAACCTCCCATCTTTTTCCCTTTCCATAAGAATTATATGAGTGCTTCACTAAAAATAAGACCTAACTTAAGTATGCTCTCTTTAATTGGGAACTCTTTTTTATAGAATCGAAGATCAGGGGTAAATTATATTTCTCTCCAAGTTGAGCTCTGAAAAAATCTTTTGATATGTGATTGAAGCAAACCCTGGAAGACTTAGTAGGACAACTTCATGTCAGCACTTACTCTCCATCTTGTTCTCTCCCAGTTACACCTAATCTACCCTCCTAACATTTCCTCCAAGAACTCTACCTATAAATGAAACTTAAGTTACTAAGTATAACGTGTGGGTAAATTATTAGCTACAACTAGAAGCCATCTAGGAGCTTTCAGGAAAGTATATTACAGCGAAAAAGACATGTATCATTATAAGGAGTATTTACAACCTCTCACAAAACCAACAAGTAGGCGCAAAGAGGACGTGTATACGAGAGAAGGTAGCTAGGTTAAGCAAATAACTTTCAAATTTAACGCCAAGACTCTCAATTCAACTTTCACTTGTAGTGCTTTCTTAGTATAATACGAATTTTGTGTACCTGTCGTTTATTCTCTTGTCTTCAAACTATAAAGTTCAGAATAGAGCCCCCGTTTCTTATTCAAGGTAGAAGTGAATCAAAATAAAATATATAACCTGTCCAAAAAATTAAAAAGAGAGTTGCGACCGTTGTTTACAAGCCAAGCAAAGCAGCTAGGTTGCGAATTGCACGTAGTGCGCTTTGGCTCAGTAGCTATCACGTCTATCTTTTGCGAGACTAGGAGGTCACCAGGCTTCTACAAAGGTGAACATCGTTCAAGGTGGCAAGGCATAAGTGAATCAAAATACCATTTCATCAAAGTATAGGTCAGCCTAGTCTCAGGTTGAACTATGTGTTGTCAAGTCAGGTGGGGGGCTTGGATTTATTGAGCTTCTATTCCTTCCCCAAAAAGGTTTAAGCAGGATGGTTTCATGCAATATATTGACTGAAAATTGCCTCTCATTTCACAAAATAGTGAAATGCAGATTTTAACACCAACACACCAACTTATAGAGTGTGGTACTAGTGTAACAGTGTCTTGATAGCCCAACTCCTGATACGCAAAGACTTGAAGTGCGAAGGAGCTCATATTTAAAAAACCCTAGTCTTCAAAGACATTTCTCGATAAGGCGGCCTTTGCGGGATCAGATACAAACGAGGCCCCTAACAACGTGGAGAAAATCAGAAAAAAATACTGCAAGGTTGAGGGCCGCAACTGAGCCTCTCGCAATGACGACTCGTTGGTAGGGAAAAATTCGCACGTCAGCCTATTGATAATTCTATTATCACCAAAAATAAAGCACTCTCCCCTCAAATTTGGGGAACATGAAATAATGATTTGAAATCAATGGTGTTTTCTTTTCACAATTGCTTCCTATACCTACACAAGAGTAGCCATAGATCCTTGCCGGCTTTAATGTTTTGAGTAATCTTTTCATAGGCGTAGTTTTCCAAAATGGACCTACTCATTGAAAGTGAGGACTTGCTAGAAATTCGTTAAGTCCGCGTTCATTTTCAAGGGTGAGCTGCTGTATTTACGAAACATAACATCGCAGTTGTGTTGACTTATTCGTTGTTGTCCAGCTACTGGTTTAATTTAGGAGCTTTGCTGGAATTTCAAAATTGAATAGTGAACTGGTAGTAGCTTGGTAAATTCAACTTTGGTTTTCACATGGCATAGCCCATGTGGGTCTGATCCCCCCTTGGTTCAAAAACAACACATCTGAGCCTTGTCAAGAAACAAAGACTAAAGTCTAAGAACAAGAGGTATATAGAAGACCCTTAGAAGGGTAATAAAGTTTCCGTTTAGGAGCAAAACAAGTCATGTTTGATAGGAGAGGGGTGAAAGTCTTCAAACCCCACGGTATTTGAAAGTTAAAATCTGAATAACGACCCTCTCGAAAACTTCTCATGGACGGTGAAAATAGCGAGAGAGTTGTATTTAAAGGATGCAATGCTGTGTGAGATACTACAAAAGCTATTTAGATCGAAAATCCCAAACGAGAAGCTGTTGATATGTGCGACGAAGTCCAGTCTCCCCTCCGAACCTCGAACCTCGGGACTCCAATTCTCAAGAAAACAACCCATATGCTGGCAACTCCAACGAGTCACGCACTGCGGCCACTAATGGCAACGAATGTGCTCAGTAGGGAGACCTACAGCACTCTACAAAGAGCGGAGTTGATACTTTATTGAACAGACATTCCAACTTACAAATGTATCTAAAAAACGCGATACAACATATTCGCTTTGAGAGGCTGTCGTCGTTCCTCTCACTACTTTCAAATCATAATTCTCCGTCGAGGAGCAGTTTTCTTTCATTCAAGAGACAATCCGTCTCGAGATCTTAGTAAACGGGATTGCAATCCCATTTCGTGGAGCAATATCCCAAGCCGCATGCGGTTGGCAATTTCCCTACATAAATCTACTCCGTACCAGCTCCATACAATGAACAAGAAGTTTTTTATTGTAAGCTTAGAAAGACTATGGAAGAGGGGAAAGGAATTTCAATAAATCCTTACGTTCGTTCTAAGCGTCGCCTGAAAATATTTCCCCAAACTTCCTCCACGATCTCTCTATTGAAGTTCCTATCTACATCAACGCCATTCATAAGGAAATATGTTGCTACCACCCTATTGGGTCGGTTGCATTATACACGTGACTACACGTGACCAGTCTGCACCCATGGATGTTTGCTTTTTGAGCATCACCTTCCCCTCTTTTAGAACAACATGAATCAATAAAACCTCTTTACAGACGTACGATATACGATATTATCACAAACCAAGTCATACCAACAAAATAATATACTTTAAGTTAAGAATATTAAGAGAAATAGTGAAGAGCGTGCATGTGGTACACGTAAGCGGGAGTACTATAAAAACCAAAAGCACTTGAATTCTACTCATCGCTAGCAGGTGTTTCCTCAACCATGAACTCGACTAGGCGGGGCGCTAGACAATACACATGTAGCCAATTTGGTCTTTGTGTAGACGACAACCTACCTTTAATTATCGAGAACGAGAATCTTTCAATGTAACACCACACTTGCAGTAAATTCTCAGTAAAATCCGAACGTTGGACATCCGTCATTCATTCTATTACCTCTGAAATACAAACCTCCACCGAAAAATACTTCAACTTACTTAAAACTCTAGGTAAAGATCTTGGATATGAACTTACGACGCTTATTCCACCAAGACGTAAAGAGAGAGAGAGAGAGTAACATAGTAGAGCACTCATCTAGGCCACTGACAACAAAAGTAATATGCAGAGAATTCAAATTCACTAAATCAACTTTCAGCCCCCTATTTAGGTTCAAAGAAATCTCATACTTGAATCAAGGAATTAGCCTTTAACATCGGGCTCTTCATCGTGATCTTACTCGTTAGACAAGACAAAAACTCTAGAGATAAATGAATGATAGCGAGTAGGCTTCCTTAAGATGGGTGGTGATGATACGACGTGGAAGATGCGAAATGTCGTAAACTATGTTTACTACCTCCCTCCGAATGAACAATAAGTATAAGGGAGCCGAGAGCTCCAATATTTGTTCAAAAAGAGTGGTACAAGACATCTATCTGAATCTTAAACAGTCGCTGTCGTTTATCACACTATCCTCGAAACCTCACTCCTTATCGAAAAGTTTTTTCTCGTTCAAGGGAAACAAGGTGGAAGCATACGATATTTGTTTCAAATCTCATTTCTTCAAAAGAAAAAGAAAAAGAAAAAGAAAAAGAAAAAATGAGTCGAGACCTCCAATACTGGCTTCCCAATCAGCACCCTCCATCAACTGCCATTCTATGACTGGGATATTCTCTGTAGCGAAATCAATTGCTGATATACTTGAGCTTAACGCTGCTTGCTTGTCAACCGTAGTTAATTCCATTGCGAAAAGCTGCATCCGGCCTTCTAACCTGGACTAGTTTCTCAGAAATAGCCCCAACTTCTCACAGTGTTCTTGTTTTCCTTATCAAGCTCTTCTCTATTGACACTTGGTAAACCAGCATATGCCTGTCGGTCTCGAGTGCCCTAAATTCCTATCTCTACCTGCAAACTTCATAGCTAAATCCAAACGGACTGGGAAATCCCTATTAAAATAACAGAATACATCCCAGGATACGCACAGTACATAACCGTGATTCATCACATTTGCATCCCTCAGAATCCAGTGCACCACGGGCAACCCAGTGACACGTTTCGCAAAATCTCGGGAATAACCCCGCACGAACAAGGAAGGACCCGTACTGACATCAATGTCAACCCCTCTATTTGATCGGGTCACCACCTGACGTGAAATAACTGCCATAAACCCGGGAGGAGGAAAGTCGAGCTCACTGAGCTTGTTCCATGTACTCCGCGATACAAGTGATCGCAGTCTGCGGATGAACGAAAAATAGGAATGAACAACTCAAGACGCAGAACGGAAATTTCAAAATGCACAATTGACTCAGAAAAACAATTGAAGGAATGGAAAGCCCGAAATGTCGCATCACAGCCCTATACATCGCAACCCAAAGAGCAAAATCATTCAAGCCCTTCTCCGCAATCAGGTATCATTGCGTCCTCCCTACATCGGCCACGGTGGGGTCTGGAGAGGTACAAGTCATCCACCGAGTAAGAAAAATCTGCTGACCGAACGAATGACGCCCATGAGATGTACTCGAGTACATTCGTACCTCTCAACACCTCTGAATTTGACAGCAAGTGGGGGACTTTGTTGTCGCTGGTGGAGTCGGTGATATAAATACCCACGAACAATAGGAGGGTTCGCGCCTAATGAAGTATGAATTCGTGGCCGTACAGAGAAGGAACTTACTTGTACATAAACGTGCAGAGAAGCGCATAGAAGATGAAGTTCTTTTATGTATGTTGGACCTATCATGATGGTGATAGGTGTCCGAATGCTCGGGGAGAGAGAACCACAGAGTGGCGAGAAATCCTTGCGGCGGTGCGACCACACCCTTTTTTTGCTTAGTGGCCAATGGGGGGACGGGGATGAATTAACATGTTATGCAGAGGCCATTGTTGGACTTGATTTGTTGATGCTGGAAGGCCGTATGAAGTTGCGGTGTAGAAAGGGGGGCGGTCGAAGGGACGAAAAGAGGAGGAATGCGGGTTTAGATGAGATAATTGATGACGGTGCCTTTGCCGGGAGATTGAATTGATCCAAGTCATTTTGGTAAAAGGAGGACTTGAGGATTCTAGGGATGTGCGGGAGATGGAGAGAATGCGGCAGGCGGGTAGCAGCATGATGGTGTTGAGGGTAGGGAGGACGTAGTGTGCATCGTGTGCATCGAGTGCATCGAGTGCATCTAGTGCATATGTACGAGAAGTCAGTCCCTAGAGAGCCCTGTAAGTGCGGCCCTGTAGGAAGCACTGCAGTGCACAACGATGCAGCATCGTCGAACCCAAGGCCTCCCGAGTTTCCTCTCCCGAGGCTCCTCTCCCGAGGTTGATCTCTGAGATCTTCTTCGAGATTCAGTCCGAACTGGTTGAACTGGAAACAGCAATTGGAAACAACTTGCGGGCCCTCCCTTCCCTGTAAAGAGAAGCTGTGGGCCATAAGGAGAACCCGGAAGGAAGGAGGCAGCCTGTAACTCAGCAAGGCATAAACAACAATTCAGGCCACTGGGGGTTCTCAGGCTGGTTCGTGCTGCTAAAAAGTTTCCATTGTTTTTTCTGCCTCGCCTCCCCACTCACGAGCTCCAACTCGGCCAGCCGCATGTTTTTCCGGCTAAGGAGCGGCTATGGGAGAAAGAAAGAATGCGAGAAAATAATAGTAAAATCTTCGCGCTGGTATTTTCATGTCGCGCAAAGACTACACAACACCACCGCTTGAAGTCGTGGATTGCAATTATTTATCCCATTGTGCGTGTATCAGCGACAGGCACGGACTTGATAAGGGCTGGTTGTCTGAAGTCTCCCTGGCTGCCACGCCCGAGACCTGGAACGCCAGGGCTGGTAATACGAAATATACCCCCATCCCCATACCCATACCCATACCGATCTATACACGCAACCCAGCGCACCACAGCCGGATGCACACCTGGATATATACATTACACAGACACAATCAACTCCCATAATCAGCATAATTTGGCCAATTCGGGTCAATCGAGCAGCTTGTCTCAAACACAAGTAGGGGTGCCTGCGTAGCCATCCCATCGCACCAATCCCAGCGGGAGAAAGCCAGCAACAAACGATAATATTACCACCTCCCCATCCATCCCTTGCCCGCGAGCTCTGTTGCGAAAAATCCACCTTGTGACCACATCAACAGATACAACTTTCCGAGGACCAGAGACCTAGGACATTCCAACAATCAACACAATTCAGGAAGATAGCTTCCCGAGTCGAGTCGCAAGGAGAAACCATCGCAATCCGCCACTGCTCGACATTCCAGAGCACCACAGTCTGGTTCAGCTGTTCTCTTTTTTTTCGTTCTTATCCTACAAGAATTCGCCCTTTCCCCGACCAAGCAAGCTTCTTCTCGTTCCCGAGTCGATACTAGCCTCGATGAGTCTGACGGGAATCTGCAAATACACCAGCTCGAAAACCCAGAATGGCAGCCGTCGAGGTCTTACAGTATGGCGGCCATCACCCAGGGAGCGATTATGGAGTGCAGACGACCCAACCTTGGACGATTGGGTGGGATGAGGAGGATATGCGCATGAGATTGAGAGGTCTGGCGCAGACATGGGTCGCTTTGCAGAGCCGCAAGGCCAAAAATGCGAATTCAATGATACTGGTACGGAAAATGCTGCGAACTTCCCCAAGAAATATTGTATTTTTATCTTCTCCGCCGACTCGTGAACGAGCCAGGCGAGGCATGGCTGCTGTCTCTCTGTCATGCAGTGCAGTAGCGGCCGATGCCCGCAGCGGTACAGCGGTGTGGATCTCAAACAACTCAGATCTCTGACGAACATATAGAATATATTTCCGCATCTGGAACATACGTGGCGCTGCAGACAGGACCGAGAACCTCTGCGAATTCCAGTCCCCGCGTCGAAATGCCCTCCACAGTGCCCTGATACACCGCGAAAGACGGAAGAAGTCATCGACTTTCACGATACAGAGGCCCGCGCCCAAAAGCACCCTTCAATCCTGACCGACTTTACCCTCCCCACGTTGAATCCAGCCCGGAAACAAGACGACCACCCCTCTTTATTTCAAGACCCCGCCATGGCCCCAAGGATTGACTTCAACGCAGACGACGGCTTTGGGTTCAAGCAGGCGGCAAAGAAGAAGAAGGGGAAGGCTGCTCCCGCCAAAGGTGGATGGGACGACCCACCAGAGGAGGAGAAGAAAGAAGGAGAAGGCGAGGGTGGTGATGGGGGTGACAAGGCTCCTGGGGATACTGGCGCTGGCGCTGGAGATGACGGCGACAAGAAGGATGAGGGGAATGGAGATGGAGCAGGAGATGCACCCCCAGATGATGATTGGGGTAGTTTTGCTCCAGCCAAATCCAAGAAGAAAGGTAAGAAGGGTAACAAGGTAGAAGATCCACCAGCCGCAGACAAATTCGATGCCTTTGAGGATATCAAATTAGACGCCGCACCAATGCTAGACTTGAGTTTTGATACAGGAATATCAGGTTCTAAGTCACCTGTAGGAACGTGGGGCTCAAGTTGGAATACGGGAGGGACAACAACTACCAGGTAAGCGAAGGCTGTTGCGTTCATTGTGGATATTTGCCAGCGCTTAGTGCAGATCTGGGCTCTAGGCTTGGTCATCAGGCATCATTGCAGCTTGATGATTCGATACATCTCTTGTCGACTTGACACAACGTGTTTTCTTGTTTGTCAACAAACCGAGTATAATCAGCTAACATCCCCTAGTACATGGGATTTCTCTGCCAAAACAGATACAAAAGCTAAAGAAGAAGAAGGTGATAACTCCTGGAGTCTCAATCGTGGAAAGCCAAAGAAGAAAAATACTGGATTCACTTTTGGGGCTCTTGATGAAGAAGAGACCAAAGCTGATCCAGACCCTCCAGATAAAGCCAAGGAAGATACATTCGACTTCGGATTCGGAAGCTCGAAAAAGGACAAGAAGAAAAAGAAGGGTGGATTCATGGATTTTGAAGAAACCAAAGAGGAGCCTATTGCCGCGGTCGAAGAAACTCCCGCTGAGGACGACTGGGGTGGTGGATGGGGAGCACCCGCGAAAGCCAAGGGGAAGAAGGGGAAGAAAGGCGCCGTCGTCGAACCAGATCCACCGAAAGAGGAGCCAAAAGTAGAAGAGCCGGAACCAGCAGCTGACGACGGATGGGGTTCTTTTGGGACGACCAAGAAGGACAAGAAAGGGAAGAAAGGTAAGGCTTCATTCGGATTCGACGAACCGGCCAAGGAGGAAGTCGTGCCAGAACCAGAACCTGAAGCCCCTGCAGACGATGGATGGGGTTCATTTTCCACTGGAAAGAAGGACAAAAAGGGAAAGAAGGGCAAAGCTTCGTTTGGATTCGATGAGCCTGTCAAGGAAGAAGTCGTGCCAGAACCGGAACCAGTTGTAGAAGCGCCTGCCGATGATGGTTGGGGCTCTCTTGGAACAACGAAGAAGGACAAGAAAGGGAAAAAGGGTAAAACTTCTTTTGGATTTGACGACCCTCCTAAAATCGAAGAGGAACCTGCCAAGGAACCTGATCCGGTTGTAGAAGCACCCGCGGATGATGGATGGGGATCTTTTGGAGCCACCACCTCGAAAAAAGACAAGAAAAAGAAGGGGAAAGCATCCGCATTCTCTTTCGATGAGCCAGTCGTCGAAGAGCCACCTCCACCACCAGAACCTGTCGTTGAAGAGCCGCCGGCAGATGATCTTGGTGGTGGATGGGGCACTCCAGCTCCGTCTAAGAAAGACAAGAAGGGTAAAAAAGGCAAAGCATCCGCTTTCTCTTTTGACGATCCTGTCGTCGAAGAAACGCCGCCTCCGCCGCCTCCCGCTCCAGAACCCGAACCGGAGGCAGATCTCGGATTCTCTTTTGGGTCTAGCAAGAAAGACAAGAAGGGCAAGAAGGGGAAAGCATCCGCGTTCACTTTCGATGAGCCTGTCAAAGAGGAAACACCTGCTCCTGCTCCTGAGCCAGAACCCCCAGCAGACGATGGTTGGGGATCATTTGGAACGACCACCAAAAAGGACAAGAAGGGAAAGAAGGGAAAGAACGTTGTCGAGGAGCCTGCCAAAATTGAGGAGGTCATTCTTCCCGACCCTGTCGTGGAGGAGCCGCCAGCTGATGACGGGTGGGGGTCGTTTGGAACTCCGGCTACATCCAAAAAAGACAAGAAAGGCAAAAAGGGAAAGAATGCTGTTGTTGAAGAGCCAAAAATCGAGGAAGTCGTCATTCCAGAGCCAGTCGTAGAGGAGCCACCAGCCGACGACGGATGGGGCTCTTTTGGCACTACCACCAAAAAAGGCAAAAAAGACAAGAAAGGGAAGACTTCATTTGGATTCGACGAACCCGCCAAAATCGAAGAAGTAGTTGTACCTGAGCCTGTTGTCGAGGAGCCGCCAGCTGATGATGGATGGGGCTCTTTTGGTACTACCACCAAAAAGGGCAAAAAAGACAAGAAAGGGAAGACTTCATTTGGATTCGACGAACCCGCCAAAATCGAAGAAGTAGTTGTACCTGAGCCTGTTGTCGAGGAGCCGCCAGCTGATGATGGATGGGGCTCTTTTGGCACTACCACCAAAAAAGGCAAAAAAGACAAGAAAGGGAAAACTTCATTTGGATTCGATGAACCCGCAAAGGTTGAAGAAGTTGTTATACCCGAGCCTGTCGTTGAAGAGGCACCAGCTGATGACGGTTGGGGTTCTTTTGGAACTACGACCAAGAAAGATAAAAAGGGCAAGAAAGGCAAAATCGTGGAGGAGCCCTTCAAAGAACCTGAACCTGAGCCGGTTCCTGAACCTGTCGATGACTTTGCCAGTGGTTGGGGTGCTCCTGCGCCGTCCAAAAAAGATAAGAAGGGTAAAAAGGGCAAAATCGTCGAAGAAACTCCACCACCTCCACCACCTCCTCCGCCAGAGCCAGAGCCAGAGCCAGTCGTCGAAGAAGCAAGCTGGGGTTCTTCTTGGGGCCTAGGATCTTCAAAGAAAGACAAAAAGGGGAAGAAGGGGAAAGAGGAAGTAATACCTGAGCCTGCTCCAATCATCGAAGCAATTGCAGAAGGTGGCAATGATGATTCTTGGATGGACTGGGGTCAAAAAACGGACAAGAAGAAGGGTAAAGGTTCCAAAGACGTAGTACCTGATCGAGTGCCTACTCCACCTCCGGCTGTTGAAACAAATCAAGATGACTTTTTCGACTCATGGGGCTCATCAACGAAGAAGGACACGAAGAAAAAAGGCAAGGACGAGCCAGTTATCGAGGAAAACAAAGTCGATGATATGTGGGGAGCTCCTGCTCCTTCCAAGAAAGACAAAAAGGGCAAAAAGGGAAAGAGTGCTTTTGAAGATCCTATCCCAGAGCCAGAGCCAGAACCGGTCGTTGAAGAGACCAAGGTTGATGATGGATGGGGTTCGTCTTGGGCACCAAGCAGCAAGAAAGACAAGAAAGGAAAAGCTTCTAAACTGGATGACCCTCCTCCACCAGCACCAACTCCTCCCGCCATGGACCTTACCGATCCCGAAGCCGACTCGTGGGGTGATTTTGGAAGCACCGCTAAAAAGACCACTTCTAAGGACGACGAGAAGGCCGAAAAAGCTGCAAAGAAAGCCGAAGAGGAGGAAGCTGCTGCTTACAAGAAAATGACCAGCAAGCAGAAAAAGGAGCACGACAAGAAGAAGAAAAAGGAGGCCGATGCGAAAGAAGCCGAGGAAAAGGCTGCCAAGCAAGCTGAGGAGGACCGTCTCAAGGCCGAGGAAGACGAAGCAAAGGCCAAAGAGGAAGCTGATGCGAAGGAAGCTGCGGAGAAGGCTGCCGAGGAAGAGGCCAGCAAACCCAAGGTCAAATTGTCCAAGAAGGAGCAAAAGAAAGCAGATGAACTCGCCGCCAAGAAAAAGAAGGCGGATGAGGCTGAAGCCAAGGAGGCCGAAGAAAAGGCACGACTTGAGAAAGAGGCTGAGGAACAAGCCACCCGAGACAAGGAAGCCGAGGAGCAAGCCGCTCTCGATGCAAAGAAATCGTCGAAGAAGGACTCTAAATCTGACGCAAAAGCAAGTAAGAGCAAAAAGGGGTCCAAGAACAAAGATCCCGAGCCGGAGCCCGAACCCGAACCCGAACCGGAGTTGGAACCGGACGCGGACCTGCTTATTGATTTGGATTCACCCCGCGATCCGAAGGCTGATGAGGCCTTCAGTTTCTGGGGCGCGACCAAGAAGAGCAGCAAGGGTGCCGGGCGAGACGAGATTGCGAATCTCACGAGCACGGCTTCGGCTGACAAAGCGAGCGCGAACCTTCCAGAAACTACCATCAGTTCACGCTCAACTAAGGACACATTGAAGTCTGCCGCTGGGGCAGCTGCATTAATGAGGGCATCAACAGTCACGAAGAAACCAGTGGGAAAGATTGCTGATCGTTTGAAAGCATTCGAACCTGCAGCGAAGGACGTGGAAGAAGAAGACGTACCCCCGCCACCTCCCCCGCCACCAGCGCCTCTCAAGGAGTCCAAGGAGGATAAAAAGAAGTCCAAGTCATCCAAAAAAGAAAAGGAGGAAAAACTTGCCGCCAAGGAACCAGAACCACTTCCACCACCACCGCCGCCAGCACCCAAATCGCGAACCAAGGAAGTCCCAGGTAGCTTTCCTTCCGATTTTTTGGACGACGACGAAATTGTTGAACTTGAGATGCCAGTTGAGCCCAAACCAAGCAAAAGTAAGAGTTCTAGCAAAGACAAAAAGGCCGAAAAAGCCGCAAAGGAACAGGCTGAAAAGGAGGCCGCCGCCGTTGTCGAGGAAGACGAAGATATCGCTGCCGCATCAGGTCCTCCAACTCCACCTCCGGAGCCAAAGTCATCGAAGAAAGAACGACCCCGAGTGGATCGTGGCGATGGAAAGGCATCTTGGGGCGCATGGAATGCGACTCCACGCAAAGACGAGAAGGAGAAGAAGTCTTCCAAGGATCGCAAAGCCGATGGTTCATCCCCCATGAAAGAGGATCGCAAATCCAAAGATGGCCGTTCAAAATCCTCCAAAAAGACTGATGAAAAAACATCGTCCAAAGATTCTTCTTCAGACAAGGCCGATCGGCCTCCCAAATCCAGAGGTATTTCCAGCATGTTTAGCAGTGCGCCACCGCTCTCGAGATCAAAATCTACTTCCGAGAAACGTACGAGTAGTGGTCGTACGAGCAGGCGACAATCCGTGGTCATCGGTGACTCAGGAATGCCATCCCCACCTCCGGATGGCACCTCGACTCCTCCAGAGATGTCGGCCAAAGCGGCGAAGATGTTTGGAATAACTCCAGGAAAGCTCCCT
This sequence comes from Hymenoscyphus fructigenus, assembly GCA_001414455.1. Lineage (NCBI taxonomy): Eukaryota > Fungi > Ascomycota > Leotiomycetes > Helotiales > Helotiaceae > Hymenoscyphus > Hymenoscyphus fructigenus. The sequence goes on from LKUV01000017.1 coordinate 186,456, forward strand.
AGGAGCAAGTCTGAAAAACATCGCAAGTCACGTGGTATGCTTTTGTCAAAAGTTCCTAGTTTCCGTTTGAGCAGAACTAACAAATATTTAGCTGTTGTCGAAGACGACGATGATATTGTAATGGTGGAAGAACCCGTGGTCCCCGAGAAATCGAGCCGTGATCGCAAAAGTAAATCGAAGGTAAATTCAGATCCATTCGGAGGCGCACCGCCACCTCCAGCAGTACCGATGCCGCCCGGAATGGACGACATGCCCTACCGAAGCAAAGGACTGCCCTTCTCAAGGGAATCATACGCTAATGCAAGAAATTACCAGGCGAGACCAGATGACGATACCGTAATGGTTGACGCCGGAGGACCATCCGAGACCCCTGGACGTCTGAAGAGATCCGATTCGAGTGCCAAAAAGGCGGGCCTTGGTGGCATGTTTGGCGGACTTCTTTCGAAATCTAGGCCTGATAATAAACGACGCAGTAATACTTTGACCGATGATGATAATGGACGTAGTTTGAGACGGGAGGATCGCAAGATCAAACGTCCGGCGAGAGAACGCTCTAGGACTATGGATGCGGATCGCGATGTACTTATGACTGGCGGTGCGGCGGATGAAGACCAAGAGGCACGGAGAGCAGCTCGTCGGGCGAAGAGGGCTCAGGAAGCAGAAGAGAAGGCTGCTGAGGAGGAATTACGACGCGCGAAAGAGGATGAGAGAAGGGAACGAAGACGTCGGCATGAGGAGAAGGAGGAGTTGCGTAAGCAACAAGAAAAGGAGGCACGGCGGGCTGCTCGCCGGGAACAAAAAGCCCAGGAGGAAGCTGATAAGCAGGCCGCAGAGGAAAAGGAAGCCGAGAGAGCGGAAAGACGTCGTGCGAGGAGAGCGGAGAAGGAAGCCGCCCAAACGGATGGCGAGCTACTCACTGAGGATCCGGAACGGAGGAGGAAATCTGAGAGAAGGAGGTCTCACATGGCTGGAGGCGATGACGAGGAACGTCGTCGAAGACGGGAAGAACGACGAGCTTCCCGTGCGGGAGGCGGTACGCCTAGAACCAGTCGGAGGAAATCAGCACCGGTTGTGGATGGGTATTTTGATCCGAGGAATGGGAGTAAATCTCGTGGAGAGGAGTATATGCCCGCCGATGGCCCCGTCTACAAGGACGCCAAGCGCAAGAAGGAGAAGCCTGGATGGCCTCACTCTGGTACCGACTCCTGGGTTAAGGATCACTCTGATGCCCCGCCTCCGCCTGAAGATGGGGAGGGTGAGCAGGGGGATGATGATATTCCTGCTGGGGAGAGCGCGAGGAGACGCAAGTCGAGAAGATCTAAATACGGTGGTGACGACGGTGGCGATGAGACTCCGAGACGACACCGTTCGCATCGAGGTGATAAGGGGACGGTGAGGAGTGGTGAGGGAAGTCAAGGTGAGCGACGATCCAGTCGCCGGGATTCTGGCTTCGTTGAGACCACTCCTTCACGAGGACCTTCTGCGAGTGGTGGACTTTTCAGTCGGTGGAAGAAGATGGCTGGTGGTTGAGTGAGCATTTAAAGGAGTTTTATCTACTTTTTTGGATTGATTGGAAGGGAGGGAGCGAGCGAGCGAGTGCTTAGTGTTTCTTTTTTTTGGATTTTTGAGCGCAATTTATTCCCCACACATCATACCCCCCCTTTTTGGAATTTGGTTTTGCTTTTCTGTGGTGGTAGATTGGGTTTGCCTTGTGGCAGGCGGGTTAGTTGTTGGTGGTGATAGTCATGTAATTGTAGTGTATGGCTTTTTACCTTGTTTTGCATAAGAGGAGGTTGGCTTGCTTTGTCTCCTGGCCTGGGAATCTGATGCGCTTTTTGGGTGGAGGCTTTCACTTGCATAGTTTTGTATGTATGGTTGGGGAGAGGAAAATTATTATATACCCTTTTTTTTCTTGAGATGGTTTTTAGGTGTATATATATATATACTCTTCTTTTTTGGAATTGGATAATTTTAAGCTGAATTGTTGACACGTTTTTTATGAAATGGCTTGGTGCCTGTTGGTGCTTGATTATAGAATTAGTGAATTTATGGTATAGGCCAGTATTTAAGGGAATTTCTATTCTATCCTAACATTAGTAGGAGTACTCTGCTAGTATACTTCAGAAGCGAGTATTTTAATATATTCACTCTTGCTAGAAAACACTCGTTACCGCCTTCTTAAATAGAATTAGTTCTACCTAAAAAAGTAAAGTAATACTAAGATGTTGTAGACATGTAAAATTAGATGAAAATAATAAACAAAGCTTGTAACAACAACAAATCAATAAGCTACGTACAATTGAATTAAGCTCTTAAAAAGCTTAAATCCAAGGCCTTTTCTTAATCGCATAATAATTTCCTATTTAGGCTAGCGTCTTTTACTTCTAGGTATAATTCCTCCTAGTATACTATTCTGCTAATTCTTATAAAACATTATACTAAGGTCTGTAGTAATTTGCTTATTAACTTCTAACTATTGTTCTATAGTTTCTAGTATTTGATTTAATTACATTCATTTAATCAGCGTACTATATATATACTTTAAGAAGTAGTATGTAACGAAACTCAAACAAACTAAACAAAGGTGACTAAGTCTCGAAGGTTGGTATGCGGTATAAAAGTAAAAGGCACCAGTGTAACGAAACTCACTTCCGTACCGAAAGTAACAAAGGTAACTTAAGTCTCGAAGATTGTTATGCAGATAAGAGGTCCAGATGCGCCGGGTGTCTACTCAAAGGTAAACTCGTTACTTGAACTCAAGATGTCAAAACAAGATGTATTGAAAACTAAAGTAAAGTTGAGCATGAAGCTCCTATCTAAAGGCAGACGTGCCAGTCATATATAGAACCTTCATTCTCATGATCACTATGATCACCCTGATCATACTGATCTCGCTCAGTGCTGCTCAGTTGATCATCAATGATCATTAAAGGTCACGTGATTTTTAACTAATGAAATCCCTGGATTGTTTAACTGTATTACCTAATCCTCAGATACTTTGTAAGAGTATATAATAGTGCTTAACCTGTCAGGGCGCTGCCTAGTCTTCACTCAGTCACGTGTGTATGTGATTTGTGACACTATCCCCTTCTTAGCCTAGCGTGTCCCTACGCTTAAGTACAACCTAAGAAATATTGTGTAAAGGTCATCGGCCTTCTTTTCTTTTCAACATGTCCTCTAAGAAAACCCACGATCGACAAGCACTCCTTACTGACATCATTAATTAAGGTTTTCCTGCCGCTATGAAATGTTCCTACTGCCAAACTCATGGTTGTAATTACATTATGAGCACCTGCCATACCCGCTGTTCTGAATGTGTCTGAGTAGAGCACTCAAAGTGTGATGGTGAGCCTGAGTTTCTTGATAGTTATAAAGCCCTGGCTAGGCAAGAAGAAAGGCTCAAGGAGGAGGAAGAGGAGGCAATGGCGAAAATCCTGTGCCTTTGTAAACAAAAGAAATTCTTACAGCACTGTCGTAACGATATAATAGCTCGTGGTTTTAAGTCCCTACAGGAACTAGATGCTGCCAAAGAGAAAGAACACGAAGAAAAAGAGCTAGAGGAGAAGCAAGCAAAGGAAGAGGAGGAGGTTGCCTGCCTGGCTGCCCTTCCTACCCCCACCTCCTCTGACTCTCTCCTCAACCTAGGTCTCGACCCTGGTTTCTTCAAAGTCTTCCCTCCTGACCACTCAATGTAGGAGACTCTGGGTTTTGCTAGTAGAAGGCTGCAAGAAGCTAGGGGCAGCTCAGGGCTGACCTAGGTTCCTATGTGTTCTCTGAATGTAGGTAGTCCAACTACTTAATCAGGTACTTAACCTGTCCTCTGACAATCTTACAGTCAAGAATCCTCTTGACTTTGTATTCTGTATTAGGATTAATAGGTTAGATCTCTGTGAGTAGGGCTAGTGGTGCCCCTAGAGGTGCTGGTTCAAGCAAGGATATATAGAATACTAGATGAATATTTATAGTCTTTGGTAGCGTGAGTTTATAATTCAAAGGTCCTTTGACGTGTTTGATTCTGAACAGTCCAAGTTTTTTGTGGTCTAGTTTACTGCTTAGTCTTTTAGTGTTAATGTGTTTTCTGACCAAATAGACTTTATCCCCCCCTTTTAACGTTGGCTCCTGACTACGTCATTTGTTGTAGTAGTGTGTGTTATGTTCTGCCATGAACTAAAGTTACTCTACAAGCTTCTTGTGTAATTCCCTGAGTTTATAGTCTTTTAGTCCTGCTTTGTTATTATCGACAGTACTCTGTAATGAGTCTCGATAAGCAACTAATTCATACCTATAGTTAGCATAGAATAGTGTAACAAGCATGGTTTCTATTGTTAAACTATTATAGGCGAACTATGCTAGCAGCAGGAGTTCAACCTAGTTGTCCTGTTTATAGTTTACATAACATCTCAAGTATGCTTTGATAACTTAATTCATTTGTTTAGTACCTCTATTTGTCTAGGGGTAAAAAGCTGTTAATAACTTTCTCTTTGCACCCAGACGCTCTGTGAGAGCTGTCCAGAATTTTGATATAAAGAGTTTATCTCTATTAGAGATTATCTCTTCTAGTAGACTATATAGAGCGACTACTTCTCGTAGGAATGCATAGGCTAAGTGTTCTGCTATACTTACTTCTATATATAGTACAAGTACTATATACTTTGTTAGTTGTTTAACAATAACTAGAATTAAGTTATATATAACTCCTGTTATTAGGTCCTTGGATTTTAGTAGCTTGACTATAAAATCCTATGATATAGATCTCCAAGGTATCTGTGGTATTAGAGTAGTGCCTATCTGTCTATAAGGTACATAGCGGGAAGCCTTGTTCCTAGTACAGGTATCACACTCTACTATCACTTCCTTGACTACTGCTAATAGGTGATTAACATAGTAGTGTTACTTGACTTGTCAGAGGGTTTGTCAAACCCTCTAGTAACTATGTACTAGAGCTACATAGTATTCTTTGACAAATTCTTTTACATAGGATTTAGGGACACATAACCTTCTGTTAGTGTACTGTTCTTTGTTGTTTTGTCCTTACTTAGTTAGAGCTAGCTGCTCTAGTTCCTAGGCTTCCTAGATTTTCTTTGTCTAAGGGTTGTTAGTTTCTATTACTGCTATCTTGTGTATAGCTAGCGCTAGGTCTCTATTTTCTAGAGTCTTTAAGATTATAATCTTTTTATACTCTTTATTTCTTTTATAACTAGGCTAACAGCTTAAAGTGTCTGCTTGTAGATTATTAGTTCCTTTGACGTAATAAATCAATATATTAAATCTAGCAAGAGTTTGTAACTACCTTACAAGGTGTCTGTTACTAAGTTCTTTTGTTGTTGTAAATATCTTAAGGTTCTTATGATCAGTGAGGATTAATACCTAGTGCTTTGCACTCTACAGGTAGATTCTCTAATATTCTAAAGCTAAGACTATAGCAAGAAGCTCTTTCTCATAGATGCTATAGTTTTGCTAAGCTAAATCCAGTGTTTTAGAGAAGTATATCACAGGCATAAGTTTCCCCTTGTTATTTAGTTGAAGATGTATAGCAGCAACTACTATATTAGAAGCATCTGTCTCTATAGTACTTAGTTTGTTAGCATTATAGTTCCTAAGGATTAGTTTCTTAGCAAACCTCTTTTTTATTACTTGAAATACTACTTTAACAACCTTGTTCCACATAAAAGAAACATCTTTTTTTGTGAGGTTTGTTATAGGTTTCAAGATCCTAGTATAGTCTCTAATAAATTATCAACAGAAGTTAGTGAATCCCTAGAAGGATTAGACGTCCTTGACGTTCTCTAGTGATTTCTATTCTAAAATTACTCTAACTTTCTCAGGGTCTACTTTCATTTATCTAGGAGTAATAGTATACCCTAGAAAGATAGTACAAGTTACTCTGAACTTGTATTTCGAAAGTTTAAGGCAAGAGTCTACTGTTGTAAGTTGTTGTAAGACTTCCTTAACATGTCTCTCATAGTCCTCTAATCTTTCCAAAAATACAAGGATATTATCTAGGTAACAGATAATAGTTATTCCTAGAAGATTCTCTAGTATCTTATTGTTTTATCTCTAACAAGTAGTAGGTATGTTAGTTAGACTAAACAGTATTACTGTATACTCGTAGAGGTCTAATAGTAGAACAAAGGCTGTCTTCTATTCGTCCCCTTACTTAATCTATATTAAGCTAAAGGCATTTTACTAGTCAAGTTTAGTAAATATCTTAGCCTTTTCTAACTTGTCCTGTAAGTACTAACCTTCTAGCAATAGGTAAGTGTCCTTAACTGTTGTCTTGTTAACGTCTCTATAGTTAACACAAACTCTTCTATTTAGATCGTCCTTCTTGAATGTAATAAGTATATTCAAAGTAGCTAGTAAGTCTAATTTTCAGATGTGTCTTTTCTAAATTCCTTCTTGTACATACTTCTTGAGAAGCTACAAGTTCCTCTAATTGTAAGGTCAAAGCTTCTACTTCTTAAGGTTATAACCCTTCTTTAATTTAATCTCATAATCCCACAGTTAATGTTTAGAGAGAGTACACATGTCCTCTGGGTTGTCAAACAACTCTATAAATTCCTTATACTACATAGATATTGCTTTATCAGTAGTCTAGCTAACCTGTAGAGGACTCTAGGCTAGGTGTCCTAGCACTTTAGAAGAGGTAGCGCTAACCTCCTTCTAGCCTTATAGTTACAACTACATACAGTTACATTAACTAAAAGTAATGCTACGTTTCTTCTAGTTAATGTCTAGATTATGTTCTCGAATCTAGGGCATACTAAGTATTGCTTCCTTGTTCTCTATCTCAACAACATTGAATTATATGTCTAAACAGTGTCTGTTAATAGTAGTCTTTGTAGGGATAGTTCACTAGTCAATAACTCTATTTTAGTAAGTAACATTAGTTCTGTCAACAATACTCAAGACATAGAGTAAAGTTTTCTTGACTAGAATGTTAAGTCTCTTGTAGACTTTTAGGGATATGAAATTACCTGTTACTCTAGAATCAATTATAACCTGTAATTTTTTCCTCCTAATAGTTATAGTTACATAAAACTAACTTTCTCCTAAAGTAGTGTATAATTCTAGTCTAATATAGTAAATGTCGAACATTCTGTTCTTAGTATTATTAAGCTAGGCTATAGTATTCTAAGCCTATAGAAAGAATATAACCTTTTCTTGGTCTATATATACTACTTTATATATCTGTTAATATTCTACTCCTGTCTAATAGTCTAGTAGTGTTCCTGTGAACTGTTTGTTTAATGTCTAGTTAGATGTTAGTTGTAGTTAGTGACATATCTATTCTGCTGTAGAGGGACCTAGGGTCTAAGTAGCCTAAAGTTCCTCTTCTACTAGGTAGTAGAATTCCACAGGTAGTGGTGTCTTGTTATAGTCTATAGTGTAATTATATTCTTTCTCTTCTCTAGAGATGTGTCTAGAACCTTTATGTCTAAAGCAGATATAACCTGCTTGATTATCATTAATAATGTACTGTTAGAGAGGAATAGAATTATGTTCTATAGTAGTATGTAGGGACTAAAAGTCTAGCCTTTTACTCTTTATGTCTATCTAACAATTCTCTCTCTCATAGGTCTTAATAAAGACCTATATATCTCTAACCTAGGGTTCTCTACTCTAATTATTCCCGCCAGACAATTCCGAAGATTCAGAGGACTCTTCCTCTAATATACTGGCTAGTAATTTGTAAGTAGCTTACAATAGTAACTCATGTTCATTCTCTGAGCAAGTGTTGTAGTACTGTTCAAGGATAGAATCATTCTCTTCTTTAACTTAAGTTCTATACCTATGTACTTTCAATTCCTTATTAGAGAGCTCTTGTGTTTCCAGCAATACTACCTCTCTTTAGAAGGTGGCATTAACTTACTTCCCCTTGTTAGCTTACTTCTTTAAGCTACATTCGTTTGCTCTATAGCCTGACTAGCTACATAAGTAGCATAAATTCTGCTCACGTCAGTAGTTCTGTTCTTCTTAGGAAAGTTTCTTTCCCTTGAAAGATTTCTTCTAGGCAGTGTTTACTTTACTATTATTCTGTTAGCTATTATACTTGCTCTTGCTCCTGTTCTTATCCTGACTTCTACTCTCTTGAACGAATTTCCTGAATTCCCACAGACAGTTATCTAATTAGATAACGCTGCTAATTATGCTGCTAATGTTAGTGAAAACTATATTTTGTTTTATTATTTCTTCTCAGAGGTATACCTTCAATCCCCTACAGAAGAGTTCTATAAGAGCAAGGGCGTCCTATCTAGACTTATTTCTATATTGTTGGAAATCATTAGTGTAACTAATAGCTAATCCTGTCTGTTTTAGGTCTAAAAGCTTTTGTATAGCTGTTTAGATTGTGTTAAAATCTCTAAATACCTTCCTAATTACTACTTTAAACCCCCTAAAGGATTTAAACATTATTTAGGTGTTCTCTATTAATCTATTGTTGTCTTTGTATGCAAAGAAGTCCTCGAGGTAGGGTTAGGCCCAGTCTAATACAGCTCCTCTTAGATAGGAGATTACAAAGATTAATTATAAGTTATAGTTATTAGTAAACTTGTCTATGTTAAAGTTAAAGTAGATGTTTATCTAGAGGAGAAACAACTCAAGTTTGTTTCTCTTTCTATAGTATATATCTAGGAGCTTAACTCAGATAGTCTTAAGTACTTTAACCTTAAACAGTTCAGGTGTATTAGGCATACTAGCGTTGTCGTAGTTAAGGTCTACTAGTGCTAGTTCATCGTCTAGTAGCAGTGCAGCAGAGGTGGCCCGGGGTTAAGTTCTCTTAGCACTACTAGAGGGGGTCGACAAGTTAGTTCAGCTAGTGTTAGGACTAGCTATAGCTGGCTTTAGTAGAGTTAGAGCTATAGTAACTAAACTTCTAAGCAGATGCTCAAAGTATAACAAAACTTACTTTTGTACTAAAAGTAACAAAGGTAACTTAAGTCTCAAAGATTATTATATAGATAAGAGGTCTAGATATACTAGGTGTCTACTCAAAGGTAAACTTATTACTTGAACTTAAGATGTCAAAACAAGATATATTAAAAACTAAAGTAAAGTTAAGTATAAAGCTTCTATCTAAAGACAGATATACTAGTTATATATAGAACCTTTATTCTCATAATCACTATAATCACCCTGATTATACTGATCTCGCTTAGTGCTGCTTAGTTGATCATCAATAATTATTAAAGGTCACGTGATTTTTAACTAATAAAATCCCTGGATTGTTTAACTGTATTACCTAATTCTCAGATACTTTGTAAGAGTATATAATAGTACTTAACCTGTCAGAGCGCCGCCTGGTCTTCACTTAGTCACGTGTGTACGTGATTCGTGACAACTAGGTTGTTTACTTAGAGGTGAACTTGTTACTTGTATTAAAGATGTTAATAATAATAAGATTAACAACTAAGATAATAAACTAAGTTAATCACGAAGCTTCTATCTACAGCAGAAGTGCTAGTCTTATATAGAACTCTCCGTCCTTTCTTTGTTCTCCTAGATCGCTAACTCGCCTAGCAAGTTGTCGTCTCTACTCGCTGGTTCGCCTAGCAGTCTAGCGATCTAATATAGTCACATAATCCATAGCTAACAGAAACCCCTGGATTAGTTAACTACTCTAACTAATCCTTTATTTGCTATAACTACTTAATAGTGCCTTGTTCTGTCAGGGCGCCGCCTGGACTTACTTATCACGTGCTGACACGTGATTAATGACAGTATAGAAGAGTATCTCTTCTACTAGAGATTCAAAGAGGCTAGCTCTTTAAAAAAGATAAATATCTTATACTATTACTATAGGAGATATGTCTAATTTAAGGTAAATAGCCTAAACTAGTAAGAACAAGGTTACTCTAAGCCTTTTAAATAACTTAGAAATTTTAGTTTTTTTTATTACTATATATAACGAAACTTACTTCCGTACCGAAAGTAACAAAGGTAACTTAAGTCTCGAAGGTTGTTATGCAGTAAGAGGTCCAGATGCGCTAAGTGTTTACTCAAAGGTAAACTTGTTACTTAAACTCAAGATATTAAAACAAGATATATTGAAAACTAAAGTAAAGTTGAGCATAAAGCTTCTATCTAATAGCAGATGTACTAGGCATATATAGAACCTTCATTCTCATGATCACTATAATCACTCTAATTATACTAATCTCGCTCAGTGCTACTTAGTTGATCATCAATGATCATTTAAAGGTCACGTGATTTTTAACTAATGAAATCCCTGGATTGTTTAACTGTAATACCCAATCCCAGATACTTTGTAAGAGTATATAATAGTGCTTAACCTGTCAGGGCGCCGCCTGGTCTTCACTCAGTCACGTGTGCACGTGATTCGTGACACTATAATAAGTTAGTTTATATCTAGAATTCCTAGGAGTATTAGGCTCTTTGAGAGTACAAGGATAGTTGCCAGCAACTTTTTACGGTCATTTAGGGTAAGAATAAGTATAATATCGAAGTATATAGTGTGAAGGTTGAGAAGTGCTTCCGAGGGGAGTGAATAGGAGGAAGAGGGGTGGGGGATCACGTGATGGCGTGCTTGGCATGCCAGGCCCCCTGCTAGCGTTAAGACAGAATAGAATAACCCATATTTAAATAGACAGCAGTGGAGAATCAAAACGCCAGATCAAACGATCAGTGTGCAAGACCGAGTTATCCTTTCTCGTGGCAGGAAGTACAGCTCCTTCGAGAGTGCGATGAAAATTACGATAAGAAGCTATTCAATGAAAAGGAAATGTTAGTAGGTATTTTATCTAGTGAGGTTATTTTAGAGAAAGTGTGGGAATGAAATGGATTCGAGGGTGAGTCGGGTTTTGGGAGTGGTGTAGTTTTCGAGAGTAAATGTTTCACCCCTGTTGTTGAGAGGGGAAAGAAGACCTCTGTGCATGAAAACATACTTAGTCTTGGTGAACCTTGGGAACTTGACACGCTCTCTCGTGTTCTACTGGTGTTGGCTAGGACGAGATGTCGAGGCAAACTGATTTGATGATTCCTCAATAGGTGGTTTTTTGACTGTTGGGGTTGATTCTTTTATATTCAGGGCTTGTAACGCTTTGTTATAGTGTCGTTGGGTGTATGGCAGAGGTGATTCAGTGCACTTTTTTTAATATTGAAAGGGGTTTTGGGAAGAACAGCATCAGTTGGTCTTGGTGTTAGTGTAAGCAATACGTAGGGACCACGCGATACTCGCCTCATCGGTCGGTCTATGCATTTGCAGATTGGGAAATTCAATAATACAAGGATTTCAATCCAGGTTTCTTTACCCGCATGTATGTATATAAGGAGAGTGTAGGTAGTATCTAAAATTTGTTAACCTTCATTGCGTCTCACGTACTCACGTACGATCGGTGAATTGATCTGAGGAATTAATTCAGCCTAAATCCACACGCATGCCAAGCACCTTGCCAATCAAATCTCGCCAACCAACTAACAGATAGCCCTATCCGTTGGTGTCATGATAACCAACTGGCGGGCCTTATTTGTCTTCCTGATTCCTCTTCTTTTAAGCCCTACAAAAGTTCTTTCTGCTACAATATACCCTCGCGCAGAAATGGGAGTCTACACTCAACTACCAGCTAACCTGAAGGAGGTCGATGTAATAATTGCGGGTGGTAAGTAGAATTCTTGTTGAATAAAATCTTAGTAACTAATCGACCTCAGGTGGAACGGCTGCTTGTGTTGTTGCCTCAAGACTCAGCGATGCTGACCCGAAACTGTCAATATTGATCGTTGAAGGAGGTGGAAATAATTTCGACGACCCCACAATCATTCATCCGTTACTCTTCCTTGGCCATCTGGCTCCTACTAGCAATGCAACCTTGTTCTACCAAACCACTGCTGAGGCACAACTCGGGGGGCGTGAACTCGTCGTTCCATCGGGAGGTGTACTTGGAGGTGGATCATCTATCAATCTCATGATGTACACCCGAGCTCAGCGAACGGATTTTGACAATTGGGCGACTAGAGGTTGGGCTGCGGATGACATGATTCCATATCTGAAAAAGGTTCGTCCTAGTTTTATAAAATATTAGTTGTAGAAAGTTTGCTAACTTATATTCGCAGCTCGAGACGTACTTTGGCCCTGGCTCAAAAGCCACTCATGGTTCGAACGGTCCGGAGCAAATATCTGGTGGAACTTACCGTTCCAACAGATCAGAGGATCAATTCATCGAGGCGGCGAAAAAGGTTGGCTATCCGGAGATTGCGGACTTGCAGAATTTGGATTCCAACAATGGTGTCCAACGTGCGCAGCGATTTATTAGCCCGGACGGCAAACGTCAAGATTCAGCTCATACCTATTTGCATCCCAGACTCCAGGATGGCAAACACCCAAACCTGAAAGTACTCGTAAAAACTCAAGTTTTGCGAGTCTTGTTTAATGGCAAGAAGGCTTCGGGTGTTGAAATCCAACCCAACCCAGCGAAACAAACCGGCACTACTAAGCAGACTATTAAAGCAAAGAAAATGGTTATTGTCTCGGCTGGTGCTTTAGGAACACCACTTATTCTTGAACGCTCAGGTTTAGGCGACCCTGCGATCTTGAGCCGCGCCAATGTTCCGGTTGTTGCGAATATTCCTGGTGTTGGTAAAGAGTATCAAGATCATCATCTACTAACATATCCTTACCTAAGCAGCTTAGACCCCAATGAGACCGCAGATGCTATCACCAGTGGCCGACTTGATATTCCTCAATTGCTCGCAACAAATGCGCCAATCTTGGGTTGGAATGCCCAAGATGTGACTGCAAAACTTCGACCAACTGAAGCAGAAGTCAAAGAACTTGGACCAGAGTTTCAGGCATCTTGGAACAAGAACTTTAAGAATGACTTAAACAAGCCACTGGTTATGATGGCCTTATTGAGTGGGTACATTTTACCCTGTCCATTATTTGTAAATATTCTAACTAAAGTCAGCTTTCCGGGTGACCCAACTGGTCTTCCTATTGGACAATATCTTTCGGTGTCCGCTTTCTCTGTTTATCCCTATTCTCGCGGTCATGTCCACATCAACAGTGCCGACCCAAGCGACCCAATCGACTTCCAAACTGGTTTCTTCCTTGACCCTGTTGATATCACAAAGCATGTCTGGGCGTATAAGAAACAACGCGAAATAATCCGTCGCATGGATGTATACCGTGGAGAGTTAGCCGTAGGACATCCTCCATTCCCAGCTGGATCGGCCGCAGCAGCTGTTACGCTCGACAAACCACTTACACAAGTCCAAGACATCAAGTACACTGCGGAGGATGATGCAATCATCCGGACGTGGCTGATCCAAAATGTCGGTACTACTTGGCACTCTCTTGGCACATGCAAGATGGCGCCATTGGAAAAGGGAGGAGTTGTGGACCCGAGTCTTAGTGTCCACGGTGTTGAGAACTTGAAGATTGCGGATTTGAGTATTCCACCCGGAAACGTTGCTGCTAACACTGCGGACACGGCTTTTGCAATCGGTGAAAAAGCGGCGGATCTGTTCATCAAGGAACTATGTTAAGGAACTTTAGTTTGTGCGAAGGTGCTTTTAGCAGTCAATCACGAATCAAACTGCCTTCCTTACTTTTTCCACTTATATCCCTCACTTTCTATTACTCAGTCGCTACTATTTTGGGAGTTCATATTGATGAAAATTAGATTAAAAAAATAAAATGCGGCTTTACCACTGTAATTAATTTGTCAAAAAAGAACGAGAAATTCTCGCTTGAACCCCCTGACCTAGGCGAGGCAGGGTTAAAATTCAACCCATCAGGCTTCCATAGGGATTCTTGACGTGATATCGATCTATAAAAGCCGCCAATACCCACTTAAAAAAAAGTTCTCAAGCTTACGAGAGTTTAACAAAACCCAAGTCACGTTACCACCGAAGTATATCATGTCTTCTCAAAAAGCAATCATCATCCAAGGTCGCAGAATAGCAAAAATAGTCTCCGATGCACTAATTACAACCTTTCCCCTTAGATACGTCAAAGTTAGAACCGTTGCTATAGCCCTTAATCCCACCGATTGGAAACAGATCGATATGGTTGGGGCTCCTAGTTGTCTAGTTGGATGCGACTATTCTGGAACTACAGAGGAAATTGGACCAGGTGTTGCGAAGAAGCTGGAAATGGGCGATAAGATTGCGGGATTTGCCCACGAGTGTATGTGCATTATCACTTCTTACGCCATCAATAACTCCCAACTGATTAATCTCTAGCGAACACCAATAATCTCGACGACGGAACATTCGCAGAATATATCATAGTAAAAGCGGGCCTATGCAAAACACATCCAAAAAAAAGTTGGTTCAAGGACTGGAATGATGCTAAAATTGCCCTTTATAAATGTCTCTATTTTTTTAAATTTTGATTGTGTTGTTGTTGTGATGTGGGTCGTTGAAGTTTAGAGCAGGCATGGGGGGCTTACAATACTTAACCGCTGTACCTCCGTAGTTTCCCTTGTTAAACTTTATACTTGTCAACTCTTTACTTTTGTCCAAATCTTAGGACTACGTTCATACTATGAGAAATCCTTCATTCTTTTGACGTCTAATAAATTAGAGGGTTTCGGTGGTAAATATATCTTCGATAGTATATTGTATTTCGACAGTAGGCTTCGCCTAAACGTTGAACTTTCGGACATTCAAACTTTAGATACGTTGTGGAAATAAAGCTTGTTGTTGTGTGGCTGGTAAATATCATGGAGAAGTGCCCATCCATCCATCCAACCAAAGCCTTTCCAATACTGGTTGTCGTAAAATATTTCTCTCTTTGTCATGTCTGTTTGAATCACGTTGAGCTAGGCCTAGAACTTATTTCTATATGGCAAGGCACACCTTCAATGCTTCGACTTTGTCGCATTTGCCTAGAGATGGCTCTAATTTGGAAGCCGTTTTGGAGATCGGCAAGCTCACCCGGACTTAGCTAGTATCCATCCTTGTTAAAAGGATTGCGTGGGTCGAGGCGAAAAAGGTTTTGCTAGTGTTTGTCAAGTGTGGACAAAGATGATTGCAACCAACCTGGTGGTAACATACGGCCATTTCGGATTCGAAGGGTGATGGCGATGCCTGTGTCATCGAAATGTCTCCCGGAATATCAAATGGTGACGAAGCGCCCAGTAGTTGTTCTTATAAGACAAAGCATACTTTCAATGATTGGACTTGAAGGCGTGGGGGTGGATAGAAGTCATGATCTTGGTGGGACCGAGATCAGCGAGCTCATTAGGAGTTGGCTCATAATCAGGTTTGTCTTTGAGAAATTATTGACTGGCGACTTAGTCAAGAAAAATTTTCCGGTATTCGTGATATTCAGACAGAGATGATGGGGACCGGCCTGGTGATGATAGGGAGCCAATTCGGATTTGAAGGCTGATGGCGATGCCAGTATCATTGAGATGTCTCCAGAGTCCAATAGGGAGGACGGGGCACAATAAGTGGCTTTTGAGGCCTTTGGTGTGTAAGAAGATTACTCCCGCTTTTGTCCAACCTTCTGACCATCTTGTGCGAGTGTGTGGTTCGCAATTTTGGCGTTGGACTCGTTCTCCGCGTCTTCAGCCCGCGTAGCTTGTCAATTCGCTCATACTTGCTGCCGCTGCGAATTTCGATGATCCCCACTTGTCAAGATCCATGGGCGGAAAGGAACTTCGTTTTAACACACCACAATGTCTGCGTGAAGAGTGCTGTTTATCAAGACACTCGAATGTATACGGAGTTCATAATGAAAATTGTATCATTTGTATTAAATGTAATCACCAGGCACTCAACCCCTGAGATTTGGATTTTGAATCTGAATTTACTTCAGCCGTTGAGATGATTTGCTGCCGACTCTAGAGATGCTGTCGAGACCTTTAAACTCGTTTGCCATCATTCTTGGATATAGAAATGTCATCTCTTCGACAGAATAAAATCTTATCTATCAAATAGCCATGTTGGCATAAGAAGGAATTTGTTACTTAGAGTAGTCAGATACCTTTACAGACGACTCTACCATGGTAGGGTTTAGGAGATATTCAAATTCGCTCATATATCATTCTTCGTCAAAGCAAGACCTATTTGCAACTCTGTTTGAGGATTCAGATGTGATGACTGAGGGCCTCGAGAATGTTGAGGGTGGGACTTCGGCGGAAAACATAACTCTCAATTCTTCGATCAAGGATTCTACGGTTTTGAATTATCAGGAAAGAAGCACGGAACCGGCTTGGGAAATTACGAGTGGATGCCGATTAATTGGCTTCACTGACACCAAGCGTTTGGAATATATAATCACAGAGTACACTTTTCATCACTACTCGTTCACATTAGTGTTAAGAGTTGAGAAGATATTTTGTTAAAGTGATCTAATTGTCTAAAAAGGATTCGAACAAAAGCTCGTCTAAAAAGGGGTAAAGATAGGTAATTTTGTTCGATAACTGTTGTCAACAATTGTGCACTGCCATTTGACCTTTTCATTTTCCGCTGTTTTGTATTGGCACGCTTTCGCCTGGCCCCACAAGGAGTTCACTTACGATTGTACTCGGATCGCTCATAGCACTGCCAACTACGTGCTACAATCTTTCCCGCCTCACCAAGTCGTATACCCGTGATATGCTTTTCCACAACGTAGTAACCCATAAGGGCATAATATTGCTTGCGGTGATATTGAAAGAATTTAATTTGCTCTGGAGTATATATTTTCTCTGGTGGAAAACTCATCTCGATTGGAGGTCTATTTGCCGAGATAGCTCTGGCCATTTGCTCTTTCATCCGCTCACTCAAGGTTTTGTGGACTTTTCCAATGACTGAATGGGTGAGTGGTACTCTGTCGTAATTTTTCTTTGCATAATCTCAATTTCCCATAGGCGGTTTGGCCAAATGCAACGGCATTCATTTCGAGGGTCTTTTGCGGCTACCCATTTGGTGTCTAACTTTCGAGGCATACGAAGGTTTACGAGTGCCACTTCTTTGGTCATAAAACTTTCATGAGCTTCTAAGTACTTTTTTCCAAGGCTTTTATCAACTTCCTTGCCCTCCCCCAATCCATTCCTCGAAAACCCCTTTCGAGCATCCAAGAAAATGTCTTTCAATGATCGGTAATATGTTGACACTTTCAGGATGTCGTTGTAGATTGTAGCTGCAGGGGTTGGGTCGGGGACCGGTTCCGTAGTTTTGCCTTGCTGCTCTAGAATTGTTCTGAGTTTGCTGATACGTGCTCTTGATTCAAATATTCTTGGATTTATAGTATAATAGTTAAAAGTGCTTGACTCACTACTTAAAACGATAATGTTAATAAAGTAGTAGCATTAGTCAATTCTACAATTAGTGGATAAAGTTTGACAGGTTTGTCTCTTCAGGTTGAAATCTTGACCATGAACAAATTTTGTCTGTTATTGTCGTTACATATTCTTGGTGAATAGCACCTTGCACGACAGCCTAGTCGATCCACGTGCTTCGGCTCACGTGAGTGGCTTGCCACTCACATACTTAAGCTCACAGGATCCGACCCCTCTTTACCTTTACTCTTCATGCAATAAAGATATAGGAATACAACTACTTATTGCATCACACTTTATGACTACCAAGTCATACCAACAATAAGTACACCAGCAGCTAATAAGAATCCTGCCACTCCTCATCCAAAACACAACACTCTAATCCTTCCACCCCCTCCTCTTCCCAATCCCCTTCGCAACATAAACAAGCCCCAGCAACACCGGAACCTCAATCAACGGCCCAACAGTAGCAGCCAAAGCCTGATCACTATCCGCCCCATAAGTCGCAACCGCCACAGCAATAGCGAGTTCAAAATTATTACTTGCAGCAGTGAAACTCTGCGTCGCTGAAAGTTTATACCCAAATCCTAATTTATGACACACCAACAATGTAGCGAAGAATATAATTCCGAAATACACGACCAATGGCGCGGCGACACGGACGACGGCGACGATTTGGTGAACTACTTGCCGGCCTTGGGAAGCGAAGAGGATTAGGATTGTGAAGAGGAGACCGATTAGCGACCAGGGTGCTGCGTATTTTATGAAAACTTCGTTGTAGAAACGAAGACTGGTGAGTTTGAGAAGCGAGAAGCGGGTGAGGATTGCTGCTCCTAAGGGGATGCCGAGGAATACGGCGACAGATTTTGCGACTGTAGAGTATTCGATGTCAAAGGTTCCTTCTTCGTGGGAGATGACTTTTATGAATAGCAACGCGAGGGGAGCGAAGAAGACGATTTGGAGGATGGAGTTTAGTGCTACGAGGATGGCGCAGTATTCGTTGTCTCCCCCAGCTAAGCCAGTCCAAATTAAAACCTGGTTTTCATATTAGTTGGGTCTTTTTGAGGAAGAGGTGAAGCGGTGGTACCATTGCGATACAGCGTGCGAGACCGACGAGGACGAGGCCTTCTCTTAAGGCTGGTTTATCTGGGAGGAATGCCCATGCTAGACCCAGCTGTTGAAGTGTTAATTCCCATGTATTGTGGATAAAGATAGAAGCGAGGAGAATTACCATGACCAAGGGAGCAACAATCCAATTTACAAACACACTAAAAGCGACTTGTTTCCAAATCTCCCGAGTTCGGAAGACATGATGTAAAGTCTCGTACTTTACTTTGCAGAGAATTGGATACATCATTACCAATAATCCCACAGCTACAGTTCAGTCAGTCCAAACTCATTATATCCGATTCACTACTTCACCACTTTATCGTAACTTGAAGAAAACGGAGGAAAAAAGGGAAAAGAACTAACCGATAGGCACAGAAACACCCACGAAGTTTCCTCGTTGTAAAGCAGGACCAGTATTGGGCACGAAATTTCCCAGGATGATACCTATGGCCATGGCGAGGAAGATCCATAATGCGAGAAAGCGGTCTAGAATTCCTAGATTTTTGTAGACTGAGGATTTTGTGGTGTCGTTTGGTGGGTTGACATCTTGGTCAGGTAAAGCTCCTTTTTCAATATCGGAGGATGTTGGAGTGGACTTGGTGGAGGATGAAGCGATCGTTTCTTGTGGTGGTTTGGATTTCTCCATGTTGATGTACTTCCTAAAACTAGAATTTCTTGGTGCCGGAGTCAAATGGACGAGCTGAAAGGAATCCAAGGGAAAAGTAGGAGTCTCAGCTCAATTGAATTAAGGTGCTCTTGATTTGAGAAGCATTTTTACTTTCGCTGCCAGACTTGATTTTATATAGCAAGGAAAGTCGTTTGGGCTATCATTTCGCCTTGGGTGAAAATCATGGTGGTAGGCCAATAGGAAGAGGGGAGTGACATTCCTTTAGTGCCCATTTTTGGTGACCATTAGTTTTTTTAGTGGAGAATCAGCCAGATGTTTTTGAGTGATATGTCACTCAAAAGCTCAACACCCCTCTGGCGGAAAGCAGCTTTTCTCTGGCACTGAAGTCCTTGGTTTCCTTTTCCGGGCTTCCATTGAAGTTTTGGGAGTGTATCGGATTTAATATGGGTTAGCTATGTCCGAAGCCCCACACAGTGGGAGCTCCCGAGGTCAACGTGGGGAAGCTTCATGGGGCTCTGAGTTGGAACATCCCTTGTATTCTCTACATAGATACTTTGATGTTACTTTGAATTATAAGAGTCAATTGGTATGGAATTTTCCCTACAATCTGATTGCTAATCTAGGTCCCCAAAATGACCACCTCCACGATTCTGCGACGTGCTTTCCTCTATGGTCTCCTTCCCTCCATCCCCAATTGAAAGTCTCGACACTAATTGAATAACAGTCCCCTCCTCCTCCCCGAAATTCCTCCAAAAATCCCACTCCCTCACAGTAGATACAGTAGTCTACGACCTCGAAGATAGTGTCACTCCGTCCAAAAAACCCGAAGCCCGCATAAACCTCCAATCCTTCCTCTCCCAAACGCGCCCTCCAAACATCACCGAGTTAGCAGTCCGCATAAACTCCGTCTCCTCAGGTCTAGCCCTCGATGATTTAACTAGCGTCCTCCAATCCAAAAACATAGACGCCCTCGCCGTCCCCAAAATCTCCAGAGCCTCAGATTTGCACTTCATAAACGATGTCTTACGCCATCAATTACCCTCTCGCCATCCTTCTACACCGACTGAGAAATCGAATCCAGTGAAGATAATTGCGCTTATTGAAACCGCAGAGGGGATCATGAATTTAAAAGAGATTTGTCGGGCTTCGCCGTATATTTCGGGCTTGGTGTTTGCGGCGGAGGATTTTGCAATGGATTTATCTCTTACTCGAACACCTTCTCTTACGGAGTTTTTGTATGCGAGGAGTGCGATTGCGACCGCCGCGCGGGCGTTTAATCTGCCTTCGACTATTGATCTCGTTTGCACGAAATATAGAGGGGAGGAGGGTCAAAAGACGTTGAAGGAGGAGTGTGAGCAGGGGAAGGGAATGGGGTTTAATGGGAAGCAACTCATTCATCCCTCTCAGATTGAGGTTGCGCAGAGGAGTTTTTCTCCCGGGGAGGGAGAGGTGGAGTGGGCTGTTAGGATATTTATTGGGAATCAAAAGGCGGAGGAGAAGGGGAGGGGGGCGTGGACTATGGATGGGAAGATGATTGATGCGCCCGTCGTGGGGAAAGCGAGGGCTATTATTGAGAGGGCGAAGCTTTGTAGGATTGATGTTGGGGCTGTGATGGAAAAGTGGAAAGATCAAGAGCCGGAATAGGGCTTTTGGTTGCAGAAATACAATATACCATATAGCTCGGCATCTAAGGCCTCCTTGTCTCTCCCCGCCAGAGGGTGCAAGAATTCGTAACTGAGCGTCGAGCGAGAGAATACTTCTGCTTGCCTCCCCGATTGTTGGACTAAGACTCGGACAACCCACCCAATTTTCCTACGCAAGTATAATACTTAGATTTAAATTGACCTAGAGGTATTATTTCAATTGTGCAAGGAAAAGCGCTATGGGACTTCAGTCACGAACTCCTGCAACCATGGTGCCCTCCTGTCTAAGAAAGCATTGATCTAGTATGTTTTATTCAACCATCACGGAGTCGATCAATTTTGTAAAATAAAGGCTTAATCTCTAAATTCATTCGATGATCTCAATTGTCCTAAACTCTCTCGAATATCTGTGTGGTTACTTAGATGAGTATCCAATACTATGCCATTTTACAGCTCACAGAACTGTATTCAATTGATTAAATCATTCTATCCCCTTCGAGTAGTCAAATCAAATACGTAGTACTTATATATGAACCTAGTACTCTATACTTCTGAAACTCTAAAACTCTAACTTCGTAAACTTAAACATTTTCAAATAATAAAATCTAGTAACTAAAAGTTCCTTCCCTTCCAAAATGTTGCTTCTAAGCAATGAACCGACAAGCTACTGAGAAAATCCGAGACCACTGAAACACGGCTTACCCCCATGGTGATAGCTTACTCGCAAAGCGATCGCTTACTCGCAAAGTCACGAGTGTTACACGGAGCTTACTTACCAGTCAAAAATCGGAAGCTTACCTGGTAGCTTACCCAAGAGTATCACATAGCTTTATAAAATAATTGACACCTTACTCAGAAGTCACAGCCTATTCGGAACAGTAGCTTACTCGCGAAGTCACGAATAGCTCACATCTTACTTGCGATTAACAGATAGTGTCGTCACCGACTTAAGAATCATGCACACATTATAAAATCACATCAAATATCACAAATGAATACAAGTAGAGAGTGAAAGCTATTGTCAAAAGATGTGTTCACTATTTTGTGCGCCTAAAATACATGAACCGCCAAACGGGTCGGTTATCTCATGATCCAAATCGCCATGAGGTACAACAAAGGACGAAAAACGCGAAATGCAAGGGGAGGAAAAATTCCAATTGCCAAACACCCATCCATCATCTCTCTCCCTGAATCGAATCGACTATTATTTCATTGATAGACCTTTTTCTTTCTCTTTTTCTAAATTTATGAAGTGCTTCTGGTAGCTCGCTTGTTGACCTCCGACTTGGCTTGCTCAGTTCCTGATGCAACTGCCTCTGCAACCTTGTCCTTGGCATCAGTGGCGGTCTTCTTTGCGTCGGTAGCAGCCTTCTTAACTGCTGGTGGAGCGGAAGATCCGGAAGCGCTGACGATTCCGACGATAATGGCGATCAAAGTGACGAAAGCAGCGGCAAGACCTCCGGCAGCCTCTGGAACAAACTTGATGGCTTGAATAGGATCGTTTTGGGCAATGGTGAAGAAAAGGTCGAGCTTCTCCTTGACATAGGTGACTGGGTCATCCATGAATACCAAATCGGAAGGTGACTTGATTGGCTTGTCGGCATCCTTTGGCTTCTCAGCAAGCTCAAGAAGTTGTTCAATAGGGTGCTTCTCGAAGAAAGTCTCGTCGGCGAACTTGGCGGCATCCTCAACAGAGTGACCAATGTAGATGTTGTCGAAAAGAATGTCCTTGTCCATAGTCCAGAGTTCGAAACCAATCTATGAGATATATTAGCAATGAAACAAAGATAAAAGAAAACGAGTTACTTACAGCACCAATTGGCTCAAGGTTGGCTGGGTTCTTCTCTTCGAAATAGGCTGGGTTGGCAATCTTGCGAGGAGCCCAAACACCCTTGTAAGCTGGGTTGTCGATGAAAGGTGCTGTCCATTTGCCCTTGTAACCTGGGTTCTTGATCATTGGCTTCTCCCATTTCCCACATCCAGAGACATCATCACACTTAGGGTTTGGTACGGTTGGTGCGACCCAATCACCATCTTCCTCCTCGTCCCAATCGGCTGGCATGGCAGCTTCTGGGTCTGGGATAGTCAATGGCTCATTCTCTAACCAATCCTCTGGCTTGACAGCCTCTTCGTCAACAATCTCGAATGGTGCCTCCTCGTCCCAATCTTCAGGCTTCTTTGCCTCTGGGTCTGCGATACGTGCTTCATCAACCCAGGTGTCTGGCTTGGAATCCTTTGGATCGTCAATCTCCTTTGGTGGGTTGAATGCTGGCTCGAAATCCTGCCACCAGTGTTAGATGTATTCTATATTTTTACTCCGGGGTATATTTACCTCGAGAAGATCGGCCTCCTTGACTTGCTCGCCGTTCAACTTGATGATGGCGGTGTTGTTTGGGTGGATGATCAAGGTGTACAACTCGGTGGTCTTGACAATTCGGGCCTGTGGTGGGGAAGTAAGGTGCTTCTCCTCATATTCCTTTGTCTTTGGGTTCTTGTGGTTGATGATCAAGTGAACCTTGTTGGTGGAGCCACACTTATCAGGACCAAACATGATAACATATGGGGAGGCGTTGGAGAACTCGTCCTGGTGGAGAGCCTTGTTGTCTCGCAAACTGTTTCAACTGATGTTAGAATATAATCCAATGCTTATCACTACAACAACCATGGCTATATTCAGCGGGGGAGAAGAGCGCAAAACACTTACAGCTTCAAGTAAGCTCCTCCACAAGAGATGCCAGTTTGTAGCTTGGCCTCGTATTGAACAACAAGTGTTTTACCCTTGTTGTCGATCTTCTTTGGGAACTTTGCGGAAATGGCGTGGTGAGCAGCGACATCCTTCATGACGAGACCCTTATCACCTTCCATGCCTTTGTAGACGGTTGGCTCCTCAACAGCCCAGGTACCAGTGTAACTCCAGGCCTCATCTTCCTTTTCGCTACCCTTGGTATCCTTCTTGGCGTGGCTGGGTTTCCAGCGAGTCTCCCAGTCGTCGGTAAATTGTTCAAGGAAAGGGGCCTTGACGGTGGAGGGCTATAGAAAGAGAGTCAGCATTGCAATTCACATGTTTCCACCAAAAAGTGAGCTGTTTGGGAGGCTGGAAGCTTACAGTAAAGGTTGGGAGCTCGGGAGTAGAAGAGGTAGCGGATGAAGCTTCACTGGCAACACTAGAAACAGAAGAGCTGGCCTCGCTCAAGACGGATTGAGTATCAGCATGGACAGTTCCTGCCAGCAGAGCTGCTGCTGAGATAGCAGCGTGGAAGCGCATGATGGCGGATCGGTTGGATCGGCGGGAGAGAGTAGCAAGAAGCAAGCAGACTCAGAGATAAAAGGACGATGCTTCCAGAGCCAGAGTGGGAGATGTCAAGAAAGAGAGAGCAGATCGAATAATCGGCGAGATGGTTGAGCACTTGGTTAAGTACGTGTGGAGCCCAACTTGTTAACAACTGTCCTCAAATTTTGGACAGAGGTCTTCTGTCTCCGCACAAGGTGCAGCAGGTGAAAGGTGGTCCGTGTCATCCATGTCGTGCCGATCAAATCGGCTTGCTGCTTTATCCATTTATCTCCTTGTGTTAGTGAATTGGTTAGCAACATTGGAACTCTGATTTCTATATAGAATGACTTTGCAGAAGTCTAATAGTATATATCCATTTCTAGATCTTACTTGGAGGCTTTGATTCGATGAATAAGCTAGGTAGGAGGCGGTATTGTTAGTTCTGAAAGTACTCTGTCTCTCTTTGTAGATACTTAAAGCACTAGAAGAAATAAAAACGTCTCGTAATGAAGAATTCCTCCAGCTATTTGGCACATATACGCAAAGTCTTGTTTAATCCCACAATTCCATGTTGGGAGAGAAGACCTACATGTACCCTTACATACACAGCCTAGTGTACTGTCCCTAGTTGATCTACGAACTCCACAGGAAGAATATTTTGGAAATCTTGAAACAAAAGCAGCTAGCAACATGGAAACTACTCATCTGTGACTGGGAAGCTACTGCCCTCAATCTTCCTCTAATTCTTTCAACTCATGTTTGAAAGGAGGTTGGTTGGTTTGTAAGGCACAGATTGGTCAATGCAACACTAAGGTCAGCTCAATTTGGAAGGCACGAGGGGCAGCAGTGCCGCTTTTCCCTCCACAGCTTTGTTCCAACAGCCTGTCTGCCGGCTTCTAACTCATGCCACGCTGGCTACAACTTTCGAGGCTACTTTCTAGAACCAATTCCGCTTCGACGGAAGCTAAGAAAAAGACCGGTACTTGCTACACCTCGGATGCCCATTTTGGCAATATGTGAGACTAAATTACAGGCACATGAACGCCACTCGGCATGTTTCCTTCACAGCTTTGAGAGTGCATGAATCGCATCCTGATGCTTAGCTGGCTTCACTATGAGAATTTGAAGCCATTCAGGAGTTGAAATATCATCTTTGTCAACACGAATTTGTTTCTCTGGGAAGTAATTGAATTGCTTGAGATATTATTCACTCCAAAGGTTTGGTCTCAGTGATGCCATCGATTCACAGCAGCTCAATGCCCCACCTTCGGCGAAAAATATACCCGATCAAGGTTCAGCTTCAAGAGACTCGAGCTACCCCTCCAAGCCTCAAAATCGTCCACAATTTTCAAAGCTATTTGCTACGCCGCTTCCAACGTCTAGTTGTATTCAGGTCAGCACAAGATGGCTGAAGTCTCTCAAGAGCCCACAGAGAACAATGACCATCTCATCAGGTCATCTGACAGCCAACACCCCGCCAACCTAATCCCAGAGCTTTGCAGAAAGTTTTGGACTTTGGGATGGGTAACTGGCACAGGTGGAGGGACTAGCATTCGAAATGAGTAGGTTTTCCTGTCAGTCTCAAATCACAAGTATTGACATATTCCAGTGACTTGGTTTACCTTGCACCATCAGGTGTTCAAAAGGAACTCATGAAATCCGGTAATTTATACTTTAAAAAAGAATTGAAACAGATTCTCTAATCAACATTCCATCAACAGAAGATATCTACGTCCTCGCTCTCTCCCAACAAACCGACCCAAAAAAACGAGTATACCTCCGCTCCCCACCCTCCCTCAAACCCTCCCAATGTACCCCCCTCTTCATCGCCGCCTTCACAAAACGCGGTGCAGGATGCTGTATACACACGCACTCCCAATGGGCCGTCCTCCTAACTCTCCTCCTCGAGGCTCAACCCTCAAACAAAACATTGTTTGAGATCAACAACATTGAGCAAATCAAAGGGTTCGGAAAGGGGTTTCAGAAACAGGGTGCCCTCGGATACCACGACACACTACGCATTCCTGTTATTGAAAATACCCCACATGAGGAAGACCTCACGGAGAGCTTGGAGGCTGCGATGGATAAGTACCCGGATACTTATGCGGTGCTTGTTCGACGGCATGGAGTTTATGTTTGGGGTGAGACCGTGCACAAGGCGAAGACACAGGCTGAGAGGTTGTTCCCTTTTCCTTTTTTGTGTTTGAAGCGACTTTGACGCTGACTTTTAAATAGTTTGGATTACCTCTTTCAGTTGGCGGTTGAGATGAAGAAGCTTGGCTTGCCTTGGTTGAGCGATATTTCGTGAGCGAGGTGTTTCGGAATCCATCTCGAGTCGTGAGAGAACACATCAGCAACAACTGAGTAGAGATATCTTGTCTCCCTTACTTCCTCATATTATGCTAGTGCTCAATAGATTCCGATTTTGCTACTCGATACCAAATAATCAAGTGATTCACATGGAGTGTTTAGTGGTACCTCGTACCCAGAGTTTTAGCCGTTCTTCGCTCATTTTTCATTAGTATCTTAACGTGCAACAAGATTTAAGAAAATGAAAATATCTAGATTTTGGTTTTCCATTTAGTTGTTTTAGGCTTTCTTTCACGTCACTTGGTAAAGTAGATATGAAGTGTCATCTTTATGTAATTCTTTTTCAACCATTCTTGGACGGGCCCTTGATATCTTCTCTAACACCTATCAAATTATATTCTTCTCGAAGAGCTAGAACCATCAAGTTAAGCTGGGAGAGTACCATGTAATAATTAGAAACAGTAGATTTCTATTGTTTGAAGTCTTGTAAGTTTTGTTACTTGATTATATTATTCCAAACCTTTAGAGTAACTGTTTTCTCATGTATACTAGGGGCGATGTCGAGAAATTTCGTTACTTTGTAATCACTTACAAGTGTGCAAGTAAGCTGTCACTTAGTAAACCCCTGTATTCCAAAAAAACAAAAAAAAAAAAATCTCAAATACCTTCTCTACAATCTTTGAGAGAGAGAAGGGCTTTCTCTCTAGTATAAATATATTCAGTTAGAATCTTTTCCCCATCTTTGAAGTTTGCAATAACCAGGATTATTTGCGAGTTATCTCAACGTAGGAACTTTGCAAACTTCTTTCCTTAGTTCTTCGTTTCCCTGTATGCGCTAGAGTTCTTTGGAGAATGCAAGGAATGTAGTTGTAAAGCAATTATTTACTTTCACGTTTAGCTGCTTATTAATTTTGTTCAAACATTCTTAGGAAAATAAATAAATCGTACAATTTTACAACAAGTGTTTGATCTGAAGCTTGATTGTTAATCTATGTCTGTCTAAAAAAATCCCGCGTAAATGAAATGAAAGAAATTACGGGGTCTTCTCAATTGTAATAGATTTCAAGATAGAAGAGTCAAGCAAGTAAACTTACTATAATGTAGAAAGGGGTGTTTCCTTAGAAGATAATCATCTTTAAACTTAAATATCTTATCTTGCGATTAGACTAAAACAATATTATACTACACTATCAGCTGAATTATATCTCTGAGAACTATATCCTACCATGATAAATCTTCGTATATATTTTACAATTAGATTCACTCACACCTTGAAGTTGACTAAGCGAGCAAACTAAGGTTGATAAAAGAGAACTGAGCCTCCACTCTTACTCAGATGTTAAGAAGATGATAAATAACATCTCTTCTGAGATACCACGACTTAGATACACGCAACTCTGGAGAAATGTATGACAATGTGAGAGAGAGCATTCTTGGGAGTTGTCCTACTTTGCCAAAACTATACCTGGCTAACTTTATAAATTATTTTAACTATATCTAGGAGAGAGAAATAGAGAAGTATACTACCTTGAGGTGAAGTATATCTGAAGATTCTACGTTTAGATAAATTTCCACCGTCGTTTTATTACTGTTGTCGAAAATAAGCATATATTCAAAGTTAAGTTGTAGAAGTGAAAGTTCAGAGTACCTATTAATTAGATTTAAATATTACTGTAGGAGAATCATAGTGTTTTACAAGAGCCTCCTAAATCATCCTCTGATTTTCCATGGCAATAGCAAGAAGACATTTTATCGTTGGAGTTCTTGTTGAGGCATTAGAGCTCTAGGTCTAGCTGGTGTGGCTACTTTAAATACTTGGGTTACTAACTCTGAAATTGGTAGCTCACGACTTCCTCGAATCAACATTCTTTGCAACCCTTATTTTACAGAAGAGAGGGATTAGCTATTATGACTACAAGGATTTACCTTTCTTAAACCTCAAGGAAGCCTTCAACATTGGCCTGCTTCACATAGCTGGCCTCAAATTTCACAATTCAGTAAGCAGTAATTTTTGGATTCACCTTCCTTGTTTTACCTTATAAGTTAACTTCACTTTCTCCGTACGTCAATTTTAAATCGTTACATGTCAGAGAGATGGAGTAAAGAGAGAGAGAGAGTGTGTGTGTATAACAGTCTTTTCGAGTGCAAACACTATATCTTACACTATGCCCATCCACGTACATTCAGATATTCTCACGATATCCCCTCTTCAATTCTATCTTTATATCTTCATAATAATAATCTTTGTCTCTTTCCTACATCCTTTCAATATTAAACTAAAAGTTTTCGGAACACTAAACCTTTGCACCTTCTTCTGCTATTATTTGTATCATCACCATCGAATTATAATTATACTTTTCCTTCGCCACTTAACAATAGAGTTCAAACATCTCATCTCTGAGAAGAATTACTCGTATGAACAAGGATCTTTATTTAGACTTACTATTTACAGGCTACTGTAAAATCGCTGTGGGATTGTCGTCTGCAAGCTGGCATGGGTCCACTATCTTTCATTTCCCATGTATATATCTAACAGAGACACGAAAGCTATTTACCAGTTTTATGAAATGTGGGATATGGGCTCTATTTCCAAGCTTGATTGAGGTCTTTTATAAGGTTGTATTTTTATCGTTGAGACTAGATCAGGTGAGCTCGTGAAGAATTTTTGAGGTTGGATATATGTACGTTGTGTTGACTATCTCCTCACAAGCAAGCACTTTTATTCCTCGGTTTATTAAACTCGGTTTATCAAATTATATTATCCAAAATGTTTAGAGTAATTGAATAGACCAAAAAAGGTTACGATTTTTTGAGAAGTAGATACATCACTAAAGAACGGCTGCTAAATATAATTACCCCAGAACTCCTGATACAGTGGGGTTACTTAACTAAAGGTCGGAATGAACTATAGATATATTACCTTGGTGTACGCTATAATTGGCGAGTAAAGCATATCGTCATGTGTGAAGTCTTTGAGGTTGAGAGGGAGTTGGGTTAGGCGGGTGGTCACTTTTTCATTTCTAGAAGACAACCTATAAAAAGGTAGTTTCATCACGTTATTATGTCGTGATTTTGTTTCTCAAGTTTTCTCGTTGGTTCCTGGATTGGCTGAGAGTTTGGGAACGCGGTACCCAGTACGATGCATTGCTTCATGTCACACTTCGTTGTTTGAGAGATGCGAGTATTTATCTTTATAGTATAGAATTAAGTATTCTCAAACATCCCATCTCATCTCTTTGAGGTACTCCGAAAACCAATGATGCCAAGAAGGTCACAGTGACACCCGTCTGGAATTCTTTTCTGCATCAGCGGTTGTCCAAATCTTTTACATTAACAGGTATCATATATCATCCTACCAAACCAAAAATCCCGATCAACGAAATCTAAGATGCAGACATGATCTCGCACCAGCACCCTGGCACGCATAGCATAGCATAAACTTCATCCCAAGTTTCCAACCCAATCACTCCAACCCCAACACCAAGGCCCCATCATAAGAGAACTCCAACACAAAAAGAGCCACATATGGGCATATAAAACACGAGTGGGGATATCACATCCCCAACCCACTCCACTCCCAACAGAGCCGCACGCTCACAAACCATCCTGCCCAACCAGAGCCTCAACCTCAATCTCAATCTTCATAGCCGGAAACGCCAACTCTTTCACCCCAACCGCCGTCCAAACCGGTCGATGCCCCGGAATCCTCTCCTTCAACTTCCTCACCATCAAGTCAAAAGAAACACTCAAATCCGTATGATAACTGCGAACATGATACACATCCTCCCAGCCCTTCAAGCCCGCCGCTCTCAGAACAATATCGATATTGTCAAATGCTAAATCCACTTGTAGCATGATGTTATCGGCTTCTAGATGGCCTTTTCGATCCCAGCCGCCTTGACCCGCGACTTTGCAGGTGTTGCCTACGATGACGGATTGTGAGTAGTGGCAGAGATCGCTGAATTTTTGACCGGCGTCTGGACCGTTGGTGAATTTTAGGGAGTGCATTTTGATGTTTGAGATCTTTATTCGGCGCTTCTTGACTGGCTTTACTTTTTTGGGGAGGGCGGGAGGCGTGGAGGAGGTTGTGGAGGAGCCATCTTCTGCTGTGGCAGCTATAGCTTTGTTTCTGAGAGTGGTTGTTAGTTGGTAGTTCAATAAAGGGATAAGTTGGTGGTGAAAATCTTACTTATTGAAAACCTGAGGGAATAACATCTTGTCTGTGGTGATGTTTTATTGTTGTGAGTTTGGTATGAATTAAAAAGAACCAGACCCGACAATCCGGCGAGAACCCTCCATCTTTATAAAGTTCTCTCCAAGCGCGTGGAGAGAATTGCGAAACATACTATCTCCAGCCGTCACAGCTTGCCATTTCTTGGGGGTGGATTCCACAGATCCTCGATGAAGCTGCCAAAGTTCCAAACCCAAGTAAGAACCAAGAGAAAGATGCGTCACCCCTGGTTCTCCCAAGAGACAGTTCTCCCTGGATGCCAAGGAAACCTTCTGGATTGTTGGGAAGATAACGAATACTAAAAAGATAAAATTAAAGAGAAAAGGTTGGGGAAAATTTCTGGTGAGGTGCAATTGCCTTGGAAATTGCGTTGTGTGTAGAGGTTCATAGAGGTGGTCATGGGAATTGAGTTGCGGTAAAGAAAACTACCCGCGGGTGAAAGGACAGGGCGGCCAAGATACCGCTATGAAGCTTGAAGGGACTTGGTTCTGCTTCATCTTTCTCTGGCCAAGAAGCGAGTCAGTGCATGTTTGAAACAGCACCGTTTGGGGGCAAGGTTCTCCTCATTAAAAGGAACTGCTTTCAGCGGGGAATTATTTAACCCCAAGTTCCAGTGGTTCCAGTGGCGTGTGCGAAACAAGGGGAGCCTTTTTATATGATTTGAGGAGGCGAAAATGGAGTCGTCAAGAAGTGCTCCACATGACAAAGTATACAGAAGGCCAAAGAGGGTGTTACCGAAATGTCCTTTTTGGATGAATGTTCATTTCTAGAAGGGGGTCAGAGCATCAAGATAAGAAGAAACAGTCGCCCAGAATTGGCAAAAAAGAATTGGTAGTAAGTAAATCGATTATCTTCATTCGCTTTCGTGAACCCAGAATAGTTGCACAAACTGGATATTGAGCAATTGTTGGTACAGTGTGTTCTCTCGCACCTAGGAGATCTATTCCTCCATTTTATCCTTGTCATTCGTCTCTTCATCATCGTCCTCTCCTTCCAAATGCTTCGTTGCTAATCGCTCGGCTTCCTCCAAAATATCCTTTGGAACCTCTTCGTGTCTTCCCTTCGTAGGTCCATCCAAGTTGCTAATCCAGGTCATCTCCAACTCGAATTCTTTGTCCTTGTTATCGGCGTGCGCAACATAGATGATTCTTGCAGCCTCCTTAACACCATCCTCGAGACTTAATTTGCCAGCAGCCAAGTCCAACTTCTCTAATTCTGCTTTGGCGGTTTGTCGTCCTTTGCCAGTTGCTGCACCATAGTATCCCCAGTACATTCCACTTGGCTCAATCATGTAGAGTCCTGGTCCACCATACGTCTTGCCCTGAACTTTGCCTCCTGCACCAATAGTTGGACCACTCCCGACCTGTCCATCAACTGGAAGCTCGAGCTCGGAATCCCAACCTCCAACAATTGCTGTGATACCGAACGGTCGTACGGAAGAGTAGAGGGTATATGCTTGGAGATAGCCTCCCATTCGACTTGCAAGATCCTTGACTGTGATGGGGGTTTTGTAGACTGAACGCCAGTTGGCAGCTTCGTCGCGGGCGTGAGATACAAAGTGTCGTCCATCGGGTACGAGTCCAGAGGATACCTATAATGACGTTAATTCATGTACCGCTTTTGAAATGTTGTCCCAGTCTTAGGAGCTAAAACATACTGCACCAATATGTCTGTCAACGGTCGTAATACGCTTGTTCGCTCCAGCCTTTAACAGCTTGCTTGAAATGACCTTCTCAACCGCTAGCACAACACCGTCTTTACACCGGATTCCAATGGATGTTCCTCCGTTCTCTACTGCCTTGACCGCATATTCGACTTGGAAATTTCTGCCATCGGGGGAGAAGACGGAGTTGGAGAGATCGTAACCTGTACCTATTGACGTCTAGCGGAGGTTAGTTTATGAGTTCTAGCAGCGGTTTGGGAGGATTGAAAGAGAAAGTTTGCAGCATACCATGATGGAGTTGGTGTATTTTAGAGGTTCGGGGTCAAAGGTATTGCGTTGGATGTGATTGCGGTTGTGAGGTTTCTGAAGCTCTGTTTATTGAAGCTCCCGCCAGGCATCTGAAGCCGCGTCTGGTCGAGCTTGATGCTAAGGCTGCTATGAGGCTGCTGCTTACATAGTAAAATCTTAAATCACCTGACTCGTCCCCCTGTCTCGGGATGGAAGAACATTCATCCGATATGACCTTGAAATTCCATGCTTCCTTCAACATAAATTTAGATACAACCTTTATATGGTTGGCTTGCTAAAGAAATGGCAATCGATAAATATTTGCGGGTATTCATAACAACTCCAACCCCATCTAATTGCAGTGTATCGGGTGTGGTATTTGGTTTGATCCTCCTCTAAGAAGACGGTGAGCCCACGGGTTGCAGCGAAAAGATCTGGAGAGGGTCAGATGTCCCCGCGTGTCGTACAACGATTGGCTTCAGATTCCTCAAATCCCAACAAGTGCTACGCTAGCAAGCAACTCGTTTCGCAAATTCCCAGTGTCCCATTCTTTTAATGGCTAGGTTGGGTAGAGGCGCTTGATGCAGGTGAATGGGATGGGACCCCGTCATCGTGCCTGCCGGCGCTGAGTGGAGGTGCCCTGCACCAAAAACAATCACAGGGAGGGGTAGTTACGACTAACCTAACCATTCCTCCTTATTTAACTCGATTTCCTTCCTTTGATCCCCCCCTTCTAGCACAACACCAACACCCGCTGAACCGACTCGACTTCTTTCTTCGAGTAACTTGCTTCCAGATCATTCTCGTTAATACGCTGTTTGCGCTCCTTCGATCCTCGCTGTCCGCAGGCACCCAGCACGTCCCAAACTCCCTCCGTCGCCAACAGAATCATCCAGGATCTCCGGTTTCGTTTGACGGCTCTACCTCAAGCAGCTTCAAGCAGCCTCAAGTACATACACACATACACATACATACTCATAGCTTAGTGAAAATAAAAGCAAACAAGCACCGTTCCTCTGTCCCCAGTCTGCTCTGCTCGCTCGAGTATCCTGCCTGCCTGCCAACCTGCCAATTTGCTCCTCTCACTCTAGCTTCTCCTTCCTCTCAAGCTCAAGACAGAATCTATTCTCACCCTTTCCCTGGCAGCTAGTCAGAACCAGACATACAAGCTGGCTCTTTGCAGAGCTACACTTGAGCATCTCCAAGTACTTCGCAGCAAGGTATGCTGCTTGCCCCCACCGCGTTCAATAAGCTAACCGGCATAGAACAGCTTCCTGCCAACTGCTCTAGACTCGCCCACCATGTCATCGCAAGAAGAACTGGCAGTCCTCTTTTCTAGAAACCTCCATCTAGACAACAATTATGTTGCCCCTCAACCCGAACCTACCCCTGCTCCTGCTCCTGTAGAAGAACCATATGTCTACTCTATTTCCCAACACTACCACCACTCGGCACATGTTGTACCGCAACAACAACCAGCAAGACCGGCTTCGGAGCCTCCTCAAACCGATCAACTTACAACCGAAATCATACTTGCTAGACATGGTGTCGATATCTCAACTCTCTTCCCTTCGCAACTCGAGTTGTTCAAGACGGCCGATGCTGCACAACAAATGAGACTCGTCGAGTTGTGGAGAATTTGCCCACCAGACTACGGCGGACATGCGTTGACACAAGATCTTGGGAACTGGCCCACAACTTCATTTCAACAAGAGGAGGCTATGGCAAAGCTACGATATGAGCGTCAGATGTTGGAAGAACGGGCGTCAAGAACCAACGGAGACCAAAGCATGGATAGTGATACCATGAGTGACTCGAGCAATGCACCTCTCACACCGATTCAAGGTGGCGATGGGCGATGGGCAAACAATGCACAATCTGCAGAACCTTACATGACGTCTGGATACGAGGCTCTCGCACAACGAGAATACGAGCAATCTGTAGTCGCTGCGGGCCCCTCCAAGGATATATATTCTCACTTCGGAACATCAGGACCTCAATACAACCGCTCCACAGACCCAGTCTACAACGCAGCTCAAGATATTCACACGTTTCCCAATGTCGGCGGTGACTGGGCTCAACTTGCGGAGCAACGAAAGATGGCGATGGAGAACCAGTACGGCGCATTCGAACAACAACAATTTCAACACAACTCTGGAGGAATGGCAATTAATGGATATGGACAAGACGAAGAGATGCTGTAGAGTACATACACTAAGCATAGGTACATAGCTTGATCGGCATATTGCTGGTCTTAGATTTAGCTGGTCTTCTGTCGATGGATTTACCTGAAGGGTCGGGCATGGGTATCATTGTTTCTGGCGCTATGGATTACAGATTGGAACATATGGCATGTTAAGGGTATGGGGTTTATTTCATGAATTACGAGTGGATGGATTTTATGGCGGATTCGGGGAAGGTTCTAGGCATCTACTCTCTTCGTCTTCATGTTTTCTTCCTGTATCATGTCTTTTTGTTTGATCGATGTTGTATGGGGGTGCCAGGATCCAAATTTTCCTTGCGTGAGGTACGTACTCCACCGATATTCAGCCCTCCAGACCCCCCTCCTCTTCCCCCTACATCAACCAAACCTTGCAGGCCTTTCCACATTCCTCAAGTCCGAGGTCGAGGTACGTGTAAATTCCAATCAATACTCTCTTTCCACATCCCTCCCATCCATACGGCAAGATGTCTTACTACTCACCTGAAAGCAAGCACCCTGGATCCCACTCTGGCTTGACCCTTCTCTCTGGACCTCCTGGATTCTAACCTTCCTCCCACTTCCTTCTTCTCTATTTCCTGATATCCGATCTTGATTTCCATAGCTTGAAATGAATACAAATACAACTTTTACCTGACTCATTGATTTCTTAAATGTGCTTCGATGCGTATGATTTTATCGGATATGTCGAGCTCGAAGTCTTTACTATACAGTTCAAGCAAGTGCTCATTTAGAAAAATTCTTTTCTTTAATTATGTCGAGAAATCAAAAAGAGGAAAGAGAGTTTGAACGATATGTAAGAGTTGGTAGATTTAATTTTTATCTAATTTTGTTCTATAAAATTATATTTCTTAAGCTAAGTTGGGAAATAGAAATAAAGATATTTATTCACTGTATAAATACGTAGGTGTTGACTTAAGTACTTTGGTTACTAAGTAAGAGATATAGAAATAGTAAAAATTTGAATCGGAAAACAATTCTTACTAGACTTTTTCCCTTGCCTCTTCTTTGCCTGATATCTATTTTCTTGTTTTAAAAACCTGGAGAGATGAAGTTATAATAAAACGTAGCAGTCTTCACTTGAAGCTTTTTTGTATGGTTTTCTCTTTTGGAGTTAATCTTATGATTTTACAAACAAGGCACACTTATTAATATTATTGGAAGTAGTAAGATAAATATATAAGAGAGAAAGTACAACTTGGTCCCGGGGAATTAGCGAGTATCAAGTTGCGAGATGCAACAAAAATAGCCTCACTACACTTCTACTTCACCTCTGCCGGTTTGCAATCCGAGAAATCTAGAGACTGCGTGGCAACGAAATTTACAGTCTAAGAGGCTGTTGAGCAACTGTCAACTTGCCTTTTACCCCCCGTTTCAACTGCTGAGAATTTGCGATGTGCAACAAAACCAACTAGAGGCTTCCGCTCTACCCGCTTAGACTTCGGAGCAACTGCTAATTTTGAGAACAGCATCTACTCGTTCAGTTAGCGAGCTTACCAGGCTTCAAGAGACTGCAAGTATGATGTGCAACCGATTCAAAGAACAGTATTCACTTCATCGCCTAAAGTGCCAGTTGAAGCTGCTGGGCAACTGCAAAAGTAGCATGTGTACTCTACAATAGAGTAAAAAAAAAGCTCGAGACTCTTGAAGTTGAACTATTTGAATAACTGCAAAACGTGCGGCACCAACTTCCAAATAGAAACTGCAAAGCAACTGCTTACACTCTCGATACTCGACCAGCATGCCGTTGGAGGACTGCTAAAGAAGTGCGATGTGCAACAAAATTATTCCTACAATCTATAGAATCTGCAGACTGTTGACCAACTGTCAACACTCTACAGACAGGCCGCTGATCAGTAATCAACTATTGAAAAGTGTGATATGCAACAAAATTGCTCTACAGCCTACATAAGAAAATTCAGAGACTGCCGAACAACTCTACAGCCCGTTTAGCAACTGCTCGCCCTCATATTCACCACTTTATATTCCAGTTTACAGTTTAGGACACCGTTGAGCAACTGCGAAAGGTGCGAAGTGCAACAGAACTTTAGTATTCCACTAGTACCTTCGTCTGTAGTAGAGTAGTTTGTGTTCACGCTGGATTAATGTAACTATTCTCGAACAATATAATTTAATAGCTTATTTTACTAGACCTCCTTCTTAATACTCTGAAGTCGTAACGTAGTCAGTCAATTGCGTAATTAGTGAATAAAGTATACCATAACAAAGTTTTAAACCACGCTACATATCACTAAAACCCAAGAATTAGCGATTGGAAAAGCTCCAGCAAAACAGACTTTGTTTTTTAAAAGTATTTCTCAAACCCCTTCTTGCCTGGAACTCATAACCAACCTCAGAATCGATAATTGGACGCTAGCAGCTCCGATCAGTTTTCAAATATGGTGACTAAAAAGGAACCACATCCTCATGTCTAGTATCAAACCATCCATCCCCAGTTCCCCAAAACCCCATTTACCCTTCAAGACCACTCAATTCCACCACGCTATCGATTCCTAGCAACCCATTCATCCAGACGACCTTGCAAAGGAAAAGGCGGCGCCTCAAACTTCTCCACAGCAGCGCTCCTCAACCAAAGCCCCTTCGCAGCCTCATTATTCTGAGGATGAGAAGGAACAAGTAACTCAACCATTGGAGCATCAGCAAACATAACAGCAGTAGGTTTCTCCAAAGAAATCTTCACATTCGGGAAATCCCACATCTCGTCCGAGTCTTGGGCATCTAGGTGGGTGTAGGGAATGATGAAGCAGGAGATGATTCTCTCGCCTAGATGTTTGGCTAGGGATTCTAGGGTTTTGAAGGAAGATTCTTCGATTGTCTAGAAAGTGTTAGGAAGGGATAAGATGGAGATGAGGGGGAGGGAGGAGTACCTTGAAGACTATTTGTTCGAGCTCGTTGTAGACATCTGCTCTCTTGGTCCAGGGTTCGATTTCGATATTCGCAATAACAATTTGTTTCGCTAGTCGCTCATTGGGATTTACCCCAATCAGGGTCGGAATCTTCAGATCATGCAGTCCCAAAACCAGCGAAAGATGTCTCCCCCGTTGACCATTCCGTTCATAAAAAGTAGACTGCGTAAAACTGACTCCCGACCCTAGTAACGAAGCTTTGGGTAGCACAACTCGAATCTCCAAGCAACTCATCATCTCAGGCTTAAGCAGCGGCAAAATATGACTCTGCGACACATTCTCCACAGCACTAAAGCTAGTCAAAAAGAAGTGAATGCTATCCACAAGAAAACAAAGCGGCCGCGTCTTCTTCTCATCCGTTCGGAAACTTATTGGCAGTGATTGTGAGGGGAGACCAGAGAATAAGCGGCAAGTGTCTAGGACTGCTTTACTCAGACTCCCATAGTGAACTGTACTATTGGTGACTTCATCCTGGGCTGACGCCGATTCGAAGGCGTGTCGTAGAAATACAGAAACGGATATCAGAACTGGTTGTTCTTTTTCGTAACGGCCCCAGGCGTCTCGGGCTACTTTGAGGGAGGTTTGTAGGTTTCTGACTCGGATTTTGGCTGGTGGTTGGCCGACGATGGTTTGTAGTTCCCAGGACGGCAGTAGCGGAGACTTTTCCTCATTCGCCGCATCCATTTTGGGTTTGTTGGTGAAGTGAGTCTGGCTGAACAGTGCTGAGAGTACTCGAAAGCTGAGATGCGTATACCTCGTAGAATAGAGAGGGCCGAAACGAATGTTATTTCCTTCAAGAGGTACTGGGAGTTGAGCTTGCGCTTGAAAGTCAAAATGGGATGCGCCAAATTGTGGGCAATC
Organism: Hymenoscyphus fructigenus; assembly: GCA_001414455.1. NCBI lineage: Eukaryota > Fungi > Ascomycota > Leotiomycetes > Helotiales > Helotiaceae > Hymenoscyphus > Hymenoscyphus fructigenus. Next base: position 224,837 of record LKUV01000017.1, read on the forward strand.
ACATGACCAACTTTTACTTGAAGCCGAAAAGAAGAAGGAAATATTGTTAGTATTGAAGTCTTTTGGCAAGCGAAGAAGAAGGGGGAACTACGTGGTGGCGTTGTTTTTCAAGAGGGTTTCATCATCAGCCGGTACTAAATCGCAAGATATCAAACACTCAAAGAAACAGCAACATTGGGGCAGCTTATTACTATCCATCACAAAGTAAATTTTACATACCAGTGGACACCCCCTCAAACGAGGGCTGGTATCCAGATCCCAAAGTCGGTCTAAGGTGAAGCTATCTTCAAAGGCTGATAATGACTAGCCAGCCGCGAACCCACGTACTCCAAACTAAACAGACCAGAGCGCCACGCTAAATTTTCCCAACCCCAATCCCTATCAAAATATTATACTATCCCACAGTTATTTCTTCGTTTCTTTCATTTCTTTTGTGCATGGGGGACAAATCCATGTGCCGACTGGTTCGCTCTTTAGTCCAACGCAAGTCCAATGGAACCACTCAAATGGACAATTTTCCCTATCGCAGGCCACCATGTCGCCGTAACTAACACTTTGACATGTGCAGTATTTCTTATCGTCGGCACCATCGTCTTCATCGAGATCAGCCATTTCTTCATCTCCATCAACATGCCTGCCGGTCGACATACCATTTTCATCTTCTTCTTCTCCCGACCCTGATTCCGCATCACTCAATTCGCTGTCGTTCGAGGCAGATGGCGAGTTCTTGTTTCCGGTACGCTTGACACGACTAAGACCCGATTTCGAAGGTTTGGCCTTCCGTGGAGCTCCACTTTGTCTACTTCCTTGAGGCGCAACTTTCTTGGTTGCGGCTTTCTGTGATGCCCTTGGACCAGCACTTCCAGCTCTACCCAAAGTTGGCGTTCCAGCTCTGGGTGTACCGGGAGTCATCGAGGCATGACGAGCAAGACCACTTGGTGGAAGTACAATATTGGTGTTCAGTCTTTGTCTCTTATTTGCAGCACCCAACGATGACTCTCGCGCTTGTCGGTTGAGCAATATAGGGGCCGCTGGAGTTGCTGGTGCAGATGAGTGAGCAGCAGAACCACTGGATTGGCGAACTTGTGCATGACCAGGTAATCGTTGAGGGTATTGATTCGGATGCCGAGTGTGTACTGGTGTAGCTGAATTAGGTATTTGGCTTAGAGGCATGACGGCAGGTTCTGCACGAGCAGGGACGACGCGTTGTTGTTCTTGGGGTCGAAGTAGTGATGGGAGGTCTTTATCGACGGAGAGTTCCCCTCTGTCCTGCAAGTCCTTGATGTGCCTATCGATGATCTTCGTATGTTTATCCAGCTTTTCTTGTGCCTTCTGTGCCAACGCGACTTTTTCTTCTTGGAGCACTTGAGCTTTGTCATAGTTCTCCAAGATGGCCTTGCTGAGTTGTTCCTCTCGAGGGTTGGGCACATGGCCGCCGTTGATTCGAATCCATTTTTGGATCTGGCTATCGCATTTGTTGATGTTGGTGAGGCAATACTGCATCTGTTTGTCCTTCTCCCCGATCTCCTCGTTCATGAAAGCTATTTCATGGTGTAGATTGGCCGCTCGGTTGGTCCACTCGTCAAGCACGGCAGCGGCATCTTGATGCTCGACTTGCGGCATCCTTCCGCGATTGAAATCGATGGAGAGATCGTCTCTGGGCATGATTGTTAATGGCGTTGCGGTTTCAAGGCTCACAGTGCGCCAAACAAAAAAGGGTTCAAGAACTCAAGGGACAGAAGTGGTACAGTTAAAGTACGGAGAGTTGAACTTGAAATGCTGGCAGGTCGCACAGTGTAGTGTCGCTGCTCAGTGCTCAGTGCAATGCTCACCTCAAAGAATAATTTTAGGCTTCCCCGCCTCGCGCTTGCCTGGCCTGGTTAAGTGGGTGCTGAGCCCTTGCCCTGTCTCGCGTTTCGTTTCTTGGATGGGGTGATTAACCTGCTGAGATGGAAATTAGAAGGCAGGGGACAAATAGCGAGAGCGTTGTTGTGGAGGTGATGAAATGGTGAGTGGCGCCTTCCCTTCAGAAGACGCTCCCAGCCAGGCTAGACATTGTGTTTTGCCGACCTCGGCAGCGCTAGGGGGCACTATCGGCTCAGCCTTGTTGACGCGCTTCTGTCCCTCTCCTCAACTCAGAGCCTTGTCTCTGGTTCAGTCCCGCACATCTCCAGCCTCCTCCCACTTCAACAACACCAACACCGTCAACCTTTGGTACAATTTGTTTGCCACCTTACAACATCACTTTAGAAACCGCTTCCAGAACTTTCGATACTACCATCACTAAAAACCCACCCATTTCGGTTGGGTCTAGTACACCCTCTGCGACAACAGAAACAAGCTTCACTCCAACTTCTGCCCTCTGTTGAGATGTCTTTGGTCGCATTGCTTCCATGAATGTTGGCAACGACGGCAGTTCTAGCTTAAGACTCCCAGTCAAGTCTAAGCAGCTTTTCAGTTGAAAACTTCTTGACTATCCAACTTCTTCGTCAATACGACAGCCTCCCCCTAGACCGGTGAACTTTGGTGAACTTTGGTTCTTCAGCCTGCGATCACCAACTTGTACCTCAAAACTCTCAAACTTCAATCAATATTCCTCTGATCCTCAAGCACATATACCAAAAGACTGCGAAGAACCTCTCACAATGCCATTCAACAACGATATTGTCCAGGAATACTGGCATCCACTGGGCCAGCAAGGAGACGCCGAGAATGCGGAATTATTAAAACACGTTACAAATCAAATACAAGCAAATGGAATTGTTCGACCAATGGGTTACAACGTATCATGGCACTCAAATCCAGATATCGAAAAGCATCATTTTGGGCATGCGCATCCAATGAAGCCTTGGCGACTAACTCTGGCGAAAGGGTTGATTATGTCATATGGAATGCATGCTGCCATGAATACCTATGTCTCAAGACAAGCCACAAGAGAAGAATTGGAGGACTTTCATAGTGACGAATATCTCGAATACCTAAAATCGGCCAAGGTCGCAGCTCCGAATGACGATGTCCCACAGGACTTCAATCTTGGTGGATCAGATTGCCCTATTTTTGAAGGATTGTTCAACTACTGTTCGATGTATGCTGGGGCCTCAATTGATGCTGCACGGAAACTTTGCAACAATGAATCTGATATTGCGATCAACTGGTCTGGAGGCCTACACCACGCCAAAAAAGCTGAAGCATCGGGATTCTGCTATGTCAACGATATTGTTCTAGCAATACTGCAATTGCTGAGAAAGCACCCTCGGGTATTATATATCGATATCGACGTCCATCATGGAGATGGTGTCGAAGAAGCATTTTGGTCAACGGACCGAGTAATGACGCTTTCCATCCACAAATACGACGGGTTGAATTTCTTCCCTGGAACCGGAGATCTCGATAGAACAGGACCAGACAGCGAAGAAAACCCAGGCGCCCACCATGCCATCAACGTCCCTCTAGCCGACGGTATCGACGACGAACAATACGTTTGGCTCTTCAAAACCATTGTAGGAATGTGTGTTGAACGCTTCCAACCGACAGCAATAGTATTACAATGCGGCGCCGATTCTCTAGCGGGAGATAGATTAGGTCGATTCAACGTTCAAGTCCAAGGTCATGGAGCTTGTGTTTCCTACTGCAAATCACTCAACATACCCCTTCTTCTCGTCGGTGGAGGTGGTTACACACCTCGAAATGTGGCGCGAGCATGGGCACATGAAACCAGCATTGCAATTGGCTGTGATTCCACTTTGGATCCCATAATTCCTATGCATACACCATACAGACAACACTTCCGTTACGACACGATATTCCCTACCTTGGAACAGATCTTGGCTGGCGACAATCGACCAAATAGAAACTCGGATAAGAAGGTTCGAGAGATTGTTGCGTCGATTACGGAGCAACTTCGTTTTGTCAATTGCGCTCCAAGTGTGCAGAGTATCAGTATACCACCTGATCTTACGGCTTTCAAGGACGATGTGGAGGATCGATTGAGGGAGGAGAGGGAAGAGTATGACAAGGAGACGAGACGAAATAAAGAGCAAGGTCTTGGTGTGCCTATGGAGTATTGAGATGTTTTTTGTGATTTCAGGCACCTTTTTGCGGCGTACAGGTACAACATCCATGGCGTTCTAATAGGAAAAGAAGACAGTCTTACGGATGTAAATACCAGCGATACTAAATAATCGAATGTCGAACCATGATACGAATTTTGAAACCCATGAAAGGAAAAGAAAGTTCTGTCTGGAACTTTGATCTATTTGATCTAGTCTAATTTCAGTAAAATCTCGCTCACTATATAATGCAACGCTAAGCCATTTATGCAACGCTTGCTCTGTTAGATATTTGCCATCGCCAATTTTGAGATCTGGACCCATTTTTTGAAAACTCCATTTGCCAGCCTAGGTGCCTTTCCACTAAAAGCAAAGACTTTCATTCTGACCGAAATGCCGTCGTCGATTTTCAACCCAATTCTAAACTCCATTGGCGCCACTACCCTGAAAAAAAATCAAAGATTCTCGGCTCGTCGACTTAATGGTATATCACCATTCGTTATCTCTCGTACAAACTGGGGATCCGGATCGAAGAGCATGACATGGAAATGTTCGACCCCACGAACGGATTTCAAGCTACTCCAGTTTTTGAACCATATCACCTGCGAATGGTTAATTGATATTCTTTTCAATACCTTCTCTCCATCCCACTCCACAATGTTCTTCACCTCGTCAAGGAAAAAGAGAGATAGAAGGGAAACTCACGTTTTCCTTTCCCACCCCTCCAAAAAACCTCCCCACAAATTCCTCTATAACTTCTTTCACATCCCCCCTCAACAACCCCGTCTCCTCATCATCCTTAAGTTCGAATTTCGTCCAAACAACCAGATGTACGATCCGCTCATCGATTCCATACGGCCAATCATTCCATAAAATCTTCCAATCGTTCTCCTCCTCAAACATTTCTTTCCCCAACGCCTTCAATCCCCCATTTTCATCCACTGATTGCTCCCAACCCAAACGTTCGGAGAGAATAAAACTCATGATGGAACCATATTTCTTTTTCAAAAGGTGTATAAACTGTAAATACCGTCTCAACTCAAGGGGTTGCCGTTGGAAGGCTCCAAGGTTGTTGGTATGGACTAGGGTGCGACATTCGGGCCAAGTCAGGGTGTGGTATTGAGATGAGGGCGTTGCGAGGATAGATTGGTCCTTTTGGGAGAGGTTTTGGAGGAAGGCTGGACAGAGGGGTTCTTGGAGGGAGGCTGGGATGTTGGTTTGCCAGTAGGAGAGATCGGGTTCGGGGGAGGTGGTGGTGGTGGTGGAGGATATGGCTGTGGGAGTGGGGGTTGTGCTACCCATTGCTTCGATATGGCTGGGGTTGGGCGAGGTGTGGGAGGGATGAGGATAGCCTGTTCTTGCGGATGTGTGAGGGGGGATATGCGGGTTTAGATTGAGGGGTATGTATGGCTCACTCCGTACCTTGGCGCAGAAAAGCCATCTATCTTTAGGAGTTGGTTGTTGAAGACGCAGATCAAAAGTTCGAGAGGAGGTTCAGGGAGTCTCGAGGACTCGAATTGAAGAGGTGACGATTGGAAACATGGCGAATGAAGAGACGGAATTGACTTTCGAGGTTTGTTTGGGCGGTGTAGAGTGAACAGCCTTGCGTGGTACTTGGGACGATAAGTAGCCTTGTCGGGGGAGATAGGTCCGTTTTTGCTCCGGTGTAGAGGCCGGTGCCGATGGAGGAGGAGAGGGATAAGTTCTTGAATGTTGAAGCCAATGCTTGAAGGGCGAAGACAATTTAGAAAATAGAGTTCTCAGATACAACAGGTGCTAGTTTGTCTAGTACTGAGTTAAGCTTGACCGTTTGATTCCGTCCTTGGGATCGTACGTGGGGGTAACAAACCACTGGAAGCGCCGGAGGTCGAGAATCTCTTCTATGGGGAACAAGTCACTGTTTACTAATTGTCCTCATAGAAAAAATAGACAGATGCAGCAACTGCCTGGTTTTCCGTAAGTAAAAAGAAACCCCTTTCCAAAATCCAAGATGGAAAGCACAATGTCTTGGAGAAAATGAGGCTATCGCGACGCATCAGCGATCGATTTGTACCGGCCGAGCCCGTTATTTTGTCTCAGCCCGTTGGGGCATTTCCACTGTTTGCTTTGTCCCTTTCGATCCTTTCCCCTCTCGCCCTGATTCAAAAGCTGGAAACAACTCGGAAATCAATCTACGTAAAAGGTCTCCTTTCCAGCTTTGCCTCACCAATATGAAATTCCAACCATCAAACACCAAACACCAAACACCAAACACCAAACTTCCCACGCACCTGGACTTGATATCTTCTGCCACTGCCCAGGGCCAATCATTGAGCTCCGCGCGTCTTCTTGGGAATGCCCACAAAAGCTGCCATGGAGAGTTTGTTGCCATTGTGGCCTCGTGCGGTCGGAAGCTTCGGAATTATATTTCCCTCCACGAGTAATTTCCCCTCCATCCGTAATTCGTACTCCGTACTGCCCTTCATAAAAGCTCTCGTCATAGCCTCAAGCTCATCGAGTCCTCTCTTACCCATTCTTCCCAACAGCCAGAGCAGCTAAAAAGTCGTGTATGGAACGAAAGGGTCTCTCTGCAGCACTACTCTGTAGCGCTACTCTGCAGCGCTGTAATCAAAAATCTCTACTGCAGATTTTGATATTTCCCACTGCACCTCGAGCGCCTTGGGTGAGGATATTGACAAAAACAGGGTTGACCCCCTTGCGCGGCACTCTTCTTCCCTGATCAATACAGCGCAGTACCACCCTATTCGTACACTCCCCCGGCATCAACCAAGTCCTGAATCTGACGAACGCCCCTAACCATTGGCTCTTCCATCCCAGCTCAGTGCAAGAATCAGCAAGAATCAGCAAGAATCAGCAAGATGGTGATTTGAGAACCGGGATTTTGACCAAAGCGCCCGCAGATGCTGGCAGACGGTGGGTTTTTTCCAGGGAACAAGGCCAGTCCATACCCTGGAGTGATATCGGCCTCCGCTGTTATTTGCATCCACAGCAATCCTTCTTCAGGGGGGTTTGTTGGTTGTGTTTGCTTTTTTCTCGGCAGCGATATGCTTGCGTGGAGGTGGGAGAGCGTTGCTTTATATGTAACCATGACCTCCTCCGATGTTTTGTTTGAAGTGTTTTGCAAACCTACCACACGCTTGTCGTCGTCACTCCCTACCTCAACTCTCTCTAACTCTAACTCTCACCCAAGTCACTCTTTCAAAAAGGTTTCGGTAAAAGTTGACGGATTGGATATTCGTCACCAACGAACCTTTCGCTACAACTTTCCTTCGCGGAAGCCACACGCTCGTTACACACACTTATTTACATCACGCAACACAACGCAATCAATACTTCTGTTCAACCCTCACTCATACCATCAATCACGACGGAATTTTGAGGAGGAACGACTTTCCAACTTTGCACCACTTTGAAGGAGGAAAAGGAATTCGGATGGTGCACAATTGATCAACTCCCGAGTCTTGTTTGTTTCTATTTACGCTCTCTACCACCACAAGGCTCCTCGAAGTCACAACCGCCAAAATGGGTCGCAAACCAAGATCCCAAAAGCCACACATCAACAAACCCTCTCCCCTCCAACAAGTTCATCTCACCCGTCCAATCTCAACCCTAGAAATGGAACAACCCTCCGCCGAAATGGGACTCGTGCGCGATCCACTATTCTGGAAGCGCTTCTCGACCGCAATTCACATCGCAGAGGAGGGAGGCGCGACGGAGGAACCGGCGGGACGAGGATCGAGGTCGAATAGTGGTAGTAGTGGAGGTACTTTGGGTAAAAATTACTCTTATGGGTATGTTTTCCCTTTCTCAGTTGAACTAGTGAGCGAATGTGGGATTTATACTAATGAGATACAGGGATGATTGGTTGGTGCAACAACGAAAGGACAAGAGACGCTGTCGAACGTACTGCATCAGTATCACCATCGTCGTTATGATCCTTATCGCAGGTGGCGCCATTTGTGGATGGTACTTTACCCAGAAATTCAACAAGAGCTAGGAGGGGATTTCAATATAGATATGGGAACTGCTGCATAAGCAATGTAACGATGAATATGGGGCACAGGATTTTTCTCTTGATGACAGAACAAAGATTTGGCGTTTGGGACGGACACTTGTGGCATAGATTTCGCTTCACAACATTAGAGGGATTGCCGAATGATCCGTCTATATCGATCGACCTGAAGAATACGGATATGGGTTCGAGGATAGGGGATTCGTGTGGAGGTATACTTGTAGATGGCTTTGGGATGACATAGATGGAGATATGATTGCATTGACTGAGGGATGGCCTCGAGTATGATGGTCGGGAATGGAATGGGCTTGCTCAGGCCTGAGCTTGCCTTGTGGACTTGTACATTGGAGGAAATGCAGACAAACATATGTGCAAAAAATAAAACAAGAATAATACCATGAAACTACAACTCTTCAAACCATCCATCTAAAGCCCATCCCTTGAATTTGCTGTCTTGAAATCTTGAGGGCTTCAGCACAGACCAATCCTCTACCCCTCCAGATCAGCAATTTATTTCCTTAATTGTTTCTAGTGATCAGCAATGTTCCCTTCGATATTATCGCGTCGAGTTGTCGTGGCATGGTTGACAGCGTCTTAGAATCGGGGTCTAAGACATGCAGCTCTAGCTCGACGCTGTCTCATAACAGAAGCAAGTCACCGCCTCCTGCAGGTCTCAGTGCAGCCTCCTCGATAGGCGGTCGTCCATCATAAAAGTGACAGACTCCATCCAGCTCTCTCTCTCTCTTTCCTCTGCAGAAGAGTATTTCCTCTCAGCTGGTGGGCATCTCCAAATATATACACCAAACCACTCACCTTCTCCCCCTCCCATCAACGACCGGAGGTAAAAGAGAGGCGGGGGACGCTTCCTCGCTATAAATTACCCCATCCGTCCATCGTCCACCTTACACCACATAAAAACCCTCCGATTCTTCGTGAACTGACCTGTAGCATACTGGAAAATACGAGAGACGAGGAGCTGAATTTGAGCTGTGCTGACCTGCATAGGTAGGTATGAGATGGTATCTACAATAGGATATTTCCTGGGGTGAGCTGGTGAGCTGGTGAGCTAGATCGCGGTTTCTTACCAGTTTCCAGCGAGGCAGCAGACGGGAATTTCCTGATTGAGTAGAAAGAGACGAGGGTGCGATGTGCAACAAAAATATTTTTCATTTCTTGGGGTTTTGATTTGGGTGCTGGATTCTCGAGAGCTGGAGGGTGGATGCTTCCTGACTTCCATTTGTTTGGAAGGGATGACCGGAACCTAAGCCGGAGGGGTGTCCCCGCTTGTCGAGCAGGAAGTACTTTCCAGGCCAGAGATTTGAAGGCCGAAGAGCTCTTTCCTTTGGCATTGGTTCTTCGGCTTGTTCGGGAGGTACCTTCCTTGTTTTTTTGTTCTAATTGTGGTGTTTGGTTTGGGTTTGGGTTTAAGGAGGGAGCATTTGTTTGATGGTTCCAGGTTGTCCCTTCCCAAGGACGATAATGAAGACGAGAATCTATTGATAGTCTGGCTGGTCTAAATTGCTTAGAGCTGTTTATATCTTTTCCTGTCTCTGTCGCCGTTTTTCCCCCTATTGAAGACCCCTCGATGTTGTTCCCATTTTTTGAAGGGACTGTCGCTAGAGAGTACTTGCTGGTCACGATGAATGGGGGCTTGGTGGTAAACTATCTCTACCTAGCTCCTTTTTTCTTTCTTTCTATCATTTGGTTGTTCACGGGCAGGCGTGATTTAGTAGTCGGATTTTTGTGGAATCTTAAGTCTTGAAAGAGGTGCCTTCCACGATGTAGCTGCAATACTGTATTTTCTAGTGCTTTGGCGTCTTGTCGTTTTTGTTTGAGCCTTGTGGGGCTCGAAAGCTCTTTCCTTGTACTTGTTTTCTTCCCTTTTAGATTGGGTTGGGGTTCCTCGAGAGGAATTGCCGTGTTTACCCTTTGGACTTTGGTTCAAGGAAGGAGCAATCGGCGAATTTGCTGTCGGTACAGGTTGTCGATGGTTGTCCTGTCCATTTTGGAAAGTCACGATGAAAAGTCTTGATGTAGGTCGCGATTAGAGGGCATGATAGGAAACTACGATGGGAACGATCGACTTAACAATCATATTTAGGTTCACTTGGATTGTTGTTCCCCTTACAACTCTCTTCTTGTCTTCAGTTTTTGGGGCATTCGGCTTGTTGGGGGTAGTTCATTTGCTCGTGGTGGTGACTTTGGGTTCTCTGAAGGAGCAACTGGCCAGCTCGCTGCCAGAAGTTAAACTCTCCAGGGAAATCCTAAAGCCAAAAGATCTGCAGAATAAAAGTTGCACTATCTTTGATTCTACGTTTTTTGGGAGCTTAAGCTCACTCTCGGAAACCCATTTTCTGTTGCGGTGTTTTATGATGAGTTGGATACTGGGAGTTGAATGCGATCGAGTTGCCTTCTGAATATCAATGGGCGCTTTTATTGAAGATGCTCTTATTATTTGATTGGCGAAGGATTCCACACCTCAGCATACAAGCTTTATCGGGGTCGGGTAACATACCATTGTCCGAAGGCGAAGATTTGCATTATATCAATTTCACGGTGGCCCAATTGTTTTCATCTTCAATCGCTTTCCTACCTTCATCACCCTTTACAAACATCCACCCAACCCTCTCACTGTCACTCTCCAGTTTCCGTACAACCAACCCAAAAAATCTGTCAAAAGATAAGCGCATTGATTTTGGAGGCTGTTACTCACTACCAATATTTTGTTCGACCGCTGGGTCCTTCTTTTTGGCTATGTATTTTAGAGTAACCACTTCAAGACCCCAATCACGCCACTTTCCCGACTCCGCGATATGGCTATTGTCAAACATTACGTTTCGGCCTCCTTTTTTATCACTGTAAAATGTGCGCATTCTTGGATCGGGTGTGCGCCCTGCCCACCGCGCCCTGGCGTCAATCTCAAGGCGCTCAGTCTTGCTAGGAACCAGACTCAGAATAGGGGCACGTACATGCAGCTAGGCACTGGCAACTTCACCGTAAGGGTTGGTCTCTACCTTGTGTTCAACATTCCATCCTACAACTTTTGCAATATTTTTTTCCCTGGAAGGAGTTCGCAGTCGTGGCAATGTCTTCGCAGCTCGCCCAATTCCAACTCGGCCCTATGTACTCAATCGCTACTTTCCGGGTCGATCGAGACCATTGCCACGATAGCCCAGAGATCAAGTCGGTGCTCCAGAGACCAGCCACATATTGCGCTTTCAGTCCTTTCCCAAACACTTTCGCCAAGCCACTCATAGCGGGGAGCGCATAAGTTTTCTTGGTGAGCAATCGATGAAAGTACACATACACTAAATCGTCCCAGGGAAAGATATCAGCAGCTCGAATGCCGCAATAACGCTCTTTTATGCCACAACCATCTTCACTTACTATTCCATGATTGCATTCAAAGTACATTTGCCAAGTGTTGTAATGTAACACTCGCTTTGCCAACACCCGCTCCTGCAGCGCTCACCCGCGCTAGGTAAGAGGCTCGTCTTTAAACTCCCCAAAGAAAATGCCCATTTCATCGCGAAGATATAAAGTCACCGCATCTAGACAACTTGCTTGCTCATCTAGGTCGACTAAACCCCTACGTGATGTTCGCAGGTTAAAACATCCCGCCGAGCTGTCTTGAGCATGACTGGCGACGACTACAATGTAGGCATTTGAGTAAACTTCAGTCATACAAGCTGACTCCCGGGCCCACATCACCCTGGAAGATACAGAGACTGTCGACCCACAGGTAGTTGATTGCAAGGTGTCTTGCAATGGTTACGGCGTCAAGAATTGTTTTCGGAAGGTGAAAGATATCAATTCCCCGCTTCCTTTCCTCGGTAGTCTCTCTTGTGGTAGTGAACTGTTTGGATGATTCCTAACAATACGACAAGCAAGCGTACCTTCCGAATAAGCCAGCTGAATCTATCAGCTTTATATTTTTTCCTGGGGTGCCGACTTCGAGCACGCGAGTAGGCAGTAAAGTGCTGCCTTCAGAGCAACCATCGTGGTTTTTGACGCAGTCTTTCAACCAAGATGCTGCTACTTCAAGATTATTCAGGGAACCTGAATTCGTGTCGAATCGCCGCATATGGGCCCGTCCCGTCGAGTCTGGCAGCAATTAGCAACTTGTCCTACATTCAATTACGGTACGGGACGAACCTGGTTCAGCATTAAAGCCTACACCTGCCATCACGTATATACAAGAATAGCTTATGAGCGAGCGAACAAGCACGAGAACCCCCGGCGCCTTTGAGAATCTTTTCGTTAACCACAATTTTTGACCAGTACCCGGGAGGGGATACCAGGATTTAGTATATTCAATAAAGGCTAGGTCATGGACAGCGGCATGACGATAATGATTGAACCACGCTTTTACCCCTCCTTGAACAACAGCACATAAGGTACAAGACGGCGCAGAAGCATCAAGGGCATCGAAGCTCTCGTGGTAGGGAAACCCGATGGGATCTTCGAATGGCACCTCTTTATTTTTCACGAGCTTGACTATATCCTGTGGTAATCCAATGGCCGATGCTTTATCTGCTGGGGGAGGGAACTGAAGGGGATTGAGAGGCAGCGAGGGCAAAGAGACATGGTTTATGCGGAGGTGCCACAGGATCTGGATTTGGGTAGACTAATCCAATAACTTGATTGGAATCTTAGAGATGATATATGCAAATGTAGATAACGATCGCGATGCAATAAAGTTCAAGTTCGCTCTCGCTGCGTGATATTGCTTCTTACTAAGACCTGTCCTCGACATGGACATAAAAGCGGCAGTAAATTTGTGCCGTTACTTTAACTATTCAGAATACGTTCAAGAAGATCCTAACAGATTAACTTACAACTAGAAAAAAGATCCAAAAGAGTAGAATTATTTATCGTATAATTTAAAGTTGGGTAATTTACTTGATCTAACTAATTAAAATAATGTAAAAAAGAACGTTGCTTAACTCGATAATTCAAGCGAATTGGAACAGCTCTTGGGGAAAACACTTTCTGAAATCCTAAATTGAATTTATCTAGAAGTTTATAATGATGTCTGGGGCAGGTGTTAACCCGAAGTATTTAACCTACTGCTGCTTTTATTGTACACCACGAGCGGTCTCAGGGGTGCGATCATGTCGGCTTCCGTGTGGGGAAAGGAGGGGTTGAACCTCTGGAGCTTTTAAGATGGACACAGGAAAGAGTTTGTTAACTGATTATGTGATAAGGTAGGCTGGAACTTACAACTAAACAGGAACCATTTTCATCTTTTCATCTCTTCATCCCAATTTCCAAAGTGGCACAAACACTGGACGAACAGCGAGGTTCTTCCTTCCACCCGCAAGAAATCCGGGTCTCCGAGCCGACCGACGAAAAGTTATGCTCGGAAAGGAACTCCTCCGTCCTTACTTTGCGAAATGCAACAAATTCCTCTTTTATATTTTTCGACGGAGTACGTACTCTTTCTTGCCTCGATATTCCTTACAAAGGTGTTGCCAGCACATCGAAAAATTTAAATATAGAATCCTGGAGGATGGGAAGGGTGACGGAATGACGGAGCTTGTCTCCTAAGAAAGCGTCCCGAACCGCTTCCGATGTGTGCTGTCCGTTCGTATTACTGGAATGGGAGGACTCCGTGGTGGGTTGCGAAGTGCAACAGAGTGTGAGATTTTTACTTTTTTGTGAGAAAAGAAAAGCTTCTTTGGGTTCTTGGGAGGGGATTGGTGATTTTATCGTTTGAGGGAGTCGGAGGCTTATGGATGGGGTTGTCAGGCCGAGGGCTGAACTTTGGGCGGATTTCACTTGAGCTGAGGGTCCGGTTGCGAGTTACTGGATGAGGGTGTTCCGATGATAGTGCGACTTGCAACGAAATCTTTGCATGCTTTTCTTAGGGGGAGATTAAGAGATGTATTTGGGTCCTTAGGATGGGATATTATGTTGCTTTTTGTTCTCTTCACGTATGGTTTGATCATCGGATTTCAGAGCAGGAGATAACGCCGTAAAACTTCCATCAAAACTCGACCTCCACCGAAAAACCCGCAGGTTTCGAGACGGGAACCAATTGCCTGCTAATAAATCCCCTAGAATCTTTGGTTTATTTTTCCAATCTTATCTCAAGGCTTGCGAGGTTGTGAGGTAGCCACTCGGATCGCTTATTTGGAAATGGCAAAACAGTATTGCTAGATAGTAGAACCAAAGGCGTTCATGAAACTTATTCATGGCCTTTCTTCCAGTGTCATTATTTTGATTACAAACGAGATATAGTGCACTAAATTCCATTTTGGGGATAGAGATCTTCGCGATCGATGGCATGACAAGCACAAGGTGCTTCTTGGTATGACCTCCCCTCGAACAGATACGGCGAGACTAATGGCACTTTAGGAAGTGTATGGTTACTTTTGTAGAACATACGGAGGATTGGGCTCACCTCATTACGTTTCCTTGAACTTAGTTAATCAGACTCCAGATAAAGTGTACTTACTCCTGTGGAACAACTGAAAGTGCGATCTTCCTCCCGGCGATCACCACGTATGCTGATCTCACTTATATATATGATTGGATTTCCATTCGTTTAGTTCCAAATATTACTTTCTTAACTCATGGTTTTCCACCGACACCATGAATATACACCATGAAATTATTCTTCACTTTCGCTTTTTCTAATCTGCTTGGGTACGGGTTTTCTGAACCCCTTCATCAATTAACGAACCATGAGGTTGGATGTGACACAGAAGGTTTCCCTGGCCTTCCTGGCGTGGAATACCATTGGAAGTTTCGGGCATAGCGAACCCATTCCAGATTACAGTGGTTCCTCAGTCTGACCCCACCGACACATGGCGTCTCGATTTGACTCCTCCTGCGGCTCGATCCGGGACAAATGGGACTCAGAAGGCCGAACTTACTTTCCCCAGCTTTGAAGCTACCTATTTCAATCTCCGCAATGGCACCCTATACGCGAACTCCAGTAGTCAATATGCTACAGTCAGGTACAGTCCATTAATACTACAATTTAGAACTTCTCTAAAGGAACTCCGGGCGCTCCCACAAAAAGCAAACTAGTGGCTCATGCTCGCTTAAGTTGTCGTGATAAAAGATTGACATATGAATTGGAATTTACAAAGTATTTTAGTATGTAACTTGTCTCTGTAGAAATGGAAATCGTTACTCATTGTTCAACAGAGAGAAATGTGAGAGAGAGAAGTAAACCTGTTTCAGGTTTTGCTCCTGACTTGGAACCGGGTGGAAGCATTTATCCTTTTCGTCTTAGTAAGTTACCTTAAAGGTTTTTGTATTGAGTTGCTACTGACATGTATTAAACAGCCGAGGATCTAGCCAAGGATCTTGCCCATCTGGTTTTTGACTATGTGCCTTCTTCTGACACCGATGAGAATGGTGGGAAAGTAGACTTGAAATAAGATATTCTCGATATAGAGACTAGTTTGGCATCATGCATCTGAGTTAGAGCTAGCGGAGGCATATATCTTGGATAATCTATGTAAGCATTCGCTCTTGAGATACTTGGAAATACAATTCAATTATCAAACAGACCATTCTCATGCTAAAGGTGTTTTTGTTGTAGTATTTGAATGAGAATTCCGTATCTAGCTACCTGGCAGATAGCTTGGGTGCTACCTACCTTGAGGGAGGAGCCCTAAGCTTTTGGGAGATTTGCAGCTTAACATCGAATCTGGCCGAATATGGCTTTCTCTTCTATTTCCGACAAGTGCTTGGATGTTATTTTGCTTTCCTTTCTCTTGGGCGTTTGATTTCAAGGTTGATGGTCCTCCGTGTCTTTCCGGCCAAGTGCTCCAACCGATTCTTTTCTGCTTATACCAATTCTATTTCTAGTCAGTAGAACGATTTGAATGAATTGAGAAACTTACAGAATTTGCGACTTTACATTCAATCCGCAATACATTAAGAATAGCAGTGGAAAAATCTTCCGGTTGTACCTGCCTACTTAGTTCGTTGTTCCAACTTTCTAGGGTAATTCAAGTAAATTATCCGAAGTAATTAGAACAATTAGAAAACAACCCAGAAAGATACGGGTCAGTACATCGGACCAAGAGTCACCTCTTTACTATTACTTTTAGGATATGTTGGCATTTCTGTATGATGGCTGCCTGTAGCAGACGGAATAAGGGTTACATTTTCCTGAATCGGGAACTCCCTTACCCGAGAGCGACTTGCAACAAATTTGTTTCCCTTGACGAAAAGTTTCCTTTCATTCCGGTAATATAAATGCTTCTCAGCCGCTGCTGACTCTTATTCATAGCTGGAGATTATTTTGTACGTACATAGAGACAAAGTATCATCTTCCTTCCGCCGTTGACTGGCTGAAACAAATTTGCCGTCCCGTGGCCCTCTCCGGATTTGCCACAGCACGTGTTGTAAGCTTACATAGGCATCGCTTACAGCACATCAACCCGTCTGGATCTCCCGGTTCTTTAAATTATTATTCTGTATACTTCACCGGAACTGATACTTTCCGATTTTCTGCGAAGTGCAACGAATTGTTTTCTTGTCCAGAATTGAGCTCAGCTTACCTCTAAAAGGAAGTACTCCTCTCCACCTGTATTGCCCCGGGGGCGAGGTTCACGTCTTCAACCGTTCGCCAATCCTTACCCTTCTCATTTCTACATAACATTTTCTCGGATGGGGACCGACCCGACATAAATCACGACGTGCAACGAAAAGATATCTCGGGTTAAAGCTGCTGTTATCCATATATTACCTTCCACTTCTTGGGAAGCTCCTTGGTCTTTCATTGGTTTCCCTCCCTATCGATTCCACGGCACATGTCTTGTCATCCGCTTCCCAGCCTTCTCTTCAACAATCACCCCACCATGATATCGGAAACGACGCTTTCCGATTTTTTGCGATATGCAACGAAAAGTCTTCAGCATACTGGATCTGTTATCTTGCATACATAAATCTTTATTATTTCCTTTCCGTCGAATTTGGTTTTATTGGAGACGGAGAATACCGAGTCACGAGTGTGATATGTTTCCATCTGACTGCGTTTCCCCTACCAATGGACCCCACCAAGATATCGGAAACGAAACGATCCGATGTACGAAGGTGCTGTCGCGAATTACCAGTTCATCGGAAATGTCCCAGTCGAGTGTCTTGCATATATCAGCTTATTTGTTTCCGTTGTTTCATTGGTTTGGATTTTAAGATGTCACATTTTTGGGGCGGGGGAGAAAAGGATATTGTTCAATTGTCGGATGGTGACTGTTCCGAATAGTTGCGAATTGCAACAAAGTTTAGGTTTGGATTGGAAATATCTATATCTGGTGTATTGCATGTCAGCTTATTTGTTTATATTGTCTCCTTCTTTATTCGGATTTTTCCCCGACTTCGTGTTGAAGTACTCCCTTCAACAGGTGCCGAAGAACACAACCAAGTAGCTGAGAAGCATGGTGGACTTAACTTTCTACTCGAACATGCTCGATTACTTCTCTTGGGTATTACCACGTTGTAATCAACTCATTTGCGGGCGTTGTTTATTCATGCTTGAAGTAGTGTTTACATTTACGCAAAGGGCCTGGTTGTCAGTATTGGATAGGTGTGGCAAAGACTGCCTTGTTCAATAAAAGCAGCCAATTCTTAAATCAATCATTCTCTTTGCTGTATACTCCAAGGCATAATGTTGTATCATCTCTTTCTTCCTCTGAACAGTTGCATTTATCGAAACATATCAGAGATTCTGCACCATCACACCGTTGAACTCCTTGCCTACAGAATATCTCCTAGATATCAGCCCAACGAAAATACTTGAAACTTCCAATTGGTCTCTTTACGTGACACAAGCCTCAATGCAACCCCAGTGCCCTCTTTATATCGGCAAGCTGAACTGCCGAAAAGTTGCGAAATGCAATGAATCTTCTTCCGCCCTTTCTATTAGTTCTCGGTTATCAATAAGCTCGTTGACATCGACAATTCCTTCCCCGATCCGTCTATACATTCTATTTCCCCTTTTGTTCTCTACAACCCACGTTTTTTAAAGTGGGCTGAGGAGCTTATTCGCTTCCTTCAGCTCGGAAACCAAAACTTCCGGATCATTGCGAGGTGCAACCAACGGTTATTTTTCGCTGGAGATTCCATTGTATTGTTGTTGGTGGCTCGGCACCAGTAGTGTGGGATTGCGGCTGAGTGGTGGAGAGTTCCTCCGTGGCTCACTTTGTTAATTTATATTGGGAATTTGGGGTGTGGTGCAGATGGAGGCGCGGAAGATGAGGATCCGGGAAAATGGTCGATGTGCAACAGATGAAATGGAAGCCTGTTCTGGGCTAGTGTTGTGAGAATGCGGTGAACTTTTTGATTCCTTTGGTTGCATTCATCATGAGATTGGTTTTCACGAACCTGTTCCCTCGCCGAGTTTCTTCAAAAGCACGGGATGGAGATCCAGGTAACTTACCATTTGGAATACGAGGTTGATTGTGTCTTGGAGGGCTAGTTGGTGATGCAGTCAGATTGTTGATGTAGTTCTGCCTGTTGTTGATTCGCTGCTTTGACTTGGTACCCTCTTTTTTAGGTTAGATTTTATATGGAATCTTTTGAGGGGCGCGGGAGGGGGAATATCCGTGAAAGCACGATGTGCGTGCAACAAAGTGACAAGTTTTATCTTTATAGCTTAAAGAGAGGAAAATACGGTGAGCTTTCTATTCTCATGATTTTCTGTTATCAAGAGTCTTCTTCTCTCAAAAGAGCTAGGACAATCAATCTCATATTTCTAATGAGATTAAAGTCTTTTGCTCAGCCGGCATATAATTTTACAGCTGGCGTTACATCTTTTATCTGACTCCTGGCGAATTCAAAAACGATCAAGTTGAAAGATGTCGAGGGCTCACGGTGAGGATATGGAAAGTTTGTATCATGCATGGCTCGTGAGTATTGTATTCGCATGTGCCTGGTGTTAGTTTCTTTCTTTTTCGAAGTGAGAGTAAAGATAAGAGTAGTCCTAAACCTCTCCGGGGAAAATTTAAGGTGATTTGTTATTTCACCGCTTTAGGGATGTAGTACCTCGAGAAAGTCAACTTTTTGTACACAATACATGCCTACAAGTATCGAGTTCAAGTTTGGATACATGAGCACTTGTTCGCTCCTGTCTTACTTTACATTGTGCCAATCTGTTTCAGTAATAAGTGAAATAGTGTCAAAAGTTTCGGTTAATATTTTGAAGTATCCTAGATAAGTTCGCATAATGAGAACTATTATTCTACCTTATTTATATTTATTTATTGCTATTTAACGTCAATCGGAGTCTAGATTGCGTGGTCTAGGTCCTAAAAAGTCCCAATTAGGGCACATGACGCTGGGAGGGTACCCCAGGCTACAGGAGGTGTATAAAGATATATGCAAGAGACAGTTTAAAGAGAATCTCCACTTTCGGAGAAGCTCTTATCTATAATCAGAGAAATTCAGTAGCTATGCATTTGCTGCTACTAGCTGGGCTAGTAGCACACTCTGGGAAACCACAAGGGGCAAAAACAAAGTAATAACTGTTCTGATTGGAGAGTAGAAGCCATGGTTCCTCCCTCTATTGTATGCCCATCCACCCACCAGGTACCTCCATCTTAGGTCCCGTTGAGACTCCCGCCCAACCTAAAGCACCGTAGTTATTGCTAACCGAAAGACCTCAAAGGCCTTTCCGCTTGTAAGCTTGTAGAATGAGGATTATAGTCGCATTGTTGCCTTCGTATCGAGGTTCTGGTAGAAAGGGCGCTAACTAGTAGGGAATCCGCAATGCCTCGTCTAGAACAAAGGAAATAGAACACAAAGCTATGCCTCTGTTCTTTCTGCTGCCGTGTCGCCCTCTTACAGCTCCCTTCCTTGCCAACATAACCGCCAATTCCAATACGCAGAGGTTCCCGCCTATTAGCCAGTGGCCAGTGGCCAGGGTAAACATCGCTTCTTTCCTATATAGATGGGGGACCAGTCCTTCCGTATAACCCTGCTAACCAATATCGTCGTTAGTGATAGTCATGATGAAATATCGTGGTGTTGTAGGGGGTGCCAAGAGCAGTGAAAACTCTGCACCGTAGCTCTAAAGGTGTCAAAATTACCCTAGGAGGCTCGAAATTGCGCGCGCAAGCGCCCGAGAGTATTTTTTGATGGATTCGATATTATATTCGATAGCGCCATTATTCCACCTTAGTTCGTACATTTGACTCTCCGAACCCAGTGCCTTTTATTTAGGATAAATCTCGAAACCGAATCTAGTAGCAGGCCTGGCATCCTTCATTCACTAATTAAGGAATTGACCAATCACGTTACTTCAAGTATATAATTGGTAATAAAGCTTGCTATAAACAGCAAATGCGGCAATTAAAAAAAACCTCTGGTTTGTACCTGCCAACCTAGCTTGTTGTTCCAGCTTTCTAAGATAATTCAAGTAAGTTATCCTTAACAGCGTGAGCAAGAAATTACTCATTATTTGATATTACCTAGAGTAACCTTGAGTTAAGTTGAGTTAAGAAAGAATAACGAGTAACGAGTAACGAAGAGTAATAAGCTAAGGCAGTCACTGAGCTAAGAGTTTGACATCTCCGACCTATCAAATCACTTCACATTAATTACAAGAAGCACTGAAAGAATCATGAAAAACTCGAGAAACATTGGGTGCTTCAGCGCATATTTATATTTAGACTCGCAAGTATTATACTAAAAAAAAATTCAGTTTTCCAAAGAAAAATCAGAAACTCAATTTTCCAGTTATCTGAGAGTATCTCTAATAGTAAGGAGAGTGCCGGAGAGCAAAAGCGAGATTTTAATATCTTAACTGACTTCTCCGACGAATGCACGCTAGTCCACAATAAAACCAAGAGATTTGGACAACATACTCAATCCCGATTTCTTTCGTTTGAAGACAACATCGCACAATACATCAAGCATCAACGTTAATTCTTCCATTTTTCAACATCTTTACGAGACACTAGCTGCCCTCAATTGGCCTCTTCATTCGGTCTCAATACCACACAGATTCTTACCCAATAAATTCATTTCAAACAACTAGTACCCCTTATATCAAAGATTAAAGAACAAATTGACCTACTGCTGTTGAAACCAAGTACACTGTCAAAACATAAGTATCCGCCCAGGCATACAAAACTAAATAGCAACGAGTCTAAATTGCTGCTGTAAATTTAAAATGAGCGACTTGAAAAACTAATAACACCCCTCATCCTGACAACCCCCCCACGAGAACACTTCACAGCATGGTGTGACAGTTCTGTTGTCTGTATTTTGGATGTGTTATTCCTCGCTTACTTAAGCCTATCATCCACTAGATTCCTGGTTCGGAACACATATACTCTCAAGTAGAAGCGTGTGAGCTTGGAATTAAAAACTAAACCACTCACAGCCTGCTCGATAATTACGTCCTCTAGAAAGAAGGATTGTGGAAAGACTTGATAGATGGATTAGACCCCACGAAATCTTTCTTATCGTGTGGTTCATGGGAGAATCAACTGACTTCTCCTCGAAAACAAATGCAAAGTAACAGAGCAATTGCTTTTATACAACATATTCAGTAGCCCGTTCTTGCCAGAGTATCCAGATAAAAACAGCAGGCATGGAGCTATCTTTTAGTTCCAAGCAGGAGTAGGATAACACACACCTTCTCTCCAACACCACCTTTCCATTCCATCTAACTTCTCTACCCTACACAACCCCCTTCTCTTCATCAAACTATTGAACAAATGAACAAAATGCTATACTGCTGTCGAAAACAATCTTATCGTCGAACGCATAAACACTTGTTATTTCAACCATCTTTTCAATTCCTCAAACTAGAAGGCGTAAAGCATGATTCAGAAAACTCCTAAAACGCCTCCACCCCTGGCTGGAACAAGAAGATCTCTTTTTTTGGTCGGCAGAGCTCTCGTTCCTTCCCTACATTCCGAAGACAACGATTCCGAAGACCACGAGAGACCTACTCGTTGAAGCGTTGTTGTAATTATGAAAAAATGCAAAAAAATCCTCGGAAAAGCATCCCCTCTTTTCTTCCAAGTCCTTCAAAAACTAAGTAAACAAAAAGCAAAACAATCCCCAAAAAACATCCTTTAACCCCCAAAAATCCATCCAAGCCCCATCACTATCCGCCCCAACCCCAACCCAAATGCTCCTCCCTCATAAAACACCAACACAAAAACCAACATTCCCACACCGTACCCAAATCCATCCTCGGTGAACCATGGAACGAACATCATCCGCCCTCAAACAAAGTCACCGAAAACCAGCGATATGCAACAATTCCTTCTCATCCATATATCACAGAAATCGGGAAGGGATTTTGAGACACTCGACTCGTCAGCTTACCGGACCGGGAAATTCGGGATCTGAATTGTCAGAGGGAACGATCGCACGAGAGGTGATTTCTGCTCCTTCCCTAAGCAAATAAGAGAAGGTGTGATTTTCCGGAAGAATTATTCTTTGAGTGAAGTGAGAGAAAAAGGGATCAGGTGACAGTGGGGGCATATACAAGATAAATGTATCTTGCTGACTGTTCGCACACCTCGGGAGAAAAAAACTAGCAGGTGAGCTTCCGAACAAACGCGACAAAGTCTAGCCATTGGAGGTGCGCACTGCCATACCGCAACAACTTCTACGCCCAATTCAATATCATTCAAACAGACATGACAAAAGTTTCCAGGCCTCGACGCCAGTCAACCCCTTTGTACGCTTGCTTAGAAGTTTGAATATCTGAAATTTGAACGTTCGGACGAAATCTACTGTCGAAATATAATATAATGTACCGAACCCCCATGATTTAGCGACACCTCGATGAGGGGACGGCTGGGCTGCAGTAAAGCGGGAAGGGCCGAGGAGGGTGCGATTTGCAACAGAGTAGACTCCGCATCAAAAACTGAACACGTGCTCTCAGATGGCAGTGTTGATTGAGCTCGCTATCGCGTTTTGGTGTTGCGGTGTTAGTGAGTGAGTGTCAGTATGGTTGGGATGCTGCGCTTACAGCCAGTGATGTGGGATTTAGCCGTATCAAGAGACCGTGCTCGCGATTTTTAGTGAGCCTCTTCTCTCGGGCGTTGAATCGTGTGGTAAGATGACAGTCTCTATTCTCTGACTTGGAGCCGGAGTTGGACTGGAGCCTCAGAGAAAATAACAAAAAGGAATTATTGGCAGACCACAAGCCGAATTTTTGTTTTTGCAAATGAGAATTTTCGTGAGGTAATGTCAATTTGATTTTTTTTGGCACCAGGGAGCCTTATGATCTAATTCTGCCTTGCATTGTTTCTCATAGTCGGACGTACTGGGCAATTTAGTACTTGGCTCAGCGCCGACTTTGGGAAACTACTTGAGGGTGGTATAGGAATACTGGTACTAGTGTAAGTGTAGGAAGCTGAGAGTTTGTGTAGTATAATTAAAAAATATAGCAGAAGGGTAAATTGGTCGAGAATGAATACAGTGTCTAGAATGCAAAGAAAAGCAAGGAAACTATTAGCGCCTGGCAGGAATGTACAAAGAAGAAAAAAGACTTGTAGGAAATACCAATGCGCTTGTCTCGTATGGACTCGTAAGCAGCGGGAAAAAGAAAGGCGAATTTGTCTTATGTTTGCTGCTAAACTATTCTCGTGACTTCTCCGAACTCTTGGGTTAAACCAAATAGCAATGAGGGCATCGAAAGTTCATCAATTAAAAACGAAATTCTCGGGTTTCAGTTTCAGATTTCCAAAAGTAATCAGGACTTTCAAAATCCCGAAGACATCCGCATATCAAAGTTGATGATCTATTTTGGGCCGCTCGTTCAGCCTCATGGCCATGGCAAGTTGATCGACGCCACATAATTGCGGAGATTTGATTGAGAAAATCGGTTTTGTCGACTTGCAACAAATTCCGAATGCAGATGTGAGGATATGAAGCCATCACGGGATCATCGCATGGCAA
The DNA here is from genome assembly GCA_001414455.1 of Hymenoscyphus fructigenus. Classification (NCBI taxonomy): domain Eukaryota; kingdom Fungi; phylum Ascomycota; class Leotiomycetes; order Helotiales; family Helotiaceae; genus Hymenoscyphus; species Hymenoscyphus fructigenus. The sequence goes on from LKUV01000017.1 coordinate 248,786, forward strand.
GGTGGCCTTCCACCAAATCCTCCAGTGACGATTGATCCGAAATTTGAATTGCTGGGGTTCGTGGTTGCCTCGTTGACCTCACAACCATCCGTAGATTGTGAGGTATTTCGTGGCATTGAATGGAAAAGAAGCGATATATTTGGTAGAATGCAAATGAACCCCCACGTTTTCGATACTACGGAAGCAGGGCGACAGGAGAGGTCGAGCAGCGGCTGTTGTGGTCTGTGAATCGTCGTGGCTTTATCGTTTTGTGCCAGCTGGCGAAAGGGCCAGGCTTGCTCTTTATACTCTGTTACATCGAAATGTCCACATTTGGAAGTGGGGCAGGAAAGCCGATATAAAAAAATCCGAGTGTCTCATTCTTGCAAGCACGAGTCTGTGAGACTCGCAGGATGCCCGAAATAGCCAGAAGAGAGTTACGGGATCTGGCATTATACGTACCATGGGCTGGATGATCGCATCATCACTGTTTGCATTGCTGGATTACAAGTACCATTGACAAGGTAATTCGTTGGTGGGTCGGCTTGCGTGGGAAGGGCCGTCAACGTCAATGGAACCCCTTTTCAAAGGCAATCGACCGGGAGGGGACGCCAAGACCCAGTCGTCAAGCAAGTCCATCCCGAGTATTTCCAGTGCTTCCAGTGTTTCCATTTCCAGTATTTCCAGTCTTTCCAGTCTTTCCATACACCACCACCTAGTCCTCCAAAAATACAATTTCCTGACGGAAATCAACGGCAGGTAAACAATTGGGCGAGGTGATCGTGAAAGCGATTCGCCACCGCCTAAAAGCCAGTATCGACACCGCCACACGATGTTTTTGAAGGGCGAGGTGCACGAGTGGTGGGCTGCTGGAGGGTGGCACTTGGTGGGTGAGCTCGAGGGAGGTCGGTGAGGTCTGGAGTAAGAGCCACTGAGGAGACGGAGGACCGAGGCGTGTGGCCACTCGGAACCCTGTCGTGTTGAGAGCGACCCACTAAAGCAACCTGTTTTGGGAAGAAGGACTGCAGGCTGCCCCCAGCCTTTTGGTCGAGGCTTTTGAGACCAGACGAAATTAATTATTCCCACCCTCTCTCCTCTCTCAAACAAAAGGCAGCCCAACGGGATACATAAACCCGTCTTCCCATCGAGAACCTCCCAGCTCCATCCCTCCTTGCCTTCTTGATATCCAATCTGTGTCGGTGCCGTTTGTCCAGCCAGTAAGTCCCCTGAGCGAGATCAGAGAGCTCTCCTTTCGCTTCCAAGCTGGTTTTCCCCTCTACGATTACGTCAATCCATCCACATCAAAACAGCAACAGCCTCGAAATTGAAAGACTTAGGTAGCTAACTCAAGTTTCCTCTCAGAAAGCTAAACATCCTCCTCCCAATTCCACAAGAACATCGAACCAACCTCGAACCATCCTCGAACCATCCTCGAAAATGGCAGCTGCTTTGAAGAGCGCCCTACCAGCGCATTTGAAGCCCTCCAACTTGGGCGATGCCGAGTTCCAAAGAAAGCACCATGGCAAGACCCAATCGCACATGGTGAGTGAATCATTTTCATACAGAGTTCTGCCGGAAAGAGACGCAACACAACAACGACACAATGTCGGCTAGGGAAACGCGACATCGTCGTCTATACTTGCCCATTCACGCAACATCAATTGGTCAACCTCTTCGTGACGTCCCCAAATGATGAATCACGCACATCATGGACAACTCGAATGAGGCGACAAATGCGACGGAAGAACAAATCAAGTGGTGCTTGCACTTTCCAACTTATCGCACGTATCACCTCAGAAGAGGCAGTTACGAATTACATATACGCTGCGACGATCTTCCCCCAACCATTTCATTTTGTCCCATAATCCGCCCAGATATCCACCTCCATCCCGCGTTCAGACGTTCCAGGCGCGAAGGGTTTTACGGGGGCTACGTTCTTGCACCAGTCGATATGGACACTATCGATTCTTCGATGCCGTCTTTGCCCGCAAGGCTGGCAGATGGAGAAAGCTCTCCCAATCTGGCAGTCACCGACGTTTCTTCAAAACCAACTCTTCAAGACGTAGCAAAACTAATATCCAATGACCAGGCTTTCGAGAACACCTCCACATCCGTAGCTGCTAGTCAGATGCGAAATGCGTTGAACAACCTCGCCGATACCGTCCAAGACCCCACAGAGAAGAAGGTGCGTCAATCCAAGATTTATAAATGTGGGAGGGCATCTGCTAATAACCACTAGCTGTTTGAGACTGAGATGGACAACTTTTTTGCTCTTTTCAGAAGATATCTGAACGATAAGGCCAAGGGAAACCAACTGTAAGATCGCTAGCCTCACATTAAAGGATCAAAAACTAAGTGACCAGCAGTGATTGGGATCGCATTGCTCCTCCAGCCCAGAACCAGGTCGTGGACTACAACGAGCTCGCCAACTCAGAATCCGTCGGTTTCTTGAGCAAACTTGCCGTTCTCAAGCTCAATGGAGGTCTTGGTACATCCATGGGATGTGTTGGACCAAAGTCAGTTATCGAAGTTCGTGACGGCATGTCATTCTTGGATCTCTCCGTCCGACAAATTGAATATCTCAACCGCACATATGACGTTAACGTCCCATTCGTCCTGATGAACTCGTTCAACACAGACGATGATACCCAGAACATCATCAAGAAGTACGAGGGTCACAACATTGACATCTTGACCTTCAACCAATCTCGATACCCAAGAATCTTGAAGGATTCCCTCCTCCCAGCACCAAAAACCTACGACTCACCTATCTCTGACTGGTACCCACCAGGACACGGAGATGTTTTCGAGTCCCTATACAACTCTGGCATTCTCGATAAACTTATTGAGCGTGGGGTTGAGATTCTTTTCCTTTCTAACGTCGACAACTTGGGAGCTGTTGTTGATCTCCGTATTCTTCAACACATGGTTGAGACCAAGTCAGAGTACATCATGGAATTGACCGACAAGACCAAGGCCGATGTTAAGGGTGGTACCATTATTGATTATGAGGGCTCTGTCCGTCTTCTCGAAATTGCTCAAGTACCAAAGGAGCACACCAACGAGTTCAAGTCGATCAAGAAATTTAAGTACTTCAACACCAACAACATTTGGTTGAACTTGAAGGCAGTTAAGCGTATTGTTGAAAACAATGAACTTGAGATGGAGATCATCCCCAACAACAAGTCTATTCCAGCAGACAAGAAGGGCGAGTCAGACGTTTCCATCGTCCAGCTCGAGACCGCAGTCGGTGCTGCTATCCGTCATTTCCACAACGCCCACGGTGTTAATGTTCCTCGAAGACGTTTCTTGCCAGTCAAGACCTGCTCTGATCTGATGCTTGTTAAGTCGGATTTGTACTCGCTCAAGCACGGTCAACTCCAAATCGACCCCAACAGATTTGGACCAGCTCCTCTTATCAAGCTTGGTAATGACTTCAAGAAGGTCTCAGACTTCCAAAAGCGAATTGGCAGTATCCCAAAGATCATCGAGCTCGACCATTTGACCATCACTGGTGCCGTCAATCTTGGTCGTGGTGTTACACTAAAGGGCACGGTCATCATCGTCGCAACAGAAGGTAGCACCATTGATATCCCACCCGGATCCATCTTGGAGAATGTTGTGGTTCAAGGTTCCTTGAGACTTTTGGAGCATTAGAGGGGGTATTTGTGTGTTTTTCTGCGAAGCGAAGCAAGTTATTGTTGTTTTTAGCCTGCATCAATCCAAATTAGATGGGTCAAGACTCAAGGACCGATTTTCAACACGCCGGTCGATGTCGAGCACAAAAGCTTCGATGACGGGGTTAATGTATTAGGATTATTATAATGAAACGATGGTTTAGAACCCAATTCCTTGCTATATGTGACGTGCTTGTTTGTATTCTCGATGGCCTGCCCTGGGCAAAGGTGTTGGCTGCCAAGACAAGATGCTTGATATCCTTTTCTTTTTCCATGTGTATCCTCCACTACTTTAAACCATCTGAAGAATTTAACTTTGGTTCTTTCATGATGGATTGAATCATGAGATGGTTTTATTATTGGCATACCTCCGTATTAGTTTTTACGTAGATTTCCAATTTTTAGCCTCAGGCACGAGGCAATGGAAAGAGCCGGGCGGCGATAAGAAGTCCCTCGCTCGAGCGATAAGAGTAAAACAGTAAAGCCTCGCGTTTGTCCAACTACACAATTACTTCCCCTCTTACCGACAGGATTCGAAGGCTTCTAAGGAGCCCCTATTTTCTTTGTCCAATTTCAAAGGCAACAAAAAGTTTGTTGCGAAATCGGCTCTCTGAGGTAGGAATCGGTGGAAGTACGCCACCAATTTCAGACGGGAAGGGCAACAACAAGTGGACGCCTGAGTGTGGAGGAAGCCAGTGTGAGCGGTTCCTGGTGTTTGGGTCGTTTGTTTGATATTGGAAGTGCGCATTGCTGCTGGTATGAATCTCCCGCTGTGTTTAGGGCTCTGAATTGTAACAAGTACTGAATGGTCTAATGTAGTCATCGTCCGAAATTCACAACACCTCGAGCGTAAAGATACGAAGACTCCGTCCTGGGGCAACCCAAGGAGGCATCCCGCGATTCAAAACATACACCTTGGACCCGGAATACTCTGCAGATATCGGTCTTGTTCAAGCATAAAGCGTGTAGGGTACAAGCACCGATACAACCTCGAGGTGGTCGCGTGCCGACAAACTTGTGAATACTGTGGGGAGGACTTGATTTGGGGACTCTGCACTGGTCTTTCTGCGAGCACGAACGCATAGGTGGAAGTGACTTCCTGGATTATTGGAGAATTAAGGAGATCAACAGCAAAGCTGCCGCTCCTCAAATACGTTTTTGTGTCAGTCAGGACTCGGGATACTATCCCATCTTCACAAACTTGGACTGAGACTCAGGACTCCCCATAAGTCCTTCCCTTCCGCCAAAGGCCTGCAGAATCTGGCCATTCCACGAAACGGCAGTGTTTTATACAATACAATCCATTGCTAAATTTAATTCTCTTAAATCGAAATGGACGACCAAGGATCGAGTTCTGCTGCTGCGTCTTCCCAAATCACCAGAGAGCAAAGAAACGAGCGCCCTCTACCTCCTTTCCCACCATTTGCACAACAAAAAGATCTTCCAGCGGAACCAATGGATCCAGACCTTTATCATCGTTTTGTAGAATCAGGCGAGGCCTCGGGAAATCAACAAGATGTCGAACGACAATATGAACTTTGGAGAGACGCGGGTTTCCAAGGAACTCCGGGTACTTATTCCCAAAACGAACCATTACCACCTACGCCACCTGATACCTCAACAGGTGAATCGAGAAACCGGGGAAACTCCACTCCTCAAATTCAACTTAACAACGTGGATGGTGCATTGGTGAATGAAATGAACGCGACTGCAATGGCCGACGCAAGTGGGAGAGCGCGCTCAGTATCCTCCGTGGTTTCTAGCCGGTCCAACAGTATAACTACTCCCAGAGAAACACCTTTAAGTCAAAGTCGATACCGACGAATGCCAACCCCGTCTACAGAAGTTGTTGTTCCTAGGTGGCAACCCGATGCTGAGGTGACTATCTGCCCTATTTGTCACACACAGTTCAGTATGAACCCAATACTTCGCACTCTCCGAATGATGATCTAACTCTTGCATAGGTTTCTTCGTGCGGAAACATCACTGCAGGTATGCCACTATCTTTCTATTGAAAATTTCCAAGGATCATTATTCTAACAAAGTTTTAGAAAGTGTGGTCGAGTCGTTTGCAACGCGTGCTCTCCCCATCGAATCACTATACCATATCAATACATCGTTCAACTCCCAGTCGAGGGAGAACCAGAACCTTCTGCCAGTTCCCGTACCCGGCCGGCTAGAGATCCAGCACGTATTGGAAGCTCTGCAGAGGTTGCAAGCCTTGGAGGGGGTGAACGTGTGAGACTCTGCAACCCATGCGTACCGGATCCAAACATCGCTCCCCCGCAAACGGATACCAGACAATCGACATCGCAATCGAACAGGCCTGGGCACGGTCGCTCAGTGAGTGGGGTACCTTCGTCATACAGTTCATATCAACGAAGCCAAACACAGCCAAACAGGCAAATTGCACCTATTTCTGTTCGAGACGCGCTACGCAATTCCCCGGGAAGACCTGGGATGTCGGACAACCTCCAACCCAGAGGCTCGTCTTATAGTAGTCGGGAAGATCCCAGATCAGGGTTTGATTCATACGAAGCTCGGTCCCGAAGTAGTACAGTGCGTACCCCCCTTTTCGCCTCTATGCATCCCTTTTGTAGACACTAACAGCATGATCCTAGGTCAGTGGGACTTCACGTGGGCAGCGTCATATGGTAATTACCCAGAAATTGAAAAGAATATAAACAGGACCCCTCGCTCACATAAAATTTTTAGGGCAATAACAATAGCACTCCACGCGACACAATGGCTGCAACTTTCGCTCAACGATATACGTCTATGATCCCAAGACAGGATGCAGACTTATCTCGACCATTGCCTCCTACTCCTAGACCACAACCAAGACCACAGATTCCCGAAGAAGACGAATGCTGGATCTGTCACCGCGAACTCCCCTCTAGAACCCTCCCAAATTTCGAAACTATACGCGCTCAACATGTGGAATCCTGTCTGAGATCCGCGATGCAGGGCTCGAGTTCGAGTTCTTCACCACCTGCTGCCCAAAATACACCTTCTCGACCCACGGCCTCTACAAATACCGCAACTTCTATACCAACTTCCAATTCTACTGTCGGTTCACCCTCGCCTGCACAAACACGGCGAACGGGGGTCTTCCCTTATATCGCTACCGAGAAAGATTGCGTGGATGACGCGGAATGTACGATCTGCCTGGAGGAATTTGAGGTGGGCGTTGAGATGGGGAGGTTGGAGTGTTTCTGTCGCTTTCACTTGAAGTGTATTCGGGATTGGTTTGGGTCGAAACCTGGACAGTGTCCTGTTCATCAGCATGGTGGGGGTTATTGATTGCATACTTCTGTGAGAGCCAAATTAGACGGTATAATGAATAATGTAGATGGGATTATGGGGGGTTTATGTGGGCATTTTGCATTTTATTGCAGTTTTCTCTGCTTGCTGGACGGGATATCAACGATTTGGGAGCATGGTCTGTTCAGAGTCTACATTTTTTGCATTTTGCATATTGCATACATTCGTTCTGTTTCTTCGGTTGCTTGGGTTCTTCGGCATGGGTATCTGAATTTTTCGGCATAGGATAGATGATGATGATGGATGATGGGGTTTTTGTTATAGGAGTTTTTTGTAGATACCAAGGTTGACCTCTTTTTTTCATTCTTCCTTTCGGACCTCTTGGGACCTGAGATGGATGGGGAATATTTATAATACTACAGTACATGCCACTCAAAAAAAATTCTACTTCACTTCATGTTCTCTTGTTCTCTTCCGTACCACTCCACGAAATGTATCCACGCCCCTTCCGCTCTAGGTGCAACGAGGTTCTTTTCTATCCTTGAACTTCAACTTTTGACAGCAACGACATTGTGGTTTGTTGTCGTTCTTTACCCACATGGGAAAATGACTTACCTGACTTGGTGTACTGATTCCCTGTTGATATCGGGATTGAAGAGGGAGATCGGACGAACGCCTTTGGAGGTAGGGATATATGCTTTCGACGTCACTCGCTTAAGTACCTGGCTAGTATGGTATATAGGTTCTGTGATATGAGCTAGGGGATGAGAATGATGATGACGTAGTTTGTTTACTTTCACTAGCTACAGGCAGAGCGTCTTTTCGGAGAAAGTGCAATGCTGTGTTGGTGTTGGGTCTTAGTGATTTAGACTCAGCTGTTCTGGCTGAAGTTGAGAAGTGAGGTAAACCACATGTGAGAACGCCATTGAAGGCTTTGTTGCGCGTCTCAAATTCTCAATTGTCTTAACTTGGGGACATATTCCAGCAGTGCTTCAGATGAAAATAAAAAGTGAGTTGGGGAACACTGGAATCTGGATTTGTATGTTTTGCTGCACGTCGCAATTTCTCAATTGTCTCAACTCTGTTGGATATTTTGAGAATAAGTAGTAGCTTTGGATGATATTAGGAAGTGAGTAGGAAGCAAAAGAGGAGTGGATTGACGAATTTTGTTGCACTTCGCACTTTTAGAATTGCCCTACACTCGGAGGATATTTGAAGTACATGGTGTGACTTTGGATGAAGTTATGAAGTCAGTTGGGGAAAGTGAAAGCTAACTTTCCTAAGTTTTTATTGCATGTCGCTACTTGATCCCGGATCAAGTTGTACGGATTGAGGAGCCAGTTGCTCAATTGTCCTAACTTGAGATGATTCTAAGATAATTCTAGGTAAAATTAGTACTTGTAGCTATATTACCAAGCAGCTTAGGGTTTTTGTGAATATTGTTTTGTTGCACGTCGCACAATAGTTGATCCGGGATCAAGTAGCGCTTTAGGAAGTTGTCAGAGGAATTGAAAAACTGGGTTTGTTACTTGTCGCGATTTCTCAGTGGATAGGATATAAGTTCGTTCAGTTCTATTAAGAAGAGAGTGAGATATTGATTAAGAAAAGATTATATCTCTTACAAATACGAAGAACTGTACCACACATTCTCTCGGCGGACAGAAGTGATAAGGCTACTCCAAGAGCACCCACAACGCAAGCTGGATTAAAACTTTCGAGGGCCGAGCTAATGGTTAAATATCACATTCCTCATCTACTGATAATTTTTTTTTTGTTTTTACTATTTTTCTATCTAAAGTTATTCGATGTTGTAGATTTGTAGAGTCGCTAACTACTGCGAATAAGTCTCTATCATGAACCCATCATCATTTCCCAGTCTAAAATGCACAAAAATATCCAAACTTCCTGGGTACTTCCATGACTTCCTCTGAACTACCACAGTCCGTATTACACCGGAGACCGGCTTGAATATACATTTCCTTACTCAGGGAAGGTTGGCGAGTTTACGAACATTCAAAGTACCGAGACTTGCCAATTTATACCAGCACCGCACCATACGACAATGGTTCAAATCGCGCCAACAAGCTAGAATGAGAACTTCTCAAAACAACCTACAATCTCTTACAGTGCAAAAATGTACGGCAATAAACGTGCCTTACTCATTTAACATACACTGGTCAACACTCCGACCTTCTCTCAACTACTCCCTATACACCCAACACCCCCCCGACCCCATCCCCAAAAAAGGAAATAGAGGGGTAAATAACACGTGAGGGGCTGGTCCATTCTACCAGCCACCGGCTTACTCACAGCTTACTGGGAGCTTACTTGCAGCTAAGTAGCAGATTACTGGTGGCTTACTCACAAAGAATTAGCCAAAAGAAGAGAGGGGATATCAAAACCCCCAACCTCCTGAAATAATTTGCCCGATGATCATGAATGTCGAGTACGAAGTAACCCAACCTCCTTGAATAAAATATCTAAGCAATTTAGAGGGTAGATATTCAATAATATTATAAAGCTTTATCTATTTGAATCAGGTAGTTGTTTTTACTCTTCAGTCCAAGTTTTTGTTGTGCTGGATTCATAACATCACCTGACTTTTCTCATTATTTATTTTCATAATGATATACTGTTTGATTTACCACTTAATCGACTCTTTTATCTGCTATCTTGATCACCTGTATGATCACTTGTTTCATGTCACATGTTCAAAGCGCTATTATAGCGTAATACCCTCTTTTTTCAGCACACACTCCTTATATATAGATCTAGCTACTCTACCTTTATAGAACAATCAATTCTCCATGACCTACAGTACTCACTTCTTCCCCAACTTAACAGTTTTTTGTGTCGCTGTAGAAGCTTGTCCGCTGGCGCGGAAAAGTTTTCTTTTTGTACTCCATACACAAAGGTCTATTTTATGCGATCGGAAAAATATATAAAAATTATAAACAGATCTCAAGTAGACTCACCATTAGCTGTGCTACTTTATACTTAATTTAATTGTAACGTAGTTGTGTAGTCCTGCGAAAATAGCCCCGATTTGAGGGGTGTAAAAAGGGAACATTTTTCCGTCCCCGGGGAGGCACCAAAGCTGTCTGGAACGAGTGCTGTATTTCAGTGGACTAGCCCTATAATTCAGGGCTCTGATGCCTTCATATGGGCTCCCAACAGAGAAACAGAAGCCTTCAGGGCGCTTTACAGCTCTTCACAGCTCACTACCCCGTGGTCCCGATGCTTTTGCCCACACATCCTCCGTACTCTCTGATATTTGGGAGGCTGACTGTTGAATTCTTGTGCTTTCTCTTCCTAACTCCGATATAGTTTTGATTGCTCTTGATTCCCTAGATGTCCTATTAGTAGCGGGAGGAGATGTCTAAATGACCTTAGTTTATTGAGAACAGAGCTGTTCTATGTAGTTCACCCGAGAACACCAAATTTGCTCCTTTCACTATACATTTGCCATCATCAAGTGGGAAAATCATTGTGGATATCACATTTTTCTATGGCCATTTTGATACCTCCATTTATATTATCAGAAATACATTGTTGAAGTATTCCTCTAACTCTTTCACGGAATCTACTCCTAAACTTGTCGCTGTTCCAATCCAGCCATCTGGTCTTAGCACAAACACTCCGCCCTCCTTGACATCAACTCCGTATCTTGAATGAGCACTTTGTTTCTCATCATAGAACACTTTTCCAAGTGGCATTGTTCCCAGGAGCTCAAATGCAGATGGTCCACTTTTGGCGGGTATCGTAAGCCATGAAATTGGCAACTTGCTTCGTGAAAATAATTCTGATGCTTTTGTCGCTTTGGAAAAGAGTTGGAAGGGTTTTGCTGTGTGTTCTGGCTCTCCGGCAAATACAACAACGTGGAATCTTGCCTTGTTGGGGGTTTCTTTGTGAAGTCTAGTGAGGTCGAATGTTCCAGGTTTCTGTAGTTGAGAATCCGGACCTCGTTGACCGGAACCGATTTTGGAGGATTTCCAGCTTCCGGTTTTGTTGAGATGATTTGACTCGAGCGCGATGCTGAGTCCCGATGTGAACGCTGATGCTTCCGCCATTACTGTACCAAGGAGCTCGTTAGGATCCATGTTTGGATCTCCTTTCCAATTTAGGGGAAGTTGCATAGTCATTAATCGAGAAATGTCCTTATCGTAGTTGATGAGTTTTTGGACATTCGGTAGTCTTTCGCTTTGGTATGTTTCGAGAAGTGAGTGAGGTGCGAATTGATTCATAACCAAATTCAATTTCCAAGCCAGGTTTACCGCGTCATGAATTCCAGTGTTCATCCCTTGAGCAGCACCACTGCTATGAGTATGACAAGCGTCACCTGCCAAAAAGACACATCCACCAAGGAAGAACTGTTTAGCGACTCTCTGTCCAACAGAATAGACCGTAAACCAATCTACCTTGTTAAACTTCAGTTTGAATGGTTTCACACTTTCAATTGCCTCAGCTATAGCAGCTTCCTCGTGAAAAATCTCGTACTTCTCCTGTCTCTCCTTCGTAAAAGCGAATCCAATCCTCGTAGCCCCATGATCAAGGGCAGCCCACAAAACATTTCCATGCGTCGGACTTTCGATAGCTCCATATCCTCGACTCTTAGGCATATCCGTCTCCACCATACCATCAATCCTCACCCAACGATCCTCAGTCGTCTCCCCTTCGAATGGAATTTTCAACTCCCTCCGAACAAAAGAACGACCTCCATCAGCACCGACCAAATAGCGACAAATAATCACTTCCTCCTTCCCCGTCTTACAATTCTTAACCACAGTCTGAATCCTATACCCACCCAATTCAACCGTCTCATTAATAACAACTTTAACGACTTCCTTCTCGGTCTCCAACTTTCCCCCAATCTCCCTTAACCTAGATCTTAAAATCTCTTCTTGATACATCTGCCTCAACACTAGCGCAAAATCCCATTGTGTCCATGAATTCTCATCCTTTCCCATGTTTTCCATGAATGACCAGCCTCGGCCTTTTACCTCTTTGCCTTTGGAATCATACGAAACAGTTGTTCGACAGGCGAAGGAGGATTGTGCTAGGTCGTCCGCGAGAGAGAGTTGATCGAGCATTTCTGTCGTACGGGGGTAGAGAGTTATCGCGCGGCCGTAGGTGTCTTGGGCTGATTTGGCGTGTTTCTCTAGGATGAGGATGGAGGGGTGGGAGTTGATATTGGGGAAGGACTGAAGTTGGAGGGCGGTTACGAGGCCTGTTTTGGGGAGTTATTGATATATCAATGGGAGAAGTGACATAGGGGAGATGAAGAGGAGAGGGTAGAATGGAATTGGAATTGGAAGGGGGAATATACCAACGGGACCACCGCCTACTATTAGGACATCTACATGTCTTACTGGGAGTTTTACGCTTCCCATTTTGAAAGTACTTTTGTTTCGCTTTCCTAATTTGAAGAAAACTGGACAGGTCAAGTCAAATTAAACGGAGTTCGTGGGAATTCTACGAAGTGCGAGGTATCCGGCGAGTATAATAAGTAATAAAAGATCCCAGAAAGCGGGATACGTCAGTGGCACAGTAAATCTTGGCGATATTTCGTGAAACGAGAGACTTATGTAAATGACAAGTTTCAAATGTGTTTCTTAAACTTTAGGGGTGATGGGGTACTGGGCTGATATTAAGAACGTGGAAGTCGTACGATAAGCACTGGCGGGAGCGGGGAGATAAGCGAAAGTGGGGTGATGTTGTTTTGTCCAAATTTTCAGGACGGGTAACCGTTAAGCGAGGGTATAGGAGATGGGTGGGGTTTATGATGGAGAGAATATGATTCGGGAGGAAGTATGGGAGGCGGGTGTAATGAATATCCAACCTTATCCCCCCTTTAGCGATGTGCCCCACCACCAGACTAAGAATTAACAAGCAACAGACGGAATGCTGACTAGCCTGGAGTTGTAAAAACCCACGGATACTTTCAGTTGTTAGCAAAGTGAGAGTTGAACACGAAGATAAGGTAGGAAAGAACTGGTTTACAATCTAAAACTCTTCTCAAAAGTCTTCTACGTTCCACTCGGCCTTCAAACTCCCCTTTAAAGTACTTACGTCCCTTTTCAAGAACTCTCCATGACCCTTTCCTCCAACCAAACCACCCCCATCTCTATCCCACATTACTTCGCCCCTCAAGATCGTATATCTAGGCCATTGTTTGATCGATCTTCCCTCATAGGGAGTATAGTCCACGTTATGATGTAGCATCTCGTTTTTCAACTTGAATTCTTCCATCTCCCCCTCAGGATACCAAATCGTCATATCCGCATCGCTTTGCTCTGGAATCAAACCCCCCTTTCTCGGGTAAAGACCATACAATTTCGCAGCATTCGTAGAAGTTACCTCTACAAATTTTTGCAATGGTAGTCGATTTGCCGAGAGAGCGAGGGGGAGACGAGTCTCCACACCAGGACAGCCATTGGGAATGTATTTAAAATGACCATTTGGAAACTCGTCATTGATGACGGATTTCTTTCCGATAGTTGTATCGTCGAAGAGAAAAGGACAGTGATCTGAGCTAAGAACTGTGAAAGTCCCATTTTCAAGTCCCTTCCAAATTCCCTCGTGGTCAGCTAAGGACCGTGGTGGTGGCGAGCAAACACATTTCGCACCTTCGAAACCAGGTTTATCAAGGTCTTCTCTTGTCAGGAATAGATATTGAGGACATGTTTCCGCATAAATCGGCAGCCCATTCTTCTGGGCCGTAGAAATGTGTGCAGCAGCACTTGGTGACGAAACATGCACAATAAGAATCGGAACATCGATAAAAGAGCTGAGAGATATGGCTCGATAAGTAGCTTCAATCTCAGCAACGGGTGGATGACTCGTAACGTGATATTTTGGATCGTATAACTTTTTCTCTTCGAGTTTCTTGATTGTCCAGTCGATAATACTTCCATTTTCTGCATGGATCATTGTGACGATTTGATTTTTTCTTGCTTCGTATAGAACATCGAGGATTTCTGAGTCGTGGAGTTTGAGAGCTTCGTATGTCATGTATATTTTTAACGAGGAGATTCCGGCTGCTCTGATCGCTGGAAATTCCGAGACTGCTTGGGGGCCGGCATTCGAACAAATCAGATGGAAGGAGTAGTCAGTGTAGCATTGATCACGAGCGAGATCGTGAGTAAGTGCCAAAGTTGCAAGAAGTGACGGCTGGGATTTTGGTTGAGGCGCAAACGTTATGAGTGTTGTTGTACCTCCACAGATTGCTGAGCGAGAACCTGGGGACTATTAGTCTAACTCTTTAAGTTCAAAAGGATGTTCACTTACCAGTTTCGTAATCATCTGCACTCTTTCCCTTCCCAAATAAAGCAGGCTCCGCTCTGTAGTTTGTTAAAATTGAGTTTCGTTTATGTGGGAAACACTTCATGACTTACAAATGAACATGCGCATCAACTCCCCCCGGCTATTTGCATTATCAGTATTTTTCTAATTAAATCCAAGCACCAAACTCACCATCACCATTCCACCTTTAGCGTCAATTGTCTTCTTCGCTTCAACGGGCCCTAAAGTTCCCCTAGGACCCACTTTTGCAACTTTCCCAGCTTTCACAGCGATATCGAATTCTCCCGTTGAATGGTCCGTAACGACAAGCCCATTTAGGACTATCAAATCGTATGTAGCCATAGTAAATATCCGATGATGAAGCTTCGGAACTGACTTCTGAATGCAATGGAAAAGACCCCAGCTCTGATAGCTGAAGCTTTGATATTTGAGATCCCCACCTTTGTCGGCTTGTGAACCGATGGTAGTGTTGTCGGCAAGCGCGGGCTTATCATATAGTAGCTGCTAGTGACCCTCAGTGCCAAAACGAGAAAATCAACTTTTGCTCTTTTGACCTCTCCTGGCACTAAATATCGATGCAACCACGCAACAACTCTTCTAGCTATTTGGCCTCAGATAGAGTATTAATTCTGATATATGGCTATCTTTTTATACTGGTTTTATGTATAAGCGAAAATTATAGCCGTTGTAGTTGGTCGTTTTGTTACCTTGAGACAGGCGACGCTGGGGCGAGTTCTAGTCACGTGTAGATTCTAGAACCCCGCCGAGAAATAAATTAATAAAAAGGATTTAGATATAACGTCGTCCACAAGCGAGTGCAGCACACAAGTGAATGTAACACGGAAGCACTAGCCTAACAAAAATCGTAATTAAATATCTACAACAGAAAAAATTGATTAAAGCTACTCTAATTCCTCTTCTTTAAATACATCAATATCAATTTCACAAGTACGTATATTATGACTAGTATTACCACACCGTCTACAGCGTCATTCCTTTGGTCGGAGCCTAGTAGTTACCCCTCCCTCTTTATTCTCTTCCTGTTATATAGGACTCTGGACATCCTTCTGGGATAAAAGGTTCTGTCCCTCTTGTAAAGTCAGTGTTTCTCCTTGACAGACACATGTCTTTCTAGTCCTCCGACGCTTTCTTAGGGTTTGATTTGCCTCTCGGAGGTCCTGGACCTCTGCCTTTAATAATATAACCTGGTGCATTATCCTATGTGCACCTTTTGTAAATTAGTCAATTGCCTAGAAAATTGAAGTTAGCAAGCTGTTTTAATACATAAAAACACAGGATTTTAGGAATTTAGATTGTGAAGTCACTTTAATTAAGTTATTCAAGGTCCTTGAAACTTATAGAGGTAGGTCAATGTCACAAATCACGTGCTAGCACGTGACAAGTAAATCCAGGCGGCGCCCCGACAGGACAAGGCACTATTGAGTAGTTATAGTATAAGAGAGTTGGTTAGACTAGCTGACTGATTCAAGGATTTCATCTCGCTAATATCACGTGATTAAAAGGAATCAGAGGTGGTCTGGCGAGCTCTAAGGAGATCAGGGAGAATTAGAGCGACAAGCACTGATTCAGGAGAGACAAAGGATCTATATAAGACTAGCACATCTGCTATTAGATAGGAGCTTTGTGCTTAACTTAGTTATTAATCTTATTATACTGTTTTGACATCTTTGATATAAATAACGAGTTCACTCCTAAGTGAATAACCTAGCGCATCTCTACTTCTTACTACATACTAACCTTCGAGACCAGTTACCTTAGTCAGATAGTTAGTTTCGTTACGTAATGCTGGATTTGCTATTGTGTGTGATGCCCTAAATGCAAATCAGTCACGGCTAAACCATAATGTAGTTCTTCTCGCCTGGAGAATCGCCTTGCTATACTGTATTATTGTCAAAACTTGGGATTTTAGTATATCGCGGACTGAAATAGCAGCTTACCAGACTACTCTGACGAATGTTATAATGCCCCAGATTGAAGAGGCGACTCCAGGTGGGGGAGCATATCTCAATGACGCAAAGTTTGAACAGTCTGACTGGCAAAGGGTGTTTTATAGGATCAACTACCCCCGGCTACACGATATTAAGAACAAGATAGACCCACTAGGTGTGTTCTATGCTCGCACAGCAGTGGGACGTGAACCTTGGGCTGAAGACAGGAATGGAAGACTTTGTAAAATATAACACTTGTAGAGGTTAAGGAGCGTGAGCTGTAGTAGATTGCTGTTGGAGATCATTTCCCAATTTCATTACCCTCTCGGAAAGAACTATTATTCGGGCTGTGAAAAAACCCCTCAGCTATTACCAGGGGAACTCAGTGCCACTAATTGCATCCATGAACTTTCCAGAGTAATTCTCGCGACTTGCTCTGTCGATCTAGGCAACAAGTTAGAAATTGATGGGACTTCAACAACTACGGCAAACATACAAGATTCATAATTCCCTCGGCACTTTGTTCTGCCGTCCAAGGCGCTTTCTCTAAGCCTAGATACTGGGTCGTCTCGTTTCCCATATCAGTAGCCACCAGACTAAATAATGCGGAAGTTAGTCTTTGGCTCAGCGAGAATTTTTAGATTCTTTCGGAGAGTCTTACCCCGGGTTGACGGCAACGGCGGTCAGCCACTCGTTGCTACAATGCGCTGCCCTACATAGCCGGTTAGAATTTCAGTGCAGTTAATCCTCGAGGACAGACATACATAGTAATCCAGTTCAGAGCCGCCTTTGAGATACAGTAAGATGGTGCGACGAAAGTGCGACCGTGTTCCATTCCACCAATAGTACCAGCAGCGCTGGTAATTGGCACGAACTTTGGATTGCTTGATTTTTTAAGCAGCGGGTGAGAGGCCTGGTATAGAGCCAGGGGACCCAGAGCGTTGATTTGAAATGTCCTGGCCACGACTTCAAGGTCGACCGTCTCAATAGGTTCAATAGGGGGGCTCACGCCCGCGTTGGCAATTAGGATATCGATGTGGGTGATTCCTACGGCCTCCAATGCTGTCACTACATTGCTTGCGTCTGTTGGCGAGGAGCTTTCAACTTTGACTAGGAGGAGTTGTGATCCGTGTCCCTTGGGGGAAGCCTTCAACTCGGTCACTCCTGGGGCAGCATCATCGCGAATGCTCCCTACAACAATGCAGTTTGGAAGCGTGATATAAGCCCGCACCACAGCATTTCCAACACCTAACAAACAATTTAGTCTGGATTTGGCTCGCTTCAGGAAGAGACGCACCTCTGCCAGCACCGGTAATAACTACAACAAGATGGTCGGGCATCGTGTCGTGTATGTGTGTATGTGTCTATGCAAACGGCTGTGAGATTTTTGAGAGGATGCCGAGGAGCGCCCTACTTGTTGTACCTGTATTAATACCTTCATCCTGCCACCTCCGATGTCCGTGGGGGTGCGCTTATCGGGTGATTATGCCACTTCCCTTAGCGAGGGACCCCTATCTAAGAATCGGCAGGGCTATGATATGCATATACTTCCAAATATGTAGCTAAGCATCTACAAATACTCACCGTGATGCTGTGAAGAGGCAAAACAACACTACATCACTTACTTGCAAGCATAAATAGGGAGTGTGCCTTCGTAAATTAGTTGCGTCTTGATTACATCTCACCTCCTAGCCCACGATTCATCCATTTCAACAATATCAAGTAACATAGAGCGGAATATTTTGTTTTTTCATCACTTCTAGCAGGAGTCCTTCGCGATCTATGCCGCTGCTGGTCTTCTCGCTGCTTGCGTATTGCACATAGTCTTCTTGGTCATTCAACGGCTATATCTCAGCCCTCTTGCGAAGTTCCGGGGCCCAAACTTGCAGCAGCGACTCATTGGTACGAGACCTATTTTGACCATGTCAGCCAAGGGGGTGGCAATGGACTTTTCAGATCCGGCGGTTACACGAAGAGTAAGGTCTAATTGTCCGCACCAATCCGGATGAGATACATATTGATGATGCTGAGTACTATGATGTTGTCTATTGCAAAATCACACCTACTCGACCCATTGACAAGAGCAAAAAATTCCGGTACTGATTCAGTGTTCCAGAGGCCACAGTACAAACGGGGCTGGCCGAGGTTCACCGCAGGCACCGCGCCGCCATCGCACCCTGCTTCTCCAAAGCGCGCATCAAGAATCGGAATAAAGAGCTCCAAGCCATCCTCGACCGCATTTCACAGCGCCTGAGAACTGAATTTGCAGGGACTGGCAAGGTCATCAACGTAAACTTCATGTGGGGCGCCATGGCGTCTGACATTATCACAGAGATAGCATTTGCTCGACCAACAAATTACTCGTCTGCACCAGATTTTATATCACCCTTTGCTCAGGCAATAGCACAAGCTGTCGGTGCCGCTCACGTCCAGCGTAAGAACAAACTACTCAGTTACTCTAAGTAACTCAGAGTTACTCAGAGTAGAGTAGAGTAGAGTAGAGTAGAGTACTCTTTTTGAGTACTCTAAGTAAGTACTCAGAGTAGTATGCTATAAATAGATTAAATAGATTCTATTAATAAAAGAGCTAATAAGAGACTAGTATACAAAGTTAAACTCTCCTTCTTCTTCTTTATCTTCTTTCTTCTCTCCCTCTATAAAAAGGCCCCAGCTCTTGAGACTAAGTACCTTCTCTAAAGTGTCTTTAGAGAGCCTATTCCTTTGCTTATTAACTATTAAAGTAGCTGCACCAAAGAGCCTCTCGCTAGCTGCTTAGAAGGAAGCATTCTTTACTTGGGAACGTTCTTTACTTTGTTTACTTGTTTATTTACCTACTTACATTCTCGCTAAGCCATTCCGGTGATTGCTCCGTATCGGCCCGGGGCACCCCGAATTCGGTCCGATACTACTCTGAGCTACTTTGAGTAACTCAGAGTAGAGTAGAGTAGAGTAGAGTAGAGTAGAGTAGAGTAGAGTAGCACTTGAAATCGGTTGAGTAGAGTAGAGTAGGACCCTATTACTCTACTCTACTCATTTCTTACGCTGATTCTGTTCCCATGGTAGTACAGAGTCTTTCACGATCGTTTGGTTTTGTTCTGAGCCTTCGTTCAGCTGTATGAGATCCCGAACCTCGCCCAAGAGAGATGTTTCTGTGTGATATTTCTAGTGGTTTATCTAGAGAAAGTTTTCGCCCCTCGCCTATCTATTCACACTGTGGTGACTGAGAAATCAAATGGCGGTTCTTCGAGAAAAGAGTCTGCCTTGAATCCATCCACAATGCCAGTTATCACATCGCCGTCAATGTACTCCGGATTATTTCTAGGCTTGGATTCATTCTTGGCGGGAGCATGTGTGAGCCTTCGCCTAGCGTAGCGGACTCGCTTCTCCTTGATGACCTCCTGGACTGGCTCTCCTTAGCCGCGGAGCGTTGTCTTTGATTTCATCGATATCCTCAACCCAGCGCATCGAGAAGATTTTTCCAGAGTTGGAATACCCTGATCGTCTTCAATGTCCCCATGGGAAACTCGTGACTGGTCGATCCGTAGGAAGAGTCACTGTAGTTGAGTCGGCGAGCAGTGACCGCTAGCCTTCGTCGAGAAGAGAAAAGTATATATGGCACCCGGAGGTGTTGTCATCGAGAGCCAGCGATTGCAGTCTCTGGGCTCTTTGAACCATTTCAGTACCCGAAGCAACGAAGAGCATCATTTTTCAGGATCAAGGAAACCGTCCTGGTGCTATCTCGCTCAGCATCCTATTGTGAATCATCATTCCTTATCCATCTTGGGATGAGAATGACACAATCGACCCCGCTCTTGATCCACAACCCCTCTCTAGAAAAAGTATAAATAGTTCCAAACCTCTCTTTCCCAATCTCAACCAACTCTAACTGTAACTCCAAACATCAAGTGACAAAGGCTTCCCGAGCATCGGCAACCACCAGAACTTTGGAACAATATCAAACACGGCCCGCTAAAGATAAAAATTTACAGAAATGAGTGCTCCGATGGGAAATCTCGAAGGACAACACCGCCAAAAAAAAAACGAGGATTCGGCGGCTGTGAGAGTCAGCGCAGAGCAATTTCGCCAAATTCTTGAACAGCCAAGGGCCCTCGGAAGTGGATTGCCCAAGGCAGGATGCAACTTTCAAGAGCCTGCTGGAGATTTGGAACGGGTGCTCAACCATCGGGGAAGATTTAATGCACCAGAACAAGGTCAAGCACTATCTTTGATCCGACACAGCAGGTTTTTGGAATAGCTGAAGGGTTGCCAGTCTGACCTCATCCTTGTTGACGCTAATATCAGAGCTTCTGGACTGCAAGGAGTATCAGCAACCTCTCTGCTCTGTGCAACCTTAGTCAACTTCTTGCTCGAAATCCAACCTAGCCAGGAAATCCAGCCCGACCAGGATACACAGGTCGTAATCCACTTCTTCTATGGGCTACACCTCGCTCCTCAAGATCCTTGTTATGGGCCAAATGGACTGGTTCGCTCTATTATCATGTAACTCCTCACGGAGCTTGTTAATCTAGGTATTCCAGGTCTGGACTTCATCAAAGATCAAGATTACCTAAAAGCCCTCGAGAACCACGATTTGGAAATTCTCTGCGACACGCTTGTCTGGCTCATCTCGTAGTTTGCTCCAGAGACGACAATCTTCTATATCGTGGACTCTATCTTGTGTTTCGACAAAGACTGGACATTCGAGGACCTGCAAGTCGTCATTGCATGGCTCCAGGACATCGAGGATCCGAACACAATACCAATCTTCAAGGTTCCATTGACGACCCCACTACAGAGTACCAGAAGAATGAAGGCGCTTCCAGCATTCAGCAGTGATCTGCAACGAGGTGTCAATCTATCGTCGAATAGCATGACTCCAAGTCAAATATCGAAGAGATGACTTGAAAGTCTGCTTCTGTGACGGTCAACTCCCACCCACAAGATATGAAGAAGAGAGTGTGAAGCGGGGAGGGGGTGGTATGCAGGACGAATATGGTGAGGGCTGGCAGACTGAGTGAGGGGAACAGGAATTACGTACTATATATATATTTTTGTTGTCATGGTTTGGCGCATTCTGGCAATGTATCTATAGTCTTCTAGAGAACTTTCACCCCAAACTTAGATTGTATTTTGAGTCATGAATGGTAAAATATTTCGGTTGCGAGTGCCCTACCTACAATATCGGCGCCAGCATTACTAATGCCCTGTTTGCTCCGAGTCGAGCTACCGTAGTTTGGTTACAAATGGCGAGATCCCCCACACCTAACTCCATGGCTATGCAGAACAAATATTTCTCAATCTACTGTTAAGCTCTCCAAAGTATGTGAGACCTCCGGTATCAGATGTGCAATCTGGTTGGGATCTCGAAGTGCGATTGTTAAATCGTTTGGTAGCTTGCCGGAGGCGAGTAAATTCTAGAGTATTGATGTTAGCAAGAACCAAAAACATAGAAGACTCCAATTCCGGAAGGAGATTGTTTGCGCCTACATGTTTAACCTTGTCAAATGACTCTTCCCGCTCGGTGTAATCTCTGATAACCTTGCCCATATTGAAATCAACGTAGATTCTTGTATCGCGAATTCTAACAAGAACATTGTCGAGCCTCATAAACAACCTGCATAGCAGTAGCATACGATCCGGCATGACGCGTAGTTTGCAGGAGTATAGAGATATGCCGTTGTCATCAAGCTCGCTTTCGTAGAGGACCACTTCTTCGAAGAAGAGGATGGGATCTGGTCTCTTGAGAAGTTCGATTGGTATTGGTTCCGCATTATCCTTCTGCAAATCGAACTCCTTTCCCTTCGTTGTGCCCTTGTAATCGGTTGTGTAAGACCAGTCAAATGGCTTGACGACCTCCTTGATGCCTTCGTGCGTTTTTTCTCTACAAACAATCAGTACCTCTCTCAGCACAGAAGTCGGACTGCTCACCTGCTACTCGACCATTCCTTTGAATATGCCACCTTCAGCATATTCTTATCCGTCTTGTCCACTCGGTCAAGAGCATCAAAAGCATTGAACTCTAACCGCCATCCGCTTGCGATATGTTCAATTGCAACCATATTGTCCCCAAATATCATTTCAGGCACCGGAATGCCAAGCTTCTCGTTCATCTCGTCGATTTCGTCAGACTTCGAGATAGGCAGCTTCCTCGTACTAATCTTGAAGCCTTTTTGCTTGTGCGAAACCGTGAATTTATCGACCTTTCCAGGAACAGGGAAGGGCTCCTCGATGGGGCCGTTGAACGCCATTATCAGAAATTTACGATGAAAGGTTTCGGAAGACAGAGTAGGAGTTCTAGGTGAAAATTGAAGCTTGGGGGCTTTTCAGAGTTGTTGAGTATTGGTTTGTACAATTTGAAGCTCACGATGATGCGGATATGAGTATCGCGGGGCAAGAGCTTGGCGTGGCTACCCTTGCAAAGTGGTTGTCCTTCCAACCTGCCAGTCGGCGCTAGAAACGCTCCTTCCAAAACATCCACACAGAACTCACAAGACTTCCCTTGAAACTACTAGACCTTCGACACTCAGCCAACAACCACTTTACTAACCAGCAGTACAGTAAAAACGCAACAGGTCTTGCAGTAACCTTCATTTGCATCGCAGTTCCATTCTATTCTTTAGCTTTCCTCTTCAATGGCCACGCGCGTACTCGAATCACGGTTCGAACATCTCTCGGTGAACGACGAGAACGAACCAAATGAAAATGGTAAATACCAAAAGTCAAAGGTATATATACACAGCTTCTCTGCCATGGATCAAGCTGACTTGAGGTAGATGACATCCACCACCACAGTGACCAGCTCACAGCTGTCGCAAAATTCAAGTCGAGCCAACCTCTTAAAGATCGCGTTACAAAATCAAAACACAACCAGCACAATCGTCACAGTTCCATCCCAGAATACACAATGGCGAGGATCGCGGAGGGATGATTCGGGGAACGGGCAGGAAATCGAAGAATCGACAAGAATGGAACGCAAATCAAATTCAATGTACGAACAGCCAGCACCACCAAAGCAATTCCATCTTGGGATGTTTGAAATTGGTCGACCTCTGGGCAAAGGGAAATTTGGACGAGTGTATTTGGTTAGAGAGCGAAGTTCAAACTTTGTCTGCGCCCTCAAGGTTCTTCACAAGAACGAATTGAAACACGGCGATGCAGAAAAGCAGGTTCGCAGGGAGATTGAGATTCAAAGCAACCTCCGACACCCAAACATTCTCCGGTTATTCGGTCATTTCCACGACAGTAAACGAATCTTCCTTATTCTCGAGTTTGCTGGTAAAGGAGAGCTATATAAACACCTTCGTCGGGAAAACAGATTTCCGGAATGGAAAGCTGCACAATATGTTGCCCAGATGGCAGCTGCGCTCAAGTACTGCCACAAAAAGCACATCATGCATCGGGATATCAAGCCAGAGAATATTCTTCTGGGTATACATGGAGAAGTTAAGCTTTCGGATTTCGGATGGAGTGTCCATGCCCCCAGCAATCGACGCAACACCCTTTGCGGAACTTTGGATTACCTTCCCCCTGAGATGTTGAAGCCGGGGCGCGACAAGAACACTTACTCCAACAAAGTCGATTTATGGTCTCTCGGCGTTCTCACATATGAGTTCCTAGTCGGCGAAGCCCCCTTCGAGGATTCGCCCGTGATGACACAACGAAAGATTGCGCGAGGAGAAATGACTGTTCCAAGTTTTGTGAGCGCTGAAGCAAGGGATCTAATCAAGAAGGTAAGATACCCCCAGTCTTTCAAATTTTTTTGGTCTAACGTGAGCATAGCTTCTTGTTCTTGACCCCGAGAAACGAATATCGCTTGATGGTGTTCAAGAACACCCATGGATTATCAAATATTGCGTCAAAGGGGAACGAGCCACTATGAGGGAATCCAAGTCCATGGAGTCCAAATCCAAGGGCAAACATTCTACGGATGAATGAGTGATGACTTATGACATTATAGCGTTGGCGTTGGCGTTTTTGGGAGGCTTTGGGGAGTTAGTAGGTTTAAATCAAGGTGCATGCATAAAGAGCAATTCTGAGAGATGGGGATCTTCATGGCCTATACAGAGCCAGTACAAGTACAAGCATAATAATGTACACTGTCTTCTACATGTTGGTACACCTGTTTCAAAAGTTTATCTGTAAATATCATCAAACGGCCTCGTATCAGCGAAGCAAGAATCCCAGACTTCGTTGACAACTTTCACCGCTTGCACATCGTCTTTGCAGTTCGGCCTCGCCATTACTGAAGCTACTGCTCTCCGTCGGACGCAAGCTTGATGTTGTTGTGTCAAGGTCCGCTGCCCTCTTGTGAAGAACTCTCTCGTAAATCTACACTCTCCGCTTAAACTCGAAGCTCGGATCTATTCCAGTCAGCATCACCCATTGTATTGTTGTACCCAGCAAAAATCATACCTCCGAACAAGCCGCATGCCTCAGATCATCCCAATCAACCTTCCACCTCAACTGATCCCACGCATGCACCAACTCATGCGCCAACGTATCCTCCAAATGTTTCCTATCCCTCATCTGATTCGAACATATCAGAATTCCCGCCTCGGGATTAAATCCTCCACCTTGTTGATGCAACCTCCCTTCCTCGTCCCTCCGCGCTGGACACCGTCTACATATGACATTTGAGGCGTTCATATCCCCGTTTAGTTTTGCGATTTCCTTGCGTAGGAAGATTACGGTCGGGGAGTAGGTGAAGCACCAGTCCCGCCATTCTTCGCAGTTTTTTTGGTCGGGGACGGCGTTTTTTAAGTAGGTTGCTTCGCGATATTCGTCCATTCCTGCGGGGGACATGCGGCCTATGAAGGCGTTGAAGATGTTGGACCAGGTTGCGTTAGGGTCGTAACCTGAGTTTGTGAGGTCTAGTTTTGGGGGGTTGGAGGGAGGGGCGGACGAGGAGGAGGGAGTTCTCGAATCCATTGTGGTGGGTGTTAGGGAGGTGGATTCGAGGAGAAGAGCGGTTGATTGAAGATATTGTTGCGAAAGGCGTAAATAAATGTTTTGAAGGGAGCGTTACGAGGGCAATTGACTTCAAGATTTAAGGCGGTGAGCTCTTTTTGGCGATAGCTAAAAATCGCCCCGGTCTCGGTCCGGTTGTAATTGGGCGAGAGAGTCATCGTCAGAAAATATAAAGGATTTTAGAGCTCCTTCCTTGACGTTTCTACTAGAATCAAATTGATTCCTCACTTTCAAAATGAAGGGACCTAAACCATTGACAATAGTCATAAAGCTTGGTAAGTAAAATTTTCGAGAAAAAAATCATATCATGTCACTAACGAAGGAGTACAGGAACAAGCTCAATCGTTGATGAAAAGACTCACGAACCTCTCTTATCAATTCTAAGTCTGATTGTTGAAACGGCCGTCAAACTTCATAAAGATGGTCATAAAGTGGTTATTGTGTCATCTGGAGCTATTGGTGTTGGGTTGAGGAGGATGGATATCGAGAAGAGACCGAAACATCTTCCCAGGATCCAGGTCAGCCTTAAGAAAATATTTCTGAGAACTAAATACTAATTGTATTCAGGCTTTAGCAGCAATTGGACAATGCCGACTTATGAGTCTCTGGGATAGTCTCTTCAGTAACCTCCGTCAACCCATTGCCCAAATTCTCCTCACACGAAACGATATCGCAGATGTAAGTCTCCAATCTCACTCATCACCAAAACCAAGCGCTAACAATAAAAAAGAGAACACAATATCTCAATGCACAAAATACATTCGCCGAACTTCTCGAAATGGGAGTCATCCCCATCGTAAACGAAAATGACACCCTCGCAGTAACAGAAATCAAATTCGGAGATAACGACACATTATCAGCTTTCACAGCAGCAATGATACACGCCGATTACCTATTTCTAATGACGGATGTTGACTGTCTTTATGATAAGAATCCAAGGACACATCCTGATGCTAAGGCTATCGAGGTGGTTGAGGATTTATATTCTCTCCAAGCAGATGGTACATCCCCTCAACTTTTGCCTTCAAGAACTGAAAGGGGAATTCTAACAAAAACCACAGTATCAAGCGCAGGTTCAAGCCTAGGAACAGGCGGTATGCAAACCAAAATCGTAGCCGCAAAACTCGCCACCTCCGCCGGCGTCACAACCGTAATAACACGCTCCTCGAACCCCGGAAACATAGCAAATATAGTATCCTACTGTCAAGCTCAAAAATCCCTCTCCTCGCCCTCTTCTCCCAATCCCACATACTCAGCAAAAATCATCTCCTCAGTAAGTGAGATCCTCAAAGAACCTTTGGCTCGTTCCACAGGCTCTCTTTCTCTAGAGGTGAAAGCACCATTACATACCCGGTTCATCGCCTCCCCCTCCCCAATTCGCGATCGCTATTTCTGGCTTCTCCACGGCTTAGCCCCGCATGGAACGATATTCATCGATTCCGGTGCTCATCGTGCTCTCTCCAACAAGGCAGGCCTCTTACCCGTTGGGGTGGTAGACGTAGAAGGATCGTTCGCGCAACAAGAAGCTGTTCGCCTCGTTGTCGTCGAACGTCTCCCGGCTTCCGCTTCTTCAATACCCGGAGGCAAATTATACGAGGGAACAGGAATAGAAGTCGGTAGAGCATTAGTAAATTATAGTGCTGTGGAGATAACGAGGATCAAAGGCGTGAAGAGTTCAGAGATTGAGGGTTTGCTTGGCTGGTCGGATAGTGAGTATGTTGCGTTGAGGGAGAATATTAGTTTCTTTGAGAGGGAGAGTCGACCTGTGACTCCTAGTTTGGACCTTTAAAGAAATGGGTCGAGGATGAGGATTTGAAATGGAGGGGCTGGGAAAAGTGAAATTTGAGTGAAGGGAAAGAGGTGTTTTGCGGTGTTTGGGGTACATACAAGAAGGCTTCATTAGAAGTATGGTCGAGGGTTATAGATATGAGAAATAAAATTTGACCTTACGCCGGCCAGCTAAACGATCAATTGCTCGCTACCTGAACTCTTGAATGCACACTTGGATTGTAATTAGGCCCTCGAAACACATTACAAACGCTATATTGATGGTAACCCTGTGTAATGAGCGAAGAAAACAGCTCGGTAAAGTTAGTCAAACGCTACATCGAAAAAAGCCAGCCATGCTTCTCATCCCACCCTATCCATCATTGAATGCACAAAAAAATTCATGCTTAATACTCAACTCCCCAGATATCCAGCAAAACCCAAGCGAATACTCCAAACACATTGCAATAACTCCATTCACCCTTACCCTTCAAAGAATCTTCTACTCAGCAACATAATCAGACCATTGGTCACCTAGCATCCTTCGACGAACTACTACCGCCACTGGCATCCTCAAACTCTAACTCCCACTTATCAACCTCCTGAAACTTCCTCGCAGCCTTCTTCAACTCCTTCCCAATCCTCGCCTCCATTTCCTGACTATTCTCCGGACTATCCTCTGCATCAGGTAGCGGTCCTAAACTATCATTAACATCCGCCTCCTCGTTCTCTTTATCTGATATCGGGTTTGCGCGAGCTCCGTATGTGCGTTTAGCTTTTGCTTTAGGAACAGCCTTTTCTTTGACTAGTTTTCGGGTTGGGGCTGGGGTTCTGGAGATAACACTTCGTTGGCGGCGTGAGCGGGCATTGAGGTGGGAAAGTTCGTCGTCGTCCGAGGCTAGGCCTGAGGCGTCGATTTCGTCTTCTGAGCTGGGGATGTCGAAGGGGTCGCGGACGGTTTGGCGGCGTCTTCTGGGGAGGAGAGCTTGTAGTTGAGCGGTAGAGTAAGTGGCAGGTGGTGGGGGTGCCTTTTTAGGCTTGGGTTTGGCCTTAGTTTTTGCTGCTGTGATGTACGGTCGATTTGGTGAGTGGGTAAGAGAAGGGGGAGATGATATTGGGGAATCTTGTGTTCGTGGAGGTGGAGTTTTGCCTCGTAAAGGTCGTCGTCCACGGAATAAAGGTAGTTTAGCGGGATCTGGAAGCTCTGGACTAGAGGGTGAACTGCTACTTAGAGGTGGTGCCATGGTTTCGCTCATGGGTTCTGGGGTAATGGGTCGCGCTTCGATTGAGGGCATTGGGTGGTCGTCGTCTAGCTCAGGAAGTTCGTCTTCCTCGTCGTTCTCCTCGTCATCGTCATTTACAGATGCCGTAGCTGGAATCGTTTCGTCTTCCTGTCTAATTTCTGGGGAACGTCGAGTTGGACTCGATTGGGACTGAGGTATTTGAACATCTGCCAATTTGCGCTTCCGTGAATTAGAGCCCGACGCACCGGACGAGCTTGTCATTGTTCTCGTTTTGGATAAGTTCAAAGGTGTAGACTCGTCTTCTGGGTTGAAATCGTCCTCCTCATCCTGATCTTCATCATCATAATCCGGTCGTGGCTGTCGTTCCTTCTGAGCTGTCCCAAGCAAACTCGGTTCTCTTGCCCTCCGTCTGAAATTCCCAATCTTCATAGCTGATCCAATTCGTGCTGGTGTACCTCCTCCCAGTCCACCCACAGTGGTTATCCTTCCAGATACACTTGGCTGCCTGCCTCTTCCTCCAAATCCTCCAAATGCCGTAGCTGGTGTATTTATCTTTCCAACACTCGTGAGACCGTTATTGTCCGCTATATCTGACTCAACACTACTCGATCGCGCTCTATCGGTTCGTCGTCCCAGAAGACTTGGTTCGCGCGGTCGTCTTCGAAAATTTCCAAACGCAAGTGACGAGTTCTCCACCGCCGGTGTATTTTGCTCTCTTCTTCCAACTTCAATTTCCGAGCTTGATCCAAGATCTAAGTCCAAATTATCTCCATCTTCTGCGCCCAGCTCCATATCTTGTGCGTGTGTCGCGTCAAGCTTCTTTGCGCGTGGTTGCGGTGTCGCAGCAACTTTCGCTCGACCACTGTTCTTTCCAGCGCTTCGCACATTGGTAGTGATTTTATCTTCGGGGTCGCTAACATCATATAAATCGTCGAAATCCGCCTTGGGCGCGTGCGACTCGGTCTGCTTCGCGGTGGCGTGGACGGGGCCTTTGCTGCGCACAGCAGAAGGCTGGACCTTCGTTCTCTTTGGTCGCGGCATTTCAATAGTATATCAATTGCTCGGAGGGATGGTGCATTAAAGTGCGTATCGCATACCGAAATATGCTGCTGGGGATGTTGGAGTGGAGGGGTTGAAATAAAAGTTGGGCCCTCGACGCGTCCAGGATAGTACGCGATTTCCACCGGTGGTGTTTTGATGCTTGGACCAAAATCAACGCCAAGCGAACCAGACTTGGGCTTCACTAATTCGCTTGAGAGCTTCATCAACTCAACCTTAATTTGGTTCTCTCCAATTGTTTTGCGAAATTGACAACCCACATTTTTCAAGGTGTCATCGGATCTTTGCCCAAGAAAGACGCAAAAGGGATCGTCAAGTGAGCTGTCCTGTATACAGCCTTGCGCCAACTTCTCGACTCTGACCTTTTGCGGCTCCCCAATCTTCAAGTAAAGACAGACTTTTAGAATGAAAATGTATATAGCTCTCTCGAGTGAGGGAAGCTTGTAAACAGAAAACCCAAACTCTTTCCCATATGGCTCAACCAACATTTTAATATAATTTCTATTGACAATCAGTTCCCCTGCACTTCCTTACCGATCGTCTCTCATCATTTCATACTGGGATTCTTGGTGCTGGACGCTTCAAGCGAGTGGCGTTGCCTTCTGGCTGATATTCATTACAGTTGACTATTTCTCTGATGGAATCTTTCCGGTGCTGTTTAGGATTGATTTTGGAGTTGTACTAGTTGGGGTTATTATGATTATGGTGACAATCTACCTCATAGAGCAAGGTCAATTCAAAACAATTTGATGAACCCCCATTCATGAATACCTTCAATCGTCTTCTCAAAAGCACCATCGAGCACACGTTCAACAAGACCTCTTTCCTCATTTCCTATTTTCTGCAAGTTTAGCTTGCCACGTGCTTCCAGGATGCTTTCAAAGTCAGAACCCCGCAATTCCCAAAGCAGTGCAACGTCACTCCCAGTCAAAAACTGGGACACATCAATCACATCAACTTCGCAATGCATCCGTGATTTCCGGCTTGCCAAATCCAGAGAGTTTATGTACCACGGATTCTTACCCAATTTCCTCCCGTTTAGTATAAGTACTTTCACTCTTCTCTCTTTCTTTTTCTTGGTACCTCTTAACGCTCCCTTGTTGAACGGCCTCCTCTTCATCATGATTTCCGTCTCCTCGTGTTTGCTTTTGGCGTCTATTCTTTTAGGAGTTAGTGGTGTTGAGGCTTTGGATTTGGATCCTGCATTGCGAGACATTTTGAATAAGGCTCATCAAGCGCCTTTATATACTTATCCTACCAGTTTAACTCAGGGAATTGTACCAGTACGTTAGGGGAAATTATCTTTTAAGCGCATATTTGAGCTAATTTCAACACAGAAATCGATCCATTCTCATAATGATTGTAAGCCATCATTCATTGCCACTTTTCATTATCACATGAGAGATTTGCCACTTCTCGGCTTTCCCTATCCTTCCATTTATTGTCACTCCAATTTTTAACAGATTCTTCAGACTGGAGAGACATCCCATTTTACTCCGCTCTTTCCCAGGGAGTAATTTCAATCGAAGCCGATGTCTGGCTTTACAACGGAACTCTCCACGTTGGGCATGAGCAGGGTGCACTCACCAACGAACGTACCTTTGACACGCTCTACATCCAACCCATCCTCGATGTTTTGAAAAAGCAAAACCCGGACTCAAGATTCTTGCCAGCACCAACTCACAACGGTGTCTTCGATACTGATGCCGGCCAAACTCTCTATCTCTTCGTAGATTTGAAGACCGACGGAGCCAGCACATGGCCCGTCGTCATCAAGGCTTTAGAACCCCTGTGAGTCCTCTCCCAGATCTCCATATACTCCATCTAACCCACCACCTAGACGCAAAGCAGGCTTCCTAACCTCCACAAACGGCACAACCCTCGCCAAAAGCGCCGTAACAGTAATCGGCACTGGAAATACACCCCTAAACCTCGTTCAACCAATTCTATCCCGTGACTACTTCTGGGATGGTCCAATCGCCACTCTCAACAGCACATTTTCTAACATCACATCTCTAGTTTCCCCCATCGCTTCGGCGAGTTATAAATCTATCTTCGGGGTTGTAACTGGAGCTACGGGGTTGAATGATAGTATGTTGGAGGTTTTGAGGGGTCAGGTTAAGGTTGCGAAGGAGAAGGGGATTTTGTTGAGGTATTGGGATCAACCGGGTTGGCCTATTAAGACTAGGAATGGGATTGTGAGTTAATTCCTTCTTTTTGGTGTGTGATGGTCAGTTAGGGGAATTCTGCTGATGAGGGGGCTTTTTAGTGGAGGCAGTTGAGAGACGAGGGGGTGGATTTGATTAATGCTGATGATTTGGAAGCTGCTGCTGGGTCGAGTACTGAGTGGTAAGGTGATAATGAAGCGGTTTTTGTCGGATTACACCTTCCATTAAGGGCAAAGGACGCTATGAATCCATTAATTCAATAACTAGATTTCTATTCGAAAGTTGAGACTCGAAACTTCTCAGCTGGAACGGCTTTTGACTAGAGAATTAGTTCTCCGAATACTATATATACAATTATGCACAGAACAGGAAAATTATGGCTGACGCTGGGGAAGATTGAATCTAAGAGAAACGGGGTTTGTTATGTGACAGGTCTTTTCGTGGCTTAGATCGGAGCCCGTTGATCTGGCTTCTAATTTTCTTCTCAGTAGGCTGATTTATAAAAATAAATTCTTCAGGAAAATCAGAACAATGAAGTTAAATACAAGAATATTTTAAGATGAGCTTAATTTATGCATCTTTGTTATTCGTCGTAAGTTGATACAATTAATTTCATTCTCTGATCTAATTTCGTCTCATGAATAAACTTACTAGAAGACAGAAGATAAAACTTTACTCTTTACTATAATTCACCGTAAGTTCGTATCAGTAATCTCATTATATGAAGTAACTACGATAAGCTCTTTCCGTGAATGAACTTACGGGAAGGTAAAAAATAATAGAACTGAAATTTGATTTTAGAAACATTTTCTGTCATATGATAGGCTAGAGTTCTTGCGGCAAGTTTTATTAGGGAATGCACAAGAATTCAATTCAACTTGTTTGAGCTAAAGGTCACAGTCAGAGCTAGAACTCGAATGACTTCTCGCCCAAGTTGACGATACCATTTCACACACCTCGTAATGACTAGTGAGAAAAATTAATGTGACCACAAGACAATGTACTTCCTTTTGCGTTGTGTTATCCGTGGTGACTTCACTAACAATTGAATTTTCAGTCCGTTGTCTTAAAGGGCATACAATTTCGATACTTCGTACCGTCGTTGGTTGCCTGCTGGGACCATTTTCTGAGTTACAGCCTTCAAGAAGCCAGGTTCTTGCTTCACATTTTATCTTCTGAAAATCGGGTGGTTAACTTCTGTTTGTGGTTGGTGCTAAATAGCAAGTTTTGTACTCCGGATTACTCTGGTCCCGAAGAAGAGATTCAACTGGCATCAGGATATCAAAAGAGTACTACTTTCTCTCTGGGATATGCACCAAAAATATTCGACTTGCATATTATAGTATCATTCCGAGAATTTCTCTACTTTACACTCTTCGCTACCATTCCAAGCTCCCAAAATAACACCTCCAGCCATAAGTATGACTCTTAACAAACCTCCCGACTCGCTCTTCTGGGTATTAAATGCCTATACTCTCGTGGCAACCCCCGATATTCCATTAATACAATGCTTCCCTCTGATATAAACCCTCCGAGTTTTCCAGGGTCTAATCCTTTCGTAGCCCGACTTAAATGTCGAGCTCATCGTTTGGTTTGTTTACCTCCCAAGCGAGAACACCATACCCTGTCCTGGAGTTGGTGTATCATTGAATGAAGTCCGACTACATATCCTCCACCAACACAACCCTCATAAACATTTCATCACAATCCAGGCTCACCCCCTCCCACCAGGCCCCATCTCAGCAGGTTCCTGTCCTACCCCACCAACAGGTTTCCTCGCCTCCCCCGGTCCCATCTCAACAAAGTCATTCCTCCTCCCTTCCCCTTGCATCTCCACAGTCTCCGGCCTCATACCTCCAATTCCCGGTTGTCCACCCTGTAATTTCTCCATCGGCGAAAGTTGCGAAACAGGAGAAACCATCACAGAATTAATCCTCGGATCCTCAATCTTCTGTTCCCCAACAAGAGGAATTTGATACGGTAAATTCGCGCCCGCTAAAGATTGATTTGCCTGGGTTTGTTGGTTATGTTGTTGCATCATGGGTTTCCCCGCAGCGTCGTCCGCCCTCCTCTTGGCCTTCGCCTTACTCCTCCTCCAAAGACAGAATATAACTCCCATGCATATCAAGCCGATCAAAATCAAACCCCCCACCACTGAGCCGATGATGATGCCAAGATAAGATTTTTTCTTTGGTGCGGAGGTTGTAGCGGGTGAGGTATATGAGGAAGTGACAGTTGCACGGGAACCTGCTACTGTTGTTGTCCTAGGTTTTGGAGTCGCGGTAGCGGTTTTGAGGGTTGCAGTTGCGGATGCGACTGCACATTCGGAGGTTGCCCATACTTGGTAGAGGAGGATGTCTGTTGACGAACAGGCGCCTGCTAGACAGTTTGTGAGGATGTTTTGGACGATTGTTGTTTCGCTTGCTGGTCCGCATTGGCACAGGATATCCTGAGTTGAAATATGAAATTAGTTGGGAACATTTTGGGGACGTTGAATTAGAAGAGCGAGCACAGAGGGGGACATTCAAGACAAGGACTCAAAAATGATCCCCCAGAGTTCTATCGTTTCTCAAATATAACATGCTTTGAGAAAAACTTACATCGGTAGCGCAACCAGTATAAAAGACAGCACTTTGATAACAGGTGACCTAGAAGATAAAATATTAGAGCTGAGACTTAAATAAGAGGGGGTTAAATCAACAGGATAAACACAATACATACAGCGCATGCCGGAATATCTCCAGTTTGAGCAAGTACTGGTGCAGCAAGTATCTGCAAATACAACCCTATCCACAAAAGAGACCTCATATTGAACCCTAAATAATAAATGAATAAATGACCGACTTTAAGCACTCCCAAATAATACAATGCAAGTCAAGTCAACCGGAAAAAAGAATGCAACAACCCAGAATGCGATCAGGTGTAAAAGAACGGTAACGCACCCACCTCCCTCTTATTACCCCCCGATAACTTGCATCACATCGTCCCGCGTTGGCACCACGAGCGGTAAAGCCTGTCTCAGCTCCCCGGTCTGGGGCTGAAAACCCCAACCTAATCGAGATGAAAATCAATAATACGATCGTATCAACGACCAACCAGTGATAAGGATCCAAAAATAGTGAACGCCTCTTTTTAAAAGTGGTGGAATAGAAAGATTGTGATTGGTGCTGTGGTTGTGCATTTGTACAAAATATGAAACGAGCTAGCATCTATGAATTGTTGGTAATTTCCTAGAAAGGATTTACTGAAAGTGCAATGCAAAATCGGATTTTTTTTTATCGGGATCGTTTGGACAAATTCAATAAACAATTGGATGGATCAATCGCTGGAACTTTGTGCGAATCATCGGAGTGGTTAGGATAACATCAATAAATAACTGGACTTTCAAATTGAAGACTTCTAGTAACTTCACCCGAGTTATTCTACTACTCCAGCTGCTTCAAAGGAACCCAATACAACAAACGAATATCCGACAGCTTTCGGTACGAATGGAAGATGGTGCCCTCTGTACTCTGTAGCTGTAACTCAATCGCTGGAGCATAATCATATCAGCTGGCGACCGGGATAATTCCCAACCTAATATTTGATAATGAGAACAAATGCTAAGACTATGAAAATCGCCTCAAGTCAACGACACTCTTATCAAAGGAGTGAGATGAGGACTGACTCTCCAAAAGCACCAATTCAAGTAGCATAAATGAAATTTTGAGAAACAGCATCGCAAGCAACCACCTTATCATGCTTCACTGCCACCAAGACAGGACTATGCAAAAAAGAACGGTTTGGAAAAAGCAAGAAAAACTCAGAAAATATGTCGCACAAGCTCTACCATAACATTTTCTAATGACCTAGTCATGATAAGCGTCCAGACTGTAGAAACTTTTCATTTGTCTTCTGTGTCAGAAGACTCCATGGTTGGTGTTGATACATTAGCAGGTGTGACTGCTATCCTTCCTTTTCCAGAGCAATCTACCCCGTAACTCCACCCTAAACGCCATGCGTGCGCAAAATTCATCATCCATTACCCTCGATGATCATTAAAAAAAGAAACATAAAATAAGAAGAATTTGGGGGACAAAAACCCGGAAATGCGTAAAAGTCGCGCTCAAGTTTATCCTCGATTAACCGCAGTAAATCCACCTGCAGCTTCGACAGGCGGTGCTAGTTCAGGTTTATCTTCTCCCATCTCAATATCCTCATCCGGATCAAGTACAGTTGGAGCAGTACTAGCAGGTTGTGACTCGCCATCAAAGACCGCCTGTTTAGGGGCAGCAGCAGGTGTCTTTTCGGAGGCAACGCCCTTTTTGATCTGCTCAAAACGTCTCACGAAGTCATTCTTTCGCTCATCGTCCAATTCGCGCCATCCAACAGCAAGACTTTTCTCAACGTCAAATTCATTTCCAGCGGCAGCCTCAGCATTATTAGCCAATAGAATGGATCGAGTTTCATTGCAATATAGGTCGAAGCCGCTTTTTGGTTTTCGCGGGGGTGTTGCTGAGGCTCCAGCAGCTAAACCGTTACTGTTTGTAGGAAGCAATCGCTTAGATGCTGCGGCTTGAGGTGTGGAGTTGCGGACGGTATTGGATTCGAGAACGTTGTGCGAGAATGCGTCGGATGATGGGGAGAGGGTGACGGGTCCTTGTTGAATAAATGCGCTTCCTGCAGAAGCTTCTCCGAGATTATTGAGGAAAGATGGTTTGCGATGGCCTCGTTTATTTCGTAGAGGTTTTTCTTTTGGCTACAAGGATAGTATTAGTTGAACTGTACATTTAGTTCCAGATGAGGGGGGAAATTGGAGCTCTTTAGACTCACAGTTGGAGGAGGGCTGGGGCTCCCATCGGAATCCTCTACGTTTGTGCTCGTCCGCTTTGCAAGTTGCTCAAGAAGGAATGCCCGCTCCAAGCGTATCTTCTGAACTCCGCGCTCGAGTCTGGTTACACGTAGTTGGACGGAGTCATTATCGTGCTCTATTTCATTGATTCGTTGCTTAAGTTGGATACATTTCCGGCGGTATGCTTCTTCCACTGATGGGGCGAGAGGTGGTGGAACGCCTGCGTGAAGGCCTGCATGAGTTAGTATAAATTACTTACTGAATCTGAATTTCTGCAAACTCCATTGAAGTCTTCTTTTGAGGCGAGTCGTCATCGCCCCATTACCTTGTTCAAGGAGGTGAAATTAAGAGTAAAAGAATACTTACCAGTAGGAGGCGCCATGGCGAAAGAAAGAGGTCTTATCTGCTGATCGAATAGTTGCAGCGGAGTTGAGGTGGACAATTCCAATTATGGGTTGGCGCAAACAGAGTGCAATTCGGTTTGGGGAGACGTGAGGAGGACATCGTCGCGACTTGCTTCCGAACTCTAGGCGTGGTGGATCAACTATAATCCGTCCAATGACATAGCACCGAAGTTTTGCCGAATGCTTAGTCATAACCTTAATTCGCGTTGAGCTCTGCGAATTTTTGAGTTGCCTTGCCAAGCACGACGCGGTGGGAGAGGAAGCCATTTCTGAATTCCCTCACATCTGAACTCCAACCCCGCAAATCGCCCAGCATGTCTCTCAACATCCCAAATGCCCCGAATGCTAACCTGTTCAAGCAGGGTTATCAAAAGTAAGCTCCCCTTCTTATTTTCCTAGTCTCAGCAACTGATCTATTCCAGCTATGAATCCGAGGATGGCGCCGTTCTTCGAAATATCGACGCTTGCCGGACGATCACCTCGACGGTACAAACATCCTTAGGACCTTATGGCCGAAATAAGATTGTTATCAACCATCTGCAGAAGATGATTCTCACCTCCGACGCTGCCACCATCCTCAGAGAACTCGATGTAGTTCACCCAGCCGCAAAACTCGTAGTTATGGCCAGTCAACAACAAGAAGCAGAAATGGGAGATGCCACAAATTTGGTTATTGTCCTGGCGGGAGAACTCCTCAAGAAGGCAGAAGAGCTTCTGCGAATGGGGTTGAAGACCAGCGATGTGATTAGAGGATACGAGATGGCACAAAAGTTTGCTTTGGAAGAGCTAGAGAACTTGGTTGTCGACAAAGTAGAGGATATTAGATCAAAGGTGGAGCTAAGCAAAGCTATCCGAACTGTTATTGCCAGCAAACAAAATGGAAACGAGGACTTCTTGGCAGATATGGTTTCCGAGGCAGTTTTGGCAGTTCTCCCAAAGAACCCCATCAACTTTAACGTCGACAACATTCGAGTGGTCAAGATTATGGGAGGAAGTTTGGACCAAAGTCGGGTAGTTAAGGGAATGGTTTTTGGACGTGAGCCAGATGGGTCAGTCAAGAAGGCAGTCCGAGCCCGAGTTGGTGTCTTCTCATGCCCAATCGATACCAGTCAAACCGAGACAAAAGGAACAGTTTTGTTGCACAACGCCAAGGAGATGTTGGATTTCACAAAGGGAGAAGAGAGCCAGCTCGAAACTGCCATCAAAGAGTTATACGACTCTGGTATGCGAGTAGTGGTTGCTGGATCCACAGTTGGAGAGCTTGCTATGCACTACCTAAACCGATTTGGTATCCTCGTTATCCGAATTCTCAGCAAATTTGAACTCCGAAGATTATGTAGAGTGGTTGGCGCAACTCCTCTGGCTAGATTGGGAGCACCAATGCCTGATGAGATGGGAAGTGTTGATGTTGTCGAAACACTTGAGATTGGTGGAGACCGAGTCACAGTTTTCAGACAAGAGAATGAGACGACAAGAACGGCTACTTTGGTCATTCGAGGTGCGACACAAAACCACTTAGATGACATCGAGCGAGCGGTTGATGACGGAGTTAATGTTGTCAAGGCTATCACAAGAGACCCAAGACTGGTGCCTGGTGCTGGAGCCACAGAGTTGCAGCTGGTTGAGCGGATACAAACCTTTGGAGATAAAACTCCAGGTATTGCTCAGTATTCTATTCGCAAATTCGGAGAGGCTTTTGAGGTCATCCCAAGAACTCTTGCTGAGAGTGCTGGTTTGGATGCTACGGAAGTTTTGAGCAGACTTTACACAGCCCACCACAAGCGGGATGACTGGACCACTGGTGTCGATATCGAAGTATGATATTTCCCCTCCCCATAGTAAAACATCGCTAACAACCTTTAGAACGATGACAACACCGGTACTCTAGACGCAAAGGATGAAGGCATTCTAGACTTGATGATAGCAAAGAGTTGGGCCATCAAGCTTGCCACCGAGGCTGCTAGAACCGTGCTTTCAGTTGATCAAATTATTGTCGCACGACAAGCCGGTGGTCCTAAGCCTCCTGGACCAAACCCTGTAAGTTCATTCCCAGTAAAACTAGAAGAGTAAATAGCTAATTGTTTTGCCAGAACTGGGATGAGGATTAGATTTGTTAGCATAATGAGAGCGTGTCATGAATGTATAATAAAAACTAGATCCATGAAATACCCCTAAGAGATTTTTGAAATTTGAATGCCGGTCGTGATGAAAGTCGACGAGGGCGTGCAGGTGAAGTAGGACATTTTTATTTTCAAAAGTTTGAGTTTGCCCATACCTTTGGATGATGGACGCACCGGTGGGATGGGCGAGAGTCGTGCCTTTCATTCAATTTTTTAACGGGAAGAGCGACCTTGACTCTTGGCACCTAACCGGACTACTGGCATGGTTAGGTCAAGTCAGGGAAGGAACGACCCCAAGGGTCGAGACATACCGGAAGCAGAGAGACCGTACAATGCTTCTGCCTTCCCTCTTAACCCAGCTTTACTTCCCCTCAACTCTGATGGCAACGGTATTTCCAGAATCTTGTCTACACATGCTTGACATGGAACTTGTCTCCCATGCGGATAAATTCCCCATGGGGGGAAATCAAGGAGTTGGTTTCTATTCCCTTCTTTCTGTTTTGTTTTCACGGCCATAGAGCCTGTCTTTTGAGGAGATAGTTTTTCTCTTTGGTCATCTCATCGCATCGTTGCAGGAACTTTTCTCATGGTATTAATCAAAAGCAACTTACCTCGACAAAAAATAGGTAACCTGTACAAAAGGAAATCGAAAGGGGAGGGCGAGATAGGCATTATAATCCAGATCTTAACCGGATCGTGCCTTCCCTCGCTCTCATCATGGTGTCATGTGGTCACAGTGCCCTAGCACGATGTTGACTTTGAGGGAAGGAGCGATGAGATGGTCGAGTCGGAGCCGAGGTCGGCCTCGCATCTCAACATTTTCTCTTCCCAACACCACTCTTCTTCTGCTCATCGTGCTGCACTCTGGCTGTCGGTGCGCTTCTTGAATGTACCTCTACTCTTTCCTCGCCCTTTCTCTCCTCAAGAATCAAACTCAAAAGTCACAACATTCTCCCTTCCGTTTGTCGAATTCGTCCTCTAGATCATTAATCTTAGGGCAAACTAAAAACAGGCTCTGAACACCAATATATCAATCAGATGATGCAGAAATTGTGCTGCAAATATACATAGTGTAAGATGGTGTTCATTTGCGTGGGCGGAGTTGGTGTAGTGTTCGTGATCTCGGTGTATTTTTTTCTCGATTGTTGGGGAGGTTGGTAGAAGGGGATGTAAGTGGTATAGGAGGGCGCAGGGTTGGAGAAATGGGAGTATCAAGTAAGCTGTGAAGTTGACAGGAAATTTAGGAACGAGAAAACATTTGGGGAGAGGTGTGCAAGAGAGAGAGAGATTTTAGGGAAAGCACGTGCTTCTGGTCAACTTCCTCGCTCCTTCTGCATCAACATCTCGAAAAGCATATTTGACGACCTCGGGAGCGTTTTAAGGCCTCTCGCTCCTTTTCTTCAAGATTTCGGCTTGGTCTAGACCACCTCAATTAAATTAGGACATTTTTGATCGCCTCCACTTCCCCAGTCCCAAAGACACTGTCTTCCAACCTCAGCCTCTTTCGTCCAGAAATAAATGTTTTAAAGAACGATTGAGGGAAGTCCTTGGGCTACCAGTGATACTTATGAGGAAGAGGTGAATGCCAGATGAGAGTTTTCTCTCCATGTTGATTGGGCAACGAATGACATGATGAGACGAATGAGAAGAACATGAGATGAGACGAGTTGTTTCTTTTCATATAAGAATCCTATTTATTGTTGCTTGGCCCGAAGCTGGGAGGAAGAGTCTTTTTTTTCCTTGGATAGGATGAGGTGGCCCTCGGGGAACGAGCACTTTAGAGTAGGGTGCAACTGGGCTTTTTTGGGTTTGTTTGATTAAGGTAAGACGAAGTTCTAATTGATGAGGATGATGAGGAAGGCACGATATGAGCGTTTTTGTCGCTGGGCAGTGATTGACCTCGAAAATGAAAACCGTAGGGAAGGCACAAGGCAAGTTTAGTTTCCTTAGCAGGAGCGGAATAAGGTTTGACGACCCTGAGAGCTGGAAGAAGCTCGATCGAAAAGACGCCTAGAACCTCTTACGGAGGGAAGGAGCGACTCTGCTGCAAACACCTCGACCCACTTCAGTCCCCGCGATCTAGTAGATCTACACTCCCAGGATCCCCATTCATCATCACCCCGCCCTTATTCAAATCAGCAAAGATAGGAACACAGGTAGCGACTCAATCTGTGGTACCCGTGACGGGAAGGCTGAAATTTCGGATTTACGTGATGTTGAACGAAGACATTTCAAAGTCTATATCAAGTTACTCCGAACCTCATAGAATGGAACCAGTATTTAATTGAAATAAAAACAATTTTTAAGAACCATTAGCCTCTTAAAACAAGGTGTCATTACCCAAAACATAATTCGTGGTCACGTTTGTAAACGCCTCTTGAAGAGCTTCCTAGCCATCTCTATTTTGTACCTTTCACTCAACCGTTCTCCTCAATATCAGCAAGTCAATCCCCCTTTTTATCTGCCAAATTCCCAACGAAAACCACTAGCACTGCACAGTACCTGCATTTAATTGTTAGCATGTTTTTAACCAATGATTTAGGGGCGATTACGCCGCTGCGGCCCCCAAAATCTCATGCCGTTTTGCTCGAGTGAATGAAGCAAGCACGATAGAGAATAGGACAGTAAAGGCACCCAATACCGCTACAGCAACAGCCCTAATGTTAGAATTGTCTCCAATATCTGTCAACACCGAAAGAATGTATATCGGGATGGCCATTAGAGACAAAATGGCCGCCATGATGATGATCGTCACAACGAATTCGATACGTGTACTGCTGAAAAGGTTTACTCTGTACTTTCTGGCAGGTTCGGCGTTTTCCCTGACATACTATTGGTTTCCGTTAGCTTTTGTCTTCTGTCCTTTAATAAGTTATGAAATCATACCGCGGAGGAAAATATGTATCGAGTTGGTACCTTGTCAGTCAGCAATGTTTCCAGATCCAATGCATTGTTTTAGTCCACTTACATGAATCAGTTTCCAATCGTGGTCTGCGAGTTTGTGTAGCGTCGTTTCTACAAAAGTATCGAGCCATGAGTGCTCTCTTCCTGGCTTCAAGCTTACAAGGTCTTGCTTGAAGTATACATATATTTCCTCGACATCTATATCTGTATTATCAAAGAAACTTTTGATATTGAGATAATTGTAGGTAGGCGGAGGGTTGAAAGATGCGAGTTCTCTGGCAGTTTCCAAGATTTGTGCTAAATTCAAGCAGAATAAAGCTAACCGGGTGTCGATGAAGTTAATCTCTCTCTTTGCTTACCATACTCCTTGAACTTTTGCTCAATCTCATATATTTTCAACTTGCGTAATTCGCCTTCCTGTGTATCTCCTGCCAATGAATAAATGTACTCGGGGTTTAGCCCTTGTCCTCTTGAATCCAATCGCTCAAGCTCAAGCTCGAGGTCTCTCAGTTCGTTTTGTTTGTACAGCAGAATCGTGCTTGGAGGTATCCAAATTTCCAATAGACCATGAAGTTCTCCTCGAAGCTATGCAAGGCTGCCAAGAATGGATATCCATCTAGGTATCATTGCACTATCTCATGCTTAGCAGGTCTTGACTTTTATAGTAAGGATGGCTACTTACAAGGTTTCACCAAGGTTGTAGCGGGTTTAAATTTCCCTTTCTTCTGCGCCAAGGTTCCAAATTAGCAAAACACGAACCCAAAAAGAAAAGGAGAACACAACGAATGAGATATTGATATCCTTCATTCCCTTGCTTGTTGTATTTTGCATAAATTATCACAGATATGTATCGCGTATCCGGTTTATTTGGAAAAGCTCGCTTACCGATTGCGGTAGCGCCCCATTTCCGTTGCCCGTCATCCAGCCAAAAAGCTTAGCGAAGAAGTGCATCACTTTAGGAAACAATCCCCCTGCCGCTGCCCCGCGAGAGGTTGTGGTATTTTAAGCTCTGGTCGTTCTCGCACTTCTCGAAGATCTAGAATGTGTTCTCGAACTTGACGCTGTAGATAATTTGCTTTTTTCGTACTTATTCCGTTCATCGAAAATCTCATGAAGAGTGGTGTAGTCAAAAAACAAGCAATAATGTAGGTACTTTTCTGAATGATGAGCGAACGATGAACGATTAGGGAGATTTCTAGAATCGCCTATTATGTGGGCTAGAAGTTTCTTGGTTAGAGATGTGTTGTGAATGGACTGGGAATGAGTGATTCATCGTGGCGTATTTCATAGGATGATTTGATTGATGATGAGACAAAATAATGATATTATCAGACGAAGAGAAGATTCTTGGCTCAGCCACAAGAGCTGAATTGTGGCTCGTGGACAATGAATTGTGAATGAACTGGACGTATGATCTATATTCTAGAAGTATTATGAGAGATCAAACAAAGAGGAACAACGAAACAATCAGGAAAATGTTGGAAGTTCGTGGTACAAGCTGGTTCTGAGAATGAGGAGCGCGATTTTGACTCAGAAAGCAAACTCAAGAAAAGACTTCAAGTGATCCTTTAAGATTGTTTGCGAAAAGACAAGATTCAGAATAATACATGATCTAGTGGATGTCCAAGAGAGAAGCATGTGATAAGTTGGGAAAGCAATCAACCAGAAGGTGCTACATGAATCATTAATAGTTGAAGAATAGAAGTGATCTGCGGGGAGTAAGGGGATTTCTCTCTTCGTCGAAGCACATAGATACGTTGGTATGATTTGGTTGGAATTCGAAGGGAAGTCTCGAATTAAGCGAAAGGGAGAGATGTTTGCAAGCATGAGCTCGACACTTCGTGTCGTTACACGGGCTTGAGCGACAACCCCCTTGAAAAGACTAGGTTAGACCTGCAATTCTTATCAACCAAAGATCTCCTGGGGGACAAGTCATCAAATTGTCCCACACTCTTCACGAATATTACAGATGGAATGGTAGATTGGTACGCCGACCGGTGGCCCGAAGCCATATATTTTTTGCACTGAAAAAAGAATCTAGCCTCTGGTACAAAGGACATGGTATTTCCCTCACAGGTTCCATGACAAAATTTCGAAGTCCAAACGCCACCACACCTGCCATTGAAACCCGATAACACCTAACCGCACAGCCTATCTGAAAGTTAGACACTGAGGAAGAGAGAGGCACAGGAAATGTAAGATGCTTACCTCGAGAAATATTCTTTTTTTGATTTGCGTTCCACACAACCTGAAAGTTGCTCTCAAAGCAGACTTCTCTCCCTTTCAATTATCACTTCCCAACGATCCAGCACGACGACGAGTTAAATCCTGAGCAAACACTTTCTTGAGTTCGCCTGTAAGAAGGTGTTCAACTTTATACAGCAGTCCCATTCTCGTCTCCGCAAAGCTAATGACCTTCACGGCTTGCTCTAATCCAGTAGAGGGTT
The DNA here is from genome assembly GCA_001414455.1 of Hymenoscyphus fructigenus. NCBI lineage: Eukaryota > Fungi > Ascomycota > Leotiomycetes > Helotiales > Helotiaceae > Hymenoscyphus > Hymenoscyphus fructigenus. The sequence goes on from LKUV01000017.1 coordinate 292,868, forward strand.
CGCGGTACCAAACGTTTTTTCCAGGTGTAAAGCTTCCCTAAAGCGCAGTGGTCAGTCTTTGTTGAAGGAAGTGCAATATTAGGAAAAAATTGAATGGCGCGTCAAGTGGGAGTTCGCAGAATGGGGTGGTTGGGGAAGCTGTGGTGAATCTCACATTTGTTACCTCCTCCTCGTCAGAACTCTCATCAGAATCATCCCAAAGGTTTTTGAGATTCATACCCAATCCACCCTGGTCACTGACACCATTTTGGGTTGGTGGGGCGTTTGTTGCATAGTTGTTTGTTGGTGCGCTGATGTTGAAGCCGATCTTGGGCATTGGGGGTACATCCTTGACTTGTCCAGGGTGGCTTGAACTCTTGCTATTCAAACTTGAGGAGCTCTTCTTCTTGAATGGTGACTTCAAAGCCTTCCATCCCTTCTTAGCGCGTGATGGTGTTTTGATTTCGGTGGACATATTGCCGATCTTGAGTGTGATTGATCTTGGAAGGTGAGTCCGATGCTGTGATGATCAAGACTTAATGCGTAGACAACCTAAAAACGAGGGCATGCAGTGCAGGGTTCCGTAAAGAGAATTTGAAAGAGGAACTTGTCTCAAGGAACGACAGGTAAAGGCGTTGTGGGTGTGGTCGACCTCTGAAAGTGGAATGGTGCAGCGTGTTGGTCAAGATTTGGACAGAGAGAGCGTTGAGAGTTTGCTTTGTTATGGGGAAAAAGATCGCGTTTACAGAATGTCGCGCCAAAATTTGCAACACTAGATCGGAAGCTGATAGCGAAATTAGAAGTGGCTATGTAAAAGGAGAATCGCTATTGGGTCGCTTAAATTTGAGAGAGTGAATGTTGGCTTTGCTAGTCAGAGGAGGAAAGACTTAGCGACTACCACCCACAGGTCTACATGAGCAGGTTTTAGAAACTTAATTCACTGAGTATGTCTTTATGAAAACTGAAGTTTCAATTTGAAGCCAATTTGAGGGATCACATAGAAGTCATTGATAAGCCAGAACCATATAATACAATTTTTCGGCTTCACCCTTAACCAAAATCTCTTTACATCGTAATTTTTCATTATGAAATAAAATAAACCATGGCTTCAAGTGAGTGTTTCAATTATCACTTGAACGAGACCATCAGCTTACTGCCCAGCAGATATTGTCATCTGATTGAGGGAGCTTCCATGCTCTCTTAGAAGACCCCAAGAGAGTTTCATCTAATCATTAACAAGTGAAGTTTTCATGTCAAACAAAGGAGCCCTAGGAAGAAAAAAAACTGGGGAAAGATGAAAGGGAAGAGTAAATTCAGAGTGAGAGGAGCTTGAAATTTTCAGCGTCATTATGGAGTCTCTTAAGTTCCATCTCAAAGTGAGACAATACAATGACCTAGTTTCTTTAGTAGGAGAGCAAGAAAGAAAGATGGCGTCCAGAGTGAACCACCAAAAAAACTATGGTAAGTTTAAAAAACAAATCGCCAATTGAATGTCCAATTGGTGGGATCTTGTAAATATGTTTAGGCTAAAGTGAGTTACCCCATATTCCTACGGCTAACCATATCCATGAATGAAACTTTGTAACCAAGATGTGGGGACTATACTAATATTTAACCATGGGCAAAAACATGTTACTCCTAACTCATTTCACAGACTGGCTAAATGCAAATCCATTTAATTATGAAGCGAGGGGTAGATCGCCTCGTGGGAACAAATTCTAGCTTCCACACTAGCTGAAATTCCCAAGAAACAAATTATATAAAGCCCTCAAGATCCCACTGTTGTAACAAACTCCAATTCCTAATCACTCAACCATCAAAAATGTTTTCCCTCATCTCTCCTCTCCTTCTCCTCGCCTCCACAATGGCCACCTCCCTCACCTTCGCCCAAAACTCAACTTACAATAACCCCGTCCTCCCCGGCTGGCATTCTGACCCCTCCTGCATCAACGTGAATAATACCTTCTTCTGCGTAACCTCAACATTCATATCCTTCCCAGGTCTCCCCGTCTACGCATCGAAAGAGCTCCTCAACTGGAAGCACATCTCCCACGTTTGGAACCGGGAAACACAACTCCCAGGTGTAAGTCAGAAAACCCCTGACCAACAAGATGGAATGTTTGCACCAACAATCCGCTATCACGATGGAGAGTTTTTCGTGATATGTGAGTATCTCGGTGTAGAAGGAGGGATCATCGGTGTGCTTTTTAGGACAAAAGATCCTTTTAACGATGCAAGCTGGAGTGATCCTGTTACGTTTCATACGAATAATATTGATCCGGATTTGTTTTGGGATGATGATGGGAAGGTGTATGTTGCTACACAGGGCGTCATACTTCAAGAATTCAATCTTGAGACTGGAGAGCTTAGTCAACCGCCTATCAGTTTATGGAATGGGACGGGTGGGGTCTGGCCAGAAGGTCCTCATATTCATAAGAAAGATGAGTTTTATTATCTCCTTATTGCGGAAGGAGGGACCGCTACGGATCATTCGATTACCATCGCGAGAGCTCCAAACATTACCGGTCCTTATACCGCGTATGAAAACAATCCCATTTTAACGAACCGGGGTACGAATGAATACTTCCAGACTGTTGGGCATGGAGATTTTTTCCAGGACGCTCAGGGGAATTGGTGGGGAATGTGTTTGGCAACACGCTCAGGGCCAGAATATGAAATTTATCCTATGGGTCGTGAAGCTGTCCTCTTCCCAATAACATGGAATGAAGGCGAATGGCCTATTCTTGAGCCAGTTCGAGGCACAATGACTGGATGGCAGTTGCCACCAGCCAGTTGGGACCTTCCAGGAGATGGACCTTTTAACTCGGAGCCTGATGTATATGATTTTCCGGAGGGTTCAGCAATTCCTCGCAATCTTGTCTATTGGCGCGTACCAAGGAAGGATGCATTTTCCGTGACATCCCGAGGATTGAGTATTGTCCCAAGTCGCAACAATTTGACAGGCACCCCCTCTTCAACATCATCTCCTGAACTCACTGGGATGCTTGGGTTGTCGTTTATTGGTCGTCGTCAAACTGATACATTGTTCACTTTCAGCGTTGACCTATCTTTCAATCCCCAAGAAGTCGACCAGGAGGCTGGCGTTACTGTTTTCCTGACTCAACTAAATCATATCGATCTCGGATTGGTGCTTCTCAAAAGTAATACAACGGCAGTGCCTAGACTTTCTCTTCGTTTCCGAGCTGAAGGAACAGGGACCCCTCCAGTACCCGTTACCATTCCACTGCCAAAAGGTTGGGCAAGCTCTCCCATTAGATTGCAGATCGAAACAAGCAATACATCTTACTATACGCTTTCGGCAATGCCAGTGGGAAATTCAACCGCAAAGGTCATAGTTGGTACGGCGTCTGCTGCACTCGTGAGCGGTGGGGACGGTTCATTTGTTGGAAGTTTGATAGGGGTCTACGCCACGTGCAATGGAGCTGGAAACAGTGGTCAGTTAGATTGTCCATCTGGTGGTACTGCACACTTCAATGGCTGGAGATATCAGGGGGTAGCACAGTATGTTTCCGCAACTGAGAGCATCCCTAGTGTAGGAAAAAAATAGTACGCCAGAGACCCATATGATATTGTTCAATCGCAGACTTCTTTTACGAAGTGGTGGGGACCTAGATTTAAAAAGAATGTTAGCAAAAGCATAATAGTACTAGGAATGAATTAAGACGCCACCATGATAATAAGCAAGTCTTCCTCAAATATTCACAGTAAAGCTTACGGTTCATGGGTATGCTACCTGGAAGAGAGTTGGGCATTGCTCTGCATACACCTATTTTGTTTCGATTGTGCGCGGTAGTCTAGGACAATGAAGTTTATTCTCCGAGAGCGTTTAGAAGATCTGAGAAGCCCGATTCTTCCAAACATTCACGGAGAATGATTTTCATTATCCTAGAATATCTAAGATAATAGAGGGTGGGGAAGGGGGGGGTGTACGGAAAGCAAAGCTCGGGATTCTTATATGCAAGCGTAACCCATTCCCCGGATATACACCCTCTCAACAAAATGTCGCAAATCATACACACAACCGCTGTGTTCTTCAAACTCCTTTTATTCGCTACCCCTTAGGATACACACAACTACAACTCCCCACCCCAGTCCCCTCAAGATTCCCACTAATAAAAACCACCAAAACCGCAGCATAAGCAGTAGTAGGACCAAAGATAGTATTTCTTTTCGCATTCGTCAACAACCCCACACAAGCAGCAAAAAGTACAGTCCAACCGCATACCATTCCAAGTAATGCCTTCTCGTCTTTCACAGTATACGAGGAAATGATCGCACCGAAAAGAAGTACAGCCGCTAACAGGGTATATTTATAATATCCATTACTCTTACTCTTAACCTTACTTAAATTCTACTAAGAAGATATTAAAGCTCTCTTCTTTTTAGCGCCTACTAACATTGCTATAGTATTATTCTCTTTAGTAGCCTTTAATAGCCCAATTATACTATTTACCTTAGTATCTAATACTACTATTTACTTATCTCTAGCCTTCTTAGATCTCTCTCTCTCTCTCTCTCTATTTTATTATATTTAGTATTTCTCTACTTATTCTTTATAAATATTACTTTATACTTATTAATAAAATACTTAAATTTGTAGATTAAAAAGCTAGAAATGAAGCTTTTAAGGCTTCTATATTAAGTATAATCTTCTTCTTTAGAGGCTTAACTATAAGCTTAATTAGTACTATATACTTTTTAGTACTTTTTTTATCTCTTTTACTCTTATAGAGAGGTTTAGTAGAGGTAGAGTAAATTAAGGGCGTAGAGCTTTAAGAGTAAGTAGAATATATTATCTTAGCATAAAGTAAGGCGTTAGTAGTTTAATAAGTAGTAATTTAGCTAGTTCTCTTTTAGGGTTACTTTTTTAGTAATTATAGTATACAAAAGCACAGGGTTTATAAGAAAAAAAAGCTAAATTCAAGCTTAATTCGTAACTAATTGTAATAAATTATATATTTTAACACTATTCTGAACCATGAATTCCTCGACTTGAATATCTTCATCAATCTCGGTTCAATACAAGCTGCCATTTTCAAGTCGTTTAAAACTATATTAAACGCAGCGGGTCAGCAGGAACACGATAGATCGATTGAGGTAGAGCATTACCGGCGGAACAAGACGCGGAGAGAAATCTCGAAGATGAGAGACTCGGGGCGCGTTTCATCGGCCCAGCTGAGCGAGTCCAGAAGGGTGAGAAGATTCGCTGCAGCCCATAGAAGCTGTCGCTATTGCGCTCATTCACCATGAATTTGGTAGCCAGGCGTGGGTATTATTGACTGAGTTTATTGGAGAGTTGAAACAAATGGGCCCTTAGTTTGCCTGAAACGCTTTGCGAATTGTTTGTTTTGGACGAGTGTTTTGAGTTTTTATTTTGGTGGGCGGGCTATTTTCGTATAGAGTAGAGGTAGAATTGTTTTGGTCCTTCCATCCAAACCCCTCAGCTTCCCGCATGATGCCACGAGTCCAGCTCATGGCACAGGCTCTTGCTGATGACTACTTGTGGAATGATGAAGCTTGCGATGAGACCCCAAAAGACTCGTCATCGCCACTGGGCATCGCACACACGATTGAAATGAGACTCAGTAACCGAGGTAAGAGATTCGAGCATTACTTTCCCTTCAAGTGTGAAAATCAGCTAGGATATTGAAAAGGGATGTTCCACACAGTTTAGAAGATTGGAAAGTTCGATTTTTTTATTCTCCTAACCTTCTATCCAGGAATATTGGACAAAATATTACAGAGGGGCGCCAGAAAGGAATGCTCGAATCTCTTACAACTATCAGTAGATAGCATATCACAACTACTCTGAAAAGAGAAAAAGTCAGTCCTATAATTTTCGGGTGGTCTACGAATAGCATATCAATTATACTCTTCCTGGGCAACCCACGGCGAGTAAAAGTGAGAAGCAGTGAAGTCTAGCTATTTGCAGGTAACCTACCAATACACAATAAAGAGTGGTGGCATCTGAAGCCTTTCCCCAAAAAACGGCAAAAACTTCGGACTGGGCATCTTACAGAAGACAAAAGACATAATGAAATGGGCCCGAAGTAACAAATTTGTGACTCTTGCTGAACCTCTCAATTGACTGGTTTTGAGTGATAGAGAACCCCAGGCTGGACCCGACGTCGCTCCCGTGGCTCCTTCCTCTCACCTCGATTTTCGAAAACAATTGTTGGGGTTCAAGAATAGAAGGCTCGACTCTCGATTTCACAGCGAGTATTCACCGGCTACCTCAACTCTCGAAGTCGCTTCTTCCCTCGTACACATTTCGGGGCCACCATTATTGCCAGGAGGAAGGCACGACTCTGACCAGCATAAACTCCCTTCCCCCAACGTTCCTCGTGTCCTCGAGGGTGTATCGCGTGGAGGGGTGGTTTGGAACCATCATCGAGGTCGAGGGTTTCGCATAAAATTAACTTTAACTGACCTCCTAGAATAATATAAATAACCGTCCTAGGTTTTCCGGTGCAATTGCTGAAAAATGTCGTGGAGCCTGCCGAATGTTGTTGCAGAACGATTTTCCACGGAAGTCAGCAGGGGAGATCTAGTTATCTGGTGCCGCTTTTATAAACACTTAACGCGTCAGTCGCGTCTCCAAATGTTCTTTCTCCCATTGAAGCAACACCACCACATCCAACCCGCCTCTCAACTCCTTTCAAATCCCAGTATCGAATTGTTTCGAGATGGCAGGATTCTTTGATCTCAAAGCCCGCAAAGAGGCAGCCGCGAATGGCACATCCACGAAAGCTGCACCCACAAAGGAAACAACCCGCCTTCAACCATGGGTTGAGAAATAGTGCGCGCCATCAATACACTTTCAGATCTGGCACAACATACTTACACATATACAGTCGTCCCAAAAACCTCAACGATGTCACAGCCCAAGATCACACCATCACAGTCCTCCAGCGAACCCTTCAATCCTCCAATGTCAGTTTCCTTATCCCTCCAGAAAATACAACCACTAACAACACCACAGCTCCCACACATGCTCTTCTACGGTCCACCAGGCACAGGAAAAACCTCTACCGTCCTCGCCCTAGCCAAAGAACTCTACGGCCCCGAACTCATAAAATCTCGCGTCCTCGAACTAAACGCCTCCGACGAGCGCGGAATTTCTATCGTCCGCGAGAAAGTCAAAGACTTCGCACGAATGCAACTCACCCAACCCTCTGCCGCATATCGAAACCTTTATCCTTGTCCGCCATACAAAATTATCATATTGGATGAGGCGGATAGTATGACACAGGACGCGCAGAGTGCTCTGAGAAGAACGATGGAGACTTATAGCAAGATTACACGCTTCTGTTTGATCTGTAATTATGTGACGAGGATTATTGATCCGTTGGCTAGTAGGTGTAGTAAATTCCGGTTTAAGAGCTTGGATCAGGGGAATGCGGTTAAGAGGGTGGAGGAGATTGCTGCGAAGGAGGGGGTGAAGCTTGAGGATGGGGCGGTGGATACGTTGATTAGGTGTAGTGAAGGAGATTTGCGGAAAGCGATTACATTTTTGCAGAGTGCGGCGAGATTAGTGGGTGCTATGGGTGTGGCAGAGAAAGACGAGGATGAGATGGATGTTGATGACAAGGAGAAGATTGTTACGGTGAAGAGCATTGAGGATATTGCTGGTGTCATTCCGGATGAGACGATCGATAAGTTGGTGCTGGCTATGCAACCAAAATCAAAGGGGATTGTCTATGATAATGTTTCGAAGGTGGTTACTGATATGGTTGCGGACGGCTGGAGTGCTACTCAAGTCGTCACACAGGTATATCCCATATTCCGACCCTACAAAGGTGTTCTAAACTAACAATTTCTAGCTATTTCAATCCGTCCTCTACAACGAAGCGATACCCGATGTACAGAAGAACAAAATCACCCTCGTCTTCTCCGAGGTCGACAAACGCTTAGTGGATGGTTCAGATGAGCATATCACAATCCTCGATTTATCGTTACGGATCTCGAATATCTTGGCAACGAAGTAATGATTGGTGATTAGGTGGAATTAAGGGGGTTGCATAGCAATGGATTTTTATGGCGTTTAAGGGTATGAATATGTACTCAGTTGATGAATGAGTACCTGACTAAAACTGGTTGCCACATATCTGATAGGACTTGATATACCCAGAAAGAATAAAATAAGTCCATTAATTGTAATTACTCTCTCCAATCCGGATATGCAACAATACTTGGACAATTTACCATCCGTAGGTAATAGTTTGCGGGTCTGGGAGCTGTCACGTGTATCGCTCCTGGCTTGAAAAACGGAGCTTGCCGATCTCGACAAAGGCGACAAAGTCTAAACACTGGAAATGTGCACTTCCCTACGAGTACCGCAACAACTTCCAGGCCTAACTCTCAAATCAGATAAGCGACAAAAGTTTCCGGGCCTCGACACCAGCCAACCTCTTTGTAAAGGAACGCTTGCTTGGAAGTTTTAATGTCTGAAAGTTTAGCGTTCGGACGAAACCTACTGTCGAAATAGAATATTACTACCGAAACCCCTTGATTCAGTGGCACCTCCAAGGGAGGTACTTACTTCCCTCTCCCCCTTCCCCGCCCCGCACCGCCCCGGCCTGGCTCACAAAATAAAATTTACTTGTTTGGTGCGGCGCCATTGTCAGATTTAATCTTCAATTGGGGTGAATATTGGATCTCAATCACTGGTCAGGAAAAAGTCGAAGTTCGTAAAAGCGGCAACATGCACCTCTCCAACCTATGTTAGCTTCGTGAATGGTTTTATTCCGCAAACACCCTAGGCATTCATCAAGGAGGCCCTCGGACTCTTTCAACAAATACACCGGAAAACCGAGGACAATCTGAGAAATTCATTCAATAAGGCTATTGAGTGCCTCCCAATCGCGGAAATACCTCGATCTCAATGCTATTCAGTCCACCGCTCTTCCCCTTTCCCCCGCGATACATTTTCGAGGCACAAGAAACCATATTTCTGGATGGGTAGAAGGGGGGGGGACAGAGTCGTGCCTTCCTTTATCCTCGTGCCCCACAGGGCTGATGTCACTACCTGCAGTCGCGACCTCGAGAGTCGACACAGACCAGAACCATTGGCGGTCGGGTGCGAGGTGGGAATTGTGCCTTCCTTTCTCAATTTAATCCTGCCCGCTCTCGTCATAGTAGCACGAGATCGAGTTGTGGCAGCCTCGAGTCCAGCTCGCGTTTCAAACTCCATTTCAAACCCAACAAAACCACTCAATTAAGTGCTTCAGAGTTACAAAGTTATTACTTTACGGTACTTTTACTGTTGTTTTCCTTTTTCTTTGTATGAACGCTGTTCCATGCTTTCTTCTGGTGTTTCCTGTCAATTAAGCCTCAAATCTCATTAACACTCGATCTCAAAATTTTGACCAGAAATTTCTTTACAGAGTCTCATAATGGCAAATAGCCCAAAATACCATCTTGTTTTTTGCTGCAGATCCTTGTGTTTCAAGGGCACTTGCGTGGGTTGCCTTGAGCTCTCTCACTTAGCATATCAGGGTGTGTGCGCCAAGGACTCCGCCTTCACCACTTGGAGCTTAGCGAGTATGCCTTGGTCTTTACATACAATACGAGCTTATGGTTACACAATTACACGATATATTATGAAGAGCAGCCTCACTACCTAAACTGGAATCATAATAGGTCCTCTTTCAATCATGGCATTTCGTTCCTATACTCGTTCAATTCCGAGTGCTCCTTACTCGTTTGTGAAACCTAAGCATCCTTAAACCAGACTTCTTTGCGGCGCATCTAGCAATCCTCCAATGGCTGACAACAAATTGAGAGACGGTTCTGGCCACGAGCGATGGAAGAGCCTCACTCAATGCACTATACATGTACCTGCTGTTTCTATCTCGGTCGTGCTGCTTGTTTTGAACTATTCAACAAAGTACTTCGATGATCCTGAAACCAGGCATCAAAACCTTCGTTTCAACAGTCTCCAGTTTGCAGCCAAATTGCATGAGATTCTTATAGCAGCATCTTTGTCTGCGGCGGCCATCAGTTATATTCAATACGAGCTGGTCCATTCACATGGAAGGGGGCTGTCTCTTGGTGGAGTACTCGCAGGCTTTCAACTCACCAATTTAAGTGCCGTCTGCAGTTCCGGCCTCTGGAGCAAATCTCTCACTAGAGGCTTTCGAGTTCGACGGTTATTGTTCGCGTCAGTTGTGATCATTCTCATGATCATGGTTTCCATAGTTGGCCCCTCTTCAGCCATTTTAATGCTTCCTGCCATTGGATGGTGGCCGGTCCCCTACGAGATATCAGATCCTGGTGGCCCAATTTCTCCGAAAAGCGTTAGACTGGAAAGATTCTTTGCTTCTACCAAAGAACAAATGCTGTGGCCTACAGATATCACTCTACAGAATTTCATGCCACCCGCCTGCACTTTTATCAATGCATCAACCCCAGGATACTGTCCGGCAGGTGGATTATCGAATATTCTTGCACAGGCTACGGAAAGAACAACAAACTTTTCGATACCCACAGGAGCCAGTGGCCTAGGGGGAATGGAAATTTACAATAGAGTCGTTGAGGAACGGGAGGGCATAATTAGCACGCCTTCTTCGTCCGTCAGCAACATGCTTCAAACAGGCGCGGCTTATTACAAAAACTATGCACCAAAAGGCCAGAACACCTATTATAAACTTTCCCTTTCCAACAGTACCTCCTTCTTTGGGCCCCAGACCATTTCAGTTTGTTCCTCCTCTCAAAGACTCATCGATGATAATTCCGATCCTGTGAGTACAATAATAAAACGACAAATAAGCTTTCCAATCATGGGGAGTTCTCAAGGCTGGTCTCTCAGCAGCGACGTCTTCATCCCATTTTGGAACCAGTCAGTTTTGAAGACAGCTCTTTGGATAGATCCCCCCTTCTTAGGAAATAACACACCGTCAATTTCCGCCGCCTTAATATATGTCACTGGTAAGCCAGGAGATCATCGTACCTGGATCCGGTCCTGCTCTGTTTATACTAGTTGGGTGCCTTGCGAAACATACTTGAAGCCTTCTACGGGTACTTATATCTATACGACCCCGCTCTCCGCTCTTGGGAATTCCGAAATGGTGGACAGCAAGCACGCTAATGGAACACACATTAAAATAAATGCAGATTGGGCAAACCAAGCTTTACCACCAAACGATACAATCATACCGCTAGTTCCAAGGATCGATTTAAATATTCAGCAATGGTCACCTCAAGAAGTCCAGGGTTCGGGTTTTGGACGGGCGATTTCCTTCCTTCTAACAGACGCAATATCCAGAATCGAAAATGACGTGGTACTCGCCGGCCTGCCAGTCACTGGAAATGATACTTTCTATTTACATAACCTCAACGGTAACCTTGGGAGTACAAAGAATAATCCGGAGTTCGACTTGAACAACGCCACCGCGTTGACCATGACCATTCTCCGAAATGGTTACAGCTACTCAATAGATGGAGTCACTAGACGAATCGCCTCGGCAATTCTCCTCGTTCATATTCTTATAGCATTGGTTCATACGATACTTCTCGTCGGTTTTGGAAGGACCAGCTCAACATTGAGATCTCTCAGTGACCTGATTCTACTTGCAACGAACTCTCAGCCCGCTGGGCGTTCTCTGGAGACTACAAAAAAGAAGGGCAATAAATATACTGTCAAAGTCCGCAAAATTTCCGCCTCTCAGCTTGGGATTGTACTCGGTGATCACGAAAAAGGTGACGATGGACTACTAGAAGATAAGACAGACTCTGAAGGTGCAGCAGACCGAGAGTCACAAGATGTATAGAGTAGAAAAAATATAAATATACTATTTCCTATCAATAACAAATCACACTCTTCTATAATGAAGCCGAGAAGCTCAGGCTGAGCGGATAGCATTCAAAGGCACGGTGTTTTCCAGTAAAGCAGTCAACTTTGCATCAGTAAGAACACTAAAGCTCCCCAAGTACCCTTTCTTCCCATGCCCCTCACACGGTGCATCCATTCTTCACACTACCTTTATTTCCCGCAATCATCCCAATCCTCTCATTATGCAATGAGTCACCGATAACTTTCAATTCATCATTAATAAGATCCCACGCATGGAACTTCCATAAAACTAAGATATATCCCGGGTAGAAATGTCGTCCTAACGGCACAACATTTTATGCGAGAGAAGACCCACCGTAGCAGCAGACGATGCCATCCGAATCTTTACCGAATGTCTACGTGAAACAATGTCACAAAAATGAACGTTTGAAATATGTGAAAAAGGCAGTAATTGTTACTTTCATTAAGTCATGTCATTGAACACATTCAAAAGGGCCTGCTTCATCACCAGGATGAGTACATGTAATCTGTCCAAACACGCAACACCATCTTAGCTTTCCCATTCTCTCTGACTGCAGGTGCTATAACATGAATGGTCTGAGCCGCCCCTAGTTTTAGTACTTCTTGGACTTCCCCCTTTGGTATCTGACTATGTGCAAAAAAAAAGTCCATGAAGTGGATGTTGCTTTCCGCATTTTTCATGTACCAGCTTCTCAAACTCAATGCAGAAGTCTGAAAGGAAAGAGTATTCATGGCGCGACCACTCCATATCCTTCTGGAGTAGTTTATGACATATACTCCAGAACCTAGTAATCATCACCTGGTGGCGCATTCGCTGGGTTTCCAATGACACAGACTGAGAAATTAACCGAAGAACCAAATACCGCCATTGCTGATGTGCCATTCTAATTCTCTTCACAAATTTTTTCACGCTTCCGATTCGCAAGTAACCTTCTGCGATGTAATAGATGTCTCCAATGCGACACCAACTCTGGCTATCAGCTTTCAGACACTTAGGACGAATCAAGTCCTTGTGTGCGAACATCGGTTCCGGGTTGCGGAAAAATGTGAGCTTGAGCTGGCCGATCGATTAGAGCATGAGCTCAGGGATTTTATAAACGCGTGGTCTCAATAGTCGATTCGTATAAGGGTTTGGGGAAATACGACGTCGCAGAATGGAGTTTGCTTGTAGAGACTCGGCATTACGTTGGAGGAGTCGATCCTTGCGCTTTCTAGGAGGCTCTGTCGAGGGTTCTCGGCTGTTTTGGGCTTTCTTCTTCTTGTAGGTATTTAAACCCCATCGCTTGAGAATTGTGGTGCATGTCTTTTCCCTGAGCCTTATACAAGTTGGCAGAATGATAGGCGAACACTTACGTGGCTTTGAATTTGTACTCGTGACAAAGTATGTGAACCAGGTCCTTATTGTTGCGTGCTCGATTGAGCTATAAATCTGTGATCGTTGACTTCATGCTTTCCCATTCATCATTAGATGGAGGTGAAGACAATTTTTGAGAAGGTCGTTGTGGTTAAAATCAATTGTGCAGAGTTATAAGTCAAAGTCCTAGTGTGGATGACTCTTTTCTCTGCGGAGTTCCTGTTTGACCGAAATACCCAAACTTGTAGTTGGTGCGACAGTATGCAAAGTTGGTGGGTTGGCCATAGGACCTAAAGAGTTGGGGCTTGCTGTTTGGCTCATCTCAAATGTCCTTGCAGTAGCGTGCATGCTGCAGCACGACACTATGCCGTATTAGGCCATATATCAATAGGAATCAATTGGGTTATCAGACCTACTTGGGATAATTAGGAGATGGTAAGATCGCCGATAAGTTTTACATTGTGCAGGTCTGTCTATATAACTCATGAGGTTTCCTAGCTACGCTGGAAGATCCTCCTTTCAAACACAAAACATCACGATCTCCTCAACCTTCTGATGGTGCAGGGCAGTAAAACCATCGCCGACTAGACACCTTTTCCCACTCAATCAGTCATTAACTAACTCTACACTTCTCACTTAATCTTAACCACCTCTCCACCAAGACCTCAAATAACGCCATCTGGCTCCTATTGTCGTTCCCATTCCCACAATGTCTTCCACCTAGTCTTCTGGCGACGAAATAATCGTTGGCTCTACCTCTAAAGAGTCTGTTCGGCATGAGGTAGCCAAAATGGTCACATTCATCCAACGGGAAAAGAACAATAACAGTGCTACAATTTTTGTTGTTAGGGTCGCTAGTCTGAAGAAGCTAGAGAAGGATTCTATGCCTTTTAGAGGGTGGTTGGGAAAACAAAGTTAGTGTCCATTCAATCGCAGAAAACTTCTCTAATATTTTCTAGCACCTCCTGGTAGCACACTCCTTACCAGGGTCGAAGGGCTTCAAATGACCATTGACAGCATTAATTTGTCACCCAAGCGTCGCATTATAAATGTTCTTGTCAGCACTGAAATCCTCAATATGTCCCCCGACGTACCATCACATTTTTACGAGCTCATTTATTCGATGTACTTCTAAGCATGACAAAGGATATCTGTTCATCGAAGGTTCTTCTCCTTACAGTGGCGTCCGCCTAGACAAATGGCAAGCAGACCGCCATAAAAAGCACACTTTCATGATAAATTACGAAAGGGGTACTCGAATAAGACCACCTGATATCACTGACTCTGCCTCATGGGGACGATCCCGTAGCGACTTTACATCCTCTGAGCAAGAAGAACTCTGTCGGCACTTTAGCAACTTGTCTCGCCAAAGTAATACGAACGAAGCAAAAGGAATTGTGGCTGCAATCATGGGCATCCTCGTTGGAGGTTGTAACTTCGCCATGGCCATGAATGGAGCGGCTGGTGGTCTTTATTTGAAATACGCGTTTGGCTTTCATGCTCTTGAACTTGGGTTAGGGGGCGTGAAAGTTGCCACCGTCCCCTGAGTAGAACCATCATCTATGGTCGTAGTGTTATCTCGCCACAAAGTGTTATCTCTCGTGGGGGACCCTCTACTGATCCTCCATCTGTATGAATTTTAGTATGCTAGGGAAATACCGAAACCTGAGATTGCCTTCGATATTCTTGACCTGGAGACAAGCAATGCCCCTTTCAACACACTTTGGGCAAGGCTCATTCTCCGTAACGAACTTGATCTTTCTAAAGTTGTGGCCGAATATGATTTTGTCGAAACATTGTCATTCCGTAAGATGAAATTCCGCGTCAACATTCTCACGGTATCTCTGCAAATTACTCAAGCGTTTGGCCCAATTCAGTCCCTTACCCTCTGGATCAAAGTTGATGCAGTTATCGAATGCACAGAAAAGAGTGAAGAGATACCCCAGCATGGAGCTGTGTATTCTTTTGGGAACATCGCTAAAAATGAATGCCGACAGTGTTTCTTTCAAATCCTTAACATTTGTGGCCAAATTTTCCACACTGGCGACCCATGATTCTTGAATGTTGCGCCTTTTTAGTGACATCGAGCGTGTTTCAATATCACCAATCTTTCGCTTCTTGTTGGGGGGTTCGGCAATCGATGGTCCTCCGACAGCACTGCAATTCGAGTTTCCTTCATTCCCCCCAACTTAGCTTCAAGCTGCTCAACCTTTTTTCGTGCCGCATCTCTTTGACAGATGATCAGATCCCGATCAATTTGTAAATGGATAGACTCTGCTAGTGATTTTCTCTCTGCGTCGTTCAAAGCCTCCGCGTCAACCTTGAACTCACCAACTTTGCTCAATGCAGCGTCTCGTTGGTCCGTATTCTTGTCGAGCGTACTCCGCAGTGAGATCAAGTCCTTCATTAGCTGAACCCTTTAGGTCTGCTTTGAGCCCACCAACTTTGCCCAATGCATCGCCTCGTTGATTCGTCCTCCTGTCGAGCTTACTCTGTAGTGAGATCAACCCCTCCGTAAGCTTTTCAACTGCATCATTTGAAGTTTTCAGGTCTCCCTTGAGCCCACAAATTTTGCTCAAAGCCGCATCTCTTTCATCCTTCGACTTCCTCAGCTTCGCCCCCGAAAGGTTGACGACCCTCTCTTCCATATTTTGCAATTGTTGGTGATTGGTATTTTGCGAAATTTGCGCAATCTGTGCTGGCTGCTCCGTCGGATTTCAAGTCTGTGGTTGTAATTTAAAAACGCTGAGATGGTGTTGTGGTGTTGTGGTATTGGGGGGATGTGGGGTTGTGATTTGTGGATGGAGTGAGAACCAAACCTTTGTGCACCTCAAGAAGAGCTTTAGACTCTAGTACCAGGCGTGAACTAAAAAGTTGGAAGAATAAATAAAAAATGTAAGAGAAATTAGTAAATTGTCACAATGAAGATGAAGACATCAGCCTTCAGTTTTCCTCCCCTCTTTCCAACCAACTTTCCATTAATCGGCTTCAGTACCGAATTTCATATGATCAAAAAGTTCAAGTTAGACTCTAGTTGTAATTTGGGCTTATGCCGTAGCGCAGAGTCTTGAGTTAGATATAAGACTATGACACACATCATCGTAACAATCCCATCCATTCTAGTTGTTGATATAGTTCATCTCAAGTAATTATCTACCACCCAACCATAGGAATTTTAGCACTCAACATGAACCGCCCAATCAATTCCCTTCAAATTACCAATACTAGCTTCTCCACGGCACGCTAAAACAAAATCAACCCGAAGCTTCACCACCACCTCCTCGCTTGTTCCCTGGTCTCCACAACTCCCCACAATTCAAACTCATGTCCATGAACACAAATAGGACTCTCAGTCTCATCAAAACTGGATGCTCTGCCGCCTGGTCCAGTCAGTTAATGTGTAATCCACAAACTGTTCCCTCCCACCTTCCCTTCTCCGAAAAGATTAGTTTCTATCGCCAGATTCTTACCAAGCTCTTCGCGGAGAGATTGTTTCTTAAAAATGACGCGGACGTTCTCTATCCCATACCTGAAGGGGGTATGGGGGCCCTTTGGCGCGTAGAGCACGCCGGGTGGTTAGAGTTTTGTTGAATTTCTGATGAGTTATTTTTTAGTTAATGGAAAGCAGAAAAATGTTGCTGATGTGCTTTGTCGTAGTATAGTCATTATCAGAGCGATAGTATCGATGCGATATTGGGGGAGGGGTTGGGGTTGGGGTTGGGGTTGGGGGAGGGGGAGGGGGGAATGGGTCTGCGATAATATCGTATAGGATTGCCAATAGAATGCTTAGCCTTCCTAAGCGAAAAAACTTAGATAAATATAGTTATATGATGCCTAGACTTTGAAACAATCGAGAGCCTTTCATTATCGTGTCTACTAACACTAATATTCGAATCCGCCCTGCGTAGTAATATGTAGGTAAGGATTGCGATCCCAGCAGGCTCTCGATGGCAGGATTAAGCTGAAAAATTAAAGTCTTGACAAAGAACAACATCAGTTTTGCCTGATTGAGCCTATTATTCTTATTAAGCTGCATCATCAACCCTACAACCCCGTATACATCGCCCTTTGATTGCTGCGGTCAGCTGACCTCTTTTGTTTCATCTTGCCCCGTTCCATGATCCTTCAAATTAATCTATGTCTTGCAGTTACGTCGGCGGCTGAGATGCCACTGAAATGCGGATTTTCTTTAACTCCAAATGTATACAAACTGGAAGATCACAGTGGCTCAGCAAAATAACAGTGTAAGGTTATACTGAGAATGCGATGGCAGCTTCTTACGTAGAACTTTCTATTAGGCTTCCAGGAGTTCCCAGTCACCTAGGTAGAACTTTGAATATAAATAAGTGTGAAGGTCCGTCAACAGTGATTGAAGTGCCATCACAATCGACTCCTATCTAAATTAACGCCTTTATTTTCAGTTTCGTGCCTTCTACTCCATTCTTTAAACATAACCCATCATCCCAATCCGCGAATATGCGCTCCGCCTTTGTATTGTCACTCCTGGCTTTGAACAGTGTTTTGGCCTTCAAGACAGACGTGGACCACAATAACGAGATGACCGAGACCCAGCGCGCCGACTCGGGCTACAAAATCGACGAGTTCAACAGCCTGGTGAGTCACAGATTCTTGGAGCACTGTTATTCATTCTAGTCATTTCAGGGGGAGTGCGGAGATGCTCTTCTCTACTCCGAGGCATGCCTAGAAACTCTTAAATCTTTCTTAGAGAAGTAGACTGACTCCACTAACCTGGCATTAGGTTGATTCCGTTCTTGACGCCTGCGACAGCAACGGGTGCGACGCCGGAACGAAAAAGTGCAACATCGCTCATTGCATCTCCATTGACGGGGACAATCTTGACGATAACCATGGCAATATTCTCGAAATTGTTGGCAAATACATCAAGAACGCAATGCACACTGAAGACTCCACAATCAGTGACTGCACCAGCTCGGGTTGCGGTTTCCTTGATGCAACCACCTACAAGATCCCGGGCTACATCTCGCTAAGACGCAACTACGACGACGGCCGTCCCAACATATTGTACAAGATTTCCATCAGTACGTCGGACTCCAAAGATTCTTGTGGTGCAGTATTCGACGCCTTGTCGGCTGCTGGAGGACCCCTTGGGGCTGCAGACCTGTTTGGCGCGATCAAGGTTGCCGTTTGTACCAAGTAGTTACAGAAAGAAATGGTCTTTGCTTTGAGCTCTGGTCGTCGTTGTACTTAGGAATACTTGCTGTTGAAGTGTCGGTACGGAGTTGA
This sequence comes from Hymenoscyphus fructigenus, assembly GCA_001414455.1. NCBI lineage: Eukaryota > Fungi > Ascomycota > Leotiomycetes > Helotiales > Helotiaceae > Hymenoscyphus > Hymenoscyphus fructigenus. The sequence goes on from LKUV01000017.1 coordinate 311,302, forward strand.
ATCTGGGTCAATTTAGTTGTAGTGATTAGGTTACGCCAGCAAATAAATTGGAAATAATTATTTCCCAATTTTCAAGAATCATACAACAACCACTCGATTAAATTCAAAGAAACTGGCAAGAACAGTTTATAAGTCAATGTGAATTCAGCTTATGTTTTTAATGTACTTTTCTCATCTCTGTTCAGTAGAAAACTTGCCTCCGTATAGTGTGTTTGAAGTGGAGAATCCGAGTTTGATTCCATCTCCATAAATGCGGATTCAGTATGAGGGTGACTTGAACGAAGATCTTTTAATAGCCAATTTTAGGAGTGAAATGAAATTTTTACAGTTTCTCAGGAGGTATTTACTACCATTTGCTTCAAGTTTTAAGCGAGAAGACTGAACAGGGGTTCTTCCGTTGTCTAAGAGAATGAAGTCTCCCAAGTGCTTCTCTTTGAACTCTAATTTCCTATTACGACATCGTTATTTTCTGCTAAAGCGTCAGCGCTATTTCAAAAGAATATACTCCCACCGGTCCTATTTTTGTTACGCGCGGCATAGCCTGTAGGTAGGCTGTCGAATTACCCCACTTTCACTGCATCTCAGGCTGCAACTTCACGCACCCAAGCAGCTAATAGGCCACTTCGTAACTATCGTCATCATCAACACCAAAGCGGCTTCGTGGAAAATCATTGTTGGTAATTCTAGAGCCTAGTAAAACTTCTATAAAATAAATCACTTGCCATCGCAAAGGCTAGAGAAGGGCATCCATTAGCAATAAAACACCATGGGTAGCAAACAACCACGACCGCGTATCCGCGATTTGGGCTACGGTCCAGGCCACTTCAAACCCGGACCCAAAAACTCAATCCTCGACGTCCCAGGAGTACAAGTAGGACAAGTCACTCTCCACGATGATCCAAAAGGGATTCACACAGGCGTGACCGTCATCCTTCCCCGAGGAAAAGATTCCATCTACACCCCCTGTTACGCCGGAACCCATGATCTCAACGGCATGGGCGAACTAACTGGTTCCCATTACATCAACGAATGGGGATATTTCAACTCCCCGATCGCATTTACAAACACCGTTTCAGTCGGGAAAGTCTATGATGCATTATTCAGATGGCAAATCGCCCGCAAAATGGCGGAGAATGGAAACGATGATCTAGCGGCTATCAGGAGGGCATGGATCCCAGTTGTGGGGGAGACTTTTGATGGGATGTTGAATGATATCCAGCTGAGTGCTGTGGAAAAGGAACATGTTGAGGAGGCTATTCGGATTGCGGAAGCTGGGGAGCAAGAGGATGTATTGGAGGGGAATTATGGTGGGGGTACGGCTATGAAGTGTCATGGTTACAAAGGAGGAACTGGAACTGCTTCGAGGATTCTTCCGGGATTTGATGCTGAGGGGAAGGCGAAGGATTATAATTTGGGAATTTTGGTGCAGGCTAATCATGGGGCGAAACCGGACTTGAGAATTGGGAATGTCCCTATGGGGAAGTTGTTGATTAGCGAAGAGGAGGGGAAGGCCACTGCTGTTGATATAGACGGAAAAGCTTTACCTGTTAGAGGGAAGGCTGCTGAGGGAAGTATTCTGGTTTTGATTATCACCGATGCACCACTTCTTCCGCATCAACTCCGTCGTCTTGCTGAACATGCTGGAGTTGGTATTTCCCAGGTCGGCGGTCATGGTGCCGGTCGCAATTTCAGCGGAGAGATCTTTCTCGCTGTTTCAACTGGGACTTCACCTGATAAGCTCGCGACTGAATCGGGTGGCATGGATTATCTCCCGCCTCTCGAAGTCCAAGGTGTCAAGACTTTGAAGAATGAAACGATCGATTCGCTTTTCTATGCTGTAAGCGAGACAACAGAGGAAGCAATCTTGAACTCCATGTGTAAAGCAGAAACTTTGGTGGGAAATAAGGACAGGAAATTGGAGGCATTACCTGTTGACAGGGTGGAAGACTTATTAAACAAGTATATGGTTCGTTTCAGTGCAACCAGTGGTAGACCACTGGATCTTCTCTAAAAATCTTTGAATACTTTTTGTTGCTACAACCCTGACTGGGCTGGTTGCGTTATACACGTGACCATTCTACACCTATGGATGTTTGCTTTTGAGCTTCAACTTCCCCTCTTTTAAGCACAACAATGAATCAATAAAACCTCTTTACAAGACGTACGATATACGATAATTATCACAACATGGTGATACTGACACTTTTGAATGTATTATCATTTTGAGTGATATTTGCTAAGAAATAAAGGTTCTCAAGCCAAAACCGTTTCCAAGTGACCCTTCGCTTAACTATGTGACTGTGAGTCTAAATAACAAGTCTTAATATTCACATCCAGCAAACTCTCGAATCACAAGTTTCCAAAACCTCTATGAATAACAGTCCAGCGAGCCATGATTCACAAACACTCCATCAAGTTGAGAAAAAGTACTACCTCTCCTTCTCCTGCTTCCTCCAAGCATACATACACTTACACAAAACTTGAATACACCATACAAAAACTTCAAATAACGGTCAACACACAAATTCCGAAACAATAGACCAAATCACAAACGTCCCACAACCAATAGAAAATATCCTCACCATTACCATCAACCACCCACTCACTGCCTTCGCACCGCCCCCTCCAAATCCCCGCCACAGTCAACTCCAGAGGCCCGTCTTTCTCAAGCCTCCAAATTCACAAAACTCTATCTTGCAGCCAGTCGTCGATCCATATGGAAAATAACCTCAACGACAAACAGGCTATCTGCAAGAAAAAGGAAAGCAAGAAGAAGTTGAAAGAAAGTAGAACGGCGTTGAGGGAGCTGGTGATGGAGTCGAATAAATGCGGGCAGGGTAAGCGTGTGGAGAAGGGAAAGACGATGGGCAATTTGGGCCAGAGAGGAAGAAGTGTTAAGGGAAATGTGGAGGGGAGCTTGATGAGTCGAAGAGGGTTGAGGGACGAGAAGTGTTTGAGAAGAGTTGCAGTCAGAAGGAACGCCTTTTTGACTTTTGAAAGGGGAGGACGGTGGGGTTTTGAATTTTGGGAGAAGAAGAGGGCGAGCGAGCAGATGAACGGGGGTTGTGGATGAGAATCGTTGAGGCTAGAATTAGAGTCTCGGCGATTGAAAGCTCGCTTAACTTTGGACTTTAGAAGTAGAGAAGACATTTTACAATGGTAGAAATACACGGTTCTTAAACTTTCGAAGAAAAAAGCATCTCAAGTAACTCTCTGTCGAAGCCAAACATAAATGTCAAAGAATTTTGAGAGCAACTGGTTTGTTTCTTGGCCCTGTCTCACATCAATGATCGCCAAATATAATTTTAGAATATCTCGATATAATATAAGAACATATACAAATTTTCTGGCTTCAGACATAGACGAACAAATTCTCATTCAAATATAAAAAGACTGTAAAAAATATAGCCTCAGGGAAGTATGATAGCTATAAGTAGCTCAATTATGCAGAAAGTGGATACATACCTGATGAACCCGGAATTGAAAGTGTGGCGCAGCTACATGGGGCTGTGCGGTCAACCTAGTTACCTTGTACTCTCCACGTCTTACAGCTGTAGAAACAGATCAACAGAAACAAACACAACGCTGCCACTATTGATGAGAAACAATTGGCATACCACTACTGACACTACCTCCTCCCTTTAATCACTACCACCTCGATCGCGACCCAAAATTCGGACCTTTCGGAGCTCTCACGATACCGAATTGCGCCTCAACGCGAGTTCACAGCTGCTGGATAACGACACATCTCCAGAAATACCGTTGCAATGGCCCAATACTTCCTCGATATCATCTATACCCTCACCAATTGCATGAGCTGTTTCCCCGGCTCCCCAAACCTAAAGATCAATAATCGGAGCTTCAAAATCCTGCGACTGCTAGGAGAGGTCCGTACACAAAGGCATTAGGTCACTAAGCACCGGCGCAATTGCTGACAACTCCTTAGGGTGGATTTTCATACGTATATTTGGTTCAGGATACCAGCAACGAAGCCCTCTATGCCCTCAAGAAAATACGATGTCCGTTCGGTCAGGAATCCGTTGCGCTGGCCATGAAGGAGGTGGAGGCATATGCGCTCTTCTCGCCACATCCGAATATTATTCGTAGTATCGATTATTCCGTATCTGCCGATCGATCGGACCCTACTGCGAAAACGGTCTACATTCTCCTTCCATACTACAGACGAGGAAATTTACAGGATATCATAAATGCGAATCTGGTGAACCATACCAGATTTCCGGAGCGACGGTTAATGGTGTTGTTTTTGGGTGTTTGCAAAGCTTTGAAGGCAATGCACGACTATAAAGTGGGGGGACCTCCTGGGGGTGTCAATAGTCAGAAGAAGGCGAAGAGAGTGAGAGGGCAGGCTGCGGTGGCAGATCAAGAATTGGCAGACGAGGCGGATGAGAGAAGAGGTAGACAGGCTGGAAGAGAAGTGGATGATGACAGCGAGCAGCAGGAACCTCTGATGGAAGCTGAAGTTTCAATGGCGCAAGAGGGTATTGCGCCAGGCGGAATAAGGTCTTATGCGCATCGCGATATTAAGCCTGGTGAGTTCAAATCCCAAACGTGTTGGGGAAACAAGCAATACTAACAGCCCCAGGAAATATCATGATTGACGATGATGGAGAACAACCGATACTTATGGATTTGGGATCAATGGCACCAGCACCAACTCCAATTACCTCTAGATCACAAGCACTAGCAGTGCAAGACCAAGCAGCCGAACATTCCACAATGCCATACCGAGCTCCAGAGTTATTCGACGTAAAAACTGGAAGCGTAATCGATACGAAGGTGGACGTTTGGTCATTGGGCTGTACCCTCTATGCATGCTTGGTTGGCAAATCTCCATTCGAAATGCGAAGTGACGAAACAGGAGGAAGCTTGAGTCTTTGCGTCCTAGGAGGCGATTGGAGATTTCCAGACGAGGGAGCAGGAGGGAAGAAAAAGACCACGAACCAGCCAGGTCAGACTGATGACAGTGAAATCAGCGAAAGTATTCGGGAAGTTGTCAGGAAATGTCTGAAGATTGAGCCTGCGGAACGACCAGATGTGGATGAGCTGATTGGGATATGCGAGGATGTAATTGCTCAGTTACCTGAGGATGGACATTCGTAGATTGGGTCTGGCCTCGTGTAATACCTTGTATTCTTGGGCGTTTGGGCAATTTTGGAATGAACGAACGGGATACACGTATTCCCTAATTATTAAGAGATATTTATGATCAGGTGTGGTCCAAAGTTGGTGCATCAGTGGTGTTGACTTCCACAAACAAGTAGAGCGCGTTCTCCAATCGTACGAATGGGTCCGGAAGAATCGAGAAATTTCCCACTTGAATCTCCCCAATATATTCGCACAATCTTAGATGGCAAACTCCTCTTGGATTCTTGTTAGCGCTGAGGAGAAACCGAGAGGATGTCAAGAATATGGAACCTTTACATGACGAATTGATGCCAAAAATGTATTCCTGGCTCACCCGCATTTCTTCTCCATTGTTGAGTGACCAATGAGAATCGTCGCAACAACTTTGTATTTTCAGGGGGTTTAAAATACGAGGGCGAATGAGAAGCCTCCTTTCGCTTATGTCATCGAAACCAAAGGTTAAGTGAGCCTCCCACATGTAGCACATTTCTAGAAGCCTGGAAAAGGAGACTTAGCATTCAAATTTCATGAAGTCTCAAGGTTCCGGAGATATTTGGGTTCAAAAAGCCACGCGGGATTTATCACACATAAGCAGTTCTGGCAATTTGATTCGTCTGTTCTTATTTACAGCCTCTAGGATGACGAACCTTTTAGTCGGTTGGCGATGTTGTCCCCTGCGCTATCAAACTTTAAAGTCAATCTTAACTTTCTAGGCGAGAGATGGATGGGCTAAGTTTAGTTTAGTTTTCCTTTTTTGGAGTTGAGCCACGTTTTCTGGTCGCGTTCGGGATTTTTGGCTTGTTTGGGATTGAATCTTACTGGATTTACTTCTGTGGTCTTACTAACATGGCATACATTTCGTGGGTGATAATGATCCGGGGGCGGGGGCCTGGGACAAGAAGATGACAGAAGAGAGTTTGGCAAAATTAAGTACGGTTGTGCCAGTCGCAGAACCTGAGAGGGATCTCACTGCCCCAAATCATACATCTTTAGTTTGACCTTCGAATCCTTGTACCAGGTTAGCACAATTTAAGAGAGGGATAAGTAAACCCTCTTCCCAGGCTTTCTTTCCACTCCATCTCTTTAGTCCTCATTATTTCCTTACTTTACTTTCGTTAACACTATCTCTTCGAGATTACAGCATCACTCTTTTCATAATCTTGGTGTAATCATGGTCTCCAAACATTTCCTCTTTTCCTTCCTAGGAGCTCTCCTCCCTCTCGCCATCGCCGAAACACCCTGTCCCCTCCTAGGAGCCGACTTTCCCCAACCAAAGAATCTTAATTCCTGTCCTACAATAGCAAAAGCCTCTGCGACACTGAACCGAGTCCTCGATCAAACGATGAAAACTGGTAACTCATCAGCCGGCGCCTTCGAATCAACAAATACCTCCTTCGCCCTCGAAATTTGGACAGCAGGCGATTTCAACCCCTTATTCACACGCTACTATACCTCCCCAGTCCATAGACAAGCACAACAAGGCGTCAAGGTCGTGGATGCAGATACCATTTTTCGAGTCGGTAGTGTGACGAAGTTACTTTCCGTATATACATGGTTGATCAAAGCTGGGGGAATGTCACTTTTCAATGAACCTATCACGAAATATGTCCCGGAATTGAAAGCAGCGGCAGCGAAACAAAATGCTACGGAAAACCCGATTGATTACGTTGCGTGGGATGATATCACTATCGGGGATTTGGCTGCTCAAACTGCGAATATTGGGAGGGAGTATTCTTCTTATGGGGATTTGGCGGGGCCGTTGATTCCGGATGGGAAGAAAATGGCTGCGCTTATGAACCTCCCTGCTCTTGAGAAATCTGATATTCCAATTTGTGGGGGTGGTGGATTTTGTAAGTTGACCTCTCTCGACTTTCAAGCGATCCAAACTGACTTTTGATATCTAGGTAACCGCACTCAATTCTTCGAAGGCTTCGTAAACAGACACCCCATCTACGCACCTTCAACAGCAGCATCCTACTCCAACGTCGAATACATGATCTTCGCTTACGCACTAGAAGCCATCACCGGTCTCCCAATGCAAAAACTCGTCGAGTCCGCACTTTTTGAACCATTGAAACTCACTGGTTCCTCATGGGACCTCCCAAAAGACAATAGCACATCCATCATCTCTCCTCTCGTCTACGAACTGCCTCTCGGCGACGAAACACCAGCTGGAGGAGCCTACATGACAGCGCGCAATCTTTCCTCCCTTGGTCGTTCAATCCTCCGCAATACCCTTTTAACCCCCTCCCTCACGCGTAAATGGATGAAACCCCGAGCCTTCACCTCAGACCCCACCTCCCATCTCGGTGCTCCATGGGAAATTCGAAGACTAGAAATCGGTGCTTCAAAAAGGGTTGTAGATGTGTACACCAAATCCGGGGATCTCCCAGGATATTCATCTTTGTTACTCTTAATGCCGGATTGGGATCTGGGAATTACATTGATAGCAGCTGGACCTACGGGGACACCAAACATTGCTGTGCTTTCGGGGTTGATTGCTGAACACTTCTTACCTGCTGTTGAGGATTCCGCAAGGAATGAAGCAAATGGAAATCTCGCAGGGACTTACGCTGCAGTAAACAGCACGATGGTCCTCACCACCGATCCCCTCCTCCCTGGCCTCGGTGTCGAAAAATGGATACACAACACCACCAATATTCTCGCTCTCCCTAAGAAAGCGTCAATTTTCGGACCCCAAGTTCGTCTCTACCCCACTGGTCTCAAAAAAGTAGAAGGCGAAACGACGATTTTCGGTTTCCGAGCTGTATTCACGGATCCCAAACAAGAACCAGTTGGTGGACTATTGAGTGTTGAATGTTTCAGTTGGGCGCAATTAGATGCTAGGGGATGGGGATTAATTGGAAGTGATGAGTTTTTGATACGTGTTGGTATGGATGGGAAGGCTATTACTGTCACACCTAGGATTATGAGGGAGGATTTGAAGAGGGTTGTGTCTGTTGGGGAGGCTGTGGAGAGGGTTGTTAATGCTTAATTTTTGTATTTCTTGGGGAATGGAGAAGAACGGGGATATGTAGTGTGTAGATTGTTTAGTTGAGAGAAGCAATCGGAGAATCATGTTTCGGTATATGAACCGCCAACAAATATAATTTGCACATCTTTCTAGTTCTTGGTCGTGACACCTGGGTGCCCCCTACTTTTCAAACCACCCCAAATAAAAATCCTCGAAAATCTAGTATGCGCAATTCAACAGTGGCGGAATTAACTAATGACGTTACTACCGTATACTATCTAGTACTGAGTCTAGTAAGTCAAGCTATTAAATCCCATTGTTTAGGAATATCTAGAGTAATTAAATCAATCAAATCTAGCGTAGTAAATGATTTGATTTGATTTGATTTTAAAGATATTAGTACTCAAATCAGAGTATCTTAGGCTTAGATCAAAATCTACTCAAATCATTTAATAATTACTTAATTTAAATTCATTGATTTCGCACGTGATGGGAAGCAGCCGGACCCAACGGACCAGGCAAACTCCAACAGCGGCCCGATCTCGGCAGCGCTCGGCCCTGCTTAGGCGAGTGTAAGCTAAGATATCTACAGAGGTCTACTACTCTTAGAGTAATTGTTAAAGTCTTCATCTATGCTAATTAATAAATGTAAGAGCTATTCTAGCTTAAAAGGCTAGACTACTAGTAGAAGTAAGACTAGATATATAGTTATATAATATTATCTAATACTACTCAAGCACTATAAATCAAGTGATTTATACAGACCCTTGAATCAAAATCTAATAATCAATTAATTTGAATCAAGTACTTGAGTAATCCTTTACCACGTTGATCAAATCAAATTGCCGAACATTTGAAAAGTATAGAGTATTAGATACTTAGCGCAGTGCCCGAATGGACAAAACCCTCTCAACAGAGACGGTAAAACCACGCCAAAAAAATTCATCAACAAAAGGAGACATGGCTTCAATTCATAAAAAAAAATAACCGATGACATTTCAATAGAAAAACTCCGTCTCTCTTCGTCTCTCTGTTTATCGCGTATCTCAAATGCAAAATGCACTTTCTATGTACAAATGCCAGTTCTTTCTCCCGAAGAGAAAAGGAACAGGGAAGCATATTATGCAAATTCTGTATCGTACGATGAAGGATGATGGAGTACACAAAATGTCGCAACCATGCAAATACAATGCCACTATTCACAAAAGAGGAAAGAACTGTAGATAAAAAACCGCACCATCATCAAATCCGCCCCTGAGTCCCATCAACTTTGAGGCCGTAAAAAGTATCCCCCCCATATTTTCCCAAGTTCCGAAATCCAGTAATCTTAGTATCCAGAATCCTGCGGAGTGGGTGCGTCCGCTCGGATGACTTGCTGTTTCAGTGATTTAATAGTTTGTCCAAGAAGTAGAGTTCATCTACAACTTCGTCTTCAAAAGACTCTTCATCCTCCTCTCAACAGCATTCAAATACTCAGTCGTAGTAACATAATCCTCACGCCCAGTCTTCCCACAAGCAAGAGCCAGATCCTTCGTCATGATCCCATCGATATCAACGGTATCGATACAAGCTTGTTCCAAACTCTCGGCAAAAGCAACAAGCTCAGGAGTCTCATCGATTTTACCACGCTGAATGAGTCCACGAGTCCAGGCGAAGATGGAGGCAATGGGGTTAGTAGATGTCTCATTGCCCTTTTGATGTTCGCGGTAATGACGAGTGACAGTTCCGTGTGCGGCTTCGGATTCGAAGGTCTTTCCATCTGGGGTGATGAGGACCGAGGTCATGAGACCTAGGGAGCCGAATCCTTGGGCTACGATGTCGGATTGGACGTCTCCGTCGTAGTCTAGAAATCGTTAGTATTTCACCCCCAATATTAAGAACAAAAAAGGAGAGGGGAGAAACATACTCTTCAAAGCCATAATATACCCCCCCGAACTCTTCATCATCTGCGCAACCATATCATCAATCAACCGATGCTCATACCAAATCCCCAACTTCTCAAACTCCCCCTTATACTCCTTCTCAAAAACCGCCTGGAAGATATCCTTAAACCGCCCATCATATTTCTTCAAAATCGTATTCTTGGTGCTCATATACAGCGGCAATCCCTTATTCAACGCTAGTTTGAAACTAGCATGTGCAAAGCCCTCAATCGATTCATCGGTATTGTACTGTGTCTGCGCCACTCCTCCGCCATTTTTGAATTGGTAGACCTCGATTTCTTCCGGTTTGCCGCCTTCGGGTGTGAATACCATGGAGAGTTTTCCATTGCCGGTGATGACTTTGTCCTTTGCGCGGTATTGGTCTCCGAATGCGTGACGGCCGATGATGATGGGTTTCTTCCAGCCGGGGACGAGGCGGGGGATGCGGGGGATGACGATGGGTTCTCTGAAGACGGTTCCGCCGAGGGCATTGCGGATTGTGCCGTTGGGGGATAACCACACTATTGTTGTTAGTTAATATAACATATCCCACCCTTTCTCTCCACCATATAAAAATAGGAAATAGGGAAAAGACATACTCTGCTTCAAATTAAACTCCTTAACCCTCGCCTCATCCGGCGTAATAGTAGCACACTTCACCCCAACAGAGTACTTCTTAATCGCCTCAGCACTATCAATGGTAACCTGATCATTCGTCTCATCCCGATACTCCAGCCCAAGATCATAGTATTTGAGATCGATATCCAGATAGGGATGAATGAATTTGTCCTTGATATCCTTCCAGATGATCCTGGTCATCTCATCGCCGTCCAGCTCGACGACGGGGTTCTTGACCTTGATCTTCTTGAAGCTGGCCATGCTGCGTCTGGTGGTGTACGCGAGTGCTGGGCCGAAGCTGGCCGAGTGTGAAGGTTTGAGGAAGGCGGAGCGGGAGAGGGTGGAGAGGGAGGAGAGGGAGGAGAGGGAGATGCGAGTAGTGTTCATGATGGCAGTTTAGTTCGCTATCACGACTGTGACCCACGATAATTTCTAGGAGGGCTCGTTGCGGCAATGGGTGGCAATCAGTTGAGTTGTTGATAGGGAAGGTGCGATATGCTGTGTATGGATGTGGTTTTCCGGTGGTTGGCCCGAGGTCAAAATGCTTTCGTGCTGTTTTGCCGTCTGCCGTGTGGGGGAGGACACGAGCGATTGAGGGATTGAGGGATTGAGGGGTTTCACTCTTGCGCTTTAGCCGCCAAACAACAATTAGGGAGGAAGAAAGGGCGAGAGGATGTAACTATATAAGTTGACAATTGATCAATCAGTGAATGAGTCAAATAAATATATACTTAAGAAATTCACTCCTTCACTTCTTATGAAAAGCTTGCTGCTGCTTGCATAGAGCTCCAACAAGCTGTCCGATTTCGGGACCCCACTGTGGAGAGAACCGCGGATAACCGGCCATGTGCCACAGCTGTCACAGCCACACCATTAGATTCACTGATACAAGAAACATATATCATTTCATATTTTCTGTTCTTCGGTAAATAGATCAACTCCTATTCCCTATAAACCCAACCCTTTCCTTTTCCCTTCCCAATGAACCTCCCAATGCCCCACCCGTTCCATATTCGCCATCCCATCCCGTCCAAAAAAGAACCCGCCCCCCAAGATGTAAAAAAAACGCCATTCACTTGGTATCAAAAAAACGTACCTGCCTTTTGCGGCAGTAAAACGAAAGACTAAATAAAACAATGCGGTTGCTTTCAAACCCCAAAAGAACAAGAACAACCGATCTATAGAAATGCGAAAGAGAAAAGTGAAAACCCTGAAGCAGAAAAGGAAGGAGAAAGAGAGTAACGATAAAAGATGAGAACACACCCTCATTCTTTTTTTGGTTTTGTTTTCTGTACTTGTTCGCCGAATCGCCAGAGAGAAAGCAAGCCCTAGTGGTGTACTGAAAAACAAAAGAGAGGAAGAGGAAAGAAATTTTTGAGGTTGGCAGCAAAAAAGTGAAAGGCAACGAGTGAGAAAGGAGGAAAAGGGAAGGAAAAGGAAAAATAGCCACGAGGCCCCCTCTGCAAAAAAAAAACCGCCTTTTTCAGATATCCACCGCAATGTACGCAAACCAAAATTTCTCACTCTTGCCTCCCATAATTGTAGCAATATCGCAACCCATCAAACTGGATGGTATCTGTCCCAGCACAGCATCATAACCATAGTCTCGTATCATCATCACATCAAAAGCTATCATGCCTTGGCTGATACCAACCCGAAGAAGAAGTCTGCTCATAACCCGGTTCTTCATACGGCCGGTCATCATAACTCGGTTCCTCATAATACTCGCCACTCGCGCAATAAGGACAAGAATCATAGCCTCCCAACTGATTTTCAATCGATCTAGTATCTTTGCACGTATTGCAATACGGGAACCCGCGGTGATAATCCGAAGTCTGCAAGGAAGAATTAACCAGGGACTTATCATCCACCCTACCAGCTGTCGATTGTTGCGTCCTCGCATAAATTCGATTCCTATCACACTCCCGCTTGCAACCCGCGCAACTCCAGCCCTGCTTCTTGATATGCACTCTATCCAAGCACTTGGGGCATCGCCACCAGTTGAGGTCTCTCTGGCGCTCAGCTTCCCACTCGCGTTGTTTCTTCTCCCAGCTAGCTCTGTCTTTGGCCGACTTCCCGCCCTTGAATTCCCCTATGTCCTCTTTGTGGAATTCCTTGTAGTGGTCTCGGCAGTGATCTTTTCGTGTAAAAGGATCGTTGTGTCGACCACATTTCTGGTAATCGCAGGGAAATTGCTTTGCTTCCGAGCCATAGTGTACAACATTGTAATGGCGTTCGAGGTCCGCCGTTCTCGCAAAGACAGGTCGAGTACTACTCTTCCAGCAGCCTTGGCCCGGATAGAGGCAAGGATGTCGTTTTTTGTGGGAGGTGTGGCTGCGTATTGTCAGTCATAATACCACGACGGGATTTTCAAAAGGAATAACATACCTTTCTTGATCAAGATAGACGATTTGCGGCATGAGAGGTTCTGAATAATTGCGGTATTGGTCACGCAGTCGAAGGTATGGCTCTGTCCCTTTCTCGACAATAAAGTCATAGAAGTTGTTTACCTTCATGACTTCCATGTCCCAAGGAATAGATAGAGGCGTTGGCCGAGCATTCTGAGTGTGATAATGAGAAGGAGGATAGTAGGTGGTGCTTGCACTGCTCAGCTCTCCCAATGACATATTCCCAAATGCCGCCGGGTACCCCGGACTAAACTGGTCGCTGTCTCTTGAAGGCGAGCCCATATTGTAAGATCCACTCATCGAAGTCGCAGTTGTAGCAACAGATAGTCTTGAGACCTGGCTATTCACTGTGCTATTAGAATCCGTAAAAACCATAGGTTCACCTCCCGTCATTCCCCAACGCCCGCTTTGATAGCCAGATGTGCAATCCATAGGTTCCTCAGTCCAACTTGGCTGTGAGGTACCTTGAGGATACTGGGGCCAGTTCTGTTGGTCCATTTTCAAGGTTCTGTGGTACCCTTTCAAGACATTAGTCTGGATGTCCTGCTATGAGAGTGGAAGCCACTCGGCTATGAGCGTATCGACTGCTTTAATAGAAAAACGAAGAATACATACCCTGGAATCTAACAAGAATTATAACAAATTAACAATATATTTGAAGGAGTGACTGAATAGAGAATTCCACCGTAGAGGCACTGGCTGAGGCAGGACCGGATGTTGGTTTGTTATGTGGTAAAGAACGCGGGCACAGGATCTTCTAAAATGCTTTCCAGAGACTAGCATTATGCTTCACTTGAGGCTGACGGGGAAGTCATCCGTCGCCCTTATTACTAGGAGCTTCACTAGATAATCTCTTGTGTACCCATCGTGACAAGGCGGTGCAGACGGGCCCGATATGTTTCTGCACAGAATTTTGCAGCAAATGCATGGTAAAGTCAAACCCACACTGCCTCCATAGCCCTACTCGATCAATTCGATGAGAAGCTTCCGCTTAGAGCCTTGCATGTAGTTGACCACTTGGACCAGTTGGATTCTACTTGGAGCATGGAGTCCTCTTTTGGACACCGACTCAATCGTAAACAAAACAAACAATAGCTCCTTCTCATTCGCCGGGGGAGGGGTGAGCGATTAATGGAATCATTCAAGCTTCCATGATCCGTCAAATATTGCCTGCCTGGAGCCTCATTACTACCACAGCACGAGCCAGCAAAGAACCCAAAACACAATATCTCGAGAGAATATTTGCAGCCTCATTGGGGCGTGTCCCGTGTGTGAAGGGGGCTTGGTTCGCCAAAACCAGGGCTCACAGCAAGGCATCGTTTGCCCATGAATGCGTGGTAATTTTGTCAGACAGAAACCAGCCAAACCACGAAAAGGCGAGAAGGATTAGAGTGATGACTGGTGGAGCCGCCACTCCTTCTTTGCTGTCATCACTCGTGGAATGCTTCTCGAAAGAACTCTAGCCACACCACGAGGAAGAGTAAGCAACAGAAGAAATTTCTCGGTTGAACTTCAGGGGATCTGGAGGGGGCCACTGCTTTTATCGAGTTTGCCCGGTTCACTACTATTTCCCCCACATGAACATGCACGATGAACTGGCAGGAAAATGGTAGTTTTGGGAGAACTGGACGAAGAGAGACTGTTGAGCATTAGTAGAAATGTAAGGCGTTAGGCAACCGTTGAAATTTTCAGGTTCGGTGGTTGGCCTTTCTCGTCCGCCTCACAAGCTCGGGTTCGTTTCCTTTTTTCGAGTCTACCCGACAATCTGCATCATATCGCCTAGCAATCCGCCCTGTCATAGCCGTAGCATAGCAGTAGCTTTCGGCTGTTTTTACGACTGCGCGATTGAAGTCGTGTCGAATTGACAGCATGTCGTCCAGGAGTTGGGCGTCGCGTGGGGGTTGTGCCGCTTTCTGAAGCTCGAAAGTTCTTGGGTGTAGAATTTCCAATTTCCTATCCTCGATGACCGTTTATCTGTACGAAGATTAGCTTGGTGTGATAACGTTCAAAATTGACAAATCGATTTGCGATTGAGACTGTAGATTCCTGATGGTTTGGGTGAAGAAAGGAGGCAGTGCTGGAGAGGGAAAGAACGGAGGTCGAGGAGGTTGCGCCAATCAGAAGAGGCCCGAATAAACGACGTTGATTCGCCAATTTTGGCTCTCACCAAAAAACCCGGAGGGACTTGTGGGAAGAAAACTTGAAGGCCGACCAAAAAGCAACTCAAAATTGAGGCAACCTCAGGGCAACAGAAAAGGGCAAGATGTGCTATAAGCATAAGCAATAACGACTTTTGGGAATTCGCAAAAGTCTTATATATATTTTGCCTTACCCCACAACCCGCGAACCAACCTAATGCATCCGATATCGTTGTCTTGTGGCGGGTTGCAATCGTTGGGCCTCAACGCAGGAGGCCTGCAGGTCATCTGTGCGGCCGCATGCTACCTATAATTCGGTACGAGTTCCAACTAACACCAATCCCTCAACTGCCTCAAATCATTGACTGGAAAATAGACATCTCGGCCCCCAACCCACTTTTGATGCATTCGGGAGAATACAGTACCACTGGACGGCAAAATACGATACTTCAACTATCACATTTCTAAATCCTGCTCCTAATAGCAAATTAGAGGGTAGAAGGGCAATTTACCGTTCAAGTCTTGCCCCACTTTGAAACAGCAAACCCGTTGTCGAGGGATACTTCCAGTGTTCGGTGACCAGCCTTTTGAGTTTTTGGTGTGTTAAAGAGACAGAGAAATATCACAACTATCCCAGACTGGAAAAACACCACTTTGTGATATCTGTACAAGACACGCTTGAGAATTGTGGGATCCCCCAAAATCATCCATATTGAGCCTCCTAATCAGACAAGTGGTTCACCTTGTGTGATCAGCAGATGTTGTTTGCTAATTAAGAAGAGCTAATGCCCCTGTCCCAGCCAGACCGGACCTCAGTCAGAGCCTCCAAATGCGCCAACCTGTTCCAACTCAAGGCCTTCCTTTGACCCCCAGGCATACATAACTCATACATCGTCCTCCAGAAACTTGTAAGCGAACTTGAAGTCAGCCTTTCTTCGATTCATCCTGTCACTTTTGTCAGCAAAGTTCACAGCACCAAATCGGTTTTCTTTGGGGTTGACAAAAAAAAAGAGTTACAAACCATGTGCTCTCATAGTCAAAGAATCGGTAGGTTCCTTGTTCGAACTCTTCCGTAATTGTCTTTGGCTCCTCATGTCTCTGAAACCATGTCTGATACTGCTTGTGGAATCGCCAGCTTTGGTCTTTCAGAGCTTTGGCTGCTAGATATTGTTGATATGTCCCCTGCTTGTAGTAGAATACATAAAATAAGGTATCTGGGTCTATACGCGAGTAAAGACGGTGGTCATCGAAAACTGGATCTAGCTCTTGTGGATAGTATGCAGGCGTATGACACCTAATTTCTGGTCTATAATTCCTAGGTGTGCCAACATCTAGCATATCTGGTGATGAGGTAAATGAAGCTGCAAGCATTCTCTGGGAGGCCTGTGAAGGAGCGGCTTTGGGATTCTGGTGGGTTGCTTCAAATGCTTGCAACAGATCTTGGAGCCCTGCAGGTAAATGATAAATTGATTCATCTGGGTCCTCAGGGGCCGGGGCTTTTGTGCCATTGGTAACACCATTAGGCTTTGAGGTGGCAGCTTGAAAACATTAATTAATAACTCGTCTAATGCCACATGGAGAAACCTACCTTTCGAACTTTCTGCTGTTTCCACCGCAGCTGGAGCCTTACCTGAAGATCGAGAAGGAGCTGGTCTCGACGACTCGGCTTTCTCGGAACTGTGCGTATGTGATATACTGCTCCCATTAGGAACTGCACTTGATTGACTTAGGGCTGGTGATTTGGTTTGAGCACTGGAAGTCGCTTCGGATATACTGGCTGAAGCTGGGATGGCACTTCTCGCCGTAGGTCCCGAACTCGAAGTGGCTGGTTGTGCTTGAGTCGCTGTCGGAGAGGTAGTAGTGCTCGTTCTTCGTCCAGCAACCGACGGTAATGGTGGGTGACTCGCAGATGTGGTTGGTGCGGGGAGACTATCTGGTGGAGGAGGTAATGGAGCTATTCCCAAGTTATTTTTATCTTTCTCTGCCGCCAGCGCCGCTGCCGAAGAGTACTTCAGAGTCTCTCCCGGTGCTCTTGTAGGTACTGCCGCCGGCTTCATCTGCGCCGCGCCATTCGGTGCGTTATGCAGTGTTGCCAACGTGGGCAGAGGGCTCTTCATCTGGGTCGACGGCCGTCGTGCGGCAGCTGGGCCTTCTGTCACAGCAACAGCTTTCGACTTCCCCCCAGGTATACTACTCGATCGCGATTCCGTTTCGGGTGCTTCTTCCTGTATCGACTGGGTGTCCTGGGACGACACTCGATCGTTGTCAATATTCATCCCGTAATTATCTTCCTCTTCCTGGAGGTTGAGATCATCGTAGATCTCATCGTCCTCCATGAAATCTTCATTCATGCCATCGGTAACATAATATCGGATGGACTCCTCAAGATCCGTTACTTGCTCAGTTTCCACGCCACCGTTTTCCAGTGATCGTTTGATAAGTTCCAGTTTCCCCTGATGCCATTTATGCCGCTCCGTCACTCGCTCAATCTCGGCCATTCGATCTGCCTTGGCTGTTTGGTTCTTGCCCTTCTTCATGGTGGCCTGTATCGATTCGCCCTCAGCCTCCAGGGTCTCTATCTGTCGCTCCAACTCGTCCACCTGATTGCTCAAGAAATCGCAGGCTTCCATTTTCGCGCGCTCTTTGGGATCCAGCTTTGCCGCCGCCGATAAGCCCTCTTTCGAGTATGCTTTCGTCTTCATGGCCTTCTCTACAGCCTTGAACTTCTCCATTTGCTATTCCCCGTTAGCAGTGCACCCCATCAATTGATACCATGCCTACAGTCTCAATTAATTTCCGATTCTCTAATAGAGGCCCCTTGTCCTTGATATCGTTGCTGGCAGCCCATGTTTTGATCTGATCTCGCAGCCTCTGGAGCTTCTTGATCTCTCGTTTGAGGTTGTCCTCCAGCTTCTCCTTCTGTGCTGCATTGGTAGATTGCTCGATCTTCTCGTAGATGGACTCGAATTCGGCGACGCCTTCGGAGACCTTCTTGAAGCATTTGTCGACTTCCTGCTGAAGCTTTCGTGCCGCCATCGTGATGGGTTGACGGTCGCAATGTGGATGTATGAATGGATGTTGGTGGGTTCTGGTGAGTACAGATCGTGTGTTTGTGGGAGATTCCGAGGACCGGGTCCCATGCGTGTGATGGTAGGTTTAGGTACGCGCCGTGCGGTGTATGAGAATATGGGATTTGGTGGTGTTTATGGGATCGCAGGAGGAGTTGAAGGGAGCTGATGAGGCTGTTGTTTGACGTGGTTCACGGGATCGGATCGATGCTGACTTCCTTGGCAGCCTTTCCAGGGCAGTGGCAGTCTGTGTGGGGAAGAGCGGTGCAGCCACAGAGCAGGAACTACGGCAATCCCTCCACCACCACATCAACAGCAATAGGATCTGGAATTCCTCGTTACAACCCCTACTATAGATACTCTAGGGCCTCACTTTCGCTTCTTTGTTTACTTCCCACTGCTTTTAGCTTTTACTCCCACTGGTCTTCCACCCTGGACAATCCGAAGTCCGTGGTATTCACGTCGTCTTTTCTAAGCCAAGTGACCACCCCTTCTCAACTCGAGTCTAGTCTCTCCTTTCCTTCCATTTCAGTTCACTATCTTATTTATCTCGAGACTCCAGCCTCCAGATTGTTACAGAGCTAGCCATAGATTTCAGCATCATTACAACATGAAAGGTGGGGATTCTTTCCACACCTACTACCAACCATTGCTGATATAGTGTCAGCAATTCTTCAACGCGTCCTTTCTGCCTCTGTCACAGTTGATAAGCAACTCATATCCTCAATAGGAAAGGGCGTGTTGGTTTTTGCAGCCGTTGCCCCTGGGGACACTGAAAAAGATGTCGAAACTCTTGCTGCAAAAGTACTGAAGATGCGTCTGGTAAGGTCTCGAACGATTGCTTAATTTTACTTTCAAGTCTTTTCTATCAATCTTCAATACTTCAATTTTGTTGTTGATGCTGACTCTTCTGTCAAAAAGTGGGATGACGAAGCAGGAGGTCGAGTAAGGTTCTCTCAACCCCACGATGAACCTATTCTGATATATTTCAGTGGAAGCACAACGTGCAAGATATAGGCGGAGAAGTCCTATGTGGCATGTTGTCCAATCAATGTCAAGCATCCTCTCTGACCCTCTCCTTCTAGTTTCTCAATTTACCCTCTTGGCATCAACCAAAAAAGGATCGAAACCCGATTTCCACGGGGCATTAGGTGGTGACAAGGCCAAGGAACTCTACCAGTTATTTGTTGAAAGGGTCCAAAAAGGATATGTCAACGAGAAAGTAAAAGATGGGGTGTTTCAAGCGATGATGGTATGGTTGTTTATATTGACAATGGGGATGGAGGTTAATTTTCACTAGGAAGTGGCACTGGTCAATGACGGCCCGGTTAGTCTTGCTGTCAAACTCCCAGTAATGTATTGTGGAGTAACTGACATAAACTAGGTCACTCTAGAGATGTCAGCTGGACCAAGTGGAGAGAAACCCGAGAAGAAATGATAATTGATGCATTTCCGCTTCTGCTTCAAAGACTTTGGCCTTCCTAGCTTCCTTACAGATATTTCGGGAAAATTATCGCGACTTTTCTTCGTGAATTCTAGAAGCAGAGAGGCTGTCATTCAACTTAGCACTTGGATTTCTTGATGCCTCTAAAGTTACTGTACCATTCATTGTCTTGGGGTTTTCCTTCGGCATATCTCTTGGTCAACATGTTTGATATTCTGGTACCTGGTTGGGGAAAATACTTCCTCGAGCCCGGGACCAATGCAGATTTGCTAAATGCCAATCGTGGTACAGATCGACTCTATTTAAGGTTCTCGGATATCCCTCCTTCTTCATTTGTCAAGTTTGTAAAATAAGGTGGTGTAGTCACACTCTAACAAAATATTTTACTTTACCCTACAGCCCTGATTGGTCGTGTCGAGAAACTTTTGCACTCAATCGATTGGTCTTTTCTATTGCCGTTGTGGCGTCCATCGATGGATTCGAACGAATTAATTTATTTTACTTAATTTGTCGTGGCGCCATCTATCGTTAATCAATATTTGGGTCAACTACCGATAGTCGAGATAGGGAAAATAGCCAAAATAGCGGGGTATGGGGTTTCTCCTCAGTATAAACTACGAGAATGCTGCTTTGATGGAGGTTAGGTATTTGAGCTTGTTGACGTCTTGTCTCTCTACCTTTCTTGAAACGTATTTTTGCACGTTGCAGTATTTGTTGATCATGGTTTTACCGAGACTTGCGCTCGTTGCGATACTTTCGCAATATGCGGCTGCGCTCGACCCCAGGCAAACTGGAAATGCTAGGGGCTCGGATTTCCTTCGATTCGCATGCTCTCAACTCGTCGTCGAGCGTACCGATCCTCTCGTCAGTCCTGGAATCATTCCCTCGCCGCATATGCATCAAATCGTCGGCGGAAGCTCATTCAACGCTACAGTATGGAACTTCCCTCTTCTCTGCCCAAGGGAACATCGCTAATCGCAATACCATAGATGGACCCAAAGAACCTGAATCCCCCCACCGTATCAAAATGCACATCCTGCAAAATGTCCGAGGATTTCAGCAACTATTGGACTGCATCCATCTACTTCCAATCTCCCGAAAACGGGACCTTCAAGAGAGTTCCTCAGATGGCGAATGGACGTTTGAATGGGACTTTGATGGAACAAAAGGATGGTATTACGGCGTATTATATGCGGCCTTTTAGTGGAACCAACAAGAAGGTTACTGTCATGCCTCCTGTAAGTTGAATGAATAATTCGTCGTTGGTATGAACTGATAGATTCGAAAGGGCTTCCGAATGCTTACCGGCGATCCCATGCTTCGCACAAAGCCGACCGGCGTGAAAGCTGTCTGCCATCGCTGTCTTGCTAAAAATGAACGGGTTGGGGGTGGTAGTGGAGCACCTTGCAGTTCTGGTGATACCTTTGAGTTTCCCAATAAACCTTGTCCGGGAGGTATTCGAGCGACGGTCATCTTCCCATCCTGTTGGGACGGAAAGAACCTGGATAGTCCAGATCACAAAAGTCACGTTACGTACCAATCAGGTGCTGTACTCGCTGGCGACCAATGTCCTTCCACCCATCCCGTTCGGATTCCTCAAGTCATGTATGAGATTATGTACGATACTTCTGGGTTCGCTGATGCGAAATATTACAAGAATGGGAAACAACCTCTTGTTTATAGTTTTGGTGATCCGTAAGTTCTTTTCTCCGTGTCCCCTCTTCGTATCATCTCTCGGATCTAGGTAGTATTACTGATACCTTGATAGAACTGGCTACGGAGCCCACGGCGATTACCTTTTCGGCTGGGAAGATGGTGCTCTCAATCGTGCCATGAATGGACTTGGAAGCACCTGTTTCAGTGAGACTTGTCCGGATTTGAAGTTGCAGAGTTGGGATAATACCAATACTTGCAATAACCCACAACAAGCTAAGGAGGATATTGGCAGCACGACTTGTATGTTTTTATCTTTATTTTGATCGCTGTGGAAAATAGCTAACGGGCTTGTGAAATAGGGCTCAAGGAACTCCCAGGTGGTATGCCTGTTCAGTAGGTTGAGTTGTGAGGAAGACGAGTTGGATGATTGATTGTGTTTCCGAGTTCTGTAGTCATGATGTTTTGTTTTTCCCTCTTACACTTGTATCGTCTTGTTTATAGTTGATTTTTTTACTCAAGTTCCGTGTTGAAGATTTGTTGAATGTTACACTATTAATATTTATCGCTTCTATTTTCAAATTTCCCAATCAAGAGTTCAAGTTTCTTTCATCCACCAAAACATTGTTAATCTTAGGGTTCTTTTTGCCATGCCGCGCGGTAGACAGAAAAAGCGGCAGTGTTCGTACCTGCCAACATAGCTCGTTATCCCAACTATCTAGGGTAATTGAAAGTAATTACCCTATCCCTTCCAGGGTTCCTGTGTACAAGTTTGGAAAGTGGGTACTTTTGAGGCTGGAAGGTGGGGATATTCGATGGCACTGGCCTTATTGTTGTATGTGCACTCGCTTCAAGGACTACTTTTGTATATGAAGTGGATCGAAGGCGTCCAAAGCACCCACTTTTCCAAACTTGTGCACAGGAACCCTGGAAAGGATATACTTTGAACAGTTTAGAATATTAATCTAGAAGTTTAGAACAACCAAGCTAAATTGTTTTAGAAAGTTGGAATAATAAGTAAGATAGGTAGGTACGACTCTAATATTTACTGCTGCTTTTTCTGTCCACTAGGAGCATGCCTACTCAATACATAGGTGTGCCTCAGGCCGTGGCCAAACCCAAAGAGCTGAGTGGATGTATATAGCCTACGGGAAATTCCGAGCCGCGTCTTTTTCAGCTTAGTTCCTCTGCACTCTTGCTATTTCATCTATTTCTCTTAATCACCAGAAGAGTTATCATAGCTCTAAGCGATTCAGAGAGTGATCATGGATCTCGTTAGGTCGAGGGAAGAACTTTGCGACATATGTCGAAACGCGGATTTTTTAGGCATGTTATTGGCAAAGATGTTTTTGGTGGTGGTTTCAATCCCTACCGAGAAGACCTTGACGCAAAAAAACAAGTTCCTCGAACTTGGCAACACATTCGAGAGCATCAACAGACGTGCTCGTTCTGTCGGCTTATATATCAACAACTTTAAACATTACAGCGCATTCGGCGAGAGAAAGCATGATCTCAGGGAACAAATCGAAATATCGATTGCGGGAGTGCGACCCGCTTATCTGGAAGACGACGAACTCGAAAATCAATACCCTGCTTATATCAGCTTTCACAAAGGCATGCATCGAGGTTTGCGTCCAGACCGCAAGAGCCTTCTTATTAGAGGATTACAGCTTGCTGTAACATTTGCCCCTCCATCAAAAGAGGACTGGGTTAGATGGCTGCCTGGTTGGGTCCTTGAGAAACAAGCAACTATTGCTGTAATGTTGTCTACGGGGTGTGGTGTTGGCGAACGGTCTGTCATTCAAGAGCATATTGATTTTGATCTCTGTGACTAGTGGCTTTAGATATGCAACAACGAACATGAGAAATGTCAGAGCTCCATAGAAAAGTCAAGAGGGACAGTGGAAGGCCCCAAGCGACTCATTGATGTTTTGGAAGGACGACTGATAATGACGAGCTCAGAACTGCCAGAGGAAGTTAGATACGCGGCGTTGAGCTATGTCTGGGGCTACAAACCCGAGCTATGACTCGAGAAGAATACCGAGGAGTATCTTAAAACGGTTGGTAACATAGTACCGACTAATGAACGAGTCCCACGCACCATCAGAAATGCCCTTACATTTTGCCGCAAGACTAAAATACCCTATCTTTGAGTAGATAGCTTTTGCATCGTTCAAGACGACAAGACAGACCAGCAGTCAAAATTCCTCGAATGTTCGAAATATATTCGCAGGCAAGCGTGACTCTCGTCGCCATCAGTGCTTCCAGCTCTCGAGATCCACTTCCCGGGGTCAGTCCTAACACTCGCCTCTGGCGTCAATACCGCGGGACGGTGAACGGTTTAGAGCTCATGACTTATTATCCTTCTCTTGTCACTGAAATCGAGCAATTGAAATGGTAAGTTGTCTGTAGTTGACATCTCTTAGATGCGCCGGCTTCTTTTTGAGATCGCTAATTGTGAATTGCAGGTATACTCGCGGTTGGACCCTTCAGGAGGCTGCTTTCTCAAGAAGTCTAATTTTCTTCACCCAAACTCAAGCTATCTTTCTCTGCAGACATTCTATGTTCTGTGAAGATACTGCATGGGAAGGACCCAATGTCAGAACCACCTCGCGTACGTCAAATACCCCCACCCAAAAAGCAGAAGATTTGATGAAACTCATGCTCCTTGACGTTCCACCGAATAGCTCAATCAAGACCTTTTTCTCCGTCCTTGAGCAATTCACTGAACGGAGGTTGACTGAGAACTCTGATGCACTTAATGCTGTCGACGCCATCATTCAATGGATATCCAAGGACACAGAAGAGGGTTCGCCGTGTCTCTTTGGCAATGCCTGAAAAGCACTTCGGGGGTGCACTTGGCTGGATATCTAAAGAAGGCCATATGCTTGGACCACTATCTCGAAGAACAATTTTTCCAAGCTGGAGCTGGGCAGGTCGGAAATGTTCTATTGTCTAGAAGCTTCTCCATGACACAACCAAGGATCGTGTCGCTGGCTGGAAATCCTCTGGCATCATCGAAACCGCTCAATTAGACGAAGAGTTGTGTGAGAAAACAGGCAAGATTATTTCACCGGTTCGGCGACACCCACTCCCTAAACATCCTAAAGTCGGTTTACTTGACGACACTGGGGTTCTCCAATTCTTGACAAGTTCTACCCTCATTTCAGTCTCTCGTACCAAAAGTACAAGAGAATCTCATCGCAACAGCCTCCCAACATTCAATATAATGAAACAAAACGGACAGCCTTGCAGCAATTACCGCTTACAATGCCATTCGTACTGGTGTTCAAAGCAGCCCGATCAGCCGGAATTTATTGTCATCGCGGCGAGTCGCTTGAAGCCGCCTGGACCCCCTATGTATGCGGGCGTTCCTGATGACATTAGTGCCACCGTTCGGTATCAAGCAAAACAGGATGGCCGTCTCTTTGATGATTATGATACCTACCTGCAAATGAGAGAGCATTGGCTAAAGCATATACAAGATCGGGTAGTTGTAGACTTGATGTGTATTCAATGGATGGATGGGATAGCGGAACGCGTACAGGTGTGTCATTCTTGGCTGTTGGATGACTGGCTTGAGATGGAACCTAAGGAGAAGTTTGTGAAGCTTGGATGAGGAGTTTAAAATTCTTGAAGGAGGCAATTACACTCACAGAAGCATATTCCTACGAAAATTTGGTTTCACATAAATGAAACAAGGCTTCAAGTCCCGGATCAGTGTACTTAGTACACCTTTTATCAAAACCCCCAAAGGGCCAAATACGTTGAATGAGGTTGATGCCTTGGCCTCTCAATGGCGTTGGAAGAAAGGCTCAGGACAACGATCTCGATTTCTCTTGGAATACCATCATTCATTGCAAGAACATTCACATACCCTATTTCTACAATATATATGAAAACCCTGACCCGTTTTGAGACATGTCGTCCCGCTGTTCCTTCCCCCACTTAGCTGTAAACCTAGGCCCCATTCAGCTACTTCCCTAACTTCATACCTATAAATATACTAAGACAAAACCTCTCTCGCAGTTCGCAGTCGTGGTGCGCTTCTCTTGACTTGGTAAGTAATATTCAAAAGGTCTGGGACAATTATATCCATTCTTCTCCGAAAATACTTGGGAGAAAGGGGAATCTAATTTCTCAATTCTTCTAATTCTCTTGTACAATATTTGAAATTATGCAAGATTTTCTAGGACAATGGATTGAGGGGGTCTACGCGGGGTAAAGCCCGGGATTCTTATACCGTCAAGCTATAGAAACCCATACACTTTTTTTATATTTCCCTAACGACTTCTCTCTGGGAACCTCGAGTAAAGATATTAGATAAACACATCTCCGATGCCAATCTACGGAGTATATACAACTACCGAATTCCCCTCCTCAACTCAAGCAAGAATAGCCGTTTTCCGCATCCGCCCCGCCCCGCACCCCTATTTAGCCGTCTCCACCCACCACCTCCCCATTATAGAAAAAACAAGCTTAATTTTCCCCCAGTTGAGTTTCGAAGAAGGTGGAGCTGTAGGAGAAATGGTTCGTCATTCCCCATCCCATTATTTTCCCGATACGCGCACGTATCACCAGGAGATCTTATAGAGTTTTTTTAACCTTCCGAAGTGTTCGTACTTTGGATGGGGTGGGGTGCTTTAATTATAATTGAAACAGGAAAGAAGGTGTATATACTATGGGTTGTTCCTTTTCTTTTTTCTTTCTTGTTGGATGGTTCGTCCTAAGTTTAGACAACTTTCAACCTACAAAAAATACCACGCTCGTTATGAAGTATAGTTTTGGGGTCCTGGCTGGGGCTGTTGGGTCATGTCTTGCTGCAGGGGATGATACCTCGAGCAATCATAAATATCGTATTTCACCGATAGATAGATCCATCATCGCTTTACCGACGCAGAAACAGCTCGATTACCAGGATAAAGAAATCACAGCCCTGATACATTTCGAAATCGCAACATGGCTCGATACTTCCTTCGATGGGTGTAACAAAGACCCCACATTAGTTCCAAATATCCAACTCTTCGACCCGACTTCTCTCAATACCGATCAATGGATGGAATCCATCGTAGCTCTAGGAGCGAACTCAGCAACGCTGGTGGCAAAACATAATTGTGGATTTATTACCTGGCCCAGTAATGTCACGTTTGCAACGAGAGACGGTGATACCATTGCATACAATTACACGATTGCGGATTCTCCTGTCGCGGGGACAGATATGGTGAAGAATTTTGTGGATTCGGCGGCGAAATATCAGGTTGGAGTTGGGTTTTATTATAGCACTGTTGTGAATAATTTTTTGAATGTGCAGAAGTCGGTGGTTAATGGGAATGGACAGACGGTTGGACAAGTTAGGATTTCTAATGAGACTTATGATGGGATTGTGGATGCGCAATTGACGGAACTGTGGTCGAAATATGGAAGTTTGACAGAGGTGAGAGTTCCTGGGCTGAGTATTGAGAGTGTTGTTTAATTAACGTATCTATTGAAGATTTGGTTCGATGGTGGGTATAGCACTACTCAGCAAACCAAGCTCCAGAGCATGTTGGCGGAACTTCAGCCTGAAGCTGTTGTTTTCAACGCTTGCGACAAGACGACAGGCGATTGCTTAACAGAGAATTCTGGTAAGTTTCTCAGACCCCTTACCCTCTCTAGGTTTCTGCTGATAAAATGTTCAGTGCGATGGGTTGGAACTGAAGCTGGAGAAGCCCCTGAACCAAATTGGTCAACGTAAGCAAACAAAACTCTTCTCCATTTCCAGCTCCCACTGACCTTTCTCAGGGGAATCACAGAAGACGGCGGTGATCCAAAAAGTCCATACTTCAACCCGGCCGAATGCGATACAACTCTGCAATCCCAAACCAGATGGTTCTTCGGTACAGACTGGCCTCTTCGAAGTTTTTCAGAACTCGTAGGAGTTTATCATAAAACCGTCGGCCGTAATTGCATTCTGGAATTGGATTTCTCACCTGATACCAGGGGTTTGATTCCAGATTCCCATGTAGCTTTGTATCAGCAACTCGGTGATTTCATCCGAACATGTTACAACAATCCTATCAACTACACCGTAACTACTCCCGAAGGAAGTTTGGGGGTCTACTCTTTCAAATTCGATACCGCGACTTCGATGGATCGGATTGTTTTGATGGAGGATCAGACAAATGGACAAGTCGTTCGCTCATATTCGGTTTACGCCAAGATTGGCGATTCGACGACATGGACTTTGGTGTCGAAGGGTACGAGTGTTGGGCATAAGAAGATTGATATCTTTAATGCTGCGGTTTTGGTGACGGAGGTGATGGTCAATTCCACTTATGTTGATATTCCGAAGTGGAGAGCCGTGTCTGCGCACTTGTGCGATAGGGTGTAATTGGGGAAGCATGATGGGATTTTGAACATGGTGTTATAGGATAGGGAAAACTTAGATACCTCTTGTAAAAATTTATTTTTTCAACTCCGAGGAAGAGTTAACGACTTCATGTCTCTGCTACCGCCTAGCGACCTCAATCCCCGCGATACGTTTTCAACGATGAAAAAGTGTGTATATGGGGAGGAGGGGGTTGGGTGGGTTATTGTCGTGCCTTCCCTCCTCGTCTTGCCCGATACCAATGTCAACGCCAGGACACTGTGAGGGAGGGCCGAGGTCAAGTCAATCAAGGGAAGCAGCTATCGATCATCCGATGATCTCGACCTTTAACCCCCCATCAGGAACGGAGCCCAGTGCTCCATTTCGGTCAGCTTGAGGACAGCTGGTGCAGGATCAGCTAATCTGAACCCCCCTTTACAAAGCCGAAGTCCAGATTATAGAGTGACATTATCTACTAAATATTCGGCTAGTTCCTCTCGAAAATTAGGCATCCGATGCGTATGTCGTCTTAGTAAACACGTGATACAGTCACGATTCTATTTTTGGCACAAACTCTCTGTTGGGAAGTCTCTCGAGTCCAACCACTCCTTGCTCGAACTTGGTAAATACGGTTATCTTCGCGAGAAGTGCCCAACCTTATATTGCACTGCATGAGAATTGTGCATGGGTGCCCGTTTTAAAAAAAAACATAGTTCGAATGGCGAGTCTACGGAATTGATAGAGTTGGAGTTCAAGGTATTCCCATGCTTCCTCCAATTTTCCTCTCGGTTTCCTTCGCCAGCCAGATTGAATAATTTTGAAATTATTCACAGCCTCAACTCACCGACCAAAAGCCCACCATCCCAAATCTCACATCAGCACTTGTCATTAATTACACGGCTTTTTCCCCAGGTTCTGTATGGTCACGGACAGCACACACTCTTGGGTTTCCGTGTGGCATGCCGGCTTTTGTTCAGCCCGGTGGGTCGCAGAATGAGCGTTGTTTGGCTGAATTATTCGAGGAAACAAAATAAGGTTGTTTTGCTGGCAGGCTTTGTGGATCACTAGTCATACTTTCGGTTTCTTCCACGTTCCAAATTATTTTTTTCAATACCATCAAAAACGTATTGAACTCACGGCAATGAGATGTTGCATTGAGCTCACAAGTTGGCAAGTGCTTAAAACTTCTCTGTGTAGAGATTTCCCTAGAGATTGCCAGTCTTACCCGAGTCAAAAGCGATGAGAAATCCATACTGGACTATCTTTAAGGCTGAGGTCGGCCGACGCTTATGATCCCCACTGGGATGGAAGCTCTAGATACCGGTATTATTGGAATTAAGCTTCCGAAACGGGCTCGAAAACAACTCACGTCTTTCTGCTTCTTAACCTGTTCGGGATGCGCAGCCACCACTTTGTGGCGTCCTGCAGCAGGATTAGTTCCAATTTGACTTTTTGTTCATATATCATGTGTCCCAGCTGAGGTGGGTTTAGTTTCTTGGTCTTTTCATCGTGGTTTTACTTAAGGCTTCGTTTCATACGTTCTTTTTCATTTCCTATTTCTCTCATTCGTTACAATACCAGAAAGCCAGGATGGGTTCAAGCAAGAGTCAACATCATATGTCGGTGGAATCTGGGGAGTCTCTAGATCGCGAGAAGAATCTTGCAGTGCCTTTTATTCCGGCGGATCCAACCCTTCATCGGGAGGATGCTGTAAGTACAACCCCCCAAAGCAGCTTTTTTATGTGCATTTCAAAATCTAACGTTGTGCCATAGAGACTTAAACAAAATATCCGTTTCCTCCGATTCTTCGGCCGTCTAGGAGCCACCATTCTGGCTATAGTAACCATGTCCCAAGAAGCTCGCTCCCTCGTACTCTTCATTCATACCAAACACGTCCAAGCCAATGGACGAGGTCCTTGGGCAAAGCAGACCCACCTTTGGCCTTCCATAATGCTGCTCTCCATATCCGCCATCACCGTCATTTCTGGATGTTTGATTATGAGTGCATATGCATACAGTATTCGACGAGCCAACAATATTGCGACTGTGC
Organism: Hymenoscyphus fructigenus; assembly: GCA_001414455.1. Taxonomy (NCBI): domain Eukaryota; kingdom Fungi; phylum Ascomycota; class Leotiomycetes; order Helotiales; family Helotiaceae; genus Hymenoscyphus; species Hymenoscyphus fructigenus. The sequence goes on from LKUV01000017.1 coordinate 341,068, forward strand.
AATCTTGGTTTATTTGGATTGTGGAGAGTGTACACGTAATCACTTGGATTGTGGTTGCAGTCTTGTATCGTGTTGGAAAGACAGGGAAGGATCTTTGGGGTTGGGCATGTTCTCCTGTTGCTGAAAAGATTCAACCTACATTTGAGGGAGTCGTGAATTTCAACAAGATTTGTTCGAGAGGCGTAAGTTCTTCTCAATTCCTTCTTCGGTTGAAAGACCGTACTGATATTTTATGTAGACAAACCAATGGCGTCTTGCGTTAGCGAGTGCTTCTCTTCAGTTATTGACTGCGATTGTCTTTTATCTGATGTGGCAGAGGAGAAAGGTCAAGAAGTCGATCAAGGCAGATGGCCTATGAAGCGTTGTGGGTTCAGTTAATTTGCGTGTTGCTCCTCCGGTTTTGAGGGCACAAATTGTTTGGTTCTGTGTATATTTTTGGTTTGAGCAAGTCGCTTTACGAGTCGCGAAATTTCGTCCGGATTTCTCGCCCAAGCTGTCGGTAAAAGTTTTGAAATGGATTTTAGTAGAGGATGGTGTTCTTGATTGTTCTTGGATAGTAGGAGGCAGGGGTTCAACGAAGACCAGAAGCTTTCGAGAGCCTTTTATAATATTGCGATTCGATGGTTTGCGGACAGGTCCAAAAAGAGGATGCCGATGGTGGAATTACCAAGAGTTCTACGCAATTAGTTGTTCCAAATGGAATTTCTCAGTTGCTTTTCTTATCTCTTCTTTCCAGTTGCTTTTGTTTTTTCTGTCAAAGTTGTTTCCAGCCGCTCCCCATTTTCCCCTAGTGATCGGGAAATTTTTAATTTCTTCATCAGCTATACTCTCATTACAAAAAGACACTTGCAGTTGGGCTACAACTTTCTCACTCTCCCTAAATTTATCCCGGAACCCCTTTTTACAAGATATTGGCGTTTCCGTGCTTTTACCTCACAAGCTGAAAAGTGGAAGGTTCCGGCCGCAATGCGCCCTGCCTGCAACATCACCGCCATAATGTAAGATGTAATCGAGCAATAGATTCGGATAAAAGTTCCGACGAGGCAAATATATCTCGATTCTTGATGTCCCAAGACAAAATGCTCATCACATGATGTCGAGGTTCCTCTTTTCCCTCGCCTGCAAAAATCCTTGCCAACCGTGTCGAATAAACGAAGGGATCTCACATCTACGTCATCGTTCACATGGATGATAGCTATGCAGCCTCAACGAACCGATACCACAGAAAGAATGCAGGATTACAAGGGATGGGTTCAGGTGGTTGGAAACAGGTTTTCTACACGTCATAATAGACATCATACGCGCATGCGTGCGTATTGCGTAGGTATGAGAGGGGAGAGGTGTATATAATCCCTTGTAAGAATGAATACTACCTGAATTTATACAACTACTACATTTGCCTAAGTTACATCGTCCTACAAATCCAAAAAAAAAAAATCATCTACCAAAACACCAATACTTTTTTAATACCAAACCACTGCGAATATGGCTGGACTTCTTGGAGGTGGTGGTGGGAACAACAGTGGGAAGGCTAGTAATGGGGGGCTTCTTGGAGGGTGAGTTATTCCTTGCTTCGCTACCGCATTTTGATCGTAGGCTGATTTATTTTCCTGATAGACTTCTGAATACCGTTGATGATACGACGAAGGGTTTACCTATCGTTGGAGGAGTTACAAACCCACTTCTCAAGACAGTGGGAGGTGTTACTGATGAATTACCTGTCGTAAGTCAACTATTCCATCAAGCTTCGCATTTCTCTGTGGTGACAAGAGCTAATTATTTTGTGAACAGGTCGGAGCCAATGGTCAACAACAGCAAACCCAACAAGTCCCAAAACAAAAGAAGGTCCTGACGGAAGCGGAGAAGAAGGCCAAGAAAAAGAGACAACTCGAGATTAAGAAACAACAATTGGCTTTGGAAGCCGCGGAGTTGGAAGATAGCGATTAAAATACTGTACTTGGGATATGGCGTCGTGGCCTTGGTATGGGGATATATGGGTTTCCTATATGATTTGATGATGTATGATTTAATGTACGAATGATTGTGTTTCATGTTCATGATATTCTAGCGTGTTATAGTTTTCTCAAAGGTGTTAAGTTGGGTTTGTAAAGGTACTCTCATTGTGTACACATGCTCTACTGAAGACTTCGGTGAAAGCGATTGGCATACTTGACAGTTGACACTCATCAGTCATATCACAGCTCGCCCTTCCCATTTCCATCCTGTGGCTCACACCCTATTCATCCTTCTTCATTCGAAAATTCTTGAGTAAGTCAACGCCACAAAACCCACAAGAAGTCTTTCCAAGTCCATAGCCCATAGTACATGATCCCCAAATAAAGGTCTTCCGAGTATCTCATTCCATTACCGCACAAATCTTGGCAACTCCTCCATTTCCGCATAATGCCCGCCATTCCAAACAGCCTCACGAACCCAATACCCCGTGGAGCGGGCAGCACACCAAATGAACCAGACAACACATGATAAAGACAATCATTTCCATGGTTTCATGATGTATCGTTTGGAAGATACTTCTAGGCTGAGGTTGGACGTAGATTTAGGTATGAGGGTAGCCAGCCGATCGTTGCATTTTGGCGATTTGACTTAAAGGGTTGTTGGTGATGATTTGCGTATGCGTATCTTCGATAAAATGAATGTAGTGCGAGTAAGGAGTATGTAGTGCTTTGGGAAAGTGTTGCGGTGGTTGGGTTTATGGTGATGTAATATTGGTCGATTCCAATGTTAGCCCAAGAGAAGGGAACCGACTGCTATTCATCACAGCTCTGTAGATGAAGCGATAGGTGCCAAACATTCCCCGATTCACTAAACGCTGACTTCTTCTCACCTCGTCCAACACATACTACTCAAGTAATGGAATTCCGAGTATTTACTATTCCATCCTCCGAGCTCCCCAGTTGTTGAATCTCGGTAAATCATCGAGTTCTCCCTCCTCCGTCTCTTCGCCCCAAATAGCTTCGCAAACCCAATCCCACATGGAGCAGACTACACAGGAAGCTACCCAGATCAAAGACGCGACCCATAAAATAATAAGGGTAAGGAGTTCCTTGAGAATGTAATAGATCTCTTGAAAGAGATTTCGGTTTTGGGGTGGTGTTTGGTGATAGCGAATTTGTATTGATGGCGCCATTTTGGTGGTTTGATTTGGGAGGTTGGAATAGAAAGAGTGTTTGGTCTGCTTTCTTGTTGCTGGATGAGTTCGGGTTTCGTGTGATGTTTGTTCTGCAGGAGAAAGTATGAGGGTCTGTCTGGGTTATGCTTGATATTTATGATTCACAGTTCAATGAATCAGCCGGCGAGACCTTGTAGTGTAAACATTCAACTATTAACTAAACGTTCGTAGAACCTAAATAATTTTCAAACTTATGTTGTACAATCGCTTCCCATAGTGGATGAGAGCGTTGGTGGGGAGGGAGTAAAGTGAATTGAGGATAAATAGAAACTTTCTTTTAATAAACGAATGTTATATAAGTATCTACTACTACATACTTTAAGAAATTTAGAAATATTATTTGGTTAATTTTATCATTCTATGTAAATGGGCCAATATCTGGAAACTACGACTTTATTCGGATTAAATTGAGATCCCAACTGAATTGTAGCAGCTTAGAAATAGCTAATAATATATGCGAATTTTGCTTCCCTTCACTAGAATTGCTAAATCCATGAGATTGTGCTACTGCCAGTAACTTTCAATTTGTGTTTCCGGCTATCTTCCTAGACTTTTTAGTCCTCTAGATGTTGCCTTCACTATGGCTCTTAGTGTTTAGCGAGTTCCAAAGAAAATGGAATTACACAGGCAAGAGAAGCGCGTATTACTCTACGAAATACCTCTTCTCCCCTTACTTGAGTCCATCTCGAATGATTACGCATATTACCCGAGAAATTTTAGGATAATCAAGGACTAGATCCTCTCGAACAATAATCTCAATTTTTCTACACCAATTCGTACAATCCAAGCGAAAGTAGGTGTTCGCAGAGTGATGTCCACTTCTCCTAGGATATCAATAAGATAATGATACTAATAAATAGTAATCAGTGATGTCTATCATACCAACTGGCAGGACTTTCAAAGATTTCAAGGGAATTTTGACTCGTGTTCAAATGAAGCTGTCTGCTAGTGTGGTTGGAAACCCGAAGAACTTTGTTGTACCTGAGATCGCATAGACAAGTCCCCAAGTCAGTGAATGGCCCCTCCACTCACCCCTTCTCACTGGAGTAATTGAATACCCATATTTTTGTTTACCACGCCGCAGCTTCACAGTTCCACGTTCCCAGGCTATCTTTGTTGCAAGTCGCAATAATTAGCATTGAGTCAGTCCTTTCATCTCCAACAAATATAACCCCTGTACCAACACCCTCAAAAACCAACAAAACCCCCACCAACATTCCCCAATCCACGGATTTCATGACAAACACAACACCTTCCTCTCAACCATCCATACAAATCCTTACTTGCACCCCACCCCGTCGGAAGCGTCTCCCCTTCAAGAAAGTATATCCAGAAATCTCTTTGTTGCAAATCGCGAAATCTCAAAATCGAGTCAGTATCGATTCGTTTTCCAACCCGCGAGTCGTGTTTGCTCCACTGTAAAGCAAGAAATCAGGCCATTGAACTCTCCGCTGCAGCATAAGGAAATTTATCGTCAGCAGAGAACTAGTAGTTGGGTTGATGACAAGGTGGGGGTTTGGGGAACCAGCAAAGGTGCATCTTGGACGGATGAGTTCCCCGTGGATTTCCGGATGTCGTTGGGCTAGGTTGGATTGACTTTTTCCCCACATCGTGGGGTTGCACCCCCCACTTAGCGATGCGATTGTGACAGCTGGTGGGGTGTAATGGTGCCGAGGTTGCATTTTTAATACCTTGGTGGTTAGCACAAATCTAGTTCTAGATGTTTAAATATTTTAGGATTCTTAAAAGAAGACTCTTCCTCGCTCGGGTTTGATACTAGTTGGGGCTAGCTCCGTTTTTGATATGAAATCTTTCAAGAAATGTTGAAATTCTCAAACAACTCCTAGGCTACTCTGGTACCACTTGAAAGACCATAAGATCGACTGACCTGAATTCCCCCTACTCTCTCCAAAACCTCCCCGGAACCCCCCTCAGAATAAATCTCCGGCACACTTTCCAAATGATAACAAGTAACCAACTGCAACTCACTCCGATCATTCCCTCTACTCAACCCATCAAGTTCCATATCAACCGGAGTAATTACCCCATGGCTCCTACCAAAAGTACTACGTTTCCTCTCCCCATCATCTCTCGTTCTTTTCTCAGAGCAGAAACGAGAATTTATCCGTTCAAAAATCAGGACGAGAAGTGCTCGTACAGAGGGAAGACAAGCAGCGATGAGATACATTCCCGCTTCGGTGACATTCCAGGTTCCTGCATTGGTGCCGTACCAGGAAATATCTTCGTATACATTGGTTCTTATAACCACACTAAATCGAAGGATCGAAGTAACCAATCCACTTCAATAAATTAGTTTCCTAGCGAGCTCAAAACAATATGCTTGCCGGAAGAGGAATTGAATCACTTACGCACTGAAAGTTGCAAAGGTAATCGTCAACCCGATCTTTTGATTCCGTGTAGTTTGCAAGTTCCAGATAATCGGGAGAGGTAAAATTAACATAGCCACGTCTGTGATAATATCTGCAACAAATTCAGCACTTGTCTTGTTTATATATCTATCAAAATAGATGCAAACTCACTGGGAAAACTAATCCAAGCATAAGCCATAATCTGATCAATACACCAACCCCCCTGCACACTCTTGTCCCATGTAAACCGAAAAGGAACGCATTGAATAAACCCCAAAATCCACCCTATTACACAATTCAAAACCAGAACCGTGGCAATAAGATAAGCCGCTACCCGATAAATCTTCTTACTAAAGATCCGGAGGTACAGATACAGAATTGATAATTTTGGAAACATCACCGAGGGAAGATACATAAGACTAGCGAATATCGCCGCTTTTTGCCATAATTTCATGTGATCTTTAGGAAGAACTTCGACGTGACGACCGCTGATTTTATGGGCTACATCATCTATTTGAGAATTAATACTTTTAATTTTCTTCGGACGTAGTTTGAGTTGGGTTTGGAGGGCCTTACAATATAACTCGCCTATCAGACAGAAGTTGAATAGAAAAGCTGGAATCATGAGATATGTATCTAGATTATTTGCTGTTTTCGTTCGGATTCTTGAGGTGAAAAATAGAAACACGAATACGACTTCCAAGACTGTGAAGATTACAGTGACGCGAAGAAGTGCTGGGCCGCGATCTTGGCCTAGGTACTCTGGGGAAAGTATCTTGGTTGTGTTTGCCATTCTGCTTCCGTGAGTAACTTAGATGTTAGCGATCTCGTACGGGAGACGGCAGGATCCCACGTGAGCCTTGATGTTTTAGTTGAAGAAGAGGCTCTAAGTGAAAGTGTGGGGAACGTGGATTATATGAATGTCTTGCATGCTACACAGCCCTGTTCGGGTTCGGTAACCAGAGAAGAAGCTGTAGGAGGAATTCTAAGCAAGGCACTGAAAGCCCATAAGACCAAGGGCAATCTGAGCGAGTTGATGGATGCTGATCCGGGGCAATCTCATACTCGCTTCTCGTATATGTCTCGGCAATTTAAAAGACGGGGTAAGTTGTCCGATGGAAAGGAGTAGTAATACAAGAGACAAGATAGATCTCGAAAGGTAGCTGAATACTTTGTAAAACAGACATACTACGGTGTTTTTCAGGCTAATTTTAGCCTCTGAAAGGAAAGAAGGGATGAGTGCTGACAATAATACGGAGCCTTGCTCAATTTTCACCGAATTTGGTGCTGACCGTAACACAGCCAATCCCCGAGAAAATACATCTCATGCTAAAATAATTTCAAACCTAGATATCAGACAATCCCATTGGATATCGCTATTTTGTGAAGGATCTGTATCCCTCTTAGCCACAACGCCACATAGTCATCCACGACTAGGCAGTGTATACAACGGAACTCCGGCTGTATTAGAATGGAAAATATGGCGAAGGATGTGAAAGCAACTGTTGTATAAATGTCTTTATTACTTGATCCTCCCATGCGGCTAGCTGAACTGAATCGATTTCAACTAATCCGGGAAACCTTCAACATTAAATTTTGAGCGATTTGAAAGTCTACATTTGTCAATTTTTCAATCCTAACCGAAGAGAGGACTTTGTGCATGGAGTGATTTCAGTGGTCTAAGCGAAACATTTATTGCAATGATGCAATAGAAGACTTTTAAAAATGAAATCAAATTTGTAGATCTTTCTCTCAACAAAACCAGTCCTTTTGCCGGCCTGCTAAAAACATTATTATTTTGAGCTTCCCGAATAGATGTAGAATTCCCAACACCTCAGCGCTCCGAATTATATTCTCTTTTGCGAAGTAAAGATATCAACGTGAGTTTTATAGCAGCACAATGTGTGGAGTCGCCAACCCCGGGCCATCGTGCCCACTGCCACCTTTCTAGCACTCTCAGATATAGGAAGCCATTCACAGTTAAGTCGTGAATAGCTATACTGATCTACAGTTATTCCTGGGCCCCCGTGAATGCCAGTTCTTTCCTCGGCTATTTGTGGTCACCTACCAATAGCTGAACCTTTATACTGCTATTCCCAGGTCACCTACAAATAGCAGAAATTTTCTACAACTATTCCTGGGTTACCCGGAAATAGCAATTTCAAGTTGTATTTCCAATTTTGCGTCCTCGGCGCGTTGAAGAGTACCAAGCCAGTAAGTGCTTGCTTGCGGGTTCATTCCACTTACGCACTATCTCTCCAAACAGTCCAAAAGAAAACAACTCTAGCACGGAAGTAATGTGAAGGAGAGGGCAGAAAATACGTGCTTAATTCCTACAACGACCTACGGCATTGGGAAATGTGCCAACCTAAACCTCAAAATTAATGCGTCTTATAGGAGTTAAACATAATACCTCTTAAAAAATGACAAACTCTCATGAAATTTAACTTCATTTGCATTTTCTCGGTTTCCCTTCATTATGATATCTGAAAATCAATGAACCAACCAACCAACCAACCCCATTGATTTTTATGTAACCGCAACCACCAAGTCATCTATTTTTTTTTTCTTCCACCCATCGCTCAAATCGCATTATCGTAAAGTCGTAAACCCCACCAGATGGTCCTCCCACAGTCTCTCACTTGAAGAACTTGCTATAAGCAGCCTTCTCCTTCTTCTCCCGCTCAGCGATACCCTTCTTAACAGCATGGAGTTGCTTAACAACAGCCGCATCACCAGGACTAAGATCATTTGCACGTTCCAAATCCTCCAAAGCTTGCTCTTCCTCCTTCAATCCCAACTCCGCAATCGCACGACGGAAGAGAACCTTGCACTCCTCAGGACCACTGAGATCATCCGAGGCCTCGAGAGCAGCGGTCGCAAATCGTTTTCCCTCCGAGAAATCCTGGAGCTTGTTGCACAGAAGAGAGGAATTGGAGTTGAGGACGTAACGCAAGTTTTCCAAAGCAAGCTTAACTTGTAAACCTGGTTTCTCCTCTCCTATATCCTCATTCAGATATCGCAATCCCTTTTGATATTTCTCCAATCCCAGTTGTAGGTTCTTCAATTCGAGGAATGCCTTGTTTCCATATCCCTTCAAATTCGTGGCGATCTCGACGATTTCCTTGGGGGTCAAAGGCTTGTTCAGATCTTCAGGGAAATCTTCGTATTCGTCTCCTGTGATATCTGGGCCTTTGGATTCTGCCTGATCAGCCTCCTCGCCAGTCAACTCGCCGCAGTCGGTGATGATGACATCCTTGTTGGGCTTGTCGCCTGCTTGTGTGGGTTGGTTCTCAATCTTTCGGATGATGGATTTGCCTGAAAGGACTTCGCCGAAGACTACGTGTTTTCCGTCGAGGTGGGGGGTAGCGACCGTGGTAACGAAGAATTGAGATCCATTGGTTCCTATATGCTATTAGTCTGCATGCTTCCAAGCCTTGCAAAAGTGAGGAGGAAAAGGAAAGAGGAGTGAAACATACCAGGTCCAGCATTAGCCATAGACAACAGAAAGGGTTTCTCATGCTTAATCTTGAAATTCTCATCCTCAAACTTAGCACCATAAATCGACTCTCCCCCAGTGCCATTGCCCATAGTAAAATCACCACCCTGGATCATAAACTGCTTAATCACCCTATGAAAGCCGGATCCCTTAAAATGCAAAGGCACACCGGCTTTGCCATCGCCCTTCTCTCCCGTGCAGAGAGCGCGAAAGTTTTCTGCAGTCTTGGGAACGACATCGTTGTAAAGCTCAAAGGTGACACGACCCTCGTCTTTCTTGCCGATTTTGATGTTGAAGAATACTTTGGTGCGACCTTGTTTTGCCATTTTCGCCAAAATTTGCGACTTTTGAGTTGCGTTTAGCGGCATCTTGAAGGTGGGAGGGAAGGTCGCTATTTATGGGATTCGTAAGGGGGGGCTGGGTGATATGAGTGGAGTTGTACCAGGTTGTGCAGGTGGTTGGGAGATGGAAGCTCAGCCTTGTCCTCTAGAAACTTCGCGAAGCTTGGTGGGGGTGGGGCACTCCGATTAAAAATAATATCCGATTGGTCCCTGCAACTAGATTCCCAAGTCGTTAAATTCTGCACCGGAGTTGTCAATTTTCAAAGACTACTTTTAAGTATGCATATTTGTTTCTATATATGTATGCCCTGAATCCTTGAGTCCCTCACCTCAAAATTGTAACAAAAAGGAAAGGTCTTGAGAACCAAAATATGAAGAGAAAAAAGAACTCATGCACACTTTCCTAAGTGTTTCTCCCAACCATATTTCCAAATGAAAACCACGCACCAGCGGGGTATAAACCCCCTTCCTTTTGAAAAAAAAAAAAAATCAATCGCTCACCACCCCCAAATTGTATTCCCTCCACTCTTCGCTATCTATGCAACAAACACGCCGACCTCAATACCGAATCCAATCCCTAAATGTAAAAAGCTTAAATCATTCCTCCTGCCGCCCAAGAAGACCCCGGTGTACCATTAGCAGCACCATCCATTCCCTCCGCCAAACTCGTACTCCTCTGCGTCTTACTATTCTCTTTCTCAATATCTTTACCCTCCTTCGTTCCCTTCCGCCTCAATCCACTCAAGAAACTTCTCGTTGGTTTTCCACTACCATTCCCATTTCCATTCCTGCTTTGTCCCCTACTAGGTGGCGAAGCATATGCAGTATCAGCTGTAGGATCATAAGATTTATGATTCTTACTTTCTCTATCTCGGTCCCTTCCAAATGTAGATTCCCAGAAACTTTGTCGCTGACGATCCCGATCTTTCTCCTTGCCTGTTGGTTCGCTTCCTGCGGAGCCCGGCGGTCGACCGCCTGTAACGGTTGTGGTGAACTCAGACCAAGGGGGACTTTGGAGGGGTTCTTGATCCGATTCAAGCTCTTGGCCTGTTTCGGAATGGGGGTAGCGGGTGAGTCCTACTTCGTCGTCGTCGAGACGTGCTTCTTCTAGCTTATCAACTAGTACGTCCCATTGAGATGCTGTTGGATCGGGACTGGTGGTGTTCTCTGCTCTTACAAGACATTCATTGGCCCGTCTTTGCAAGTTGAGACATAACCTATGAAATTCGGAGAGATCGCCATCGAATGAGTTAGGGAGCATGCGAGGAGAGGTCGAGTCTAGCCAGAGCTTGACCAGAGCGGCGAAGTTGCGAGCATGGTCGATGAGATATGGAAGCGATGGAAATCCTTCTCTTGAGGTTGGTGGGAGTCGAGCTAGGATTGTGATGGGAGTTGAATATGAGGCTGGTAGGGCGAAATTGTTGCGTTCCCCGGAAATAGAACATACTTCATCGATAAAAGCCTTCACTGCTTGGCGATGGCCAGCCAAGAACCGATTCATAGGTTCCATCCATGCTTCTTTTTGACCAAATGTGCTCAAATTGGCGAGTGCTTGTAGACTCTTCGCAATTAAGGTCAATGTACGCTGCGCTTTTGGTTGCGGATGGTCCCGCAAGAGCCCAAAAAGTTTCGGATTCAACAACGCGGGACAGAGAAATCGTAAAAAGAGGAAGCCAGAGACACTTGTGTATGCCACCGTTCGGAAGAAGTCCCCATACCGATCCTCTGCCACCGCTCGGATATATTTCAAAGCTTGGCGAAGTTCCGGTGGGCAACGAGACGCTGACGAAGCAATATTATTCCAGATATCCGTAGTCAACGAAATCAACAAAGACCAATTCTTGGCCGCATCATCACTGTTTCCAAGGCGAGAGGGGTCAACCTCACAATCAGGGTTAAGGTTGTTGATGTGCAGAACCTTCTCAGCTAAAACTTCTTCCAAATACTCCTTTCCAAGTCGCCTCATGTGGAAGTCCATGGCCTGAGTGAAAAGTGAGTTGCCTCGAAATAGAAGATTCGCTTCCCCTTGCAATGACTTTCCAATATCTCTGACGGTCTGCTCCCGGTCACTGACAGAATGGAACGACTCGTTGGATCCCATTCGTTTGCTCCATCGAAGTCGTCGAACGGGTGTTTCTTTACCAATGCCATCTATTTCATCCTCAACAAGAGCCATGAGCCAATCTCCCGCGTGCCCAGAAACCTGAAAAATATTCATCAATATTTCTGACAAGCCTCGTAAATTTGAAGCAATAGCCTGAGCAATCTGGTCGGTCAAACCAGTGCCGAAACTATGCAAGAGTGTAGATATTGGCTCATAGTCCTTGGCGAGAAGGACAACCAGTTCGTCGTAGCGGATTTTCAGAAATACTTCACCAATAGGTTCTTGTATGCTATCTAGCACCGGCCACCATGCTTCGTTGTCCTTTCCCCGTGCAAGTTGTTCCGCTGGAATTTCAACCGTTCCACAAAGTATCTCATCTGCTTGATTGGGGCCATGGATACTGCTAGACAATAACCCGTGCTGCTGCAGCATTGTGCTATCTACTCTCTTCAATACAATAGTCAGCCGTGGTGAAGTCGCAGGAAGATCTTGAAACTCATAGTCTTCGCGCCAAAAGGGATTTCGTGTGTCGTTTCTAGTCAGCGTTCGTGCTCGAACTTCCCCATCCAGTAGCACCTCTGCAAAATACTCTCCCACGGACGGATCCAGTTGTTCTTTCGTAGAATACTTTCCAATCTGAACCATGTCCGCCCTCGGCATATTTCTTCGTATTTTGGCTTCCACTATTCGCAATTTCAACGACTTTTCAATTCGAAACATATCTTCCGTAGAATGAACATCGGACGAAGTTGATTCATTAAAATTGCTAGTGTCCTTCGACGGCTCAGGTCCATATATTTCTGGGATTGAAAATGCAACCAATAAACAGAACCACACTTCGTACAAGAGTCGGGACTCCAGAGCGATATAAACAGGGCGGAATATGGATAGTTGATTAGAAGAGGAGGTATATCGTGGGTATATGGCAATGCAATAATCCTGATCCAGAACCGATTTATCCAATCGCTGTATTGCACAACGTGATAATTGCGAAAGTTGTATGACCGATAAGAGAGTTGAATCACTCTCTGTCAAAAGTTTGAATTCCCCATTGTCTTGTAGTATACAGGAAACTCTCCTCCAAACTTGAATTTGCGATTTGAGGTCCCGTGTGGATGGTCGTCTCACAATGGCTCTTGGGGATGATGGTGAACCTTTATCCCAAAGAAGGCACTTGGCAACTTTAATGATGTTTCCTTCCCTTCCTTGACCCCCTGATACTGGTGAAAGAGGATAATTGTGAACCGAGCTTCTCTTTGAGGTATCTGACATACGGTCCGTTGATGGCGCAGGCCTCGTGGGAGCCGCAGGAAGTGTTCCGGTTCGGACCTGCTGCCAACAGAGAAGCGCGGCTAGCCACAAGTCGTATTCTGCTTTCACCGAAGGCATCAAGTGGAGCTCCAGACCCTGTGACCTGTTTGATATCTCGAGACACCTCAATTTTCGATCCGCTGACACGATTGGACGAATACGACATCCTCGGAGATCTGGAATGACTGTAAGATGAAAAGGTCCATTGTCCTCCCCTTCATACATCAAAGTTCCTTTAGTATCATCGATATAGCAAATCCCGGGATACCAAGGCCCCGATTCATATGTCTGGTACTCGACCTCTCCTCTCATACGGCCGCACAAAGTCTTCATTAACATTAAAATTTTATTAGCATCACCCGTGGCGATTGGGAAGGGAAGAGAGTCCACTGATGGAGCATCGCTCATTGCAGAAAGCGGCGAAGTAGGGCGAGAGGTTCGTTTGACAAGACGTCGACCACTCTTGACACTTTTGACCGAGTTTGACTTCTGGAGAGGAGTGGACCGGCTGCTAATAGACGAGAATCCCAGGGTTGGGGGATCTGGAGGAGGACGAGGATCCACGCCGTGGAACGACGAAGAGTTCGTTGAGTGCACCGAACCGATGCGGTGCCTGCTTTTGGAGACATTGGTCGAATTCGACCTGTTCCGCTTGTGTTCTTCCGCCCCACTGGTCGTTCGAGTGCGTGGTCTTGAGTGAAAGCTGACTGGCGGTCCTGGGTTTGGTGGATTGGGAGCGCGCTGCTCCAGTGACTCTGTGGAATATGAATCCTGAAAGACCAAGCCTTGCCTGCGATCCCGAGGCTTCTCCCCGCCAGGTATTGAGCGTGGTGATGTCTGTGTTGGGGAATGCTCCCCAGACCGGGACGAGCCCGCAAAGGAGAATTCATGTTCCACGGGCTCAGGCGTCACCAACCTGTTGATCTTGGAATTCGATCGTTGTGCACTCGTCTGTGTCTCCAGGTTCCGGGCCAGTGTTTCCGTCGCATTTCGCTGCCAGTTCTGCATCGCACTACCGCCTACACCATCTTTTCCATAAGTCCCATTATAAGGTCTGCTATCCATCCCTGCTGGCAGAATGCTCATGCGGCGCTTTTTCATCGATATACCCTCATTCCATGCGCAGAGACTTGGTCGGGTTTGGTGCAGCAGGCGCTTCCTGGCACTTCACAGCGCGCGCGAAGGCAGCTGGATGTACTCTTCGCGGGTGGGGTTGACTCGTTGATCGATTTCGTCCAGGAGCATCTGAAATGCAGTGGTTTGTGGCCGCAATGTTATAATTCTGCCAAAATCGAGCTGCGTACCCTTGGACTGTCATCCGTGGTGGTCGGTCAACGCTGGGGCGGGTCTTTGACAACGCAGCAGAGCCAATACAATGGTGGACGATGGTTTTCAAATGTCTCCAAAACGATTCGATGCTCTTCTGCCCTCCTACACCATGTACTGATACCAATGCGCCGCAGTGTTTCCCGATGCCAGTCTCAAATCTCGACACCTTTGCATCCTCATAGCTCACGGACGAGTCGCATGCGTTGGGGTGCTACGGACAACGCCAGGCAGGCCAGGCCAGGGCGTGAATGGAAGTTGAAAGCCGGCTTTATCGTGACTGACTAGTGGTGGGTCAGAAATCTGGTGGAATTCGGTGGGTATTCGAAAATTAGAGGGGTCGGAGCGAAGGTGGAAGAGGAAACATGAAGAGCCAAAACTTCCAATAGATCCGTGGTTGAGAGATCTTGGGTCGGTAACAAGGTCGACGTACCTGGAGGTCCTGGTCATGGTAGCTGGAAATCCGGCGGCTATCGGCTACATACTTTTCTGCGGACCCCATATACTGCGCTTTGACATGCCAATGCTGTTGGAAGTCTATAAAGTGACACCTTCTTCTCAAATCCTCTATATTACTAACAAACCGCTCGTCACTCGTCTTTTGGCCGGATATTGGGTTGCTCGTCAACCGGTCAACAATCACTTTTTCTCCGGCATTCGATTCCTACCCCAGGGAAGAAGGTATTTTACGAGCTTCCAGCTTTGCTTTTCGGTCAGTCTGCCACTGATCTATCATCTACATTTATTTATTCAGTATGTTACTCAGTATGGCTATCAAATTCAAGGCTTAATAGACGTTAGAACTTTCTCGTCATCTTTAACGCACCTGAGGAAATCGTGAGAGCAAAATAGACTAGGGATTTTATAAAGACATTTTGGTTAAAATAAAGGACATTTTGGTTAAAATACAAAAAACATATTGGTTATATCATTTCTCTCTCCGGTCATCTCTGGTGTTTTGGGAATCTTTCCAATTCTATCATTTTAAGAACTAAGTGCAACTAGACAAAAATAACATAGTAATTAGTGTTTAAGTCAAACAAGGTGTTCACGATTACGTAGAGTAGAAGAGAAGTGTTAGTCTTTAGGAAAAAGTAAGAGAAACTCAACATACATTAGAAGTAGACAAATAAGCCAGGGATATAGATTAGAAATACTTATTTAATAATTCAAGCAGTCTTCGGCATTTGGAATTCCATGGACTTCCAGGGACATGCCATGGAAGACTCCATACCTTTTTAAAGAGTGTATGGATGATTCCACTCTGGAATATCGGTTCCATGGAATATACCATGGAATCCAGAAACGTAACCTTTCACGTGTTACGGAGCGGAACAACTATATTAGTGAGTGAAGGGAGTAAAGTAATTTTTTTTGTTTACTTGTTCACTCAATCTATATAGTTATATGTGGGTTTTCATTGTTTTTCCGCTCCTGATGTCACGTGTATGAGTTCCATGGAACTTTCCATAACTCCAGACTTTTCTTCTCTAGAAGGCCCCATTCCATTTTGAACTTGCCCTGGAAGGCACCAGAGACGGGGTTCCATGGAATGTTCCAATGGAAGGTATACCTTTTGCCGAAGTCTGAATTCAAGTTAAAAGAAAAGTTAAAGTAAGTAGGTCATTGTATATTAGTATACTTTTTTTATCCTCTAATTTCATAAAAAATAAACTTAAAACATAAAACCTTCTCGTTGAATAAAACAGTAAAGGAGAATCTTAGCCTAGAAGAAAGGAAAAGAGGATATCGTTAATAAGAAGAAGATTACAATATCTTTTAACATAGTATAGCATATCGCGCCAAGATTATATCGTATCGAATTAACAACCTGCTGTCAACAATCCTGGGATTACAAGTTTAGCTCCTTTAGGCCCGATATCCGAATATAAATAAATCCAACAGAGGAAAAATAATAACTACTGCAATCGTCTCCCTAAAGTATAATTAAAATTAAATCCGCTGTAAGATTTTATATAACCATCTGATAAAAGAGAAGCTGAGTGTAATTGCTTTTGTAAGTAATCAGCGTAATCACAAATCAACCAATTACTTAGAGTTACTCAGAGTTACTCTTGAGTAGAGTAGAGTAATAGGTTATTACTCTACTCTACTCTACTCATTTATTTCGCTGTGAGTAATATACAAATATCTATAGTGTATCAAGAAAGCTTATGGGAATTAGGAAGTGAACCTCTTACTTTTAGATATTTCTCTTAATAATATAAGAATTTCTAATATATTAGAGAGAAAGAGAAGATTATACGCAAAGTAAAGCTTAGATTTCTTACCCTATTTCGAAGCAATTGAATTACAGATAACTAATTGTGTATTAAATATTTTTATTAATTGTTACTTAGATAGATATTAAGAAAAGATGTTAAAATAAAAATTGTCGTCGTTTGATGTACATTCACATAAAATCATTATTCAACAAATACAAAACAATGGAATTAATCAAACAACATTGCTTTATTAGTTTTAGCCAACGTTATCACAACCTCCCAAGTCCGCACAACGCAAATACAAATAAAAATATATTCAACCCATAACAGAACGACCATGTAAACATATAAAAAAGTGACAAACCAAATAGAAATTAGTGAACTAACTTTGAGTGAGCTTGTCCTCTAGATACTGTGTCTTGGGCAATGGGTTGATAGAAGAGAGGACATCTAAATATTTGATAATACAAGAACAATAAAAGAAGGCTTCAATGTGTTGAGAATAGATTCATCGGGGCGTATAGGAACATGGCGAAGCACATAAGAGTCATAGGCTTTCCTCAGCATACATCTGCCTTTCTCATTACTCAAGTAACGAGAATCAAGAATTTAGCTTTCTATTCCTTGACTTCTTTTCTAACAATGCTTTTTCTTATCTTAGACTGTTTCGCACAACTAAATTTCGGAAAGTACACTCGCAGCATTGTCCAAATAGAAGTCGATAGAAAATTTGCCAGAAAAG
This sequence comes from Hymenoscyphus fructigenus, assembly GCA_001414455.1. NCBI lineage: Eukaryota > Fungi > Ascomycota > Leotiomycetes > Helotiales > Helotiaceae > Hymenoscyphus > Hymenoscyphus fructigenus. The sequence goes on from LKUV01000017.1 coordinate 358,175, forward strand.
AAGATACTGACTTGCGAAGCACCAAGATTTGAAAAGCTGTAGGTATGTTCCATTACAACTGCCTAAGATCACGGACTCGTATCAATAGAAGCAAAACATGCATGCCCCATCTTAGAGCAGGAAGTGGATTTGGTTCCAGGGTACGAAGTTCATTTTTCTGTAGGAATCTGGACAAAGTCAGAGATTATTATGCTCAAATCAATGGTGCAGAGAGGAAGTAAGGGAGGGGGTGGGGGGCCGCGGTGTATAGTGGTAGCCGTCAATGCAAGTTAAAACTGTGGCCTCCACTTTGCCCCCTCGCTTGAGTGGGAAAAAACACTTCTGGCTTTGTGTGTTAAACAAACCCCGTGGGAACCACCAAGTCTTTTCTGCTTAACGTCACTGTTTGGGATCGTGATTCGAGTTTTCAAGCTTAGTAGTTGAGCGACATCTCCTTGTGCCCGCCCAGTCAGGAGCATGGCCAGTGGCCCATCAAGAAAACAGTTTATTTGGACGGTTATTCCGTGCCATTCCCCATTTCTTTCATTTATGTTGCTTGTGAGCTCCCGCGTCTCCAGGAGTGGTCATGGAAATCTCGTTATTTCTTCAGCTCGTCAAGCCAATATCTGAGCCGACACCCCTGATGTTATTGGTGAGATTATCTGGCCTAGCGAACTGTTGCTTTTGAGGTCATTTCGTAGTTCGGCATCCAATAAGAATCGTATCGTTTTCGTATTCAACTATGAGATCTCGTTCACCGACCATCCACTAGCGCCACGGCCTGCGAGTTTCCCACGAATCGCGGAGGAAAGCGCCAAGCGCTTAGATATGAACAACCGATAAAGCAGTCCTCGGTGACCTTGGATACGCCACCAGCTCCCGAATCTGTGGTCGCGTACTACTTGAGCACTGCCCGTTACCCCAACTGAGGTTGATCCCGTTGATCCCTTGAAGATCTTTGACACGGACCATGAACTGAGCAAAAAGGAAGCCACAGAAGCGTACAGGAGAGGCTTGAGTTGGTGTTGGTCAGATGTGACTAAATGCCACGCGATAAAATGCGACGTTGTTCGGCAAACCCAACGTCAAAACTTAGGCTGGTGGCTAACGGCGGGATCGATTTTCCAGTATTTTGAATAAATCGAACGCAAAAAGGCATATTACTCGCCCCGGGTTGCAAGCCGATGCTGCAGATCCTGTATTAGTGCCGTATGCATGGTAAGTCAACCGTTGGTGACCCAAAAGCTTTGTCGTTGGCTCTTTTCGTTAGTTTGGAAAAGACGAATGCGGAAGGTAGACTTCGTAATATAGTTCGTCTAAAGCAGTCTCCGGTATCTTGGCTGCCTCCCCATCTGTCCACTCCTCTTGCTATTCTAACTTTAAAGTGTCGAGCTAATATCCGCGCTTCCCAATCCGCGTCAGCTTCAAGGTTGGAGGAGAAACCTTATAAATTGGTGGAAGAAAAGAATGGGAAATATATAGTTCCTAATCGTATTTCTTTTCAGCCCTTGACTCAAGGGTGGATTTTAATTGAGCCTTCAACGTCTGCCAATGCTCTGACACAGCCTAGGGCGCCCATACCAACCCTAACAGGCTTATTGAGTTGCTTGCAATGGTTCGATGGGTAAAGGCTAATAATTCAGCCAGCCAAGGAATTCGATTTCGCAAAGCCAACCCTAAAGGAACCAAACCCGTTATCCTCGCGCAAGAAGAGAGAAGTGGTGCTCTAGGAACTTGAGAGAACATGTTGACGGGCGTTGACCGAACTCGTTCCAAAGGGAAGTGCTTGAATATACTTCAAAGCTGGCGGTGCTCACTTGCGATAACCTAAAAGTCAAGTAAGCTAAAGTGACTGGAGTATTTTGAACGTGCACCGATGGTTTCGCAGCAGGTGAAAAAAGCCATTTGGAGGGCGCTAAATGGGACAGATACCGACTTAGATGAGGATCTTTTGACACACGCGGTTAGCGAAACAGATAGCCCACGCATCGAATGCTCTGCTCAATCCAGGTGCAATTGGCGTTTGGTCAAACCCCGAGGAGTACATCAGAGGCAAAGGGCTGCTCTTGGCAATGCTTTTGGTAAAGGCTGGTAAGATCATCAAGCTGCTAGCCTCGCAATGTACTGGTTCTGGAGAGTGACCTACCGGAGCTTGTCAACTGTTCATAGAGACAAAGATTCTGGAGAAGTTGAAGCGATCTTAGGATGGTCGTGTAGGCTACGTGGGGAGGATTTTGTAGCCAACCATTCTTTTTTGGAGCTGCAGACCGAGCCGCGGTCTTGCTTGTGTGGCTACCAAGGATGGCAGCTGGTAGTTGCGAGCTCAATTTTCATTGTGTAGTCTTTTGGATAAACAAAGTAGAATGCGACTCTGGGGAAGACGATAGATAACGCGCGAGGGACGCACTCGAAATTGCTTCAATCTGCACTTCGAGGGGTCCCTCCAAGAGACGGGTTGGTGCAGTTGCTTGCGGCGTCGCGTGGCTATCAACGATGAGGTTGACTGGCTTGAAACTTGACCGCTCTCGAGAGGTTTGGTTGCAGATGACTGCAGATTGCAGGTCATTGCAGCTTCGAGAGCGAGGGGGAAGTCTGTCGTTTCAAGCAGGGCTCGGATAAGGATACTCATACTTGTAGAGTAGAGTCAGCTTGCAGAGAAATGAGGAGCGGAGGAGGAGTCGGATGGAGAAAATCGTCCGCCGGTGATGGTGTTGAGTTGAGGTTGGAGGAAGAAGTCCGCCTATTATTTTCCACAGGGCAGCGCCTACCTTCAAAGTAATTGGGCTTGCACTTCGCCAAAACCCTCCTAGAATGACAAGCCTGCAGCAGAAGGCTCAAAACAGCAACAGTTACAAAGCGAAAACCAGTCAACAACAGCGCTTAACCAAAACTCCTCTTCGAATTGATACGATACGATACTCTGCGAGCAATTCCAGTCTCATCTACTAGCATATATATATCAGACTAATTGGGAGGACCACACGAGCTACTTGAGTAAGCCACCAGAGTAGGACACTTTACGCTCCACCCGCCTGGATAAGTCTAATTCCACTCTTGACAGCAGCTTCATCAGCCCATTACTGGTCACTGACACCGGCTACCCTACTATACTCTTCATCAAACGTTTTGTCTCGTCTCGCGCTCCGCTCTCCTCTACAGCACTTGGAACTTATACCTAGTAACTTACCTACCTAATTTGGCTGGAGGCTCTGACTCCTTGAGCCGTGATCCCTTTGAAAACTCAACACCAGCCAGTCCAAGTGGGAAATATTATGGATCCGAATTCAACACACTGCATTCTTCCCTGCGACCGCTGCATAGAGCAGGTTTGTCGACATTAACAGCCACTCACAAGAGTCACAACTCCGCATCCGAGTTCCCATCGCATCATTCTGGTAATTATAATAGGACGGGTATGTAAGGTGGCAAGGAAATATAGAAGAGGGGTTTGTTTGGATGGTTGGGATGTCGCTGGCAGGATCAACCACTCACCGTGCGAATGGGGAATTGCAGCCACGAGGATTTTTATTTTGCATCAGCCAGACGTTGAACCCCTCAACCTGATTTGTCCTTTGCGACCGGAGGAAGCCTGGCTTGCGCGCGCTGCTTCTGCTGGCTTCTGCTTCGGTTGAGAGGCTCGTTTGAGACGAGTGGCAGGGTTGGCCAGGACAATGGGTTGGAATGATGGCGAGGGACCCTGCGATCGCCTTGTGTTTCAAAGATGCAGCATGGGAGAGCATGGGATGCCATGGGACAGGATTCGACGAACGATCATGAACCTCGAGATCGAACTAAGCCCGAAGGAGCCGGCAAGGAGTCGATCCTAGACGGTATCGGCAGCTCATTCCCGGAAGTGCCTTGCAAACCTGGTTTTTTCTAGTTCGTGGTTGCGTGGGCGGCGTGGAGAGGAGTGGATGGGAGAGCGTGTCACTGCCAGACTGCCAGTGGTGTCCGCCAGTCAGACAACGGCATCAAATTGCCATGCAGAAAGAGGACTAGTTGGGCTGGGCTAGGCAAGAGAGAAGCAAGCAAGCATGGGAAATCAAGATTCAAGCCTCAAGACCAGCTTGAGGCCTTCGGTGTGGACGGTTGGTTCCATTGACGGTTGAAGCTAGCACGAGGGAGCCCTGATTATCAGGGGTCTGGGAAGCCCACCAGACAAATGGGATCAGGGGAGATCCGCGACCGAGATGGGAGTGGGAGATGGGGAATGGGAGAAGGCGTCCATCTCACTCGATGTGCAACCGCGAACGATGTTTTGGCAGCACCGCCGACACCGACAGGACTGTGGCGTTGTTTGTGGGCGGGAGGACCCTCCACGATGACCGTGGATTCGGGTGACGAGGCGAGGTATGAGGTATGAGGTACAGTACTTAGGTGGTGGTTGGTACTTTATCGCTGCGAGTAAGGAAGAGCGTCGAACTGCAGTACTCTCGACGCCCGTTGTCGTTGGAGAGTCCAGACTCCGGACTCGAAACAGATCTCCACCATATATTGGATTTTGATATCAGATCGAGGATCCTCTCGAGATACCCAATTTCGAAAGTGTCTCTTGACAGGGTCTTCCAACGTTTGTCAGGCTCCCCTACTTGCAGCCAATCACTTCATCCCAACCTCCCTCGAGAGCAGCTTCTTCTTCCTTGTCCCGGACGCCACCAGAGTACAAGACAACAACACCGCTTGGAGATGCAGATGCATCAGCCACCAGGACGAGTAGAGTAGTAGAAGTGGAAAGCTTACAGCTCTCTGCAGCCGGCCCACCAAACTAGCAGCTGCTCACTCCAAGTCCTAGTCTCCGGGCCCCAGAACCTAGTTGCCCATCATCCATGCACTTCTAGCTCTTTTTCTGATTACTGCCACTGGCATCTCGGGCGGGATCCACCTGTAATAACTCCCATGGTCAGCAGCAGTCACTTTTACTTGACCGTTTTCAGAAGCATAGCATACATATTTCCTCCAGGGCTCACTTCTCATCACCACGGCATCGAGAGCGGTGGACTTTTCAATATCCCGGTACCTCGAAACAATCTCCAAGCAGCTCAATCCCGTCGTAACCTAAGCCTTTCGGAACAATTACGAATATGGATACATGCCTACCTGTCTGCGGGGTGTAATATCAATCACCCGTACCCTGTTCCTACAAGCCTAGGCGACCTTGCACGATTAGTCTCAACCGTATTCAAGAATTCCTGGCCCTCTTCCTCCTCCACCCATTTCTACCAATCTCTGAGTGGTTCGTTTCTTTCCTCAACTCATCCTTCCTTCCAAGTCTGGTCACGTCTTGCCGATCTGGTTGGCATTTCAACAACTTTAGCATTTTTTCCTACGCACCCACACACACTTCCGCCAGAGATCGTCCATGTAGTCGAACAACCATCGGAGGCCACATCTAGAAGCTGTCAGTCGTAGCTTTGTGATTAGCGAGCACCAGAATTAAGCTACACCCAGTCCGAGCCATCACATTGCCATACTAGAACCTGGTTTCGTCTGGAGTAATTTGATATCCCGTTTCGGTAGGTAAGGTCCATCCTTACAACCAACTTTATTATAACGCACGGTACCTGCTTGGATATGATCTGGGAGTTCTATACCTGCATGTGGGGTTCTTTGCCTTCTACATAAAAGTCTTCCAGGCCCCTCGCCTACCTACACATCACCTCTCCCACCACACTGTTTCTATTCAACGTCGTTTCTTACTCCGCTACTTCATGTCGCTCTTCTAGTCTCGAGACCTTCCTTCGAGATGTTGCTCACTATTAAACAGCCAACACATCAAGGCTACAAGTCTTTCCATGACTACACTCCACCTACCCCACCATCCACCTCTCGTTTCTCACCAGTCACTGCCTCGACAGGCTCTTTTCCTTCGTTCTGCGCCAGCAACAAATCTTTGCCGCCTCTCTCAGCAAGCCATAATACTGCACAGCCAATGTCTACACCACACAGAGGACTGCCACCACCGGCAGCGATGACACTGGCTCAACCACCTCAGCAATCGTCTTCCATCAGTCAGTCAACCCTGAGCCATGCTCCACTAGCTCAACCCATGGGACAGGGACATCTACCAGCACCTCCGCAGCAGTGGCAAGGTGCGGAGGAATCGATGAGAGATTGGCTACATGCTAAAGCGGAAGAGGATAAGCGGAAGCAAGAGGAAGAAAAAACCCGCCAGGAATCACTTCGGCTGGAGCAACGCAAGATAGAACAAGAAATGCTCAAGACATGCTTGACTGGAGGAATCCCGCCATATATGGTTCCAATGGTATTTGCAGGAATGGGTGGTGGAAACTTACCTAACGCCAGCCTGGAATGGGCTCAAGACTACATGGCGCAAGCGCATCAATTGCAGCAACAACACCAGCAGCAACCCCAATTGCTCCCTTCTCAGCAGACTTCGCCAGAGCAGCTTCAAAGACACGAAGGTCGGGCCCATTCGCAATCTTTCAGCGGCCAGCCCCAGCCCATGACTCTCCCTTCTACGCCCATAGGCCCACCTGGACCGCAGCAAGCGGCAGGCTTTCTACCAAGTTATCAATTATCGCCAAACTCGAGATCTCGACAAATTGCTCAAACGCAAGCTACCACGGGTCGAGGACCTCCAACATCACATCTTCCTAGGCTGAATACCGGAGAAATGCAGATCCAACCACCACCATCAGGGCCCAGCATGCAAATAGTTCCAGGGCAGATAGGCCACCCGTTGCAACAAACGCAGTCCGTACAACAGCAAGAACCCCAATCTTCGCCCTCAATTTACTTTCATCATTGGCAACCACCCACCTCACAAGCTGGTACGAGTAGCGGGAATCAGCCGACAACCCCTTCAGGCAAGCGTCAATAGAGCCGCAGTATCAATGGCTATCAACTAATGGGTGATCCAGACCCGACCTCGTCCCCAAAGAAGCGGAAGGCTACCGGTCCCCAGCAGCCAGCGCCACCTCCAACGTCACAGCCGCTATATACTTCTCCCCCATTCTCCCAGACGAGATCTTCCACACCTTCCAGTCGCCGAAGAGGTCATTCGAGGCAGAGGAGTGACTTGTCTGCTCGCGGACTTGATACATATGGTCGTCCGTCCAGCCACCATCGTCACGAAAGCAGCCTCAATACCCATAGTATGGCATCACCAAGACCTGCCATGTCAGTTGAACAAGTACAATTGACACAACCGCGACGGCGGTCGGGAGGTTCGAATCCCGTTTCGTCGTTGTTGGAGCAAAGCGATTCGCGTCCGCAATCACAGTCCCATCCACAATCGCAACAAAGCCACCAACGAGACCCCCAATATTCCGCAGCACCGGAGATGAGGTACGACGAACGACACACGACACCCGAAAATGATAATTCACGAAGACCGAAAGTTCTCAAGCGAGATGGGCGAGATTAGACGAGTTTCAGAATGAGTTCTGGGCTCCGGGACGATCTAGGTGGCCCCTGCACGCGAAATGAAGAGTGGACAACAACTTATCAGCCCGCATCGGATTTTTTGATTACCTTCATCTCCACCATAAGGATCATGATATTTTTTCCATCGTTGACGATATTCATATGATACCCAATTATTGCGCGATCCTAGCTGCATTTTTTCAATTTCTTTTCTGCCACCGAACGCCTTTTGGCTGGTCCCATGGTGGGCTTGTACGTAGTACTCGGTTCAGCATGTATATTTTTTTCATTTCATGGATGAAGGCTAGGCCTTCAACTGTATCATAGCATCAGATCTGGGTTAGGTTGGGCTAGAATTTCCCGGTGCTCTTTGCGTAGGATATTTTCCCGCAGTTCATTTTCATCAGCAATTTGGCTCTCCGTTTGTCTACTTTCTTCGACAACGGATGATGCTGATGGCATTTTACCCCTGTATATATTTGCATATTTTTCTTCACTTGGGACTTTCAAGCATAGGGTCAGGTTTTGGGCACGGCTGGCCGATATTTCTTGGATTCGGGAGAATATAAAAAGCAACAAGAAAGAGAAGGGATTAGAAGATTTTTTCTGGCAAAAAAGACAAGATTGGACTGCAAACGGATCGTTGGACCGGATACAATCTTGAAGATTGACTAGAATATTTTGGACTGGATGTTGTCGGAAAGAGAGACAAAGAAGGAGGATTCTGCAGAATCTCCTGCGGATTGGGTTGTTGCTGTACTGTCGACGTTGTTTGACATACGCACGCCATCCGGAGCTCAGTATTCCGAGAGAGGCAGTAAGGCTAGATTCTTGAATGAAACCCTTACTTTTTTCATGCTCTATTTCACGCAACGGCTATATAAATTTCGGCGATGTGTTCCATGGATTTCCACCAATTCTTGAAGTTTCAAGAGTAATTGGGTACCACCTTGGAAATCGAAACACCATATTCTTTAGCGGCTAGTGCGGGGATATCATACGTGTGGGTGAGTTGGCGACAATTGCGTCCGTCTCATCTTACTGCAGTATGAAGAATCCTTGAATTTCAAATCGCTCAGGTGTGCCGAAAGAGGGAGATTGTTTTGTTTCTGCTGCTTGTGTACATTTCTCCTATTCCGTCCATCTCTCCGAAATTTGAGCCTTTTCACATGTCCGAAAACAGCGACGAGCATTGACTATAACTCTACTAATGCTACCTATACGCGTACACCTCTACAAAATCTCCCTTGGCTTGCTGCAAGTATCATCACCGGTACGGACTGGCTAGTAAAATTATGAAACAAATTCTTATTTGGACAAGGGGATCCCCTAATTGGGAAATCAATCACGGACTCTCCATGAGGGGTTCGTTGCCTTGTCGCTCTGGGCTGGTTGCCCCTCCCGCTCCCGCCCTCCCGGGAAATTTGCACTGAGGTTGGTTCTGCTCTCGCTTTGCCTGAGATTCCTCATGAACGTGCTTTAAGGTTACAGGGATGGTATCGTCCCGATTCGGAGGATTTACAACATTCCAAAACGGCCGCTTTTTGGCATTTTATGGATCAGGCCCGTTGATCGTGGGTTCGGAGGGGAAACCACCTAAACCAAACAAACACTTTCTCCAACGGCAAACTGGAAACTGTTTGAAGATAAAGATAGAACGGAAGCTGTTTTTTGCATTCTTTTTTCGGTCTTCAATCCCATGCTGCGCACTTGGAAAATCAAACGGGAAATCAAACGGTTGGGTGAGCGGAATAATCGTGACCTGATTTTCTTTTTTTGGTTTTCTCACCAGGTAAGGTGGTATCCCCAACGGAGGAAGGGCGAGACGAGGTGCGGTGCGCCAACCACAAGGAACGCAGTCAAATCACCAGGAGAGATTTGGTGATGACGTTTCTAATCTCTAATCTGTGTGCACAATCTTACTGTTGCAATCTGGTCTAATCTTGACTTGAAACGTAGTGTCCGTGCAGCCCTGCATGGGGGGAATATGACAAGGCAAGGAAAGTTTTAGGGTGGTGTTGATGAAGAAGAACAAGCCAAGAAGGGAAATCTGACAGATTGGACTTCTACTTACAGGGAAGTGGGTGTGCCCCCGGAGATCTCTCTGGGGCACACCCCTGTTCTCATAACGTTCGCGATAAATTTTCTATCGACGGGGTTCTGGTGTGTAAAGTGAGGGGTTTCTTTTGGGTTTTTAATTAGGAGACTTTTCAAGGTGGGGGGATGTTTAATTTTTTCTTCTTGTCTTGATCCTTTTTGTCCGATTCTCCGCTGGGTTTGATGTTCTAGCTTCAACGGTTGTTTTACACATATGGTGGATCTGGTTTCCCTCTTAGAAGGATTCCTTTTAGGCCTACATATAATATGGATCTGGCATGGGAAGCCGAAATCTCAATTGGAATGAGACTCGGAAGTCTCACTCCCGAAGATGCGGTTCCACAATGGTACTTATCACACACCAGCACAACGTGAGAACACCGGTACATGTGGTACGCTGCAAGCAGGTGTACCAAAATGGCATTTTTATTTTAGACACTGCCGGGATCGAGATGGCCTCTTCTTATTTGTTCGGAGATGTAGTTGTCGGACCTGGAAGACGTGTCGAGCCATGTGTATTGTCGGGTGTTGTGTAGAGTTACATGGAGCTGTACTGGCACTGAGGTTCTTTGAGTTACGAAGTAGGACATACAATATTGTAAGGTTAGCTATACAAGGAGCCCTTGTAGAATTTGGAAAGGGGATAAGCCGGAAAGTAAAAGTAGAATAAGCGCATCTGTTGTATGTCATTTCGGTGAAGGTTCTGGACAAAAAGAGTAAGTCGCGATGCCGCCAACGTCCATTTCGGTACGACTCGCTTGTTACGAATACATTAATTCATACTTGAGTGGTGTATCAATACAACTATACTTATTACGCAACCTAGCACCCAAGTACAATTCCCCTCTATCAGCCACACTTCCCTTCAGCAGCACCAGGATTCCCAAACCCGACCGAAAAGGTAAAACCTTCCATCCAATCCTCGCAACTACATGCAAAGTACCACCACACCAACGACAAATCAGACGAGACATCCCTCAAGGAATAAAGGTTGTGCAACCCACCCCAACCTACACACCACACCACGGCTCAACGATCCCCAGTAATCCGTAATCTGGAGTTACAGTCGTATTCTGGGATCTGTCCGTGATAGCCGTCTGCAACAGCCTACAACCCACCTTTGGCAATGCAATACTGGTCGCTCATTCGCATCGTTTCAGATACAAGCCAGTTCGTCCGAATTTATATTTTTCTTCATGAGGCTATTTCCCCTTCCTTGCCTATTAATTTACTGAAAAGCAGGTACAGGAGACTGGTTCGTTAACTTTCAATGTATATACGGAGGCAAATTGATTACGCGGCGAGATGCGGTAAGGCTGCAGCGAACTGGCGGAGAGTTGGCTTTAGCCTGAGTTGCGTTGTGGTGGGGTTCGACCAGTTGGTTTCTTCTTTTCTGCATAAGCTAGGAAAATGCTTGGGTGTTTTCTAGATAAGGAAATGTTATTTTTGTGGGATGCAGGAAGACGAAAAAGGAAGTGAGAATGTTGAGTTTGATGCACGCAACTTTCGGTAAGTCATTTTCGGTAAGTGGTGTCAATATCACTTATTTGGATGCCGGCATTGGAATTCTTCATATGCAAAATGCTAACGATTGATGACTTGCAGTAGAAAGAAAATTGTTTGCAGGGTATATTTAGACAGGTTAGAAGAGTAATTAAGTAAACAGAATTTTTTTGCACGAGGCGTCCCCTTCAAGAAAAATCAATCAGCTTACATCTCGCCTACTAGATAATCCTTTGACTACGGATTGCCATTCAATAATTGGCTAAGCTATTTTGAAAGCATGAATAGTGAGGAAGGTTGCAGGAGAACTTTGAGTAAAGCATTTAAGGGATAATTATAATGTCGGATGATTATAAAGGCTTGTGTTATGTTCGGCCTGATAAACAAAACATCTCCTTGAGAAAAGCACGAGAGCAAGTAGCACTCATTATCCACAATTGGGTAACGAGCTGTTGTACGGCATGATTGGGGGTGAAGAGGGACAGACACACACCGCGGTGTTTCAAGGTTCGTATTCAAAGTAACATCTAACTGCCGGTGGGCATGAATGAGAAAATCTCAAGAGAAGTGACAATATAAATGTTACAGTCAGTACTTGCCATATTTGGCAATTAAACGACCCCAGAATTTAAGCTTGCATAGCTAGGGAATGAGCCTAATGTGTTTGTCATATTTCACTATCTGGAAAAGAGGACATGGCCTGTTTATCGGTAGCAAAAGTTTACTGAAGCTTTAGTTAGAGAAATTCAGGGGGAAAAGATGTGATAACAAGACTAATATTCAGTTCCGGGCCCCAGAACTGTCAGAGAAGATTCCTATTGGAATCTTAAGTCAAAGTGGACTCAAAACAATATTTCGTAATGAGAACCAAAACAAAACAGAGATCGGAGGCTCAATTCGAATGTTTTACAGCATATAATGTACTACTGGTAACGCAAGACCCCACAATGTTTGTAGCCGAAACAAGTGGCCCAAAATGAAGCGGGTTGGTAACGGAAATAAGGAAGAACACGCGTTATGTACGTGGAAACGTAGTACAACCTTATGTTGGACCAGTTTATCACATTCGGGCCTTCTAGTTGTGACCCAAAGTCATCGCTGTGGATGAATAAATAAAAGTAACTGCCTTGTTTCCATATATTTGTAACAGGATGCGCGAACCAAAAAAAGGGACCAAAGTTGAAACAACCTACTTCGAAGTAGAACAATGACTGAAGGAAGGATTAGGCCAAGTACTCATGAGGGAGCGGAGGGTTGAGACTAATGTGGAGGTGGAAGGCGCGACCGGTCGAGGTGTTGAGGTCGAGACCGGGTCGTAGAGACTTGAGAGAGACCCCAAGACCCACCTGCTACTGCTCAAAACATATTAGCTCCGAGTATAACCCCCCCCCCCCCCCCTTCGGAATGACTTATTCCACAAAAATGTTTTCAAGTTCGTCGCCCTCGCGTCGCACGAGGGAGTGTTAGGTTGTGGTCTTGAGATGCGCAGCGGGTGACGCGGAGAGATACGAGTATACAGTAAAATGGATGCGGCAACATAATTGATAGAACAAATTATACATACTCCTTCAGACGCCGATTGAGTCAAGCTTCATTGGATACAAATTGCATGACAACAAGCAACTTAAACCAAATAACTGCACCACGATCAATCGTCTTTCAACGCCTTCTGCTTGTAGCCCACCTTCTTCCCAATCCATTCATCACTCTCCTTCTCAAGGTCTTCGGCCAAAAGATCAGCAACACTCTCATAAGTAGCCCAATAATACTTAAGCGTGATAACAGCAATATTTATAACTCGTCCAATGATGGGTATCTTGTTCCACAAGGTGTCATGCCAGCCCGGTGGGATCCCGGCTTGAGTGAGAAGATTGTGGGTATTTGGACCCTCGAGCAGATCATATACTTTCCGCTTCGGATCTTCGTGGTACATCATAACGACGCAGATCAATGACCACCGCAAGTCTGTGAGAGGTATTGCAGTCACGACGTTGGAAGTAGCCCGATGTTGGTTTCCAGCGAATGGCGGAAAACTGCAATCAAACAAATTAGCCTTATTTTTTTAATTTTTTATTAAGCAGAGTAAAGAAACTTACAAGTTATCCATATCATATTTTGTTCCTGGGATTCTCAAGAGACCCATTCCGCCACAAATCCAAGCTCTCAATGGCTTTCCCCGCTCTTTGCCAACCACAATAGCAGCATCCGATATGGCCGTCGCAAGCTTTGGCAAGAGGAATTCTTTCCACGGCAACACTTGGTTTCCTGCAACAGTGACGATTGCCTCGATATTGTGATCCCGAATAGCTTTCTTCATATGCTCCGTATCGAGCGCGTCTCCTATCACAACGGCTTCAAGATGAGCCAGGAGTCTAGGCGTGAACATCAACTTCAATTTGGCTTCATTTCGAACGTAGACGGTCAGGGTGTGACCATGGGCGAGGAGAGCCTGTACGCATCGTGATCCCAAATCGCCGGTCCCACCGAGAAGTAGAACACGCATTATGGAATTGAGTTTTGATGCTTGTCGTGTGAAATTTTATCTGACCCAAGCCTTGAGCTCATGGCAAAGCCAGGAAGCCATTGATATAGGCGTCACATCGAAGACCGATATTGTGGTGTTGTCGGAAGGATTTGGAAGCTTGACGCCGAAACACCGACTTCTCAACGCCGAAGAATTGTCACCTGATTGCCATTCTCATGCAATGCTTTCGTTTATTATTTTTCCCAGCACAAATTCGAAACTAGTGGTTTCGTCTCGAAAACAGCAGCACTTATGTCAGTATTAAGTATTTCGGTTATTACGCTAGCTAGTTACACCTAGCTGAAAAATATACGAAATATTCTATGATAATCAAATATATCACCTGATTGAATTTAATTGTATTAATTCTATGCTAGGTTGCTTGGGTAATAAGTACTGTTCGTGTCTGTATAGCATTAACCAAAACTCCTCTTCAACTTTATATGTTGCTCTTATTCGAGTACTATATGTAGTATTACAGCACGTAATTCTGAATGACACAACCTCATCAAAGTATAACCCAAAATAGGAAACAATAAATCAATAGTGTTTCAAACATATTCAATTAATTAGGCGGCATTTTATCTATCTCTGTATGTAGTTTCATGTTCAAAAATAAGAACACAAAAATCTTTCCATACAGTTTCATATTCAAAGACGTTCCTTGCCAACCCTCAAAACTCGATCATACATAGAAAATTCAAAAATTTCAGTAGTCCTTGCCAAAGCATAGTTCCAGATCTTTGACGGCCTCCGATGTTTTCGAGGCACACCACACCGGCTAAGCCATGGCTTATTTCGGTACCCAGAGGTAACGTGAACGCTAAACTGCCGTGAGCACCTTTGCATTTGATAAGGCCAATCAAATGTGCCCGGGATGAGTCGCTAAGTTGTGGTTTAAATAGCTCGTCCACACTTTCTTGTTTGAGGAGTTTGCCATCTCCGGCGCTGATGCAGTGGAGGATCTTGATGTAGTTAGTTGCTAATCCCTGTTATGAAGGGTCAGTTATTATTTCGATTCAATTGTGAAAAACTTACAAATACTCCAGCGCCACCAGAATCATCGTTCTCTCTTGATGTCCAATAACCAGCTCTCCAAGCGACTTTACCTAGCGGGTCTGTAGATGTGCCGAATTGATTCGTGCCTCCTAAGCGAACACTCATATCCAAAATCGAAGACATAATATCTGGGTGCTTTTCCGGGTGGAAGGTAATACTCGTAATGCCAAGTGGCTTCCAAATATTTGCCTTCATATACTCCTCTAAACCCGTGCCTGTTGCTCTGGTGAGTATTGAGTGAGTGAATATCCCACAAGACGATAGAAGTTTATGCATTTACCGTTCAACCATAAAACCAGCCCATTCAAACCCCGCTAGAGATAATAAGCATACGGAAGACGTGTACGATCGAAAGATCTTACTTGGATAGGCGTACTTCTCACCTGGCTCAAAAAGCAATGGTGCGGTGCAACGATAATGTAAACATTTGGGCGACATACCAGCGGGCTCTCCACGGGAACGTCTCCAGCGTGTTAGAGAAGGATTGAGAAAGTCATACTCAAGGCCAGAAGAATGGGAGAGCAGATGTCTTCGATTTGTTAACGTTGTCTACGAAATACTTTGGGAAATAAACAAACCGGAGTGTGATTTTCTTCCTTGCCTTCACCAAAACAGGCTTATCGGTTTCCTCTTCAAATCCCTTCAATACTTCAATGTCTTCGAGTTTCGGTAGCAAACGAGTGACATCCTCATCGAGAGTGAAAAAGCCTTGCTCAACACATTGTAACACGGAGATAGCAGTCATGATATTTGTATAAGACGCCGCTGTTTCCCAAGACCTCGAGGTAAGTCTAAAGATATTCAAGACAGGCCAACCATGCTATGAAAAACAGTGGACCGCCATTGAAACAATTTAAACAGAAAACAAGAATTTGACTTACTGTAAAAGACATCGTTGACATTCATAGGCTCCGGGGGCTGACCTTCCTTCAAAGACCGAACACCAAAAGTTTTCTCATAATAGAAGTCATCTGAAATCACCAGTTTACCCCACATTCAAATAACTCTCTGCAATATATATACCCAAAACACCGCTTGCCGTAAGAACCACACCAAGAATATCCAGTGTTTCAACGGTAGATCTAATAATCTCTTCGAATGCAACCATTTTTTCGAGTGCTGGTTAGAACCTCCAAATGGGTTATGGAGACCAAGTTCATTTGAATAAAAAGGTCTTTGGTATATATATCCTTGACAATGTGGTCTGTGTAGTCGCCCTAACCCTTATCTTCATGCATCTTTTACCAAACTTTCATTGACTCGTTAGAGGGAGGCGGACTTTGGTTGTGTCCAAGGGGGCGTCCACTAACTCGACTTCTGCTTTTAGTCACTTTATGCTCTGCGAATGAGAAGCAAATTTCTAGCGCACATAAGAGTAGTTTTAAATTATTTGGTCTCTCCCTATCATTCACCCAGCTTCCCTTATCCCATTATTCATGCGCTTGTTAGGAAAGTTGACTTTTATAAGGGCTTAACCCTTATGCAGTAACATGCAAATTCCCCAAGTATTACAATCCTTTCTCCAGCTGAAAGAAACTCACCTTTGTACTTATTAAAACATGCAAACCATGAGGTTCTGAAGTTTGGATGGCTGGTGACTTTTGACTGGCCTAACAATTGGTGCAGTTACAGGGTTGATTTACAGACAGTTTTCTAATTGTTTCCCCCCTTTCTAACGATAAATCAAAATGAGCACTCATACAGTATTGCAAAACAAATCTAATAATTAGAAATCCCAAAGATCACCGTCACTTAATTTAATAAAGTAAGATATGCTGTTAATAGAGCATAATGGAAAACTTCAGCAAAGCATTGGACAATTATGCAAGAAGGCGAGGCTAATATAAATGTTAGATCTACTCTCTGTCACACACTTATATGGATATTTCTCATACTTATCTACTGAGGAATTAAGATATATATCATTAATGTCCGAGCTTCCCTGATACATAGAATACCCAAAAAAGGGTATGGTGTATCTATATTACGTTTCAAGTTTCAAGTGTTTGGCAACAAATATAATTCATCATTGTGACGAGTATAAGAAGCCAACTCTCTTCTTATCTTTCAAATTAAGGCTGCGAAGGGCCAGTAGTGCCACGCCTACGATCATTATTTCAAAATGTCAGGAGAATCGACCTATAACATCCTTGGATCTCCTTGGCTAAAACTGGAGAAGTTTTTTTGTCGTAAATGCTATTCACCTGATTACCCCCCACATGATCGGCCCTATTTATTAATATATTTAGCGTGTTATGTAGGTGTAAGTAGTTCAGGCTTTTGAAGAGCGACGATCTACATACTCAAATAATACAACTTCCTTTGCCTTGTACTTCCAGACAAGAAACTTGCGCTCTGCATATCAGCGCTTATTCTCCTGATTATCCAATTACAAAGTTTCAATCGCAGAACTTGAAAAATCTACAAGTACCGACAGTTCGAACGAACAAGATGAAATTCACTACTTTTCTCATCCTCCTCCTCCGTCTCCTCGTCAATATCCAAGCCCTCCCTCAACTAAGTGCCGAAACCTCCTCGGTAAACCTCGACAAAGCCGTTGATATATCAACCCTGAAGCCGTGAGTCCTAGAAGGAGTATGGTGTTGCTCCGATATGCCCGATTCACACGGCTGGGTGGGTATTCTCCGAGCTATTTTCCCCTCTTTTAGGTTGTTTTAGGAGGATTGAAACACTATTTCCTCTAGAATTCTCACTTCCTCCTCACACAGCCCCAAACATACTTCTAGAAAGGGCAATACTGAATCCGAGATTATTCGTAGCTCCCAACCGCAAACAAGAACGCAGGATTAGCCATCGAGCAAGTCCTCTCCACGGGAACCGTGTTGATATTTCCACCTCGCTCATGTACACCAATTACATGTGTTGCACAAGTTTCAATTACACTTTGTAACGATGCAGAAACTTCCGTCAGTGCAACTACCCCTCAAGTGGCTTCATACGCGGGTGCTGTCCAGGATATCTGTGGCTGGCATGGTAAAGGATTTTGTGGACAGGCTTTTTCCACTTTAAAGTTCAATGTCATTCTCTGCGCGCAGAACTGTCTTGGCTGAGCTTTGGAGGAATGTTTTGCTCTTTGATTGCAGTGGCCTCTTCTGGATTTGAGTTGAGTTTTGGTTGGACATTGAAGAAATACTTCACTTTTTGGTTGAGAATTTGGTTGGAACAAGATTTAAAACGGTGGCTGAGCCGGTTCTCAGGGTTTGGTATTGAGTTTACAGTGTACACGGCTGGGCTGTATCGAAAGAAATTTCTCTCAGGATATAAATAATGCAATTCACCCCACTGCCTCGCACGTAGTAAGACTGGGAAGCAGGTTCTTCAATCTAAACACTGAACAGTAAGCTTTTTGGCATCTACATACTCGTAATTTTTCACCCGTATAATTTCACGATGGAACTTTGTTGCCCTTTCTTATCCCAGGAGTAGTTTCGGTGATCTCCAATTTTGATGGTTTTTTGCTATCAAGTCAACCACTCCCCTCCCTCGCTTAGCCTGGTGAGCTACCAATTTGGTTGCACAAAACAACTCATTGAAAAGATAAGGAAAGCATGAACAGACTAGATGGAGGGTGCAGGGCACAGGGGGTTTGCGCTAGCAAAGAAATTAAGATGGCTCGATGGGTACACTTGATAGTAAATGACAGAACTTTCATTTGCCTGATATTTTGGAACTTTTCATACATCCTAAGGACATAAACAAGCTATATAGAAAGGCTCACATTCATTTCAAGAACACACTGTCACTATTGCATCAAGTACGGAACAATACAATAATTGGAAAAAGTACAAAATGTTGAATTCTGCACTATCCAAAGTTTCTCTCTCCTCTAAAGCTCCTACAAAGGTTTCTTATACATGAAAAAAAATCCAAAAAACAACATGACCGGACAAATGAGGTTATTATCTCCCATTCTTAAAAAGAAATAACCCATTCCCTCCTACGACTAAGTCCACGTGACTTCTTGGCACATTTAAACACAGGTGACTCTCCAAGAACGACCGGCAGTTGGTGGCTTGCAGAATGGGGTTTGGCTAGTGTAAGAAGTAGCAGTACCAGTGCAACCAGCAGCCGAGAAGGAGGTGACTATCTAAATTTAGTATATCCACGAGTGGAAAGACAGGGGAAGAATTAATGAGTTTAACATACGGGTACAAGTATTTCCAGCAGATGGATCACGAAGCAACTGAGCAACGCCCACGCTAGCGAATGCAAGGTCGTAGCAGATACCAACAGATTTTTGGCCAGCTGGGGTGTTGGCGGGGAGGAACACGGTGTCTTGCTCAATGAAGTCTTGTCCACAGTTTGTGGAATTGTAGACTAGAACACGTAGAAGTCAGTTACAGTCTTTCTAGGAAAAGGCTGTCTTAAAAATCGTTCATAAATTTTGAAAGGTAGGAGACAAATTAAGGTGGAAATGGAAAGAGTGTGAGCATTACTTACAGTTGACGCTTGCTCGAACTTGTCCCGGGTCGACTTGAGCATTGGTTGCCGCAATTGCGATGGCGAGGGTGGAAATGAGTGCTGTGAAGGAGACCATTTTGAAGGATGGATAAGTGATTGATTGGAGAAGGATGTGTGGAAAAGTGTTTGAAGTTAGTATGCGAAAGTGTGGTTGTGGATGTTGATGAGGATAGAGAGAATTTTTAGAGGTGGGCTTGGGTTTATATACTTTTTCGACGCCCTCTTGAAAGGCTAGGCAGAACCATTATTCTGCAAAGCATACGTTAAATCCATGAGCAAGGAAGTCTCGTGAAGTCGAAACAGGAAACATGCGGTTCGTAAACTAGAAAGCCTAACAACGGGTCAAAGCTGATCAGCAGTACCACCTGGTTTTTCGTCTCCAAAGAATTCATGGCTTACCATCTAAGCCATGTTAATTAACTATGACTCTTGGGTTTCCAGCTGGCAGCTTCCAAGGCCGATGGCTTGTTCAGATGGAATTAGTTATGTCATATGGCTTAAAAATCTAGTTTCATGACCATATTGTATTATGCACAAGGAAATGAACTATAATGCTTGAATTTATGGTTAATGGATAATATGTGTACGGCTCCTGTCACTTGTTTCAAAATCAGGCGAAATCTTGAATGTAATTTGCTAGTAGAATTTAGAAGAATAATTTAGAAATACATCAGAAGAGTTCTAGTAGATCTACGGTACGCAAGTTTTATTATGCCACCGAGCCTACAACTATAGCAAAGCAGGATGAATACAAACTAAGGTGAAGAAATACAAAGTAAAGGAAAAGGAGTAAGCCTCGCCTCAAAGCGGTATAATAAAGAGTAAGATACAACCCAAAAATGTGGCTAGTCTAGCTTATGAGTTTCTTAGAAAATCACAAGATGTTCGAAGTTCGGTACTCTAGGCAAGAGATCCACTTGGGCTGTGCAATAACTAAAAGGAAAATAAACCTTGCGGGTCGCGTTACCCAAGATAGAGAAAGTTCCATGTCCCTAATGACATGCAATTATCATCAAGCCTCACTCAGCAGTAAGCACGTGTGACAAATTTAATGGCGGACAACTCGGATACTCCCTGATACCCTGTGCAGAACTCCAGATCACTTGGGGCCATTCGATCGAGGATGGTGGGCTGATCCTATGGATTTTTGCCGGCGCCGCATACTATATCCTAGCAACGCTGCTTGGTTCTAACTTACTAGCTCAGGAACAGATTTTGTTCGGGCAACCTGTTGTCACACAAAAGCATACGGATATGCGATTGCAAGCCCACGTCAGATCTAGGCATTCGGCCCTTCATCGTGTCTCTTGAAACATGAAAAATAAATCAGGGGAACAAGAAATGAGAAGCTAAGTACGAACAAGCTCTTAAGAATGTAAAGCGGGAACCACATAATGATTTCAAATATGTCCAGATTGTCAAGATTATTTTTCTTGGTAGTAGTAACCAACATCCATTAGATTCGATGCCCCAACTCAGATGAAGCTTCAATGATTAGCTAATGTCTAACGGGGCTCTAACTTTAGAGTCAGCAACGATAAATAGGCACTGAAATACAAGTGGTTGATTCAAAAAAGCAAGGCTCTTCAAAGGAAAGTAGCATTTAAACTCTTGCCAACTTTGAATGCTTCTGTCCTAATTGAGACTCGTATTAGGAAACCGATCTCACTGACGTTAAAGTCTGATGAAAGGCTTTGATGGCGAATACTTTGTTTGGCCATACGAGGTTCACGTGGATGTTGTGGAACTGGTTCACAACATACAGTAATCATGCTGTGCAACACCAAACCACCCGATGATCCGGCGTGGGCAAAAGACCTTTGTTTACGAGACACCGAGTACGGTACATAACGAATACCCCAGATTCTTGAACTCTAGTGATCGGGAAACGAAGGAACTGATAAAACATCAGTAAACAAGGGCTTTCCCCTACTCAAAATGGGAACAGGCGGGTGCCATACAGAGATAAACATCAAACAAGAGCCCACGAAATAAGATTCGAGAACATTTGCGCCGTTGTAAGCCTCCAGCTTACGGGTCGTCCAGCTCATCTCCCCGCCTCCTGCCGCTTCAGATTCCTGGTTGTCAATCATGCCACTGGGTTTCTGACGAACAGACGTTCAGACGATGGAAGATGGGAATCTGACCCCCCGGATTTTACATCGATCTGCATATATACGAAGTGATGCAACGATCTTTTGGGTGAGTCGGAGACCAATGAGATGACCGATTCCAAAACGTGGACATATCTCCGTAGGTCCCCATGGGATGGGTTCCATCACTTGAAGCACAATACTTCAAGTGCCGACACACGGAGACTGCTGGAATTCGATAGACTTGAACTAGCTTAAAGACACTGACCCATCCATTCCTAGCGGTATAGGAGATCTGGACCTCTAGAATCTAGTTTCCCACATGCTACGCCTGTCAGCGTGACCCTGCCACCGACATCATATCTGACTGCCCAAGTGAAAGCAACATGAAAACAGCAGGAAAATTAATATGTAATTGCGACGAGAATTCCAAAGCGGTTTATACAATCAAATGGGTACTGCTGACAACTGCCGCACTCGCGCACGCTGTGTGTCGACTCAATGAACGGGAAGGTCGAAGGGAGAACTTTGTACACAGCCACAGTCTTCGACGCCACAACACCTACTGTATCTGTAACGGAACCCAAGAAGTAAGACCACAATTCAATTTTGAGACATTTTACATTGATTACCATTTTTAAACCATTGTTCTTCCATTCAGAAATTCCAAAATTCAATTGCTTCACAACCGAGACTTTACAAGAGTCCTGCCCTTGACCTGAGTTTCCATACCAGTTCTCTCTTCTCCAATAACAAGATTATCATAGGAAAGCATGAGGTGATATCCTGGCTTAAGGAAATGTTTCTCGTCCGCTATAAAACCCCCATTAGTACAGTTTTTCAATTAAACCCCCCCCCCCCCCTCCACCCATCTTTTCCAGTCATCTTTCATTGAGAATTTGAAAAATCGCGATGAAATAATATACATACCAAGAACAAAGTTCATAAACGTTTTATCCGAAACGATAGCTTTCCAGTCATCGAGATTTCTGACCCAAACTTCGGCATATCCATCCCATTCCGCGACAGGAAAACCGAGTTCTTTGGCTTGAGCTTTGAGAGTGGGAGATATATGGACCTGAGAGGTGTAAAATCAGTTTTACGTGAGGATGTTGGTGGCTGATTTTATTCAGGGGAGAAGGGAGAGCTGAGCTGGTAACACAACCACATTATTTTCCCTCCATGGGATTTGAGAGATCCTGGGTTAGTAGTACGAATATGAAACCACCACTGCCAGCTGAAGAACTTCAAACACGGGAAAGAAAATAAAAGAGAAAATTGATTGAAGAGAAACATACCTGAACATATCTCAAAACCTTCTCAGCAAAGAGGCTGCCCTCAAACATAGCACCTTCAGCATGTTCTTTCGGCCAGTAGTTGTGGAAGTGCTCGTCAGTGACGTGGGGAAGTTTCTTGATGAAAAGAGTCACTTTGAGGAACTTGGGCTCCGGGTGTGCTTCAGAGGGAAGGGAAGACATGACTGTAGTATTGACCGAGTTGAAACGAAACGGGAAGATTGAGAGGGAAAGAAGAAACAAGAAAGGGAATGTAGAGAGGGAGATGGGGTCTTGTAATTTATACTTTGCCTCGTGTCATTGCTTGGAGTTGAGCAAGTTTTTGGATGATTAATTTGACGTAAATCCAATAATTTATTCGATACCAGTCTAAAGAGAGAGTCTCTGGCGGCGAATGTGGTATTCTGGACCTGTGTGTTATCTCGTTGTGGAGATTCTCGTGTAGCATAAAAATTCACGTGAAAGCTCGCTACTCGGATAAGATTACTGTACTTGATGAACCTACATACGCAAATAAGCGCTATAATATTTGATACTTAGGCTAATCTCTTGATGGAACTATATTGTCTATTCTAGAAATATAGTTGGTGCACCAAGATATCTTTTATCACCTCGGTTAAGCTGTTGAGATGCTGCATACCTCGTTTCTTGAATGCATGTGTGTAGTCGCTGTCGGTGTGGAAATAATGTAAACAGGATAACTACCTTTTTCGAAGTCTATACATGACTGCCAGTGTATATGGTGTGGTATATGTAATTTTAAATAACATAGTCTTACTCATAAGAAGCAGAGGAAATCGAACATAGCACAACGATCCAAGCTGTAAGTAACTCACTATATTTTATTTCCTTTTAACAAATATTTTGGTACACACATATTCTCCAAGATCAAGGTAGCTAACTCGCTCTAGAACCAATTGACAATTCTCAAAGTGCTACACTTCTTGCTTCCGCGTCCAGAGCTGCAACGCGCAGCGTCAATCGCATGGATCCCCCTCGCTAGATGTTTGGTCTCCCCAACAAGTCTACAACCCATCGCCTCTCGATAGAAACTCTTCGCCATCTGTGCTTGACCTGCTCCCAAGTCTCGGGGTCAGTTTTTATAATTTTAGGTTTTTTTTGGTGCTCCTCGTAGCTAGCGTGAAATGAATCATACTAAATTGGAGAGTTCGAACCCTTAGCTCTTGCGCCGTCAAAGGAACGTGCCTAGACTCGCTAGTTTGGTTTAGCGAAGCCATAATAATAGGATGTGACGTGTGTCCTGTTCGCAGTAGTAAATTTCCGGATAATTATGACGGGGGAAATTACACCGTCCGTTATCGCATTGCGTTAGCGGAGAGAGTTAGATGTGATTCACAAGTGAAAGACATTTACTTCTCAACCGATTTCGGAGTAGTGAATCATTTGCCCTTCTGCATTTGTCTATAAAATACCCCGCTCCTCCTCATATTCTCCAACTTTCTTCTGCTTCAATACACCAGTTATACACACTCAATCTTCCAGGTTCACATTATCAATGTGCCTATTAAATACTATACCTCATCTCCAAAGATGTCGTCGAGCTTAAGCACGGAAGAGGTCAAAACCCTCGAAAAAGATAATATACTGTTGAACGGCCCGATTAATGGAAAACGCAAGGTCAGCGCTGCCTTGTTGTGTAAGTAACTTCGTACTGTTATACAATCTCCTTAACACTATATACTAACGTTCTACATATAGCTCCCTCTTTAACCTAAGACAGCCTGTCTTCAAGTTCTTCTGGGTCTGTTTCTATGCGCTTTCGGACCTTTGATCGTCCCCCTTTACCCTTTGACCTACCTGAGAGCCCCCAAAGCGTTGCGGCGATCGAGTGGTGTGTTTTCATTCGTATTACCTCGGGAGAAATATTCGTAAGATGGCTAGCTAGGCCAGATTCCCAACAAAACCCGGATGATATTCTCAGGTAAATGTCTTCTGTTTCTCTTTTTAGCCTTTTCAGCTTAACGAGTTATAACACATGCTAACTCGAGGACTTTTAGCTACATGACTGGGCATATTTCAAATTTGAATAGCCAAGCCTTCGACAATTCGCCATAAGATCAAACGATAACCGCGTTGGGGATCACCGATGAGCTCCACGCCACCCTCACCAACCCCGGCTATAGACCGTTGTTTCTGTCGCAAACGTTAGAATTCTGGCTAAGGGACACAATCACTACAAGGTACGGAACGTTGAAACCTCTCCTAGAGAGGTTGAAGTCTGTGATAAAATGCTTTTATTGTGCCTTAAACTCCTTAAAAAGAAGAAGAGGGAGGTTGTATTTGTATACATAAAGCTGTGATTCTAGAATATTCTAGGTTACGTGCACCAATTATACTGATTCTAAGCGGTTCCACGCCACAAAGTCATATGGAGCCGAGACTATCGCGAGAAGAAAGGGTGGAAACAGAGCGAAAGTTATAGGTGCCTTCGATCCAGCTAGACCCTCGCAAGAAACAGCTGCGTCCTCGTCTGCTCTATTCCAACCACAGCAAACGAGAGGTGTCATCACCAATAGACAGTCAGAGGCACTGCCAGTAATTTATGTTTCTATACAAGATTCACCAGTAAAGCTGGACAACCATTACACCTACTACAAGGGAAAAGCGGTGGAAGAGATGTCCGGGGAGTTGATTTGTGAAGATGGCAGGGTCAACATAGACTCGCTACAAAGCTAAGGGGGGGCGATTTCAACCAACGCAAACCCGCTTGATATTTCTCGAAAGAGGCGCAAACTGTTGAAAAATACCGCGATTAGGCGGCTGCAAGATGCCTGCACTCCGAAACCTGGGTTCTTCAGATGCAGGTCCCAAAAGCTTTTATTGATGGGCTTCGGCAAAAATCACTCTGGTTCTCTTCTGACTGGAAATAGCAAGGCGACCCAATCTGTGTTTGTGGACGAGAATGCCGTGGATGAAATGGCGAAGTTGATCCAGGGAAAAATTTTCATTGACGTTTTCCCTCCCAAAATCCCTTGTCAATAGTGTTTTGGTGTTTCCGATAATTTATTACGACGGGTTATAACGACGGTTTATTACGATCTGTTTTCATCACTTGAGAAAAAGTTTGCTTTCATAGATGCTTCATTTAATTAATACGATGGTTTTTTACTGCAACTTATCTAGTTATTCTGAACAAGGAGCGGTGAAGATCAAGGATTGAATTCATTGCTATAGACGCACTTGGTCGGTTGAAGAATCATCTTATACTCTGCTTTCGACACTTCGACACTTTCTGCTTTCTTGAATAAAGGTCTCTTGTTCTTTCCTCAGATAAACTAAAGATCGAGAGTACGATAATAAGAACAATCAAGAGAGTGGGAGATTATGTAGGGCGAGGGCGTTTGCACTTCGCTTAAGCCAGCGGCACCTTTCCTAAATGAGGGAGAGGTTACACGAAAGTTCTGACGTCACGAGACAGCCAAAACCCACTAATTTCGCCCATTTTTGAGAAAGGCCGAAAGAGTATGGACAGAGGAGAGGAGGATTTAAGTAACTGTGGAGAGACTTTGGGAAAGGCCATCGTATGCAAAAGGCTGACGGAAGTACGGTTTACCACGTGATCCCATTCCATTTTATGCCACACCTTCCAAGCTACTTTCTCAATAAGAAAACCTCGTCCGTCCCGTTGGGAAGAAGGCAAATGCAAGTGCGGGAACCAAGATTTTCCGAGAAAATGAAATAACGGATGCAATCCGACTTGACAGGCACCATTCCTATTTGATTGCCAGAACACGTTCGTCCTACTCTTCCAATCCTTTTACCTGGGGTGCGGGACGAATGGCACGTTTATAGGCAATGGTCGATCCTCAAGGGTGAGAACCTTCTCGACGGGTCCAATGAGCAAAATGAAGCCATCAACGTGCAAAGGTACCGGTCTTGGCAAAATCCAAAAGACGGATCTTGGCAGGTACAAGTTACTCCGTACGCCCGTCAGCTCTGTCATGCCCGAAAATCAATACACATTGTCGCATCACTTATCTTGTCCAAGATAGACCGATAAGATGGGGGAGCTATAAAAGATAGCTCCGCCCGAAAACAATTGCCATGAGGTCAACATTGAACTAACTGGACTAGAGGCAACTAAGATCCCAAGAACACCTATCTTTTTTTCTCTCCCAGCTTGTCAATCCCTTCTTCAGCATGCATTCTTTCAATTTAATATTTCCTTTGGCTATGGGAAGCCTGGCTGCTGCTCTACCCCAATCAACCCCAGTGGAAGGTCGGAATTGGCGGTGGAACGATCACAATGGACACAACAATGCCATCAATGCCCAATTGGGCCCTCGTCCATACTATCTTATCAATGATATGGACGACAGCCCATTGAAAACGAAGCTGGAATCTTGTTCTGAAGGTCCTTTTCATACAACCGAAATGGCGATTGGACATCGAGGCGCCCCTTTACAATTTCCCGAAGAAACAAGAGAATCCTTGACAGCAGCAGCTCGGATGGGCGCGGGTATCTTGGAGTGTGATGTCTCATTCACAAAAGACAAAAAACTCGTGTGTCGACACTCACAATGCGATCTACACACCACCACCAACATTTTAGCGATCCCGACTCTGGCAGAAAAATGTACCCAAAATTTCAAGCCAGCCGCGAATGGTACATCAGCAAGTGCCAACTGTTGTACATCAGACATTACGGAAGCGGAATTCAAGACTTTATGTGGCAAAATGGACGGCTTCAACCCAAAGGCCACCACAGCCGCTGAATACATTGCTGGAACACCAACTTGGAGAACGGATCTCTACAGCACTTGTGGCTCCGTCCTCACACACAAAGAATACATCCAACTCGTCGACTCACTCGATCTCAAATTCACGCCTGAACTCAAGACTCCACTCGTATCTATGCCGTTCCCAGATCCATCATCAAACTACACCCAAGAAGTCTACGCTCAACAAATGATCGACGAGTACAAAGAAGCTGGGATCTCAGTACACCGAGTCTTCCCTCAAAGTTTCTTGATCGATGATTTATACTACTGGTTAAAGGCTGAGCCAGCCTTCGGAAAGCAAGCATTGTTCTTGGATGAGCCTGTAATCAACCCTGCAGGATACGATGCTGCTGTCGCAAATCTTACCGTTTACAAGAAGAATGGTATCAGAACTGTGGCTCCTGCTATCAACGGTGTTCTTACTACAGATCCGAATAACAGAATCGTTCCCTCTAAGTATGCACTTGAAGCCAAGAGACTCGGACTCGACATTGTGGTATGGAGTTTCGAACGCAGTGGGCTTTTCAGAGATGTTGCCGCCACGAACGAGTATTATTATCGAACTGTCAGTTCGGCAATCAAGAAAGATGGGGATGCTATGGTGGCACTTGATGTTATGATTCGGGAAGTTGGTGTGCGAGGGGTGTTTTCAGATTGGGTTGCCAGTGTGGTTTACTACGCCAACTGCTTCGGAAAATGACGGGTTAGAATGATAGGACTTACAGCTCCCGAGGAATAGTTAGTTCACGCATTCAGAGTATATATTTAGACCTTAATGGAATACCAGCAATGGGGGGGTGTTTGATTTTCTTTTTTTATCAACTGCGTTTTCTTATTATCACTATCGCTTACTCCCATCCATCTTCGACATCTCCCCATCTTCTCCGCACCCCCCCCCTCTCTCACAGCACCTAAACAGTGTACTCCTCTCCCCAAAATCTCTCCTCATTCTCCTTAGTGGTCAACTCTGGTTTTATAATCTTCCTCCGATAATAAACTTCACAAACCGGTGCACCCCAACGATCAGGCATACAACAGCTCTGTTCGCACTTTTTCCCCCGCGTTGTTCCTTTACACGGATATTTTCCGAGATCGAGTTCATCTGTTGGAACGACGTTCTCTTTGCTGCATTTACAGCAGCGGAAAAATCGCTCTTGGGGGCAGTTTGTGCTATGGGTGGGAGCACGTTGAGTTTGACTTTGGGGTTGGCGAGAAGTGGAGGTGGTGGTGGCTGCGGACTGGGATTTGCTGGATTTCTTAGACTTGGATTTGAGGGAGTTCATATTGATTGAGGTTTTGGTTTTGGTTTTGTATGTGTGGAATGTGTTTATTTAAAGAATTTAAGTATGTGTCTAAGAGATGTGTGTTAATAAGATTTCCTCATTGAAAGAACCCAGATTTCTATTCATCGCTTTGTCACAATAACGTTCGCTTCTCTTTGTTTGAGTATGATGTGTTGGTCATAGCAAAATTACCCTCTCTCACGTTCTAAGAAAAAGTTTCAATGGTGATCCCATTTGTCAATGTGGCCCCATACTTTAGGATCCAGTCCCAGGGCTCCAGTTGCTTTTTGCTGGGCTGGAAACAATCTATAGCCATGGACTTCTGTTTGCTGAATTCAATGCCTACCTCTACCTGCTATTCTACAGTTTGTCTCAGGATCTCCGCCAGATATGCTATGGTATCAGCTCAATGTGGACCTGGACGCCCAATCCCACCCTGTGCAGGGTTGTTAACAAGATGACAGCACCACCCATTGCAAGAGTATTAGTAGATGAAAGCGTGCACCATCTCGTGTAACAAGGTACCAAGTTGAAGCTCCTCTGAACTCCCTAAGAAATAGTCACCATATACTTCTTGTACTTCTTTATCGTTATGAGGTGCAATAACTATCTTGTTGGAATCTCCTGTGTAATACCCAAAGGGCTTGTTTTGTGAAGAAAGTGGTCTCTCCACAACTAAAGTTGTACTACTAAGGGTATTTTTAATAAGCCAGCAGCTAAAAAGTTCAAACCATGAGGAGAGAAGTGATTTGATCTCCTTGTCAGTAGCTACTTTGGGAATTGGTGAAGAAAGTATAGCTTCGTCCTTTGTGGCAAATTTGTATGTGCGATGGGGAAGAGTGAAGAAGTCACTCAATCTCAGGGAACAATAAGAGAACTTTTCCAGAAGGGGGATGTCTCTTTTCCAATCACCGAGGATTTGGCGATGTGAGGGTTGATTTTTGAGCACATCTTCCATACTACTTTCTTGGGAATCCCAAATCTTTGCGCCATCTGCAGTAATCTGGAAATTTGTTTTGGGAGCTAAGTAAAGAGCCGACATAACTCTCCGGAGCTTATTTATTTTTATAACTTTCCTTACTAGCTTTTCTGTGATTTAGATATGGGTGGATTTTTGCGAAGCGTTGGACGAGTGACTTTAATAGAACAACAAGTAATCTGTTCATTCTTTGTGACAGTACAATGCCATTGTTAAAGTGTGGGTGCTGTTTTGCGCGTAACAATTCGAATCAATTACTGAGTTCTCTTTGTTGTTGATTGCTCACTACTGGATTGTTTACTTTTCTTTGTTAATAGTTCTCATAGCCCTTCGCCTCTTCTTTGAGAGGGAATGGCTCCCGATGGACATTCAAAGTAGCAGCAAATACCTACTTGCCTACCCAACCCTCGTTGTTCTAACTTTCTAGGATAATTCAATTTAATTATCCTACGCACTTGGAACAATTTGGAACTATTGACTTAGTTATTTGGAACAGTCAAGTTTTAAAATATTAGAAATGTTGAAGGGTATGTATTTACCGCTGCTTTTAATGTCTATCGCGAGAATGGGTAATGGACTTGCGAATCGTGAGTAATTTAGAATGTAAGTACATGACTATTTATATTAAGTGAAGTGTAAGGTCTTATTTCATGTGTGAATATGCTTTATTCTAAGCTGAATCTCTTAATATAGGTTATTTACTTGATTTAATTTCCTCTTACGCGTGAATTACTGTGTTATTAATTAGACTCTTTCTCTCTACTAAATTAACTTCCAAGCAGTGACAACATCGTGCTCTGTCTTAATCGCTAAATCGCTTAGTGCTGAATGTTTTATTAAAAAGAAGGACTTGCGTTTTTACTTTGTTGACTTCTACTCTCTTGCTATAATTTTACTCTCTGAATTTTGTATATATCTATGCTGCTCTTTATCTCTACCTACCTTCTACTCGTCTCTCGCAACTCTCCTATTTCTATAATGTACCTCCCTCTTTTTCCACCTAACCTATCTCGCAGTGGACATTAAAAGTGGTAGCAAATACTCTAGGTGCGTATTTGCCTCTCAAGTCGTCATTGTTTTAACTTTCTAGGGTAAAGCAAGCAAAATATCCTAAACACTTAAAACAATTTAGAATTATTTTATATATTTAGCGCAATTAACTTTAATTCTCCTAGAATGTTAGAATAACGAGTAGTAAGTACTTATATTTTCCCCTCAACTAAATCAAAAGCCTTAACCTACTCTCCCTTACCTTAGTCTTAATCTCGCCACGTAAAATCCCCCTTACCTTCAAGTCTCTTAACTTAATACTAGGTCTTTCTTCAGTTGCAACACAACCAACTTATATCACTTCTAATTATCCAAGTAAAACTTTCCAGGCTAGCTTGAAGTCACTTTTGGAAAAAGCTTTTACCATCACGTGATTCCTGGGAATTTGGCCTGGGGGTTGAAAAATGAAGCGCACCTTTGAAAAACAGAAAATCTCTGGATTGTGAACTCGATCACTTAACTGTCTGGTGGGCTTGGGAGGTCCCCCTTGGCCGTTACCCCCCGCGATTCGTTTTTCGACGACGAAGAATCACATATATGAAGAGGGGGGAGGGTCTGGGGGCTGGAGGTGTCTTCTTGCCCTCGTTGCGTCATGTTCTCAAGTTAAGAGAGAAGGAGCGACTTTCTTGCTTCCTTCCCTTACGATTTAAACACCAACGCACCATCGCATTAGTAGACAATATCAATAGACCGATGATTTGGGTTACTGTTACGTATCGAATTTGACGGCAGCAACAAAAGCACGCCCAGTTTGCGTCGCGCTCCAACGCGGTATGCGACAGCGGAATCCTCACGAACAAGACAACGAACGCCTGCACCAACAATTTTTCATGCAATCTAGACGAGATGCAACCTAACTCTTTTGACGGAGTTTTTCGCTAACCAGGTAGACGAGGAGCATTCTACGCCGCTGGGGAACTCGTCGTGTCATCAGCCACAAACCACCTTTCTTTTGCATCGAGTCTTCAAGAAATTCTGGGTTCATTTTTTCCTGTTTCTGTACTGTCATTATGTCTTTTAAACTTTGCCTTTTACTGTTTGCGCTGTTGTTCCTGCTTAACATGTTTTAGTCCTGTCCTTGGAGTCCCATCGAGTCCTGGGAGGCGGTGTGGTCCAACCACCCGAGTTGCAGTCGGAGTGGCCATAACCCTAAAACCGGTGTTCATCGACCCAAAAATAAGATATATTTTTTTCGGGCGTGGCCGTTCAACGTTTCACCACGTGTGAATGTGCATGTTCTCAATCATGACCCGGTTTGCACTGCTTCAATGACCTGCATCAATTTGATGGGATGGTTCCTACTGGGCTAGAACCCGGTTCTTCAGCCAGTCCCAGCCAGTCCCAGCCAGTCCCATTTTGACTTGCATCTCTGTAAGTTGATTACTCGCTACCAAACTCGTAAAGCCTGATCTAGAAGAAGCTGCCATGTAGTGGTACCAACTTCGGGCGCTGATATGCTACCGTAGAGTAACCTATCGTCGCTCAATTGAGGCAGGCACCTTGCATTTGGTACTCTTTGGTGCAGTAAAGTTGAAAACGGAGAGAGTAGGTTGGCTGAACCATGCAGCTCTCGCCTTATTTTCCTTTGCAGTAACCCTATTAGGAAGTTCGTCAGAACAGTTTTGATTACGGCACGGCACGGCATGTAAAGCTCAATATTTGAATGCAAGCGCATCTTTTAGTAGCATTTTGTATTCCTGAAGACTGAAAATACGAGTCGGATAGGAAATCACCACATTTATTTCATACGATTTAGTTTTTCCGGGTCGTTAGGCCGTTCTTAGCATACCAATTCGATTTTTTTCGTCACAGAAATACTATCCAGATCCAAGGCAAGTGGGATGATATTTCTCAATACAGAAGCCGAGCAAGTGAGGCTCACCGCATTACCATCGCGAAGCTTATGCTACGTCATGAGAAGTATCCGAACAGTCTTACTCGTGGATTCTGCGAAGGGCGCCTGTGAGTATTGTGCCACCTAGTAGAAGGAAAGCCTGTAAGTCGAATAAGTAACTATGCTAGTCCTCGTTTCTATGGAAACTACTCTCCAAGGTATCCTCCTATTTTGAAGCTCAAGAGGTATATAAGTCAGTGTCTTACATCACACAATATTTTTTCTCCGTCACCTCATTCACATAAACCACTACACTCAAACCCTGATCAACACTTCTATATATCAATCTTCCCTAACCAACCTTCAACATGCAACTCTCTACTATCTTCACTGGCGTTGCTTTGGCATTTACTGTATCTGCTGCACCAGCCCCCCGCGACGCCCCGGATGGCATCCTTAACATCTACTCAGATGGAGGTTGTGTGCGTGGCACTGAATGTAGCCGCGACTTCCTGGTTCGAACTACGGATGGATGCACAGTTGTTCCTACTGGATGCAACGCTGCACTCAAGCTGATTACTCTCAACAACAACTGCACTCGTAAGAGTTCCTTCCGCCCCTGTAGTCAACTTATTCTTATTTGTTAATTCTCAATTTAGTCACCATCTATACCGATGCAGTATGTACTTCGTTGAACGCCATCGCTATCGACAACACGAGTGTGGGCCAATGCGAGAATCCTAGCGCTACTTTGGGAGTTGGTTCATTGGAAGTTGTTTGCACTGTTTAAATGGTCTCTCGAGTAAATTTTCTGTTTGGGTAGTTTGATTTAAATTTTTATTGGAAAATTAGGGATCCATAGAGGGCGAAGGTGTTGGTATTCTTGGTTTTATTCTTCGATTGGGCCTTTAAAGGGAAGGGTTATCCAACATAACTCTCCAAGCTTATAACTGTTTGATTCTTCAGCCTTTGAATTGAACGCTGAGTTACGGATTTTTTATGTCTTTACTATGCAGCGCTCTAGCGTTTGCATAAACACCCACTTGGTGAGATTTCTGTTTTTATATACAAGAAGTGAGATCTTATACTTTATACTATATATCTTCTAAAGCCCCGCAATGACTTACAGTAATTATATTTTCTAGCATATCCAGCAAAAACCAGTGAGGGATAAGATCTAAGCAATCTTTCTGATGCCCTCTTCATTGCTTCCAATTCTTGTTCATCTACACTCCTGCTTCTATGGAGAACTGATTCGAACGTTACTACTATTCTTTAATTCTTCAATATGGTATTCTAATCGTCTTTTTAATGCAACTGCTATGGCCTATGTTGATGTTCTAGTCTACCTTTACTAAAATGCCCTTCTGTTCTTCTTTCAACATAGCTATGGTGAATTTGAGTTTGAAATGGCAAGTCAAGGGTTAAAGGATCTATGGTTGTTAGTGAATCTGACTTTGATGGCCTCCTTCAGAACTTTTGCCCCACTTCCAAAAAGCTTTTAATTCCCAAGCTGATGGACTTGTCCTACTCTCTTACAACACTACACAACAACACAAAGCAAGAGTAGAGGCAGCAGCAATCAACTTCACAACTTGCGATCACGGAACGACAACACTCTGTTTTTGTATCTCCATCAACCAACAGCCTCCCACTTCAATGGAGCCCAGCATACAAAAGCAACAAGACATGTCAGAAGACTATGAAATAGGAAAACCACACAATGTGCCAGAGCCCTCTGATACGCCGGAAATATTAGCAATCTCACAACTAGTTGAGCCAGAATCAGTTGACCAACCAGTGGAGAAGCCCTTCCGACTCCTTGACCTCCCTCGGGAGCTCAGAGATCTGATATACAAAGAACTTGTCCAAGTCAAACTTACTTGGGAGACCTCCAATGGAAACAGAGCAAAAGAGCACGGAGACTGGAAACAACGAAGAATGTACGGCGATCATCGAAGTGGCTACCCCCACCTCCAAATACTACGCGTTAGCAGGAAGGTACACGCGGAAGCGAGATACGTGTTTCTGCAGGAGAATCTATTTATCAGATTTGTTACTACCATGTCCTTGGTAGAGATGAAGCAGTTATTCAAAGGAATGAAGTTCTGCGCTGAGGGAGAGAAGAGCTTGAATTTCAAAGGAGCTGTGGCAGATTATTCCGCCGTCAACACAGATATTCAAGAGACAGGTATTCAAAGGTTACTTGATGGGAGACCTGTGAGTGTGCCTGTCTTTCAGTGCATTGTCCCCTTTGGTCAGCTGCCCTTGCTTTGCAAGCATATTCTTCGGGTTGCATGGGAGACACCAAACTATCACAAGAAATTCCACCATGCCGTGATTCTGCAAGACCCGTATGCAAACCCAAACGAGGGGAGCAGCACCGATTCGCTTGTTCCTCGATCATTCTACTCTGCCAAGATCCAGAAAAAAGTGCTCACCGAATTTCG
This sequence comes from Hymenoscyphus fructigenus, assembly GCA_001414455.1. Lineage (NCBI taxonomy): Eukaryota > Fungi > Ascomycota > Leotiomycetes > Helotiales > Helotiaceae > Hymenoscyphus > Hymenoscyphus fructigenus. The sequence goes on from LKUV01000017.1 coordinate 392,931, forward strand.
CTGCGCTTTCAAAGAACTCCTCCCAAAATTTGAAGTCCACGGAAACGTGACTGAAGCCCTTAGGGAGGCCACTATCGCCGATATCACAGTGGTCAGGCACCGAGATCCCATGAAAGTTTTGGCATCGTTAGAGTCAATCAAACAACGAAGCAAGAAGTTGTACCGGGAAAAACACTATAAGCAAGGCCGTAGCGCATACAGAGTTCTGAAATTTGAGATTATGAAAATACACGAAACATTCATAGGAGATGAAGTAGCAAAGGTGGGAGGACAGAATTTCCGCAACGAGCTTGGGAAAATGAGATTTGAAAATCTTCTGCGGAATGTCAAGTACCTAATAAAGTCAATGCAAGAGGAGATTGAAACCCTTGGCGCTTTTGACCGGGCAACATCTGCAACTCTTGTAGACTCCATTATTAATACTTGGAAATGCGTACACAGCTTACTTGCCAATGTCAATGGTAGCACCTGGTTTCCACCTATCCGGCAGGGGGCAAAGCTGTCATTTCTGTCAGCAGTCGGCTATAGGCTTAAAGGACAGGCCGAAGACAATGAAGCGCATGAGAAGATCTTGTTAGGAATTGCCGAGAATTACATAGTCAAGGCGCAAAGTTTGGCGGCGGGTGATTTGGCAATCGAGACTGAGTACGAGCTGATCGCCGCGTGGAAGCTTAGGGCGAAGGAGAGAATTAAAAGTCGGCAACAGACAACTAGTGGTTAGTCGCTTTCATCGGAGCGGCACATGTGTATAAAACATTCCTAGCTAGGTGCTTAGTGTTTGTAGTTGTACTAGTAGATAGATAGGAGTTTATTTTGTAATACATCATATTTCGCCAATAGAGTAAAACGGATACTTCGCTTGATGTAAATAATAATAGTTTTTACATGGCTTCAACTAATTCTCTAGCAAGACTAGACAGTAAAACATTCAACACCAGGCGATTTAGCGATTGAAACAGAGTACGATGTGATTACTGCTTGGGGAGTTGATTTAACAGAGAGAAAGAGTCTGATTGATAATACTGCATTGATTCACGCGTTAGAGGAAAATAAACCAAATGCATAACCTTTGTCGAATGTGAAGAAATCTACCAAGATCAATTTCTAACCAAGAAAGTTGGTTCACTTACACTGAGGTCACCACAACTAATTTACAACCTCTTCTAAAAATCCCTCGCTACCTTGTTTCACCCTATTTATCACTCACCTCCAGAACATCCAATCTGGAACCCCCTCACCAAAAAAACAAAAAAAACAAAAACCTTCTCCGCCCCAACCCCAATTTAACCATTCCAAAAATCAACGGACTACAACTCGTGGCTGCAATCCCTGCCATCAGAATGAATGCAATAGCCCTCCCTTTATCTTTAATCGTAAGGCTCGCCAGGGCACCAGTGAAAGCAGTTTGCGTGATGGCGAGGAAGATGAGTTGCCAGCGTTTGTAACCTACCCAGGGCATTATGGCCATGCAGTAAATGTTGGAGATTATGGTAGAAAAACTGGTCATATTTGCACAGAAACCGCGCATTATAATATTGTCTAAGGAGACGAAGGGGAGGGAGGAGGTTCAGGGCCAGAGACTGTAGGTTTGTAAGTGACGGTGAAGAAAACTGGAGGTGGGGGAGCTTACGCGAGGTTACTGTAGTAAAGCATTCCGCACACGAATGCCACTACGAGGATGGCTGTGAAACTAAATTCAGGTGAGAATTTTCTTCTTCAACTCAAGGTCGATGAGAGCACTTACTCGCGCCAATTCTTGAAGGGTCTCGGGGGCAAATTCGGATGTCGGAGTGGTGCATAAACTTCCCAGAATCCAAATAACGAGAACAGAAGTACTCTTCCAAGGAGCAATGGTTCCGCCCTTATTTTCGATTAGCATCAGCACCAATACCAATCACAAGAACATACCCTGTTAATACCGACAAGCAACAACGTGCAAGCTATAGTAAATGCGAACAAGTCTACAAAATCAATATCTTTCAAAAGCTCCAACTTCGTCTTATAGCCCTTATAATGTTTCGTTTCAATTGTCGGAGGGTTGTAAAAGAGAAGTAGAAAGACCAGACTCGCGAACTCAAAAGCAAAAGACCAATAGTAGCAAGTTCTCCATCCAAGTTGAAGATGAGCAATGAAAGCGTACGAAATCAGCGCGTTAAACATTGCCGGTGTATTGGCAACTTCGGTAATTCCTGTCTAGTTCGATTAGCATTCGTAACTCAAGTAAAGTACACTGAAATTGAACTTATGAACAAGGGAAGAGGTGAACAAGGGAAGAGGGAGAACTCATACCAAGAACAGTAAACCGCCGCCGATTAGGAACCAACTCCTACACACACGAAAAACACATCTCCTGAACCACCCCCCCAAAAATAACAATACTTGCAATTATAGTAGGAATATTCTTCGCAGTAGCACCGACAGGTGAACCAATACATCCCAGCGCTACACCGGCAATGAGAAACCAGCGTCTGCCAAAAATATCCGCCAGGCTGCCGCTAACTGTAACAATCACTGCCACGACTAGATTCCATCTAGAATCATAGCTAGATAGAATCACAAGGGAAATGGGGGAAGAAGTGCGGTGCGTACGAGATGGTAATCCATATGTAATTTTTATCCGGCCTAAGGTCTGCGTTGATAAATGATAGGACGGCGGGGGCATGATGATGGTAAAAAGGTGGGCATTATATTGGAATAATAAAGACTCTGTAACACCAGTAGAAGCTCACCAAAGATGTGACCGAATTGAGGAAACTTACAAAGACAGCAAGTATAGTTTACTAACTAATCGTAGGGTTTTCCTCCTTAAATTCTACAGGTGGACTGCTGGTACTGGATATGCATTCGCGATGCTCGGTAGCTTTTCGTCCATAGCTGTCATTCTCGTTGCTCATATTTGCGATTATCCCCTTGTATTGAGGAAAGAATGGAAAATGACCTATTTTTCCTTCAGGTTATATCTATGCAACGAGAGAAATACAAGTCCGAAGGAAACCAACAAAGATTTTGTACCAATTACATCAACAACTATATGCACAAGCATGCAGCATCTGGGGAGAGTGGGGGAGAAGATCGCGGGGAAGCGGTTCTGAATCATTAGTGCGGGATGGCACACGATATCTGACTCGACATGAATATCTGTTTGGATTGGAAATCAAATTACCATGAATCAGCAAGGTTTTCGACAATCTAACAAGGATGGAAGACTTAGGAATTAAACAAGTATGTTTTGAGGGCTATGGTAGGTGGGATAACAGAGACCTCGAAACTCTTTTCCATGAAGATTCGGTGATGATTTTCGTACTACTTTTGTTGCTTTTTCCGAGACTTGTCAAGTACAGCGCTGATCAAGTAATATAAAAAGCTACAGAACGTTACGGTCCTCCATCTTGTCTTATTTAGATGCTAGTTGAATTCATGTATCTGAACATTGTTCCTTTAACATAACGTTACAGCTTGGGTTCGCAAATATTCGCCCGCCCTCTTTTTTACACCTAAAAGTACTAAAACACACCGTTTTCCAAATCCTATTCTAAATAACACACTAATTATTTTATTAAAATTCTAAGAGATTCCTCTTTAGATTTAAGATATCTATACTTTGTATTCTTACATTTCTTTCTATTTTAATTACTTACGGTTTTATTTAGAGTAGAGTGGGGAGTATCTTAAAAACACTAGATTTCAGCTAAATTTAGGTGTGATCCGGTGATTTTCTGACTCTACCTATCTTTCACTTAATATAACCTAAAAACTAGTGGTTATTTAGTTTTTCTATCTTAAAAGACTACTAGTTAACTCCTCGAAATATTCTAGTTCTCAAATTTTGCACAGTGTTTGTATATAAATATAATCATATAAAGAGGCTTGTTCCAGGTGACTTTTGGTGTGAAAATAGGGGCGGGCGAATATTTGCGAACCCCCCCTGTATTAAATGAACCCTCTTTAAGTATCTGGACTTTAAGCTCCTCTAAACATTTAGTTTTGTCCAGCGTATGTTGATTTAATTAATTGAAAATTTCTAGAACGTCTAGGATAAATTTTTGATCATCTCCCAGCAATTCTTAAAAATTTCAACTTTCTCCTTGCTGTTAGACTTCAAGTCGCTGTCGAAAGTTTCGACTCCCATCGTTCTCTAGGTTTTGCTAACTGACATAGAGCTAGTCAAGGTAAGGCCTTTTGATATTGTGGTATATATGAACGCCGTAAATCATCGACATTTATAGATGACTATCAGCATGTATACTATTGATTCCATCCTCTAGGAGATTAAAGTAAAAATCGACAGCAACCAAAACACAACAAAAAGTTTTCCAGATTCGGTTTCAGAAGCATCAATTGAACACACCGTTTAGCCTCGTTAAGACAGTTGATTGGGAAAGGTTACTGAATGGCCATATTGACGAGAGGGACCAATGACTGTCGCCGAGTAGCGTAGTGGCAATGGCTCATACTTATGAGCCTCACTAATTTCCCAACGCATCTCCCGTCCCCATTTAGTCTAGGATCTTGACATAAAAACGTCACATGATCCTCATTCCCAGCCTCCATCTTACTATTTGTCCAAGAGAAACGAAGCCCCGTCGTAAAGAGCAGACTTGAAACTATTGCCCATGCGCCTTGCACATATTTGTCAAACTCGACCCAAACTCGGATGATATGCCGTTAGGCTAACAGAATGGCAGATCGATGAAAATTTTGTACAACCAATGGTGTCGTGATAAGAACGAACAGAGTGATCCACAACTGTAAGTGTGTGGAATGCATGTGCGAACGAACAAATCAATAATGGGAAATGAAAAATGTGCATACTTTCCTTGCAGAACAGAGCTTGGTATTGGTCGACTTGGTGATGGAAATGCTCAAGGGATGTTCTACCGAAGTGTTCGAGCATTTCAGCAAATGAGGTCGGGAGGCTGCGAACTGCGCCTCCACCTACTCCGATGAAGGGTGCATCATAGCAGTCGGGCGACCCTAAAGTTGTGGGGTGAGTGAGACTCTTGGAAGATGGTGAGAAAAAGGCTGCAAGAGGAAAGTTCTGAAAATAATTTACACCTGAAGAATAGGCAGACATTCAGAGATCTTCTATGTCGCTCTTGAGTGGGTTCGACATTTGGTTGGCGCAAAGAAGTGACGAGCGATATATCTTGGCAATGAGGCTTATTGCTGGATGAAATTGGTTAGGCAAGAATCGGCACTTTGGATCCACGGATACGGCGGACGACAGATCATGACGCAAAGAAATCCATGGCCAAGGAAAGGGTTTCCCTGTTGAGGAAGGTTTCTCGAAGTATGGCCGTCATGTTCGGGGGCGGAGTCTCTTGAACGAACAGTCTCATGATCTTCCATTTTTCTTTGATGTTGTGGCCACTCGGCACGCTGCCCAGCCGAGCGTTTTTTTGAATTGAATTGACCCAATGGTCTGGATTGAATGAAGTATTGCTCGCGGTGTGGAAACTGGACTGGATCGTCTTGTCTGGGCCATCTCTTTCGCCCGACGAGGGCAGTGTTGCTTGGGTCGTAGCTCGGGTCGTAGCTTGGAATTTGGTGTGAAGTATTTGCGACTCCATTACTCCGTATTGTTTGCAGGTAGGTAAGACGGAGCCTGGCTGCGTGCTAAGCTTCTTCAACAGGGCGCTAGTAGTGATTGACTAAAACATTACGAGAGCCTTTCTACTGCGCGCTGGCTGTGAAATTGGTAGCTTCCGAGTTAGCCACCGAGTCGGCCTTGGAGCTGGATCAACATTTGGGAGGATCGTATTGCGTATTTCGTATTGCTCCTGGAACTCCGAGCAATGTTGGGAGGAAAGACTTCCGCGCCTAAAAGAAAAAACGGAGTGGAAGAATGAAGCAAAAAGATAGTATGCGAATCACTTTGTATGTGAAGACAACGGCTACGTACGTTTGGAAGGGGCAGGTGTCTCAGCGAATGTATCAACCCCTAAGAGGCACCGCCCGCCAGATCGATGGCGCCAAGTGGCCAATCACATCACGACTGGCGCTGTCCCGTGCCAATTCCCCGCAATGATGTCGAGCCCTGAGACCCACTTTCCACATCATACAGGGATAGGACAAGGGTAGCAGCTCTCGGAAGCACACCACCTTTTGCGCCAGCTCCTCTCTGTTTATTTAATAAGTACAAACAGCTTCCCCTCCTCACACCATTACCTCCTTTCCCTACACAACTATAACACCACGATAAAACCTCGCGTCTTTTCCATCGATCTTTACTCTTGCAATTCTCACCACATAACATGTCTGGTCTCGATCCTCGAAAGGACAGCCACGCCGGCTCGTCCACTGTCAACGGAAATGGAACCCAGCGAACCGCGCGTAGCGACAACCCCCTCGTACATGTCGAACCTCCCCGCAGAGAAGACCTTCAACCCAGTTATGCTCAGGTTCTTCAGGGTGACGATGCGCAAGCTCACGGCTGGTACGGAAGCATGAGTATGTAGTCTATGTGCGCCACCTCGCATTCTACCTGCTAACGGCATCTAGTCAACGCCCTTGGAGCTTGCATTGGAACTATGGGTGCTATTCCATGTTGTATTCTCTGCCCTAACCCATACAAGCCTGTCTCACAGGGAAATGTTGGCCTCGTCACCAAGTTTGGCAGATTTTATCGTGCGGTCGATCCCGGTCTTGTCAAGATCAACCCTCTAAGTGAACGCCTCATTCAAGTCGATGTCAAGATTCAAATCGTTGGTAAGTCGTTTTCAAACATTTTAATATATTGCAAATCTAATACAAAAAATAGAGGTTGGGCAACAAGTCTGCATGACGAAAGACAACGTCACCCTCCATTTGACCTCCGTCATTTACTACCACATTACTTCACCACACAAGGCAGCATTCGGAATCTCCAACATCAAGCAAGCATTGGTTGAACGTACCCAAACTACCCTTCGCCACGTTGTCGGTGCACGAGTTCTACAGGATGTCATCGAGCGTCGTGAAGAAGTAGCTCAATCCATCGGAGAAATCATTGAGGATGTAGCAGCAGGATGGGGTGTCAAGGTCGAAAGCATGCTCATCAAAGACATCATTTTCAGCAACGAGCTCCAAGATTCGCTCTCCATGGCCGCTCAATCCAAGCGTATCGGAGAATCCAAGGTCATTGCCGCTCGCGCTGAAGTCGAATCCGCCAAGCTCATGCGACAAGCCGCAGACATTCTTTCCAGCGCACCAGCTATGCAAATTAGATACCTCGAAGCTATGCAGGCAATGGCAAAATCCGCCAACAGCAAGGTCATTTTCTTGCCAGGAGCTCCTAATATCGCTGCTTCGATGGCGTTGGCAGACCAGCATGGAGAGGGTGTCCAACAACATGGAGGTGCTTCAGCATCCCACGATAATGACTTTGGAGGTACTGGTTCCGGTTTCCAGCAAGCTATTAACTCTCGTGTCGTTGAGACCATCTAAGCAAATACTGATGATTTGTCGTGTTGTGCAGCTTGGTCTACTTGATAGCGCATGCCACTTTGCTAGCGCGTTGATTTTTCGTCGAAACCCCGTTGATCTTATTTGCATCGGACGCCATCACGAAGAAGGAAATGAAAAACAATCTCCCCTGTACTTTTATGATAGTCAGTTGGTAGTATTTGGCGGTTGGTAATATTCGGCGGTTGGGGACATGAGGTGAGGAAATGGACTGGGAAATGTGGTGTTGTACGGTCGCTTTGATACCCTCTTTGATTTTCTTCTTGCGGATTTGGTTTAGTAGGAGGGAAGGATCGTACATAATTAATACAATGATACCACTTTTTTCTATGATCTATCATCAGTCGGTATTTGATAAATGTGTTTGCCTGGGATGAACATCGGTGATGAACGCGTCAGCTTGAAAAGGCAACAGAAAAATATACATCAACACTCTAGGCTACCTTATAATGGCTCTCTTACTAATGATTGTTCTATAAATCCGTTGACTGATTGGCGTATTTTTCTCTTACGGGGTAATTGATTCAACTACTGGTTGCTGTCCAACCCAAGCTGCTTGGACCCCGGAGCTGGAGAACAGCCAATAATAAATAACCCTTGGAATAATACTTGAAAACAAAAGTTAGTGTTTCACCTAGCCTCGCGATTGACAGTAAAAGTGGCAGTAAATACGGACCGTACAGACTTCAGGTTCGTACCTGCCTTCTTTTCTCGTTGTCCCAACTCTCTAGGATAATCCAGGGTAATTGTCCTAAAGACTTGGAATAATGAAGTCCTATTATTCCAACTTTCTAGGACAATACTCTGGATTGTGCTGTAGGGTTGGAAGAACGGGAATGTCCTATTCACTGTCGCTTTTACTGTCCACCGGGAGCTAGCTTAATTGAGGAATTTAATAAGTTAGCTAAGAAAAGTTTGAAGTTGTGTTGAGAAGCCGATTCCCTGTAGCGTGGTGTCTCAACCAACCCGAGCTTCCCTATCTTATTGGTACGAACTCTCCGTTGATGGGCTGATAATGAACTAGTACAGAAGATAAGGTATGTCTAGTTATTTGTGAGCGTATTAGGAATAGATAAATACGCTAGAACCATGTGCTTTTTTTAGGTGCTTTTTTTAATGATAGTTCGATTTAATAGTGGTGGTTGAGTGATGAGCACACCATCAATCCAAAAAAGGGGGGATCATTGCCCATTACTCGTTCTAGTGGCCAGCTGTTGCGCAAAATTCCGGGGCCACGATAACACCAGAACAATGAAACGGCAAACACCTACCTGTACACACATTTTCCCATGCACTTGCTACCCATCGCGCATTCGCCGTAAAGTGAATCTCCATATCATAAAAAAATCGTCGTGAATCTTAAACCTGATGGTCCCCCCTCTGCCATTGAAATCCATGTTTTGGCGAGGCGTGCGGCTGTTTTGGGTTAGCGCATGTTTTCCTCTCTCTCCCGTCCTTTCCAACTCTGGAGATGACCGATAGATGAGATCGACTATACTGCGAAGGTCTGAATCAATCATAGCACCACAACACCACGACTTTTCATCAATTTGAGCATCGCCATCATCTCCAGCGCACCCATTCACCCTGGCTTCGCATCCGTTTTCTCGCAAAACGGATGTCGCGGTCGCTTTATTATGAGTGAGGTTGGGCCTGCCGACCGCTCCCGCCTTTTGCGATCCAAACGCAACGATCTCAGGTACATCAATTCTCTCTGTGGCATAGATCGAAAGCGCATGACGAGGCGCATCGATGCATGTAATTTTCATTGTGCTGATGGTTGTAGTGGAATTGTTACCTCGCGCAAGAGGAAGCTCCGCGAGTTCTTCGCCGTTTGCGACAATGAAGGCCCCGTACCCCAAACCACCTACTCGAGCCCCGACGCGCCGCCCACCACCGCGGCCGAAGAACGATTTCTCGATGTCACCGACATATTAAAGTACGTGCGATCAACAGCTGCACTTGTTTCGAAAACCATGGGGAACGAAAGTTGGTTCATAAATGTCGTTTTACTGACTTGATATCCAGAGATCGGCTCTTCGACGAGTCCAACCTCCCAACGCGTCGACAACTACGCTCCGAGACTGCGAAACAAAGAACCCCAATCCGCAAGGTTAGCCCAGAAACTCGACCGAATTGGAAGGAGCCCTCTAAAATAACAAAACCCCAGCGCGATGGTTCCAAGCCTAGAAAGAGTAGAGCCCCGACCCCGAGTGCGAAGAGTGATGGCGGGCGCCCACCCATTGTCGAGAATGGTATTGAACCAGAGGAGCAGGGGATTCCGATGGAAAGGTCGACTTCGAAGAGCTCGCAGACCGACTTACCAGCAGAATCCGCAGTTATTCTTGGAGAGATTGTAGAAGAAACATTCCAACATGCAACGAAACCATCACCACAAATACCCGATACGCCAGTTCCACCAAGAGAATTGGAAGCCGAACGAATTAGATCTGTACTGGAAAGTAGACCAAACAGTCCTGGGGTAGATCCACGAAAGGCGATGCCAATACTGGCCGAGGATGCTGCACAATTATCGGAACCACTCGTCGACGGCCTAGGTTCTCACGACATACATCATAAAGCTGCCACAGCACATCTTCCGCCGAAAGAAGTTCAAGAGAAACATCTCAGGGAAGTGAAACAGGCGCGGCAGGAAAAGGCGAAGGAAGATTCGGGTCTAGCTATCAAGCTTCCACGAGACGGAGGGCCACAAACCGAACTTGCATCATCTCCAGGTTCTACCAATGGCGCCCTATCAGCCACTACTCCCGCCTTGCACGATGCCTCTACGGATACAAGCCCTGATAATGGGAGTTCACGTTACGATCCCGGTGCCATCGAAAAGGATGCCCAAACGCCCCCCGAACTACGAGCAACTCCTGAAGAAGTGGCGGAGAAGGAAGAACATGATCGAATTCTTAAGGCACGAATCGAAATCGCACGCAGTGAAATACTGGGGAGCAGCCCTACGGCACCTGATAAACAATTACGAATGGAAGAGGAAGCTGCATCACTAAACACAATTACGGTGGCTGATAGAGGTCATGGCTCGCAAAGCAATTCTGCTCAACGCGATCAAGAGGCAGCCTCTCTTCTCACTAAAGAGGCCAGTGAAGTTGTTGAAGATATTGTTGAAGATACAGACGCTGCAGTAGATGCCAGAACGTCAGGAGATGTTGAAATGTCCGGTACAGAGCAGCCTAATGAAGTCATTGTCAATGGTGTTGAACCCTGTCAGCGCGAGGTGCCTGATTCAGAGAATGAAGGAGATACCCCGACTGATGCAATGGCCGTGGAAAATACAACGGTCAAGGATTCTTTCGAAAGTGGTGGAACCATTCAAGATAATCCTCCATCACCGGCAACTGTTATCTTGCCAATTGAGGCACCTCCAAATGCAACAATCGATTCAAAGAGGTCGTCTACTACCCCCACATCATCTACACCACGTCAAGCACCCCCTACTCCCGCTGCAGCTATAGCACCACCCGTGGCAGAGCGCATGACCACTCGAATCACATCTGGTTCAATGCGACATAAGTCAGTCTCTGAAATTCTTGGAGAAATTCCACGACCAAATACAACTTCCAGTTCTGATAGAACTCCTGCAAGAATTGCCACCGACTCAGGCTCTACTGAAAACTCATCCTCCCCATCACGGAGTTCTACTCCTCAGTCACCTGGAACCCGCATGCGAAGCTTGGTGGAGAAGGCCAAAGAGAGGGAAAGAAGCAAGCTCTCTACAGTCACTTTCTCTCGCCGTGCTAACAAGCCAAATTCAAATGGCAATGCTTTGGTGCCATCTGGGTCTCAGATAGTCCGCCCTCAAGACGATTATTTAATGCCCCTTTTTGTCGCTTCAGCGACATCTGACAAGAGAGGTATTCCAGCTCTAGATAGCTTACTTGCTACTGCTCATAAAACTATCACCACAGCAAATGCATACTTGCCAATTCAAGAGAGCCAAACTAATAAGGTTTTGAAACGCATATACAACCTGCAATGGGCAAACAAATGGTCGTTGAGACAACCAAAGCGTGCGGTTGAACCCAACAGACCCACAACTCACTGGGACGTTCTTCTCGGGGAAGTCAAATGGATGAGAACCGATTTCAGAGAAGAGCGAAAGTGGAAAATGACAGTGGCTAGGAACCTGGCATATGCTTGTGTGGAATGGCTAGAAGCTGGCCCAGAGGATCGGAAATTGCTGCAAGTTAAGGCTTCCCCACCAAAACCATCAAAGGCGCCATTGAATGATACCGAAATGTCTGACGCCCAGGATATTCCACATTTAACTCCTGACCTTGTTGCCTCGGGGGAATTTGATTCTCCTATGGATGATTTCGATGAGGAGCCTCGCCTGAATCTCATGGACACAGTCGCACCTACTGCTATATTTGCTCTTCAAGATGACGACGTTGTTTTTGGCCTACGGAGGTCACCCACTGCTGACAAACTACTCAACGAACTGCCCATGTATGGAGCCCCTCTGAGTGTCCCAAAGTCAGATATATTGACCTCGGAAATCGACCCCGATCGCATGTGGAGAAGACCTGCTCTGCCTCTAAGCAAGTTTGTTGAAGGTAAGATGGAACTGAAATCGGAAGGACCACCACGAAAAAAGAGTCGTTACCAATACGAAGAGGAAGAGGACGACGAGGATGAGGTTGTATTTGGAGACCCAGGTCAAAAGAGGCCTGTTGCTCCGCCAGAAAAATCCGATGTGGCATTGTTTGATCCGCAACACAAACATATCCGCGATCGCATACACTCTTCGCATCAATTCCGGCCACCTTCCGAATTCCCCATGCCACTACAAAGTTTCTTCGAGACTAGAATTCCTTCACAGTGGACGTGGGATGAAGACAACGAATTGAAGGGTCTTGTCCGGGACTATACCTACAATTGGTCACTCATATCTAGTATGCTGACGACCAAGTCCATGTTCTCTTCAGGGGCGGAACGTCGCACGCCATGGGAATGCTTTGAACGTTGGGTTCAGCTTGAAGGATTACCCACAGATATGCAAAAGACACATTACTTTAGAGCATACACCAGTCGCATCGAAGCCGCAAACAGAGCTGTAATGCAAGCTGCTGCTGCTGCTGCTCAACCACAACAAATGGCCAATGGTCAAATGCAACAGCCCCCAAGAAGAAGAACTACGTCTAGTATACGTGTTGAACGTCGTCGGAATCAGAAGCATCTTACTCTGGTAGACGCAATGCGAAAGCTAGCCAAGAAACGCGAGACTACTCAACAAAAAGCGAACCAAGCCGCAGGTATGGCTGCTCTACGCAAAGCCAATGAAAACCAACAACCTCCTGCACAACCACGAAATGTTCACACTCCACAGGAGTTCAGTCGCCTAAAGCACGATCGTGAGCAACAGATCGCGGAGCGAGTTGCCCAGCTCCAACAGCGGCAGGAACAACAGCGAAGAGTATGATCTCTCCGATCCCCGTTCCCATTCATATTTCTATTGTTTTTTCATGTCATCTTTATTTATTTTCATATACATTGGCTAACTTTTCAGGCTCTTTTGCAACAGCAGCGAGCCGCCCAGCAAGGAGGTCAGCCAGGCGGTCCTCCCAACGGAGGGCCCCAAGTTAGACCCCCTCCTGCCAATGGACCACAGCTACCCAATGGACCACCCGGGCAGAATGGTCAAAATCTTACGGTGCCAGGTCAACAAAATAGGATTCCTCGCCCGATGCCACCCCAAATGGCCCAGCAAATGGGTCAACAGATGGGTCAACAGATGCAGAACGGTCTTCGCGTACCCCAAGTCCCCATGAATGGTGTTCCTCAAGCCCCCATGCAAGCAATGCAAGGCCAACTTCCGATGCCGAACCCAGCCGTTAGTGTGGGATTGATCAATCAAGCTGCCCAAACCGCGGAGCAACAACGTGCAATGATTCAAATGCAACAACAAGGAAAACCCCCTGGCCAATCTCCTCAGGTTCAGCACTCACCACCAAGAACAAATGGAATGCCTCAACCTGGACCTGGATTTGCCATGCAAAACATGATGGCTTTCAACGGCAATGATGCTCGAGTTGCCGCAGTTTCTCCCCCAGTCAATGGTATGGTACCTTCACCAGGTCAAGCACATGGTCAAGCTGGATCGCCAAGAATGGGTCAGCACTCGCCACCATCCCAGGAAGCAAACACCTATGTAGGACACTTGGAGGCGGTTTTCAAGAAAAAGTTTCCTCAAGCCAATCAGGACACTATCAGGAGTATGATTCAGCAACAGTTAAAGAACGCCATGCCAAGCTCCGGGATGGCTCAAAATGCAATGAATGCGGCTGCGGGTGGATTAACGAATGCAACGGGAGCAATGGGTGGAATGAATGGACAGGGTCATCGGGTTCCTCCGGGTGTTGAGAGTAGTCCACAATTGTATGCGCAGATGTTGAGACAGCAACAAGCTGAGCAGGCCAGACAGGCAGCGAGTCAAAATGGAGCTGGTCCAAGTAATGGGCAACAAGCTCAGGGTCATGCACACAGGAATAGCTCCGGTAGTGTGAACAGCACGAAATAAGGATTTTTGTTTGGGAATTGTTGTCTTTATAGGAAAGGGTTGGCTGGCATGCTTAGGCGTGGAGTTCTGGTGTTTTTTGGGGAGGGGATTACCATTTGTTGGGAGGACGAACTACAGTTAGAGTAGATCTTTGTTTTCGGAGCGAGCTCGATGAGAGCCAGTTGTCGAAATTCTGCACCTTGGGTGGGTTGCAGTTTTCATGAGGCGTATATAATAATCCCACCCCCCTAAAACAAGCCCAAAAAGGAGTCAAAGTTCAGAGTACGAGCGTGTATTTTGCTCTGATCGGAAAAATGTAAATAAAAAATTCACTACTACCAAGTTTCGATTTTGATCGATTTGAATCACGTGAACAAAGAAATAATATTATTGCCTTGGATTTAAGGCTTAAGCATAATTGACATTTTTGGGGAGTAAATGTTGACTTGCGAGTAACTCTTCCTTGACCCAATTACACACACCTGTCGTATACCACATACAAAATGCCACCCTCAAAAGACGACCCCTCATCGGGTACCTCGACGCCGAAAATCGCAATCAAAGGGTTCTCTCTGTCCTCGAAATCCTCATCTTTGAAACCCGGCGCAAAACCAAAACCTACCGCGCCCTCCAGTTCCCTTGGGAAGCGCCCACGTTCTACATTCGCAGCTCACGATGATTCTGCAAGCGACTCGGATGGGGAGGGGTTTAGCGGGAGGAATGAAGGCAAACATGAGGTAGTCACTGGGTTTGGAGAGAGGGGCGCGATACGGCGGGATGATGAGAAGAGGAGGGAGAAGGAAGTTTTGGTCATACCGAGGATGGAGAATAGGGATTGGAGAGGTAGTAAGAAGGGGAAGAATTTACTGCCTCCGGAGGTGCAGAGAGAACGGGAGGCGAAGGCTAGGGCGGAAGAAGAGGGAGGGGGGAAGAGGGTGAAGGTTGAGGGGGTTGATACTGTTAATTCTAATGATGGGGAGATTAAGTGGGGGTTGAGTGTTAGGAAACGGGAGAGGAGTGCTGAGGGGCAGGGCGATGCGAACGTGGATGAGAAAGAGGGCGAGAAAGAACGAGAAGAGGATGCGCCACGAGAACAGGAAAAGCAAACCCCACAAACAGCAGACCAAGAAGCACTCTCCGCCCTCCTAGGCACCGCGCCGGAAAAGAAAGGCCCAGACCTCGTTATCCCCACGCCTCTTAATACGAACGAACCCAAACTTTCAGAAGAAGACGCATATAAACGCTCCATCGCAGCCGCACCCGACGTCTCCACCCTCGAAGACTACGAGCGCGTACCGGTGGAGGAGTTTGGTGCTGCCCTGCTACGAGGGATGGGCTGGAAGGGAGAGAAGGTGGGGAAGGTTAGGGATGTGAAGAGGAGACAGAATTTACTGGGTCTGGGGGCGAGGGAGTTGAAGGATGCGGAGGAGCTGGGGGCTTGGGTGCAGAAGAGTGATGTTAAGAGGTTGAATGAGAAGAGAGGCGGAGGAGGGGAGAGGAGACCGAGGGTTAGTGAGTATGCGCGGGAGAAGGAACGGAGAGATGAACGGAGAGAGGGGGGGTACAGGAGGGAACAGGATAGGGAGAGGGAACGGGAAAGGAGTCATCATCGACATCGAGATGGTGATAGGGAGAGGGATCGGAGAAGGTAGATTGTGGGGTGGTGGTAGATGTACTTTTATTTGTTTATAGAGTCGTCGATTCGTAGTGCACGAGAGACGAGTTAGAGAATTACGCCCTCTGGGTGAGAGGCCTTATCATTGAATCTTTGAATTTTAAGTTTGCGAGATTTTGAATTTTTTCCATCAATGTTTTAGGTATACCCTGAGTGACTGTTAGCACTTGAGTTTACTATAATTGGTAAATGAGAAGTAGAATTAAGAAAGAATAGAAGAACAGGAGAATAATTTTAGGTAAAGTTAATACTAGGTAGTAAAGTTTAGTGGCAGCTCGGAGTACCTTAATAGATATAGTCCGAATATAGGAATAGTACCCGATTTATCCCGGCTAGCTATCAGAGTGCTATGGTGATAGCTTTTGGGATACTCTACTACTCTCGAGTAACTCAGAGATACTAGCTCTTTAAGCAATTTTAATACACTGATTAGAACTTGGTCGGAAGACTTGTTAAACTACTTCGATCCTATCCTGCGTATTCGGGATATATATCCGAGTATAATGAGTTAAGTCGTTCTAGGAGAAGAGTAGCCACTAATTATTTTTGGATAGAACAGGATAGTTTTTTAATGAACTAATAATTTCAACAAAAAAAAGAAGAAGCTATCGAAGAAGAGTTAAGGTATATAAAAGTTAAGTTAGTTAGAACTTATAGTGGTATTAGCCTCTTTATAAAGTGCTGCTTTCGTAAATAAGTAGAGTTAAATTGCACCTGTTTTTAAGACACATTTTTATATTAAGAGGAATAGTTGTCTAAATAAAAAATTAAGTAACTTACTAGCGTTTGTAAGTAGTCTGAATTGATCGTTGCTTAAGTGCTTTTAACTTTAATCGCGATTATTTTAAGACTGCTGAGAAGAATGGAATATGGAATATATTAGTCCAGCTCTTAATTGATATACACTTTTTTCATTTGGTGCTATGACCATTCGAGGTAAGCTTACATGAGAAAGCTATACGAAGCTATCTCTCAATAGACATTAAAAGTGGTAGTAAATATATCAGGTTTGCACCTTCCTGCTGACCTAGCTCTCGTTGTTCGAGCTTTTTAGGGTAATTCAAAGTAATTATTCTAAACACTTAGAACAATTTAACATATTAACCTAGGTGTTTAGAGCAATGAAGTTAAATTGTAAGAATCTTCACATGTTTCTCTTTGGGAAACCAGCACGCAACGGCTCCGCGGCATGAGAGACGAACACGATATAAATTCTTTTCTCAAGTCAAATGTCCACCTCGACTCGATCAAAAATGGACGCCTCGCATCGCGGAGTCCATCTCCGTACGTAGCACAAAATCTGATTTGTTGATCCTTGATCCTCGCATGGAAGGCATCAATCACCCCTTTGGGCCTCGTGTTGCTAAACGAGTTAACGGGACTCCCCTGTCTCAATCTCTTACATACCGATATCATATCATTACCATATCACAAACTTAGGACGCATCCTATCATATGTCCACCTTTGTGAATCACGAGAGAAATATATGCAGAATTTAGTTTTGTTGCATGTCGCGAAAACTCGTTCTCGGTCTCGTGTTCGGCGACACCGTTACGTGGTGCATATCTAGCTAGAAACTGGGCGGGTTGGCGGGGATGTTGTTAGGATTTTACTGGTAGAGAACCTCAGGTTGAGTATGGCGGGACGACAACACGAGCACGAAAACGGGAGACGAGTGGTCGATTTTGATCTTCATGTTCCTTTTGCATTTTGGATCATTACTGTGATGCGGCATTTTTTGTCTGCAAGTAAGACAATGCGCAAGGGTGGAAGTTGACGACTCCCGTGACTCGCTTCGCTCTTTCCCCTGATCTGATTCTAGACCTAGGTTCCTTCGAGATGAACACAATTACATCTTGTGAAGACCTGAAAGAAATCGCTACTCCAGATTTTGTTTCGATACCGGGCTCTTTCATCCTTGCATTTTGTTTGCATTGTACAAAGAATTTCTTTATCCGAAATACAATCAGAGCTAAGTGTTGTTGATTGTGTTCTGTCATCCTCAAAAATTTGTTTACTCTGAATAATCCAGATGAATAAAGTTTCAAAAAAAAAGATAAATTAACCATCAAGAACTCTTCTCAGCTCCTCGCAACTCCTCACACTCACACTTCTACTTCCACTTCCACATTTACGACTACATCATTCAATATGTGCACCACTAACACCACCACAACTTGGGCCTGGGAGTCTGACAACCCTCAGGCCGTCTACGACGCAAGTTTGAAGGCCCTTACCTTAGGGGGAACCTTGACAACCGCCGGGAAATGGGCAGTTCAAGACAATGTCAAGGCCCAACTTTTCCGACCACATCAGCCACTACCTGCTCCAGATGAGGAACGACCAGCTCAATGCTTCTTTTCCTTGGCAACTCAGACCGTGCGTGCTGATGAGTCCTCCACTGAACTGGTGGAGGCTAAGCCCGTCGAAACTTCTTGGGAAGCAGTTCCAGAAGGTCAACTTCCTGAGGCTGCTTCTGAATCAATTAAGGAGGCAAACGAAACTCCAGAAGAGACCAGCCCTCCAGTGAAGACTAGTCCTCCTGTATTGGTTGATTCCCCGAAGCCAGCATGTCCGATTTGGGAGAAGGCGAACAACTGGAGACGTGGGGCTGCTTCTGAACCAGCTAAGAAGGCAAGTGAACCCCCAGCAGAGACTAGTCCTTCTGTATTGGTTGACGTCCCAAAACCAGCACGTCCGGTTTGGGGAAACAACTAGAGATGTGGGTAGAATCCTCGGGGAGCTTGAAGAGTTAACTCCCCTTGAGTTGGCTCTTATATATAAGAATAAGTAGTTACGTAACTTTTGTTCTTCTCCTTTGAGGGCTGGCCCCATTCAATTCTCAAGGTGAAGTAGATCTCGACTACAGAAAGACTTTTACTTGGCCTATATTTTAAGGCCATTCCTGAATACTTTCACTTCTCCAAGGTAATTAAAGTTCGATATCCAAAAATCGTCTTTTCTTCCTTGACCATTTTAGTAATATAACCTTTTTTTCTATACTGTTCTCATTTAAACTCTCAACTAGTTGAAACATGTCTCAGATACTTTGAAAGTGACATCTTATACTCCTTAACCTTGTAAAATTCTCGTAACAGAACTGGACAATATATAGTGAAGATAGTGGCACAGCATTATCTTCTGCTTTATTTCTGGTCATCGTAGTCTGTCCCCAAACTATCCTAAAATATCGATCGTCTCATTGTCTAAGAGATGATAGTCTTATCTGATTTTCTCGTGTTGCTTACTCCAAAAAAAAAATTTCTATCTCGATTTTTTCTCATCTTTGAGGTAGATTGTAGTTGTCTATCATCGTTCAGCGTACACCTTAAAAACAATATCCCAAAGGGTGTACATTAAACAAATAAAATTTGTTCCTCTTCATTATTCAACACAATATTCGAACAGTTAAATTAATTATCCGAAATATTTTAGGTTTTAGGGATGTTATGAACGTGGACGCTGAACAACTACAAGGGCTTTTACAAGACGACTTGATGAAAAGAGATTGAGATCAGATCTGACAGATCATACTAATTCCAGTTTTAAAATTCTAACCGCGGTCCATTCTATAATGACTATAAAGTCAAAGAATATAAGAATGTAAGATATTTGATATTGGTAGTTTACCTGGGAATAGGCTTCTAAGATATTTCTTGCTCAAAAGATAGACAGCCTCTTCAAGAACATTTTACTGATAGACTTGTAAATACACAAGTTTAAAGGAACCAGGTTTGTCGTACATAGGCCGAGGGCCTCAACACATACTAAATCAAATATACTGAAGGTAGTGCTGCTATTGTCCAGAATTAAGAAATGCCTTGGTATTCATAGGTATCTGGGAATAACCTAGAGCAACATTAAAACGTGATGTGCAACAAAATATTAAAATCGCTTAAATGGCATCAACAGTTTTGACTAACAAGGGCTTGAGGAGATTGTATATTTTGCACGTGGTACTGCAATTCGTAGGTTACCTACGAATAGTGGCTCAAATGACTGCCTGCTATTCCTGGGACCGACTTGCAACCAAAAAAAAAGACAGCAGGTTTCCAACACAAGTTAGAAGGACTAGTGGCCGTTTTGTGTTCATGATGGAGAATCACAAACTCAGTTGGCTCAGAAGTTCGAGATTTGGGCGCAGTTTCCGATAGGCTTTGTTGTTGGGCTTCAAGCTGGTCTTTCAGGGGCTCGGGCCGGTCGTCGGGGCTTTTGGTTCGAGAGCCTGAAATACCCCGCCAATTTTCTGGGCTGAAATTATTTCTCCCCACCATCTATGTCGACCATCTCATACAAACATACTAGCGAATCATGCCTGTATATCCCACCCATCTATTGAGGTTCTCTTGCATCTGCTAACAAGACAATTAGTTAATAATACTCTCCGGCTACCCAACATCGGGCAAAACATACCGCGCAAAACAACTCCAAGAATACCTCACAACCCGAATATCCTCTCTACCCCCGACCTCTCCCTCTTCCTTCTTACGCGTCCATCTCATATCCGATCACACACTCTCAATACCGCGACGAGTCTATAACCTAGAATCCAAAGACCAACACGAGCGCTCCAACAATGCTTCCGAAAAAGACGCACGCGCAACCATGTACGGCGCCGTGAAACGAGTTCTCAGCAATAAAGATATCGTCATTCTAGATGGCGCGAATTATATCAAAGGCTGGAGATACCAACTATACTGCGAATCGAAGGCTTTGAGAACACCCCATTGTGTTGTGCATGTTGGCACAAGCATTGACGCCGCGCGAGAGGTAAATGAATCTCGCCTTGCAGCGAATAACGAGGGGAAGGGAGAAGAGGAGTTACCATACGAGAAAGAGTGCTGGGAGAACCTGGTCTTTAGATACGAAGAGCCAAATGCTTTTGCACGATGGGATAGTCCATTGTTCACAGTGGTTTGGGATGACCAAACGCCACCTGGGGATGCGATTTGGGATGAAATTATTGGCTCTGATGCCGAAGGAGGGAAGAAAACTGTGAAGCCCAATGCTGCTACAGTTGCGAAAGCTCCAACCAGTGAAGACTACCTTTACGAATTGGATAAGACGACGCAGAATATTCTGAATCGCATTCTGGAATGGTCGAAAGATCATCCTGGCGAGGGGGGCGGCGTGTTGAGTGTGGGAGAAGGAAAAGGAGAGGAATTGACTGTAGAGTTGCCAGCAAATCCTGTGGGCTTGCCTGCTTTACAGAGGATTCGCAGACAATATATTGGGCTGAATAGGTCCAACGCTATCCCGATGAAGAGGATTAAAGAAAGCTTCGTCGCGTACTTGAACGATTCTTTCGAGTCGTTCTAGTGGGGGATGAAATGAAGCGAATTCAAAATGGGAGTTCTTGGGAGGCTAGGCATTATAGATTTAGAAGAGATACCCAGGCGTTCATACTCTTTTAAGGTAGGATACTTCTAAAGTTAGGAGACAAAATACATGGAATTAAAGCCCCCGTCTCAATCTGTCGGACTTTTTCCTTCAAGCGGATCAGGACTTCTTGTTTCTTGCTTTTTATTTCCTTTTGTAATTCTTAAAGGAGACAAGGCACCATAGTCCTTCAAGTGAAGATCCATTTTCCCAACTTTCCGATATCGTCGATTGTGTTTTATACAATGAAAGCCCCACATAAGTCAGGCAGTTAAGGATATAGACACATTTTTTTCCAACACTTCTCCCAAGAACTTGCTCTAGATTTTGATAATGTATACTGAGCTTTAAGAAATGGAAGGAAACAACGTCTTCTAGTTCTTCTAGTAGTTGTTCCTCGAACGTAGAAGGAAAAAGAAATGAGCTTTTCTTTGCCTTGGCGTCTTCATCAAGTGATTCAACTTCCTCTCGATTTTTTGCATCCGTTACCAAGAATACTGGTATCATATGGCTGGTGACTGAGGGAGTGAACGGTCTGGATCTTGATCTTGAAGTATTCAAATTGAAGCTAAAGAGAGAAACGAGAAGCGAAAATCACTCCTCCTTTATACAGTTCAGCTCACTTCTCTCAGCCCAACCTTACCCCTCTATGCTGTGTTAGAGCTCACCCACAACCAGCGCCGTAAAATCAATAGGCTTCAAGATACTAATTTTGCAGCCGATAGATCATCCCAAATTTTTATTGTGTAATGGGCCCAAAAAGTCGTGACTCGGCCGGTACTAAGATCCGATGATCGAGCTGTTCACGTCCGGGCCCGTAGAGCCCCCTCCAAATACGGGCGGCCCAATCGTATTCCGATAATTCAAAGTAAAGCTATCAAATTCTAGATAAATAAAGGTATCGTCCTCATGTAATTTGCTCTCTAACTCATTCTCACCCCCGAATAATTTCTCCATTTAGCCAATGCCCCACCAATACCCACCCCCACCTAAATTATATAACCTCCTCATCCAGTCTAGAAAACTCCGCACCATCCCAATTACCACTTCCAAACCATTCACGACTTCAATTACCTCACCTCAAAAACCCAAATCTTCAGCAATGGAACAAGTCCTCGCCCTCCACAAGAAAACCGGCTCAACCGGAGCCGTTGGAACTATCCTCTTCCCCACATTCCAAATCTACACGCCCCTCCTCGTGGCCAACAAAGCATCCATCCAATCCATACCCAGAAAAGAATCATCTTATGGCCCTCACCCACGTCAAGTTCTGGATCTCTATCTTCCTCCAGGCGATTCTTCCAAAGCTCCTATCTTGGTTTTTTACTATGGAGGGGGCTTGACGAGAGGAGACAAGATATCTCCTATGATACCTGAGGGGTTGTTATACCATAACCTTGGTTCCTTCTTCGCTCAACAAGGGATTATTACTGTGATTCCCGATTATCGACGTGTGAGCTCTCAATACGGCGGGGAAGACGCAAAATTCCCATCTGGCGGTGATGATGTCTCTCTCTCACTAAAATGGGTGGAGGAGAACCTGTGCAAAGAGGGGAAAAGGCAAGTGGTCATTGCGGGGAACTCAGCGGGGGGTGTGCATACACTTACTTTCCTCCTCGAAGAGGTATTTAAAGAACAGAGGAAAGCATACGTTGAGGGAAAAGGGAACTTAGTCTTGAAAGGCGCGATCCAACTCTCAGCACCCACGCATTTCGGGAGGGCAGAGGATGAAGAGAGGAGGGATATGATTAAGACTTATTTTGGCGATATGGAGACTGCAAACAAACACTATGCCTTGGCTCTTTTGCAAGAGTTTAAGGATAAGGGTGTAAAGAAGGAGGAGGTTGGTCTTCCGAAGATTCTAGGGTTGGCAGGGGATTTGGACGCGGAAGAGGAGATTGTAAGTACGATGAGGGAATTTGGGGATGTATGGAAGGAAGCTTGGGGCGAGGGGTATGAGATGAAGGTTATGTCGGGACATAATCACATTAGTCCTCCTTGGGCTTTGTTAGCTGGTGAGAAAGAAGGCGAGAAATGGGGGGTGGATGTAGCGAAGTGGATTAAAGAGTGAGTGTGAGCTCGGGGAGTTGTACGAGATAGAGAATTGCACTTGCTGCTATGCCATAACAGTTCCTTATAATTTCTGAACAGCTGATATCTAACCCTTCCACTTCCCAAATCTCTGGTAGTCCCTAAACAAAGTACCAAACACAGACCTCCCACTCGAATCTAAACCTTCATTAATCATTCTTCTCATCTCAGGTGTCGTAGTATCAAATATCGCATATAACCCCGGAATCATCTTTTCCCTAATCTCCGGCAACATCCTCATTTCAAGTTGTAGTTTGATGTATGTCGTAAGTACAAGTTGCATATGTTGAGCTGCCATTCCCTTTGCCTTGTTGGTAGCCGAGGTGAGGCTGTTATGCTGGGACCGAGTAACAGATGAAACACTGGGATCACAAATTAATGTGATAAGACGAGTAAAAGCTGCTGCGTGTTTGGCAGAAAGCTGATGTTTTTGGGATGAGAGCCAGGGTGGTGGTGCCATGAACTTGGTCGTTTTGGTTGTGCTGTGAGGGAGAGGAACGAATAAACATCGTAGAAGAGTTTGCATCACTTGAACCACGAGGTGGAAATGGCCTTGTAGCTTGATGCGATGTGATGTAAGGACTGTCTGTAAAAGGTGGCATAGATGAAGGTATACTGTTCCCGCTCTGTTGGCACGAATCGATGGACCATTTCGAGAACACATGATTGTTATGCTACCAAGTGTGCTGTCGATATTCCATTGCGACATAGATCGTCCCTATTCTGTCGTTAGAAATGATGCAAAAAACGCTTGAGTGTAAAATTACCTTGGTGCGAAGCATCAGCTCCATTATTTCACTAATGAGGCTAAAGTGACGAAGACCTTTGGCTTTCCACATATTTGTACACAGGATCGAGTACGCAGCAGAGATATCAAAGCTTTCATCTTTGTCGTCATCTTCGGGTGGTCTTCGCGTATCTAGAAAGGTCAGCAGTGCTACTCCATCCAAGTACTTCCATTTCTTACCTTCACAAGACGCAATCAGATGTCTCAGAGCCAGTAATCTATCAAGTTGTGCCGATCCAAACTCTGACTCGAATAACGAAGCCAACAGTGTCAATTTTGAGGACTGGTCTTTATCCAGAAGGCCCGCATGCACCTTCTCCAAGATGGCTTGTCTTCCATAAACAGTAGAAACGTCACCCTGGGCCAGGCTGACCAGTTCACCATCTTCCGACGCCGCGCTGTGTGTTGCCAGGAAATTTTCCAGTTTCTTCCCGGTTTCAAGTTCGTCATCAGACATAAAACTGGCAGATTGTGTCAATACTTTGGCCGGCTCTTGCAAACCAACTAGCTCGGAATTTGAGGCCCCAAGAGTTGGCAACGCGTCGAGAATGCAGAGCAGTGACAATGAATATTCAGTTCTGCCACTGCTGCTGTTTTTGGATAGCTTTTTCGTCAATTTTGCAATGACAACTCCTAAGTGAGTGAGAAGTGACTCTTTGAAACTAGTAATCAATTTCTGGTACTTGGAGGCACTTATTATGTCTAAATCGGCCATAGACGCAGACTTGATTCGAAGAACCTCAAGCGTGACATCAAACAAGGCAATCAAGGGGTATGACCACTCTTTTCCCTTTTTCTTCGATTCAACATTCTTGAGCATTTTCTTCATTTCACTTATAGCAGTGGTGATATAAGCTTTGTTGCGAGATTGCTCCATGTTTTCCGACATTTGGCTACGAAGAATTAGTCTTATGATGTTAGCATAAGAGATTACACTTACCATAATATTAGGCGAACAAGTTGTTTAAAGAGCGAAAGGCCAACGCGAGGCGAGGGAGATGATGAGTGTGTTAGATGGTTTGCCAATTCCACTAAATCTTGGAAACTCATTCCCTGGGCGATGTTAGTTCTGCGATATCAATCTAAGTACTGCACCATACTTACCTCGTAGAAGGTAGGACGATTCATGACCTTTATCTTCAAACTCAAAACCGCAGGATCCACAGCGACGTCTCTTATAAATTCCGAGGAGTCTGACATCCATTTCTTCATTATGCTCTCCCTATTCTTCTTAGAAAATACATCGAGAGGAAGTTGGAGAAGTGCTCGAAAAGTGAGAGTGTTCAAGACTTCCAAACTGTTTGATGGGTTGACAACATAAGAATCATTTTTGAGCATGATATCGATCATTGTTACTGAAAACTAGTGTTAGTACGACGGGGGCTGGAAAGGGGTAGGGAGTAATTACCGATGACTGGACTGTTTAAGATGATATCTTGCTGTATGGCAGACAGCCATACATTAGGATATGCATTGCCATTATTTGAATGCCACTCGCTGTTTTCTTGTAATGCGATTACCCCGGGCTGGAATGCCAGGCATTGAGAATGAACAGACTTTAATAGTTCATTGAAAATGTTTTTTTCTTCCATTTCAGGACCCAGACTAGGAAACTCAGCGACGGCACATAACAACATGGGATATGAGGGACTTACGCAAGGGATTTCGGGTATTCCACAAACACACAGCGAACCAGAGACCACATATCCCAGGCAAGCCCACGAGATAGCGTATTCTGCCGCACGCCACAAACCTTACTCGTTTGAGTGTGATCCTCTATTAATCGGTGCGGGAAAGCCTTTAGTTGTTCAGCTAAAGACTTGAGATAATCCAGCATTGTACTCTTCACAGTTCGCGCTAAGAGAGAGCCGGTCTCTGCAGCAGACCACAGAGCACATACACAGCGCAATGCTTCAAGATCATAAAACCCAGCTCTGGTTCGACTAACCCCTTTTGGGGATCTTTCCAATGCACCATTTTGGAGCAGAGAGTCGAAAGGTTTAGCTAGATCGTTGCATAGTGATGCAGCCTCATCAACTGCAGGACCAACAGCCCAACCAAGAGTCCGAGAAATGATGCTCAAGGATCTCCATTTATAACGTTCATCCAGCTTGTCAGATACCCCACTGTCAAACATGATGTGATATAGACGCAATTGGATTTCATCAACGAGCTCTTCCTTGGATGTTGATCCCGCTATCGCCTGGAGTAAAACGCAAACAGCTTCAGGGTTGAGCTCAACTTCAGAAGACAACCAATCAAGGGTCTGCGTGATTTGATGTGATGTCAATGACGGCTCGAAAAGTTTACTGAGTTGATCTTGCAAAGCATCGTCTTCCCAGGCGCTGAAGCGTTCAATAGATGAAGGTCGATCCTTGCGCAGCTTCTCAAACGCAACTAGCTGAGCAAACCAGTATCGAATAAATCCTGTGAGATCTCTTGCTTTAGCAAATCCATCCATGAGTGGAACTAAAACATTCAATACAATTTGATCACCAACAAACTCCCACTCTTTGTCTAGAGATAAGGTCGTAATACGACTTAGAAGTTTGTCAAGCAGATCATCCTCAGCATCTGGAATCAGAAAGACATTTCCATCGAGGGTTAAAAAGTCAGCGACAAGTTGCCAATTGTTTCGACCTTCAGGTAAAGCAAATTCAGAGGCGGCTTTGCGCAGAATTGGAAGACTGAGATTGACTTTGAACTTTGTGGCTATTTGAAGCATCAACCCAAGAGCTTTGCAGTTCTCCTCGTGCCTCTGTGGCAGAAATGCCTCCCGGAAAGTTGTGAAGGCAGCCTGTAGCCAAATATCATCTTGTGGCTTTCGACGTTTGGATCCATTGGTTTGGATTGATCGCGTAGCAATATCGAAAAGAATGGGTGCATTGGCTGAATCCTGAATGATTGGTATTTTTGTCAAATTCGTGAGAAGTGTTGCTTCCAAAGTGCCCATATAGTCTGACCTGGCAGGAATTATGATATTTCGGGCCACTACCCGTTCCAACTGCTCTTTCCAATTTCCTTGTCCGAGTAGTTGGAGCAATGGCTTTGTGCAATGAATAGAGAATAAAGTCAAATCATTTTCAGTTGATATCCGGGCTTGCCATAGCTCAATAAATGGCGAAATCCAAGATTCAGACTGCGGTTGAGGAATACCCGAGTTTGTTGATAATGGTGATAACGATAACCAAAGTCCAAAAATAATACCTGCTTCCTCGGCCGTGGTTCTAATCGTTGTTTTCATATACTCCGCAGTAAATGCCAAATCATTGCTCTCCTCTGACAACTGAACCACGGGCTCTGTAGAGGCAGTTATAAATTTCAATACAGCATGGAGTGCTTGTAACTGGAGAAGTAATGCGCTGGATGTGGTATCGGGAGCGTCTGTCGAGGATGGAGTTCGCTTTCGCTTCTTGGAGCTTTTCTTGGGTTCTGAAACCGGTTCCTCGGTCGTGGTGCTGGTCGCAGATATCTCTTTTGATCTCCTTCCTGCTTCATCTAGTGTTTGGCGAAGAATATTTGTGAATTTCCGTTCAATAAGAAGCCTGGCAGAAACTGGAAGAGGTATATTGCGTATGAGGTGCCCTAAAAGCCACCAAGATTCATGATGTTGTCTGTTCATTAAGTAAGTTTATGTTCTTCTAGTTTATTGAGGGGTAAGACCTGGGAATATCATCTTTCGGAGCTTGTAGCTTTTTCAACAACCACCGCAGGAGCCATTCCTCTCTTCCGTGGTATACCGCAGCTTTAGAAGATTTTCCGATCTCCACTGAGTCTTTTAAAGATCTGCCAACATTTTCCAAGTCCTCTCCAATGAATTTTGCTGCTTCGTTTAGTTGGTCTATAAACGGCGCAGAGGCTTTTTCGAGGTTCGCAAGTTGTTCTTGCGCGGCGCGAGATTTGGACGCCTAGAAAATAGAGTTTAGTTATCTGCAACAACATATTCAGAACATAATTTTGAATTACTTACCATTTTAATTCATTTGCGCAATCGAAAAGTACCTTCACAACTTTTTTTCGTCAGGAAACACATCCCTCAATTCTGCCAGGCGCTATTCCCAGTTCGGCACCTCCGCTTCACCGCAGCCCAGCTTTGAATGCCGGGAGCGATCAACAGCAGAAGCTCTTGTCTCGACAACACCACAAGCTCCATAACCTATACCCTTTCCCGTGCCAATCACATCACGGTATGTCAATTGATTCCGAGAAAATGCGATTGATACCTTTGCTGACTGAAATCGAACAACAGGAACAAGCAAAAATGGTCGAGACATCAATTCCTCCTCCGCCCGTCGCGGCGCGCCCAAGCAAACCTGTTTCGGAAGCATTATTGAACGAGAAGGTACGAATTCACTGGTCCAATTCGCGTCTACAAAATCGCATATCGAGAAATTATATTGGGACCGTTGCTAACCAAGGGAATATAGTGGGATCGATGCCTTTCCTCCCTCCTTATCCGCTCATCCCTCGGTCTTTCATTCGGTGTCGTCTTTTCGGTTCTTCTATTCAAGCGAAGGGCGTGGCCAGCATTTGTCGGAGTGGGATTTGGTGCCGGAAGAGCTTACGAGGAGTGTAATGGAAGTTTTTTGAGGACGAATAGAGAGGGGGTCAGAACTCAACGACCATAAGGGGAAGAGGGGGGGGGTGTGTAGAAAGCCATGCGGAGAAGTTAAGGATGTGAAGACAGGAGAATGCCATTGTACAAAAGCATAGATGATCATGGAATGGGAGAATTTTTGAACGAGCCGCCGAATCATTCGATTTGTGAGCACAAGCACTGCGGGGAAGGCTATGGAGTATCATACCTAAAAGAGTGGAGGGTTACGGGTGCCAGAAGCCGCTTGGAATTGGTTCTGTTCAAGTAATTGAAGTCTCATTTGTATTTCTTGATCAAATCTAAGACCTGGCGGGGTTCTGGAGGCTGGAAAGCCTTCTGTCTGCAACGGCTAGAAGAATGGAGGCATGTATAGACTTTCCCTCTCATTATCCCAAAAACTCCCTGTCCTGTACTCTTTTGAGACCGAAGTTTAAAAGTTTGCTGCTTTCGAAGTCCGGTTTATTAAGCCTTTTTTCCTGGAAAAGGTATGCTTTGAACTTCCAAGAGTTGTTTTACAGGAGCCTTTTCAGCTTCTACACCCGTATCGGTTGTGCCTTTCCTTCTCGATAAACCTTGAGAAATTACAAACTGGATGCCAAATAGTTTTTGGCACTAAATCTGGGGAGGTAGGTGCAAAAGAGCTTTTGGTAGCAGCTTCCCTCTCAAAAGTTTCCCCGTGTTCACATGTGGAAAGCACGCACCCAACTTAATTGCTGAAGAGTCGTTTCTATTTACATAATCTCAGATCAAAGTTTGAGAATGAAAAGGAAAAGTGTTCTTCGAGAGCACCTTCCTCCGCAAAACAAGCCCAGTCTCCATCATGAAGTCATTGAAACAGCTTGTATTTCCTGTCAATTCAAACCAATTCAACTCTTCACACACGTCACACCTACATGGACCCTTGAATTCCTCCCTAAGATATCCTTGGAACACGTTATGAAAACATCCCTATTCACAAATCCCTTGATCAGGATTACAATTTAGCAGGAGTCGTCAGTTCAATAACTCTGGACCTTCGAACCACGATTCTCTCGATAGATCGATTTCCTCGTCCAGAACATCCTCCACAAATCAATACCAAACCCAGCAGTCATCCCAAATCCTCAACACACAATGACAGCCCACTACATTCGCCGCTCCCTGGCAGCCGGTCGACGACCGGGCGACTTCCACGCCCATCGCTTCACACCCGTTCGCCATATCTCTCGTCCCCACACAGCCATTTTCTCAATCTCGCAACTCGAACGTAAGTACTCTCGCTTTTCTTTTCCTTTTTCGAGTTACCGCAGGGGGATTTCCGCAGACATCCATCTAGAAATAACAACACTAACTCCTCACCATCCACAGTCGGAATCATGATCGCCCTCCTCATCCTAACCCTCCTGATAATCTGCTACTACGTCCGCAAAGTATACAAAGCTAGCGCGAAATACGTCCGCGAAAAGCTGGCCATTTACGAAAACACTCGCGCCAACATTGGGAAAGCGGCGCGGATGAACCTTGAGGCGGGCAAGGTTTTTAAGGGCTTCTTTGGCAAACTTACCGAGGTGGGCAAGCATAAGTTACCCTTTATGAAAGGGACGGAGAGAGCGAGGGAAGTCGAGGGGGAGCGCACCGCGCTTTTTGATGGGCGGTATGGGTGGGTTAACAGTTTGGGGGAGAGTAGTCGGTTTGATGGGGCGGGGAGTATGAGGGGGGATAGTGTTGTTTCTATTAATGAGGGAGGACGGATTCATCGGGATGATTGTGGGGGGTATTGTGGGACGAATTTGGTGAGGAAGAGGAGTATGTGAGTTTTTTGTTTGGAGGTGAGATCGTGTTTCTTGTTATAAGTTATGAGATACGGGGTGAGTGTTATAGGTTGGTGTTGTTTTATGGCGAGGCAGTGGTTCATGACAGAAGAGACCTAGATGCTTTGGAAAATTGATGAATGCCTGAAGATACGTCCCAGTATCTTGTGTCATTAGTAAGAAAACGTATGAGATATATTGAAGACTCGAAGTTTTGATTTAGTTATACATCAAAGGGGATTAACTGTGAGACAGAATGCAATGGACAAAAAGAAGTTAAGGCTGTTCAGATAGCTTCACCATCTCGCAAAATGACGAGTTTCGAAAGATGTTGCTACGAGGCTTCTTATTAACAGCTTTGTCCATACTCAGAGAACTAGAGTAATTAACCAAAGAAGTGTCTAAGAAGAAAATCCTGAGTTATTTTAATTATGTTCGACTTCTCCTGTTCTTTGATATTTTCAGCCTACTTCTCTTTAATAATACCGTTGCGATGTAAAAAAGGGTTGAATGACCAATAACCCAAAATCTCTCATCGATAATCAGGTACCTAAAACCCTTCTGCGAAGCCAGATCAAGTTAGAATTTGTCTTTGACAGAAATTGAGTATTAAGGCTCAGAACATAATTTGGACTTCAAGCTAAGTGAGCCGTTTTATCCAGCCTCAGCAAAGTACATGGGAGATTCTGGGGAAAGAACTATCAAGAAGTATAATATAACTTGCTGCGTTCGATTAGTTGATGTACCCAAGCTACTTCAATAGGCAACTACAGCAGCTCGAGTTCAAACTCCTCAAATAAACAGTCTTCCAGAAAGTGGCTCTCCCCATCCTCTTCTGCCTGGGAAACTTCCTCAGTGTAAACTCTACACAACTGCCGGCCTTCGCTTCGACCTTCCGCCCCTTCGCATGGTAAACAGACAAGATCGGATGAGCACGCAAAGAAATTTCAATAGTCCTCAGGAGAACTATAAAAAGCCACTGGAAACAGACAAAACTGGACATGACTTTGAAGTACTCGAGGAGCTTGGGATCATGAACGAAACGAATTTATCTCGCAAGCACCAAAAAAAGGAAAAACGAAAAGTCACTAGAAATAAGGGTACGATTATTTGAAATAACCCATAAGCACTTTATTTCAGAGGATCCTCAATGATGCGGCTGCATCCATCCATCCAACCCGGAAACGAATCAATAAATCGTGTACAGATTTGGGGTAGCCATCTCCGATAAATCATTAAATGTCTTCCAGAAGGAAATTTCGAACGCGCCTGCAAATGAATGGGGTCCAATCATCGCAATCGAAACCCCAGGTCTCCACCCCTCGCGTGGTTCGCGTGGCAATTCGAAATTTGAAATCCGTTCAAGAAAGATCAATGGCAAGCTCGGATTGTCAAGTGGGGGGTGCAGTCTGAATGAGTTTAGGATTTCCACCCATGTTGGTTTCTATATCTCGTCGTCGATTTCTATAATTCTTGAAACTGGACAACAAGGAAGGGGAGTTGGCAGGTTGGGATATGTGCTGAAAGACCTTTCACGGGAAAGAAGATCGCGAGGTGAGAAATTTGAGATCCGCCGCGTTTCTAGAAGGCCCAGGGAAGGGCCAAGACATGCGAAAGTCGATCATTGTTTATGCCTTAGAGTGGGTTTTGGTGAGTCTAAAATGTCTCCCGTTTCACAGGCATCATGCGACGGTGTCTAAGAGGCTCAAGGGTGGGAACTTGGAAGACGCTGAAGGGGCTTTTCTTACAGGGCATCAACACCCTGAAGAGTGGGAAGGCCAGGGGGGAGATTTTAATTCCCGGCTTTGGAAGAACTTTGCTCCGCATGAGTACCCCGTCACCGACATTTCGACAATCCACTCTCTGACGATGTAGCTGTGGTGATCACCGATCCTTCCGGGTGAAAGTGTCTTTGGTGTGTCAACATCGAGGGACATCCTCTTTCGTAAAAATGTACGTCGGTGATGGTCTTCTCTCCCACGGCCCCTATCCAAAACCACCGAACAGGAGGCTCATCCTGTGAGGTGCAGTTTTTGGTGTGCTTCTCCTGCATACGGAGAGATAAAAATGGCCTGGTATACCCTGGGGGGGATGGGGTGCCTCAGGTACAGAGAGCGGGTAACAGTGTTCGGTATTGATATTGGGAAGCAGGGCGTGTGAGTGGTCTAACGGTTCCTGTGGCGTCCGGGCTGCTTGCAGATGTGCATGTAAAATTGGCAACAGGTGCAGAAAGGGCCTGAAGAAACCTGGATTTGGAAGAGAGAGAGGTTGAAGAGCAGCGGAGAGCAGAGCAGCGGAGAGCAGCGAAGAGGCACCGAGTAAATTGTGTTTCTGAAAGTTATCGAAAAATGACTAGAGGATTACGATTTAAACGGTGTTTGATGCGCACAAATTCCCCGAAAAAGTCAGATATCGAGATCTACCGGTTGAGTTTGAGTTAAATGGTTCACCCATAATTTCAGTGGCAAATCTTCAAGACTTCATGTTGAATCATCGAACCATCAAAAGACCAGTTGAAACTCGCTCCCCAATTTTCATTGCCGAGGTTCTGCTATCTGGACCTGGCACTTCCCTTGGCTCTTTGGCAGAGAAGTTGGAGAGAGTTTGAGGGATCAAGGAGCTTATTTGAGATCTGCTACGGCGGGATGCAAGATGGATGGGTGGACTTTCGTTGGCTGCGGAGCAGTCATCCCATCCTTGGAAAGGAGCCGAGCATCCTGGTGTGCAAGCGAATCCCCTGACCTTTACAGCATCTCGCTCGTCCAATCAGCCAGCCATTTGGGGAGGATGAGAACAACCATCTCGTGGATGCGACACTGGTGAGATAATCTATGGGACCACCAATTTGCGGCCTTTCGTGGGTTTTCTTTGGTGTTGAGTTGAGAGTTGAGTCTAGAAACTGTTGAAGATGTGAGACTTGGTGGAAGTTGGCCGTTCTTTTGTAGGCGACGGTAGTAGTAGTGCTGGATTTATTGATGTACCTTTTCAGCTTGTTGGTAGCTGCTGTGCAGCGCAGCCTGCATCATGTATCTAACGCTTTAGCATATCAGCTTCGGCTGCAGCGGTTGCTGGCTGGCTGGCTGTCTGCCTGCCTGCCAAAGCCAAATTCGGACATCTTTATGATGCTGACTTGGAAGTGCTATTTACTCCGTACGAACACGCAGCTGGCTGACAGCTGCGAAGTGTTTTGTCTGGTGTTGAAGGGTTTGTTTGGAAGATAGCGGACGTGGATGGTGGCGAGATGATTGTTTTGGATTTGAAATCGATAGAGTATTTTTAGATGACAGGTGATACAGAAACTATCCTACTCTCCTCTTCCCCTCTTCCCCTCCTCTGTCCTCGTAGGCATCATCCAGCCTCGTAAGAATGTACAGTAAGAATTGAGAGCAGCTTGGGGATAGCGGTGGCGGCTTTCTTGTGAGTACCTGGCTATTCTTGATCAACAAACCCGCCTTCCGATTAAGAGCTGGAAAGGTGCATCTCATCCAATGTACGTAACCGAATTGTTGATTGTAGACTTGCATACATTTTTGTGCTGATGAGGCAGAATAATGAGAGACAATTAGTATTGTCTTGTTATTGTGAATTGGATGTCTTGATATTGTGAAAGAGCAAATCTTGTTGTTCCTCCACTCTTTCCTCCTAGCCAACCTTGCTAACTCCACTGTACGCACAAGCCCCAACACAATTTCACTAGTAGGGGCACCTGCACTCTCAGGCGCAAACACCTTCCTTGCCCTCCCTATTTTCTGCTCTTAGTACCCTCCTCCTTCGCATTACAAACACCACCATCCATCAACCTCAATCCGCCCAACATCAACAGGAGGTGTATTGGAAGTGTCCGCCGCCTGGTGCATCCAAATAATACTGCGTTTAATCGCAATCTGGTATGTTCGCTCTCCTCCCTTCATCGACTCAATTCCCATGCAGATTGAACTTCTGCGGCGGGCCTCGTCTGCGATACGGAGACACAGGTCGACCACAATTCGGACATCCACAGATTTCAGGCGAATAAACCCTCGGGCAACTCTTTATTCTCGAGGCTGCGAGAGCTTCATCCCCTATCAAGAATTGATGCTCCGAGTTTCACCTTCGATCTGGTCTGCGATAGTGGTTGATGCTCTCAATCATCCGCGTTATTCTAGGGGCCCCTCAGCTTCGCCATCTCCATCTACAGAAGGCCACCGCTGACATTCTCTCTTAATCTAGACGCAATACCTTCCTGTTCATCGCCTCGAATAAAAGATTTTCACCTTAAAATCCCCAAATCGTCATATAATAATCAGTCAAGATGGGTTGCGGTTTGAGCACCGAGGAGAAGGAGGGCAAGGCCCGGAACGAGGAGATCGAGAACCAGCTGAAGCGGGATAAGATGTTGCAGCGCAACGAGATTAAGATGCTCCTTCTTGGTACGTTCACTTGATTGGGATATCTGGGCTGGTCATCTTCACCTTCGAATACCGGGCTCCGGATGATAGTGGGCAGTAATAGTGATGGTCAAGCAATCAAGCAACGGCCATACCTTCTGCCTACTAAGGGTCAGCGATGAACTACATGCCCTGAATGTAGCGAAGCAAAGAGTTCGTTCAAGGCATTGGTTCACTGGGACCGCATCTCGCTTGGTTGAGGGCTTCTCATTGGAAATGCGCGGCGACTAATACTCGGTGATTTAGGTGCTGGTGAATCTGGAAAGTCGACAATTATCAAACAAATGAAGCTCATCCACGAGGGAGGCTACTCACGCGATGAGAGGGAGTCGTTTAAGGAAATCATTTTCAGCAACACGGTTCAATCAATGCGAGTCATCCTGGAGGCAATGGAGTCATTAGAACTTCCATTGGACGACCAAAGAGCCGAGTACCACGTTCAAACCATCTTCATGCAACCAGCCCAAATCGAAGGCGATAATCTCCCACCTGAGGTTGGTACTGCCATTGCGGCTTTGTGGAAGGATCAGGGCGTTCTGGACTGTTTCAAGCGATCAAGAGAGTATCAATTGAACGATTCTGCAAGATAGTGAGCCTATACAGTCCCTGGTTCTCCATTCCCCATATGCTAATTCGAGTTTTATAGCTACTTTGACAATGTCGACCGTATCGCCCAGCACGACTATATGCCAGACGATCAGGATGTTTTGCGATCGCGTGTCAAGACCACTGGTATTACGGAGACAACCTTCATCATCGGTGACCTAACATATCGCATGTTCGATGTCGGAGGACAACGTTCGGAACGAAAGAAGTGGATTCATTGCTTTGAAAACGTCACCACTATCCTCTTCCTTGTCGCCATTTCCGAGTACGATCAACTTCTTTTCGAGGACGAGACCGTCAACCGTATGCAGGAGGCACTTACTTTGTTCGACTCGATTTGCAACTCGAGATGGTTCGTTAAGACGTCCATCATTCTGTTCTTGAACAAGATCGATCGATTCAAGGAGAAGCTACCAGTCAGCCCAATGAGAAACTACTTCCCAGATTATGAAGGAGGAGACGACTACACAGCAGCATGCGAGTATATCTTGAACCGATTCGTCAGCCTGAACCAGCATGAGACCAAGCAAATCTATACTCACTTCACCTGCGCCACTGACACCACCCAAATTCGATTCGTCATGGCCGCCGTCAATGGTAAGTACTGAATATTCGCGTTTGATGAGCAGATTCTAACCTCTACAGATATCATCATCCAGGACAATCTTCGTCTTTGCGGTCTCATATAATCATTGGCATTCGTTTGCTACATGCGCACAAGAAATTTCCTTGCACTCGGATACATAGGCGTTCATCTTACAAAATTCGGCGGTGCTTTATTATACCAACAGCAGGCATGCACACCTGTACCCATCCCATTTCGTTTTCGGATCACCCAGTCGCTCAACAAATTAGTCCCGGACGTCAAAATTTCGGTGGAAGCGGGGGTTCTTTTCTGAACTGTGTACAAAATCACCCTTGCCTGTTGAATCTGTTTCTCTGTTTTTATTTTCCTGAATTTTTCCTCTTTTCCTTTTTCCTCCCTGTAACTGGAAGCGGATTCTGTTTTCTATGATTGAAAGGGCTCTTCCTTTTGACGAGTCTCCATGGGAGGGTGTGTGTCTCAATACTTATAGGGGAATTACTTGGTTGAATCCTTCCGTATTCTCAATTCTTTTTTTTTTTTTAATAATGACGGCGAGCCCTGCTCTTTTTCGAGGGGGGGTTTGGTGTTATGATAGCGGGCTCGTGCAAATACTATACGGCCTGACTGGATGCTGATGTCGTGTATGCGGTGATGAGCAGTGGACAGCAGTTGGTTGGCGAATTTTACAAGTCCGGGTGAAGGGGGCCAGAATGGTATGGCGTGGCCTGATGTGGTTTGCGGTTGTTCCGTCTGGCTTGATGAATCCTTGGCTTTGTATTGAGAAACCGATGGGAGTGAGCTGGGTAAAATAGCTAAATAAAGTCATGATATGATAGAATAAGTTTTTTGTGAAGTGCGTAAATAATCCGTGAATTGTAGATCTGTGGTCAAGTGAGTAAATTATTGAGGGTCTATATCCAAGTGCCCCGGGCACTATCGACGAGTGTCGAGAGATTAACCTACTATTTGATTTTGGATTTAGCTTAGTATATTTATCAAGACGACAGGCGATGTTAATCATAGCGCTTCTTTCGGCGGATCTGGTAAAGCCAGCCGTGGAGGGGCAGTGAGGCAACACCAAGGTTGCTCTGTACAACCTCCCGACGTCAACATCAACATCAACCTTCAACCACAACACACTATGACTCTTTGATGGCGAGACCTTTCTTTCTTGAACTTTACGGTAGCTCTTAATCGCGCTCTCAGAATAGATTCGACCTGATATCTGGTGACGGAGCGAGGATGCGGTGTCGTGGCTTCTTGATGTTGGTGATGGGTCTTTTGATGGGGGTATGTGTTGAGGGATTGATCACGTTGGAGGATATGGGGTATTTGGGGGGTGTTACTGAGGAGGGGTATAGGGTTTTGAAGGGGTTGGATGGAAAGGCAGCGGGTGAGACTGATGGGATGGGTGGTGCTGGGTTCGGAAGGGGAGAGCAGGTTGTTTTTGGTGGGTATGGGGGAACGGAGAAGGGAGAGCTTGAAGACGTGAGTTTTTTTCTTCTCTTTGAGATATTTTTGTTGTTATTATTTTTGACTTTGCATTTTGATTCTCATTTTCTTGCGAGTCGTTTCTTGTTATTTTTGGAGGCTGGAAAAGAAAATTGAACATTAATATCATCATTTCTCTTCCTTTCTCTCGCCCCATTCTCTTACCAAGATCGGCTTTCAACTAACATGACCCCCAGAAAATAACAAAAGTCCTCGCAAATTTAACATCAACCCTGCGCCTCGAACTTGATAAGCCACTCTCATCACAAGAATTAATAATCCAGACAAACCAGCAGTCTTCGAGAAATACAACAAACTCATGTTCGACCATCCTCACCGAATACAAATCCTTCCTCTCTTCGACAGTGCATTTTCTACATGCCATCCAGGAATTACAAATGCTTCATAATTTTAATGAGGAGAG
The DNA here is from genome assembly GCA_001414455.1 of Hymenoscyphus fructigenus. Lineage (NCBI taxonomy): Eukaryota > Fungi > Ascomycota > Leotiomycetes > Helotiales > Helotiaceae > Hymenoscyphus > Hymenoscyphus fructigenus. Next base: position 430,754 of record LKUV01000017.1, read on the forward strand.
TGGTGTTGCGGGGGGTGTGAGATTATTACAGAGGATGTGGGCTAGTAGGAGTGGGGTACGTTTTCCCATGTCCTTTTTACCTTTCTCACCCCTTCCTTTTGTTTTCCTAATCTATAATTTGTGGATTGAGTGTGGGTGGGAGGAGTTTGGGTGGGAGGGATAGGGAGTTTGGGAAAGTGTATGATATGAGAGATGACAGCTAATGAAATGGTAATAGAACTCCCAAAATCGATCATTCATCGAACAGCAGATTGCTTGTTATAATCCCACGGGGTGTTTTCCGAAGAATGAGGTGTTGATTCGGGGGGTGGAGGTTGTAGAGTACTTGAATGACTTACTGGATTTGTTTAATTGACACCCGAAATGGGAAGGTGGTGGTGGAGATGGTGCCACTGTGGTTAGACTGGGAGATATTAGACTCCTTACTTTGCCTCTTGCATTTTGAGATGTTATCAAGTACTCTTGGAAATAAATTTGCTGTCCTTGATCAACCCCTTATTGAGCAGCAGCAAATTCGCAACTCAGATAAACCCTCCACTTCAAGGCCTAATTTATATTGCCATAATGGGAATAGTTGGCCAATAGCAATTGTGATATACGTTTGAAGTCAAGAAGATTGTGTTCTGAAACTTCAAATCACTCTCCAACCACTCCCGTTTGGACTTCAGGTTTGTCGAAAACCAGCTTGAATCAGACTGGGAGACATAATGTTATTCTTGTTGCTAGCAGATATTCTCCTAGTGTCGAGATTATTTTCGCTTCTTCTAGAAGTTTAGCTCATGATTATATTGCCTGGTTCGTGAATATAACTATGTTTAGTTTCAACTGTTCCTTCTTCCTCACTCTCTCTGTTGGCACTAGCAGCTTAAGCTTTACTTAAAATAGTTATACCAGAAGAGTAGAATAACTAAATAGATTAAACAAAGTTACTCAGAAAAGAAAGCGATAACAAACAGTACTTTATTTTAAAATTCTAGTAAGTATTGTGTCTCGACTTGGGTTTTCTAGTGTTTTAATATAGTGTGTCTCTATGAGTAAATACCAGAGGGCAAATCACAACTTTTAACGCTAGATAATATCTGGATAATTATATTTATCTAAGTTGTCTAGGAATTTTGAATTAGTTACACAAAATTATCTCTAAAGATCATGTGCAAACAATCTGAATAAGAAAGAAGATTTGACAAAATGTCTAGGTTCGACAGCGGATCTGTATTCGACAATGAATATACATCTGAAAGATCAAAGTTCGGATTTTCAATTTAACTATTAAGTCGTCTTGAAAACAACATTATGAAATTCTCAGTCAAAAGTTTTTCCGCAGCTCGCCACGCTTCTTAGAAGACACCTATTTAGTCTACACAGATGAATGACCTCAATCTGGCCCCAGTAGTTGTTTGTCGTAAGAGGAGAGGATGGAGGTGCGGGTAGTTTTAAATAGTAGGTCGAGACTTGAGGTTCGCTTAGCTATCTGCTGGTATCCCCATTGGGAGCTTACATGGAGTTCTGATTAGATGCTGTGGGGAACTGATGTCGAATTGTGGCTCAGCTAGTTCCTTGTATTTCTCCAAACACGCGATGAAACCCTCTTACCTTGCGTGATATTTAAGCTGGAGATGATGCAGACAATCATGGCACTGTTGCGCTTTAGCGTATTGTAACGACTGCTTTCTGCCGGTGAGTGTGATCTAGGTGCTGCTGTAGAAATTGACGAGAGTAGCGATGGGTCTAACCGTATTCGTCGGTGGGAAACCTGCGCCACACTTTTCTCGCTTTAAAGCCACACCTTAATGCGATTAGATCCATCGCCTCCCTCGTCAATTTCTACGGTGTCTTCTGCCCCCTGGAAATATTGAAGAGGAGTAGTTGCGATTTCCATGGCGAGAACAACTACGGCATGTATATGGTGGCACAGAGAGTTTTATCCAAACTATCTTAATTTGTCGTTTAGCTCTCTTTTGTTTTCAATTTCAATTTGCCGTCGAAGGGCTTCTGTACGTTCACTAGTAAAAAGCCCGTGTCTGGATTCATTTGTACTACCTTGCTTCTATGAATTATTTGAAGAAATAAGAAGTTGTATCATCTTTCACCGTATACTTACTTAGATATGACTTAGCTTTTCTAAACTTTTGATGTGATATAGTTTAAATAATATTATTTTAGGTTTAACAAATATATTAAGAGATTAACTGCTTAGGCTCTATAGTACAAATAAATTCACCGACTGCCTATACTTTTAGCTATTCTCTAACCTCTTTCTATAGATTAATTACATATCTCATTTTCGCTTGTTTTAGCCTAATAATTTGTTACCCTCGCTCTCTCCAAAGGCTCGCTAAGGAGTGCTATCGAAATTCTAAACTAAAGTTCTAAATCCACTATAATACAACTTATACAAGCTACGACAAAGTAGGAAGAGAGAAATAACAGCCACAAAATCTTTATATCCCTTTACGATGTCTACGTCATTCCTCCGTCTTATTTGCAGGGAATTCTCAGACATGGTTATCAGAGACCTTCCTGATACCTGTTCTTCGACTCTTCAATGTGACACTCGACTATCGAGGGCATCATTTGAGATATACCTGAATGGTGTCTACTGAGCTGTTTCATGACTTGGTGTTTATGAAATTGAAGGTACGCATTGGCAGAATCTCTTGTTCTCATCTAGGGATGCCGATCCGTGACCTGGATTAATTCATCACAACTGGGTGTACGCTCAAAAAGCAAAGTCGAAAAGTATTATTTACAACACCCAAACAGAACCCAAGCTAAGTTACTATTAGTAATATAATTTTAATTAAACAAAAAATTGGCTATAGCTTATAATTGCGTCTCACGTGCAGAAACCCCGGAATACGATTCCGCTCCGCGACTCCGATGTGATAGCCGGATTGGAAATCAAAGGACTTGGGCTCACTTGGCCCAACAGTAAGATCAAGCACTTCAGTTATTTACATTATTGTCACGGATTCCGCGGGATGCGAAGAAGGCGGAATCCCTGAGGATGTCATAATCTGATAGACCTTTTGTTGGTCATGAAATGCATATATATCATTTAAGTCGTCACCCAATTTTGAGTATGAACTCTTCACTTCTCAACAAAACAAGTAGCACGACTCCTTCGCAATACACGAATCAAAATGTCTTTCCCAACCACCCGTCGTGGGCTTTTCAAAACAGAACAATTTAAAACTCTCATCACCACCCAACCATTCCCAAGATTGAGAGACAACCATATGCTCATAAAAACAGTAGCAGTAGCACTCAATCCCGCGGATTGGCAGACTGTCGAAGAAAGTTTTACCCCCGGAACACCTCCAGCACTTCTAGGTTGTGATATTTCTGGCATCGTTGTAGCAGTAGGAAATGATGTTACCAAATCTTGGAAGATTGGTGATAGAGTTGCTAGTTGTGTTCATGGCGGTTAGTGAATTTGTCCGTAGATTATAGTTGGAGTTGAGACTGACGGATGAATAGGCAATGAAGTAGAACCAGAGGATGGAGCTTTTGCAGACTATGCCCTGATTAATGGGGAGCTCGCTATTCGCATTCCAGATAACCTTTCTTTTGAAGAAGCTGCTACACTTGGTGGTGCAATTGGTACTACTGCTCTTAGCTTCTACTCGCCGAAGTTCATCAATCTTCCATTTCCAATAAATGACAGGACAGCCGAAAAGGAGCAGAAATTTATCTTTATTTATGGTGGGAGTACTGCAATGGGAACTATGCTTATTCAGTTTGCCAAACTGTTAGTCACAATTTTCCTGCTCTGCTGTTGGTGTACCAAAGTTGATTTTGTGGAAAAGCTCTGGGCTTATAGTCATTACTACTGCTTCGCCAAGGAACTTTGAATTAGTAAAAGGCTACGGCGCGGATTACACTTTAAATTATGTTTGTTTCGCCTCCGTAATGCCCCAACACTTCCGGAGAAGCTAACAATATCCCCAAGAATGATCCAAACTGCGGTCCATTCATCCGCAATTTGACAGGCGACAAACTCGACCTTGTATTAGATACAATCGCCATCCCCTCCTCTGCACAGATATGCGCAGAAGCACTTTCATCAACCTCGAATACTCCGCTTCTGTATGTCAACCTCATGGGAATTACCAACCCACGTTCAGATGTGGAGTCCAAATTTCCCCTTGGTTACACACTTGAAGGTCGAAAATTTATTTTTGACGGAGAGGAGTGGCCAGCAATGCCAGAGGATTTCCAACTCGGTAAGAAGTTCGTAGCTTTGGTCGAAGAACTTATAGAAGCAAAGGCAATCAAACCTCACCCGGTGGACTTGAGAGAGGGTGGAATTGATGGCATATTGAGCGGTATGCAAGATCTGAAAGATGGAAAGGTCAGTGGGGTTAAGCTTGTCTATAGAATTAGCGAATGAGGTTTCTGTAATGTTGTTAGCGAGTATTAAGACAGCGAGACAGAAAATTTAGCTTTGGTTCCAAAGAACATACATTTAAGAGTCTATTCTTCGAGCCTTTATATAAAGCTTAGCTACTTTATCAGCTTAAAGTCTCTGATCTTTACTCATCTACTTTACAAATATTACCAGCTCTGCTCAACAGGCTAGCTAGAACTCTCATTTCTATACATATAGCTCATCATATTCCTTAAACTGGCAAAATATTTTGAGGGGATTAAAGTACACAAGTCAAGAAAACAAAAGATTTGCTAGAATATATATAATCTACTTTAGATTATTTCTACAAATCCTACTTAACCAACTGGACTTTATTGCCTAGATTATTCTTTCAAACAAGTATTATTTGAGTCGAATATTTTCACACTTCTATCTTATAATACCTTATTTCTGTTCTCCTTGATCTATTTCAAAGAATAGAGTAAAAGCTACATCAACTGACTATAAAAATCTTGCTTCTATAAAGTCTCGTCGCCTCGAAAAGCTCCTTCTTTCATCTTTTCTCTGAACCAATTCAAGAAAAGAAGCCTCTTACATGCAGTATAGACAGGTTTTTGTTTGCCCGTGAGCAGAAGGAAATTCTTAAATCCTCCCGAACAATATTTGCAATTGTGCGAGAGTCAGTCTGGTAATATGAAAAGGAGTGTTCATAGAGTAATGCTTATTTGTCTTATGTTCCTCGAAGCAGCAGAAGCTTGGTCGTGATAAATTAAAAATGCGTGCCGGTTACTCACGAAGTCAAACGATAACCACCAGCGGAAGCTTAAAATGGTAGTGCTATTTCCAAAGCACCGGAAAAAGACTGACCTTGCATTCAGTGGTCATATAGTTTCGTTTCATTTCGTACTTTCGCAAGTTTACTTGCTGTTGAAGTCGCCAGGTAGTTTTATTACATATCGCAGTTTCGCAGAGTACCTAATAGTTTTGTTGCACTTCGCGTATCTCCAGCACTCAGACTACAATCCTAGATAACCAGTAGTTTTGTTGCATATCGCAGTTTCGAGGGGTGATCCTAGTATTCAGAGTACTCAATAGTTTTGTTGTACAGCTTGGTAGCTGTGCCCTTGGATTACTCTTCTCGTATACCGCCCTGGTCAGGTACGAACGCGACTTTTACATCGCACAAGAAATAGGCTTGTTTCCAAAAGCCATGACTTAAGAGAATTAGTTGTGTGAAGAGTTCTTGAAAGAGCATAGCTATAACACGGTCAATTCGAGATATGATATATAAACTTTTGTTGTGCTGGATTCATAACATCACCTGACTTCTCTCATTGTTTATTCTCATAATGATCTACTGTTTGATTTACCACTTCATCGACTGTTTTATCTGCTATCTTGATCACCGGTACGATCACTTATTTTGTATCACTTGTTTCATGTCACATATTCAAAGCGCTACCATAGCGTAATACCCTCTTTTGTCAGCACACACTCCTTATATATAGATCTAGCTAGTCTACCTTTACAGGACAATCAATTTTCCATGACCTACAGTACTCACTTCTTCCCCAACTCAACAACTTTGATCCCCATGGCATCTTCGAAGCTACTCAGGATATCTTTTCAATGACGACAGATGACGCAACAATTTTGCTGCCCTCGCAACGGCCGTATACGTTGCGCGAGCTTTTCCAGGCTAGAATAATAAATAGAAGTTAAGACAAAAATCTAAGTTCTCTTTATGGAACCTTATACTCCAATAACTCTATACTATCTGCTTTCTTACTCTAATTTGATATAATAATTTCTTTCTTTCTAGATACTTAAGAAAAGCTCTAAAGTCTAAGTAATCTTAACTAACTTTCTCCTACTCTCTTATTTTAACTATCTAAAATAACTTTCTTACTTCTAAGAACTTAAGAGAAAGTCTAAATACTTATATTCTAGTAACTCTCTCTCTTCTACTCTCTCCCTCTATCTCTTTAGAATAAAAGAATTAAGAATAAAAGAAAAAAACATCGAGGTTATCTCTTTTAAACTTATATTCTAGTAACTTATTTCTTTTTAAACTTACGAAAACAAGTAAAACAAATGAAATATTTATTAAAAATCTTAAAATCCCCGGCAAAAAGGATGAAATACTAAGTAAAATACTTGGGAAATTTTCATTTTCATCACGAAAAAAACACAAGTTCACAATTTCAAGGCAAATTTCCATGACTTCAAGGGCAAATCTTTATAGAAAAGCAAGTCAAATTCACGATTCACGATACATACAAGTCATAATTAATACTCAACAAGTTTAATTTCTATACAGTATTCTCAGGTCAAGAAGACCAATTGTATAACAAAGGTATGCTGGTATGAACACACAAACCGCTCTTCTCATCTCCTGTCCTCTACCAAAACGCATTTGGGAAAGGCTCCATACCTTCCTCACGCAACAAAGCAGCAGCACCTTTCTCCCACTCATCTATTGAGATGGGCTCCTTAGTGTCTTCCATCACCCTGATTTCAGGCTCTCCGCCCATAGTCCATTTGAATGGCTTGTTGGAAGGAACAAAAGGACCATACAAATTCTCCTTCCCATTCGTTCCTTGCTCCATCGGTGGCGACATCGTCATAACTTCTCGAAGATTTGAGGGGTTGGATGGTTGGTGGTTGATACTGCTGAAAGGGGTTTTGGGAAGAACAGCATTGGTTGGTTTTGGCGTTGGTGGTGGTCTCTGGTTCCCGTCGGTTTCTTGCAATGCGACGGGCTTGATGACAGGCTCAATGACAGGCTTGACGACAGGCTTGACGACAGGCTTGACGACAGGTTTAGCAGCAGGTTGGCCAATGGACAGCCATGGCGATGGACGGGTGGACACACGAGGTGCAGAAACAGGACCGGAAATCTCGGCTTCTTCCTCTTCATCGTAATCGCTGGGCTCATTGGCAGGGACTTTGAACGTGGTTGGAATTTTAAACTCAAAATCCCACATATCGTTGTAATACGGATGGTCAGCCAACATGCCGTTGGGGAATACTGTGCCCAAACGGGCGTCTGTGCCCAAGATAGAGTGCTTTAGAGCCCAGGTAACCCAACATCCATAACGCCTAAGGGCATCATCCCAAAACCGCTCCTCGTCACTCATGCCCGATTGGATCACCTCGAGTTGGCCCCAATAGTCGTTGCGAAAGGGCAACGCGCACCGCCAATGGCGCGACTTGGTGGCATGGCGTTCGACGATGGGCAGAATTGGGTTATTCCAACTACCTTGCTCGACGGCTCTAACATAGTCTTCTGGTGGTTGAAACGAGTTGAAAGCAGGCTCAAAGGGGTTTCTGGGGCGTTTTATATGGTAGGCAATGCCATTACGATCGTGGACGTGCTGTTGGTGGTGATGGCCTGGTGTACAATAACATATGGGTAGTTGGATGTCCGTATGTTGTTGGGCGCTAGTATTTTGGGTGATAGCTACCAATGGCCTTGAAAGGTCTCCTGAGGAGTCGGGGACACAATAGGTGCCGGAATGTTGTATCTTTCTCTTTGATCCAACTCTCTGTCCATCTTGGGCAAGGGTGTGATTAGGAGTATTGGCGTTGAACTCGTCCTCCGCGTCCTCGACACTTGCTTGGAGTTTGGCTCGTGACTGCATTCGCTCATAACTTCTCACATCCACATTTTCCGAACCATGTCCTGCGGAAGGGGTTTTTTGCTTCTGTGATTGGAAGCGTGTGGCTTGTTGTGGCCGAGACTTCTTGGGGGGGATAGGCGTAAGGTCTGTTAATCTCAAAGGGGCACTAGGGGCGCGATAGTCGAATCGTTCGCCATTGAGATTACTAGCATTCGCTGGAGTTGGTGTGTTACCAACAAAGATTCGTTTGAATGGGCTCGTAAGCATGGAAGGAATCCCTTGCAATGCTGACAATGCTGCACGAGCTCGACCGACAGTTCGGGGTTGTGGGGGGGTTTCTGGAGGGCTATTTTGTTCCAAAATTTCATTTGGTTCTAGAGCATTGTCAGCAATCATTGCATCTTGGGATGCCAATGGTTCAGGAGATGAGTGGCGCGATGTAGTTGCTACCCCCGTCTCTTGAGGACTCTTGTGTGTCATGCTAGTAGCAGGCTCGTCGCGAGGGCGTGATGAAGTGTCTTGGAAAACATCTTCTGGTGTGTGGTTGTGGTTGGTAGCCTCAACCTTGGACAACTCAGCCTTGTGAGCCTCGAGCATTGCACGAAGCTTCTCTGGCGTGGGTAGGGGGGTTTTGGGATTTCGTTTTACCCATTTCGCAATGGTGATCGCCGATTCTAGAACATCAGGGTTAATTTGGGAGGAGGATGAAAGCAGAGTAATTGCACGGTGGTAGAGAGGATGTTGGTTTTGCATACGATTCTGAACGGACATTAGTCAAGGACATCGAAGAGATAAATAGCGGAGTACTTACATTGGGTGTGACTTCCCGAGCCTTAGGGGTTTCAACTGTCTCCTTTCTGGCTCTCTTGAGCAAATCCTCTCGGATCTGTCTGTTAGCAGCCAAGGGATTGTTGGATACGGAGATGTCATCGATATTGAATGACTCTTCGTCCGAAGCATGGCCGTCGGCTGGAGCGCGGTAAGATCTGCGGAATCTGGGAGTATATCCTTGGGTGGTCAAAAGACGAGAATTCAAGCCGATAGCTTGACTTCCAAGAAGTTGTCCCAATAATGAGGGTGAAGCAGCCTCCGCCTCAGCGGTGGGAACTGATGTGGGTTGTTCGAGAGGACGTGGTGTAGATTGGTTACCCTCATCGAGACGAGAGAAACGGGAAAGATCTTCTTCACTTTCGTCGCAGAACTCGGTTTGAGCTGCGACGATAGAGCGATCGATGTGTTGATCGTGAGGATGGAAAGTATTGTTGTTAACGTTTGGGGCATGGGTATTGAAGACTGTCTGTGTAGAGTCAATGACATCTGGTTCAGCAGCCTTCTTTCTTTTCTTGGAGGGGCGCGGCTCTTCGTTGTCGGAGGCTTGCGATTCAAGAGACACCTGGCTATGGGAGCGCTTCTCGTATGAGATGGCACCGAGTGGTTGCGCGTCATGTGAGTTCTTCTTTGAAAGTTTCTTGGGAGGTTTTGCATTCGACTGTTGCTGGGTGCTGCCGCGGCTTTTGGTGTTAGATTTGGTGACGGACTTGCCGACCTTCTGGATGAGCTTTTTGGTGCCACTGACGATCGCATCGATGGGGGGTGAGACGGATCGTGAGATAGATCGCGAAGTGTCTCGAGACATGGCTCGGGTCATTCGTCGGAAAGAGGATGATCTAACTGGAGCCTCGGTCTCATCGTTAGATGCGGAGGGCGCGGTGGTCGAGTTGGCAGGAGCGACGACCTTCGCAGGTTGCTTCTTGTTACGGGTAGCTCGTTGATTAGTCTCAAGGGCGCGAAAGCCACTTGGGGATGGGTGCGAACGAGTAGGACGATTAGCACGCGCCATGGTTGCGATGCGACGATTCGATTTGGGTTATGGGTTGTGGGTGTTCGAAGACGTAGATGTCAACATGAGGAGGTCGAGAGGTCGAGGGTTGACCAAATATTTGAGCCGTTCGCGCGCACTATGCCTAATTGGAAAGGCGGTAAGTTGCGGGATCACGTGTTATATTTCACCGCTCGGATGTTGACATCCGCAACGGCTTAGCTGAAGCACAGTATATAATAAAATTTACTTAAGAAAGGTATCTAGCTTATTTTCTAAATTTACTTATAATATAAGGAAAAGAAAGTAAAAGAGAAGAAGTTACTATAATAAAACTTTTAAAGAATATTTCTTATTTTTAGAGATCTTTAAAACTTTTGCTATTTTAGTAGATTATTTTAAAAAGTTCGAAAAAAAAGAAAGAAGAAAGAGAGTTACTAGAATAAAACTTTTAAGAGTAATTATCTTAATTAGAAGAGTGTCACAAATCACGTATCGGCACGTGACAAAATAAAGTCCAGGCAGCGTTCTGAGAGAACAAGTACATCCGTAGCCCTTATAGCAAATAGGAATCGTTTAGGTTTGCTAAACGGTTCAAGGATTTCTTACAGTTAAAAATAATAAATATGTGATTTTGAAAACTTATGTTACTCTGGTCGACAGGCGACTAAAGCAACTAAGGCAACGACGAAAGAATGAAGGTTCTATATAAGACTAGCATATCTGTTGTTAGATAGGAACTTCGTGCTCAACTTAGTTTATCAATCTTATTATCTTGTTTAATATCTTTGATACAAGTAATAAGTTCACTTCTAAGCGAATAACTTAGCGCATCTCTACTTCTTACTATAGAGGCTCGAATCGAATAGACGAAAAAGCGAGCCAAACACGCCCTTATGAAACGTTCTAGGTTATACCACAATTCCGGATTTATCGGTCATTATGAAAACTCATTGCTTACCATCGAAGTTTTTATTCAAGAGCCGCCGTCAAATTTCCTACGAGGACGTAATCCTTGCTGCGCTTGAAAATGAGGAACTGGTGGCCACTAAATCCCACGTACCAGAACCATCGTTGCTCCTCTCATGATGACCCCTGTTTGTTTACATGCGCTAAAATAACGCGATTTGAAGCTTCGTTGCTACGGTTTCATTTCACCGCGACGAAAAAGCTGCGACAGAAAAAAAATTATTCCAATCTCGCGCCAAGGAATTGATGCCTTTCGGCTTCTTCTTTGACTGACCGAGATCCATTGGTGACACCCCAACGCGGGGATGCCGAGTTACCTGACTGTGCAGCGCGTAACTGGACTGGGTACAACTTGCAAGCTTGCCGTACGATTCAATCAATAATATTTCTACTTTTAGTACTTGGCTGTCATCTGAAAGCTTTGTAGTTGCTGTATTATATTACCGTCGAATTGCTAGTTATAATTTGCTGTCGATTTAATTAATATTCAAGCCGAGAAAGGTAAATCAACAGCAAGGGAGTTTACCAACTTTCATACTTTCGGATGAGAAACTACTTGTACTGCATTTAAATGATAATTTGGTACGAGATAGTTCGAGTAATTTGAATAAAACTCAAGTCTTCCATAGCTGTCGTTGGTGAGAAAAGTGTCTGTGTCCAGAATGCGAAAGGGAATAAGCTTCAGAAAACATCACTTAGTATTTGAAGTAGCTTTGGATCAAGATACAACGGCTCTAAGACTTTCGGATCAAAAGTACTTGCCCAAAGAGGAGAAATGTCAGTCTCACTGTTTAACCCAATTATATTGCATTTAGTATTTCATGCCATCTAACATTTACCAAAATACAAATATGTTCATCAATCATTCAACGTGTATCTCAACCCATCAGCTAAAAATCAAGAAAATCAAGCTTTTCTAGGGAACAAGATCCCTTCTTCTCCAGCACCATCCCATATTTTCGAAACGGCCAAATCTGGTTCGTCACCCAAACCTCTCAATACGGCTAATTGCAAAAGTTGTAAAGCGGTGGATGTAAGATGGAGAGGGAATTTGAGAGCATTGGCTTGGGTTAATGCTTCAGTCTGTTTGGAGAGGTTAGCCATGTTTCCATTTTCCGAGCAATGAATCAATCGCAGAAGTGGTGTTTCTAAACGAAGGAGGGAAAATGAGAGAGAAATAACATACCACATCCGCAACAGCCCCCCCGACAGTCTTTCCACCAGTTTCCCACTCACCACTTAATAGCGCAGGAATTCGTTCCTTGAACATCCAGCTTCCTCCAGCGGCACCCTTGATAATCTCAAAAAGCTGCTTGGTATCCAATCCCACCTTTTTACCCAAACTCATTGCTTCCATTGCTGAAACGAGATGCACTGCTTTCATGGCATTTTCCACGAGTTTTAGCTTGGCGGTTTCTTCTGGGGAAAATGTTGGTGGAGAAGATGTGGATGGCGATGCGAGGTCGAGGACCAGAGTTGGGGTGGTGGGAAGATAGACTTTTGTGAGTTGGGAATCGTCATCTCGGTCGAAACCTGCCGAGACACCCGTGGCGAGGACTTGCTCGATTGTCGAGGAGAGGAAGAGTGGGAATCCTGAGTTTGTTGAAGACTTCCTCGACGCTGCTGTGATAATTCCCTGTTCCCAAAGTCAGTAAATATCTCCCCTCCATTTTTAATTGTGTGTTTTGATAGGCGTTACTTACGACATCCTTAACAATTATCCCCAACGCAGAATATATCTTCTCATCCTTAACCACCATATGACTCCCCCTATTCTCAAACATCCAACTGCTTCCCTCTCCCTCTTTCAACGCCTGATAAGCCTTCCCAGTATCCAACCCCAACTTCGCAGCAAAAGCCATAGCCTCGCTAGCCATCACAACATGTATTCCCGCCAACACTTGGTGAACCATCTTAACCTTCGTTCCAGCCCCAAGTCCCCCAGGAATAATATATAAATTGGGTCCCGCCATGACGTCCAACACCGGTCTCCCTTTCTCCAACGCTTCTTCCGTCCCACTCGCAAGAATTGTCAAAGTCCCATTGGCAGCCCTTATTGTACCACCAGACACCGGTGCATCAACCACGAATACATCTTGTCTCCCTCTTTCATCCAGTAGTTTTCGTACATTCGGGGAATGATCGGGAGGCCCAGTGGATGATAGTATAAGTATTGCTCCTTGTTTCAGAGTATCGATTGCACCGGTTCCTTCGTCGAAGAGCGCCGAAAGGATTTGTGCTGCGGTTGCGACCATGAATACCACGTAAGTAGCATTCTTGACGGCCTCGCGGGGAGTGGAGGAGGAGGAACCACCAGCTTTGGTGAATCGTTCGAGAGTTGGAGCCCAGACGTCGAAACCGGTCACTGGGAGGGAGTTGGTAATGAGGTTTGTTGCCACTGAGATTCCCAAGAGTTAGTACATTTCTCTTCTATCCCCCCCCCCGGACGATGGGAAGTTCTGAAAAGTCGAAAAGACATTGGTTAGAATAGAGTACTTACTGCCAAACCCCATAGCCCCCAACCCCAGAAACGCAATCTCTCCTTTAACATTCGCCATCTTTTCTATTCAATATCTTAATTCTTTTCGTAGAAATTTCACAATTGAAGAACGGTGCAAAAGATGTTAAGAGAGAAGAAAGAAGATAATACAAACACTCCAACACCGGATAAAATGGTCCATTTGGGGGGTAGTCAATACTCTTATGTATTTATCCATAGGAACGGATGAGCACCTGCTATTAAGGTGGGACTCGGGGAAAGGTGGGCGGTGGTGCACCACATTTTTCCAACGCGGGAGGAATGCCGCGTTTTCCGCTGGGCAACTCTCTGTCTGTCCACTTTGTATGTCCCACTGTCGGAGGCGATGCTGCATTCGAAAGAGAAGTAAGATGTGTCAAGAAAGCAGGAGAGTGGTTTGTTACCTTGGGTGATATATGGGATGAAAATTGAAAGGAGGGGTTTTAGAGACGTCATTTGGCGGGGGAGGGGGACCGAGGGTTGTGGCCAATCATATGTCTTCGGGGTAGTTCAGTGCTAGAAAGTCAACCCCACTCGACGCAAAATAATTCGTACCAGTTATCAGAATTGTGTCTTGAGATATCAACGGAGTTCGTTGAAGTCGGGTTAAGTGGCATTTGTATTTAGAACACCTCAGACAAAAAGTGGATGAATTCATTAGACAGAGGCCAAAGAAATGGAGTAGAAATACTACAGTTTTTTAACCCAGGTTGTTTACAGAGGATTCGAAAGTAAAACATTTAGAGCAAGAGGCTCCTTCTGTTGCTTAAAACCGCTGAATGCTCTTTCCGTGAGACTATTGTATTACAAGAATTGGGATTCTTTAATTAATTACAAAAAAAAGGTAACTTGAAATGCTCTAAATTTATAATCATGAATTATACTTGGCTTTCCAGCAACTTTACTACTTTTATTCGATTATTTCAAGCCTTATAATCCTCTACATGTATTAAATGTTTGTAGAACAATCTCTTAGTTATAAAAGAACACCTTGCGATATCCCCAGTTAGGGCCGCCTAGTGAACGTCTGTCTGGAAACAAAATTTCATAGTACTAGCTTTTTTCATCTGAATTAATTAGAGTTTGTCAAAAAGCTCCGAATTGTTTCTTACCTCGAGTTTCGACTTGTCTTCCTCTTGTCATATATATCGATTCAACGGCGAAGATTGGTTTGTCAGTAAGAGAGGAATCGACAACTTTAATATTGTGAATATATTGATAAACTTATTATAAAAGGTTGAAGTAATTGATTTAAATCACAAGAGTGTATATAGACTTGATATTTGTGAGTTATCCCATTTTGATTATTTTAAAAGTTCTAGAATGATAGTATTCAACAGGTGATTTTTTTGAACGGAATTGCTACTCTTTCAATTGTTTCCTGGTACGATCACGTCTCTCATTTGTGTTGTACAAACCGTATGATAGCCAGAAACGGATTTCCATGTCGTAAAAGGATGGCAGGAAAAATGCTCTCAGTCGAGCTTTCTTCCTCTTCCCCGCTGTGTGAAAATATGCAAACTTTTACGTTCGCATAAAAATTGCAGCAAAGATCTGAATCAAGAAATAAACCATACCAAAACCAAAACGACCATAGATAAGCGAAACTAGCTCCAGTCGTTCAGCTACTTTCTAGACCGTATAACGTCTATCAATGAATACGAGTGAACGAATAACGAACAAACGAAGCTCTAAAGACCTCGGCCACCCCACCAAGGTCAAAGATCCAAACTATTGCCCCTCATCCCCTCCAATAGATCGTCGATTTCAAAACCCCCAATCGATAAAAAGATAAACAAACAAGAGCTCATCTCCGAAATATATAATCACAAAAGTCCGTTCTCACCTCCTACCAGTTCCATATCAATTCGCACGTCTATCGTTCCTGTCACCGACTGCCCTTTCCTAGCCATCCTTGTATTTACGCTCGCCACAGAGCAGTACACGACACTAGGTACGAACAACAAGAAAATCAAACACGTACCCTCCCATTTAATTACCCTCTCGGTACTTGTCACTCCCAAGGTCCAAGTGTTGTACCAGGGGAATCCTGCTTCGATGCTACTTATAAATGGAGAATTTTGATTTGACAGATAAAAGAAGGGTGATGGGTTCCTAGTGTATCGATGGGCTTCTGGTGCATAAGTGCAGGGTTAGGGTTTGTTCGTAGTGCTGTTTTGGGAGGGGGATGCTGAGTTTGTTAGTGTGCAAGCCAATTCCGAGGAGGACCGAGTTATTGGGATTTCATGGGATACGTGGGATGAACGAGGGGTTGATTTGACAAGTACCGCGTAGGAAATTTTTGGGAAGTTGATTTGAAATCGTGGTTGTTGTGGGAGGTGTGTGTACTCGCTTGAGTAGCTTCATCCTCCCAATGTGCATTGCACTAACTCGATGTATATTCGAACAACCAAAACGATATCCCTCCCGCCTTCAAACCACTTGGATGAAGATCTCTGTAGCAAAGCACCACCAAACGACTGAGAGGGTCAACCCTCCCATCTCAAAGTTGCAACTCAATTCACAGCCGAGAATAACTTCACAAACAAGACAAGGAAACCCTACCAACTTACAATGCCCCTTCTCCACCCGCGGCTTCATCCTCATGCATTGTAGAAACTGCCACAGGCTGCAAGCAGAAAATCACAATATCTTTTTCCAGCGATATTCCCAGTGACTACAATCCCCACTATGTCGGCAAGTGTTAGTGTATGGTGAGTGAGTGGGGGTAAATACGCACGCAAGCACGGAATTTGATACCGATCACATAATCTAAACTGGTCGTGTAATCAATTGTCAACGGCCAGTTAACTGATATTTTGATAGAGGCTTGAAGCGGGAAGACAGAAGCTTCTCGATGTCCAACGAATTCAAAATTAACAGGATGTGATCAACGTTTGATGGCATAGAAAGACAACGCAATGTGTGGTGAAGGTGGCTGCTTCCACCATCACGCCGCATAGTCACCTCGACGGAAGAATCCAGGACGGGATGAAATGGCACTGTGTGGCCAAGAACGGTATGTTTTGTGAAAAGCGGCGTACGGGAAGCCGTGAGATTCGGTGAGCAGACGATGAACTCACCCGGTTTTTAACGGTTGTGTATCTTTCGTTGCTACGGTAGCTTTTGCTTAGACGAGACGCAGAGAAGCTGATGGGATGATGGATGATAGGATGACTGATGCTTTCGTACATACTGGAGCAACATGGCCAAGTTTGTATGGAAGGACAGGATGTGAAGGAGATGGAGGTGCATTGGAGCCTTTCGAAAGGGGATTCCAGTACGTACCGCGCACCAATGTCAATTCCATCTTTCCACAATCCCGAGAACTCGCGACATCGTGACAACACCGGGCATCGGTCCCAAATCTAGAATAGAAAATGACAGGTTTGTTTACCCGTCCCGAGATGTTGGTTGCTAGTTTCAGAACACCACAATTTCAGAGACAAGAAAAAGCAAACCGAGCCAGGCAAACGGGAAATCAATGACGTTTCACAAGGCGAAATCTCGTGGGATGCATGGCGTCCTCGTGGGATGAAGCCATTTCTAGGTACGGTAGGAAAGAGGCCCTGGGGTATTCAAGAGGCAGATAGATGAGCAAAACGTGAGAGACAGGCTGCGTTTCTGGGTAGCTGTCTTTTCAATCCCAGAGGATCTTGCTGATGCAAGACGGGATTTTCCATCTTGCAGCTCGCCTCTCTCGCACGTTACTTTGGATGAAGAGGATGAGGAAGGAGGGAATGAATTGAGGGGTGTGTTGGAGGGTGTGTTGATGCTATCAGTCTTCATGCGTCACGATAGGAAGAAGCAACCTCGGCCAACAGCTGATTGACCCTTCATCTCTGCTTCCCCTCGCCTTACTGGCTCAATGACTGGCCGAGCTCGGCGAGATGGTGAGCGAGGGGATAACTCGTCATCATCCATGGTCTTGAGGACCATGCGAACTCGTGGTCCATGTTGGATTTTGAATAAACCAAGTTGCAAGGAAAAGAGCAAAAGATGTGATGTTGCCCTCACCCTTCATGTCTTTGATATAAAGCCTCGTCCCAGAGTTTAAAATTTAATAAGGACGTCCCGTCCTCCGCTTGGTTCGGATTTCGCAATTGACCGCTGGTGGAGTTCTCGCCTAACGTCTTTTTCTCCCATGCCCCTCCCCTGATGAGCCGGAAAGGCCTCCCCGTGAACACCGCAAACCAGCAGCGTGGTTCAGCGACTTTCAATGCTTGTCTCAATCTTGCATTTCTCACATCTTCCCGCTCCAGCGGACTGGCGAAAACAGGACATGGAAAACCTCCGACCTTTCGTTTCCATTGCGCCGGGCTCAGATCAACACGCGTTCGGCCTCCTTGTGGAAATTCATCACAATTTATACGAATCGTGGTGTCTCAATAATTGTGAATTTGCTCAATTGGCGCTTGGAAATTTTGATACCTAAGTGGGGTTTTGTTGAACGAGCGGTGCGCGGATGGTATTCCGAGCTCTGGGCTGTGGGCATGAAGTCCCTCTTCTTTGCTCTGCCGACGAACACAGTGGGGTGGAATTGCCGGTGTGCCTCCTCTTTACCAGAATCAGTCAGGGTGGAAGGAGGGTATGGTAGATGATGCCCTTGAATTGGGATGGCCATGGCCGCCACCCTCTTGCGGCGCGATTTGGAAGATCATGATGACCTTTGGATAAAACCGCCGACAGCCGTACGAGGATGCAATGTGCATCGCGAGCCGGACCGCGATGGCAATGGCCATGATGAGGTTACGCAAGGGAGGCACAATGGTTTTGTACTTGCGAAGTGAAGCTCGTAGATGAGGTTTGCTGCGATACTGCGATACTGCGATACTGCGATACTGCGATGCTGCGATGCTGCGATGCACCTCTCGGTCTCGAAATATCGATACATCCCATCCATGGAGATACTGTTCAGATATCTCGATTCATTGGAAGCGATGCCCTGGATGCTGAAGAACTGGACGTGACGGCGCTGTGCATTGTGCAGAAGGACGCTCGTAGGTTACCAGGTTGGGCTGCTTCCCAAATCCTCACGACCAAAAAGGATGATTTCTCATCCATTTACAAGGCCCTTCATCCAACAGCCAGACTCGCACACCCTCTTTTGCTAATTCTGCCTTTTCATAGGCTCAGGTAAAACCGGATGAATTGATCTTGCATGCAGAAGATCCTCGATCGAATCATGGGAGGCCGACAGATGAAAGAATGGCTGGGGAAAGTATTTTTTACCGACGTCGATGTCATACAACGACCTACTCTGTGCTGCGTATTGCATGGAGCTTCAGGTAGGACGATGAAGGTATTCGGATAGAACTGGGAGAAAACGAGACGGAGACAGAAAGCAAACTGCGGTACGGAGGCATACTACTCATCCGATTAACATCATATCAAACTCTAATATGTACTTGTCTTGTCTCTTGTGTCTTCAAACAAACTCTCTTCTTGGCTAGCCGGGATTTATGGGTTATTGGATGGCATTGCCACTCCCGCTTCTTCGGCACTCCGTCTAGATCTCTCTTGAGAAATACATTTCTTCAACTTGATACAATTAGAGCTTCTTTTTATACCTATATACAACATATGTCGGAGTCTTTATTGTCTCTTGAAGTTGTAACTGCTATTGAAACTGTAGAATAACATGAACAATTGTCTATGTGCATATGAGGGGCAGTTGAGGGCATTCAGCTGCCGCTCATACCCACTCAGGCTTCTGTAGCGCCATGCCTGATTCAGGCCGATTCAGGCCAGAAGGTCAAGGTGGATACTAGGACAATATCTCAAGCGTCGCACGATCGAAAATGCTGGCACCACAAACACAAACTAACTGTGGTTGTCTATGACAACAGATATGACAGATCTCGAGCTATTGACACTGGTCAACGCCAGCGTCAGACATCAGAAACGCTTGCTAGAGTGAAGCCATCGTGACTTTCAGAATCGAGGGTTTGGCTGAGGTTCTTGGGGCACTGCCGATGACTTTCCAGCCCACAAACCAGCCCAAAAACTAGCCCAACCCACCTCGAATTATCCCAGTAAAGGGCTCCCCGGCTGTCAAAAGAGGAAGGCGTAAATGGCCCCTGTCCACTGAAGTGAAGCCTGTCACACTCAAATCCACCACCCAAAACCGCTGGAATTGGTGGCTGGCGTCGCTTACAAAGTTCATCACCGCCTCAGTGGACCAACACCCCCCTGAAAGCACCACCCAAGCACTACCCAACGTCCCCTGCCACAACGATGATGAACCCTGGAAGAACCTGGAAGCTGCGACTTGGTTGCCCCCTTCCAACACCCTGAACTTCCTTTCCCCCCAGCGAATCCCAGTCCAGTCCCAGTGTGACCCAACCCCAACCCAACCCCAACCTGCCTGCCCAGGTCTTCCTGGCAAAAGCCATCCCAAAGCACTGCACTGTTCTCTTCCTCTCCCTCCACCCACTCGGTGCTCACGCTCACTGCCTCCTCATCCACTTCCTAGTACAATCCGGACCTGATTATCTCTGCCAGTCCAAGCCGTAGCCCCTACTTCTAGCCTCCGCTCCCACGCTACCTATCCTTTGAAAACAACACCAATGTATTTACGAACCCGACGCAGAAGTTGAAGGCCGAATCGCTGCCAGAGGTCCAATAGGAGGGCTCGAGGACCAAGGAGCATGGAGGACGAATTGCCGACCCAGCCAGCGGGCTCACGCACGCCAGAGAGCTTGCGACAGCGACAACGAGATCGACTGTCACCGCGAGGGAGGTTTGGGAAATCGAGTCGGATTGCCACGACGGTGCGTGACATGGAAGCTCCCAAGATGAGCGGCATTACACTCTGGCCCGCACCGCGGTCGAAGACGCTCGGAAAGAAACCGTCGGATCTGGCAAAGAAGAAGCAATTGCAGGAAGGCTTACGCAAGGAGAATAGTGTGAATCGTCGCGCGAGACGGGAGGCAGAGGACGGAAAACTCCATGACGATATTGTTCCCGACGGAGGATCCGCAGGACGAGAGGGACGTCAGTTCACCGTGGCCAACGTGGGAAACAATGGTAGAATATATCTTCGGTATGTCATACCTCCCATGTCGCGTCAAGAGAGGAGGGTGGTTGTAAGTAGAGCATACTGACAGCAAGAACTAGTCCCACCATACGACCAGCAAACCAGCGATACCCACAACCATCTTTCGTGTTTCCCATCACCCCGCCGAGCACAGCTGGATTGGGTGCTTTGGTAAACCAGCCAGAGAGTGACGAGACGCCTCGCGATAGTTTATGGACTCCTACACGTTCACCAGCTACTCTGGCTCCCCCAGCGCGAGATTCCTCACTGCCGCTTGCACATCAGTCAAATACATATCCGCGTCACAAGCGCGCCTTTTCATACTCGACTATTGACGAACAGCACGCACACGTTCGAGATTCAGATGCCGGAGCATTTAAGGTTGTAATTGAAAGACCTGGTGTGCGCCCAAAGCTCCCAGAGTCTTTCATTGGCATCCCAACTTTGGAAGTTCCAATCCCTTCATACAAGTTAGGGACACCGCGATTTAGCATGAAAGGGACCGCGTTTCTTCGAGGCTCGTCATATACAACGACGGATGACATGAGATCGAGCGCGCTTTCATACGGAGAATCTAACAATAACTCCAATTCGCCTCGTCCAACCCGGATTCTCTCGAGACGACATTCGGATGCTTCTCGTCAACCTCGTCATTTAATCATGTCAACCCCTCTATCAAGCCCTTTCAATAGTTCCACCCGTACCAGTGGCATCATTCGACAACGCTTGCCAATTACTCCAGAGATATTTGACTCTTTGACCTTCAAGCCAGACTGTGATCATCCGTCTGTTGTACGGTACTCTCGAGATGGAGGAATCAGAGCGGCCACTCCAGCAAGACTTGTAGCCGAGATCACATCGCCAACCTTTGTCGACTACGATCTTCTCTCTGATTTCTTTCTCACTTTCCGCTCATTTCTGGATACGACAGATCTGCTACAGATGTTGATTGCTCGCTTAAAATGGGCCCTGGCACGCGATGACGAGACAGGAACGGTGGTTAGAGTGAGAGCTTTTGTGGCTATCCGTCACTGGGTGCTCAACTACTTTGTGGATGATTATGTTATTGATTACGATTTACGGAAAGCTTTTTGCGAACTTCTCAACAACTTTACCTGCGACCCATTATTCGACCCCGAACGTACCAAGGTTCCTTTGAAAATCTTGGGTGAACTCAAGAAGTGCTGGAGAAGGGTTGGAGCTTTGTACTGGGATGGACCGGAATTCGACACTGAGCTTGGCTCTGATATACCCATTGCCCCTGGAGGAGTTGCTGGGTCTAGGGATCCCAATTTAGACCCTAGCTTTTGGGAGGCTCATCCAAATGGACCTCCTCAATTAGAAGGCATCATCGAGCCAGACTTTGTCCAGATGGAATCATCAACTGCCGAGGGCTCTAACTTCTTTGCTGACGTCTCACGCGCTGGGCATTTAGATTCTGTGATTAGGCCACAGACTGCGCCCAGGAGCCATAGAGAGGACCAAAACAACCCTCCTCTATCACCTACAAGCATAATGAGCGAGGATTTTGTCTCGTGCTCTTTTCCATCTAGACTCCGTGGCCCAGCCTCGGCACAGCACCTTGGGGCTCATCCTGTGCCGGCCAGCTCTATCTATGATCCCGCGCCACCAATTGCCTCGATACCCAAGGCCCTTACAGGGAAACGTGTACGCCCTTCACACTCCCATAAGCGTAGTGGTAGCTTCTCAGACTCGTTTAGAGACCAGCGAACACTTGAACCCGTTCAAAAAGTTATTTTCAAGAGCACCGAGCTGCTCCTTGCATTTCCTTACGCCGGAAGCCTTGTTCGTGGAAACCTTTTCCCGCCAGGACAAGCAACCGTGGAAGTCGTTGCTCCAAGCACACCAGGCCATTCAAACCGTGCGACTACGTTATTCCCACCTGGTGCTTCTCAAAAAGGACCTTCAGCAATGTCAGGCCCTGGAATGAAGAAACTTTTAGGAAGTGTTCGTCGTGCTCTGAGTACTCGGACTGGCTTAAGCTCTGTCCCGTCTTCGTCGCCAACTCAGGGCAGTTTTCCACACATTCCCCCTCTAGGTGTTAGAGGAGCAACAATAAATCGGTTACCAGGGACAGCCGTTGTTCCGCAAGCCCGCTCTCGAGCCATGGGTCTTAGATCACCAATGAGGATTGATTTGTTGGGCGCTGAGGTTGCTGAAGACTTCAAGAAGGCTGTTCAGGAAGAAGCGGAAGCAGATCACGGAGAATCGAGTGCCAAATCGGACCAATCCAGCGAGCACAACATGCAACTTCGATATCCAACTATGGCACCAGATGCCACCCTCGAACTATCTACGACAGAAGCACGAAAGGCCATCGTCAGTAGTGAGATGACTAGTGGCAGTAAGTCCATTGTGATCGTTGATGATACGGTACCAACCGAAGGCCCTGTAATGACTGGAGCAATTCTCATGAACACATCAATTGAGGATTTTGCTGATACTTACATGCACCCGTCTGGAGGCCCAACCCCACCTTCAACCCCTCCTGAACCACAGTTCGGCACCCCACGGCGCTCCTCGCATTTGTTAGGCCAACACACCAGAAAACGATCGTTGTCTTTAGGAGATAGTGATTTCGTGCCCCGTGAATCCTTGTCTATCGCCAATGGTCGGCCTCCTAGCAATCAGCCATTTCATCGCTCATCCGCACGCGTTCCACGCCATTCATTTCAGGCAAAGAAATCAGTTTCATTGCGGCGATATGCTTCCTATCATAGCGGGTTTACACGGCATCGAAGTGAAAGAAGTTTCGATGCTACCACATTCTCAGATTCAGACGACCACGATTTTCTAAATCACGTTCCTTCGGTACCACTTCCATTACGGGTTCTCCGGAGGAGACCTGGAGGGGATTTGAGAGCAGTCACGAACGTTGAAGATTTGAATTCTCAGCCTCTCCGGCGACAAATGTCGACTGGGTCAATCTCTACATACGCCGACTCTGTCCGAAGCTCATATCTATTGGGAGCGGGAGAGCCTAGCACATATGTGGATGTCAGAAGCAGTACTTTCGAACAGTCAGAGCCCACTGTACAAACCTTCTCACTCGGCGCGTTAGCTGAAGCATCGTCACCAAAACCCCGTGTCTCTCTTTTCAGTACGCACTCATCTCAGCCTGTCATGCGTCCATCTTTTGAGAAAGAGGCACAGATGCTTGCACAGATCCCCGATGATATTGATGATGATGGTGGTGTTGAATCCGCTTTATTGAAACTTGAAGGGAAATTTGAGCAGCGCCGTTCAGACTTGTCGCTCAGTGTAGAAGCTGATCGTGATAGCTTTGGTGCCCGTCCATTGGATGTAAGCACACTTTCACTTGAAGAGGACGATGAAGTGGAAGAACAGCGAAACAAGGACAATGAACCATCGATAATTCCTACTTATCGACCGCAACCAAACTCCTCAATTGAAGAGCTTAAACCCACTGTTTACCAACCTCGTGGGATGCAATCGAACCCGGTTGTTTCCATGAAATCAGTGGAATCATACAACTCAACTCCTCTTCTTGAGCGAGGCTTGTCGGACCATGGAATGAAAAGAAGGACAAGAAATTGGTCAGACCAGTCGATCCTCCGTGGCCCAAGTAATGAGAGGCCTATTCACAACGAGCATACTCCCGACTCATCTCATGTCAATTCATTTGATTTCATTGATGACACTGATAGTCTCCGCAGAATACCAGTTGGCCAGACTATGCCTCAGCATAAGAGTCTCGATCAATCCTTTTTGGACAGCGAGAGTGAAGATCGCAGTGATCTATCATCTGAGATGTCAATGGAAGTTATCTCAAGGACTGAGCTCACCGAGCAGGACTCTAGTCCACCTGTGCATCCCGAGTCGGTCATGAAAGAGTTTGTGCTACCTTCACATCTACAAGACCAGCCTCCGTCGCCGCCAATTACATTGACGCAAGCATTGCAGCTGTATCCTGATGGTACCAGCCCACAAAGCTATAGGAGCTATAACAAGCTAGGAAATCAGGGCCAAACCAGCCTGCCTCCGACCCCCGAAATCACACCAACTGGCCCTTGTCCACGACAACACCAGGACATGGACGGAAATTTGGAAGATAGGGGAGCAACAGCATCCACTGACCCTCTTCGATCGCACCGTATCCCTGAGCCATCGCGCAAGACCTCTTTGCATCTTCCTTTTACCCTCGCATTCGACTCGCAAGTCCTTGCCCAACAATTCACACTAATCGAGAAAGACGCACTCAATGAAATTGATTGGAAGGATCTCATTGAAATGAGGTGGAAGAATTCGACAACGGACTCGCGCTCATGGGTTGACTTCCTTCGCACCTCTGAACCACGAGGCGTGGAAGTTGTCATCGCTCGATTCAACCTCGTTGTGAAGTGGGCGGTGTCTGAAGTTGTCTTGACTTTGAATATGGAGGAGCGTGTGAGAACACTTATCAAGTACATCCACATTGCTGCACACTGCCGCAAATATAGGAATTTCGCCACCATGACACAACTTACTGTTGCTCTTACATCCAAAGACTTGTCTCGTCTTACAAAAACATGGGCCCATGTTCCTAAGGAGGACTTGCAAGTCTTGAAGCAACTCGAGGACCTCGTCACTCCAACCCAAAACTTTCACAACTTGCGAGCAGAGATGGAAGGAGCTGGTGCGGATCAGGGTTGCATTCCATTCGTTGGGATCTATACCCACGATCTTCTGGTCAATTCCGAACGACCAAGTCAAATCGCTAGCACTCCAACCACCGAGCCACTCGTCAACTTTGAAAGATGTCGAACAGATGCTACGATCATCAAGAATCTTCTCAGGCTCTTGGAGGCTAGTCAGCTGTACAGATTCCTCCCCATCGAAGGCATCACAGAGCGCTGTCTCTGGCTGGCCGCCCTTTCCGATCAGGAAATCAACAACTATGGAAAGGCGATCCAGGAATGATCGTGTCAACACCAAACCACTCTCTTTTCCCCACCAATTCCTTTTTTGAACGGGATTGTACTACTCACCTTCTTGTACCTCACCTAGGAAGCCCTGCAGCGGCTTTTCCTGTTATTTGCTAGTTTTTACATTGCTTTAATCCCTGTCTCCATAGGACCCCTACATTCTCTGTTTTCATACTTTTTCCTTATGGGTACAACGGCCCTTGACTGCGGACGATAATGACGATTTTCCTTTTTTCTTGCTGTGTTGTGTTTGCTACTGTTCGTGGAATATTCTAGTTTTAGTTTTTTTGAGATGGGTTTTCATGCGTATTAGAAGATACCCATTTTTTGGAGGGGGAAAGCGAAGGACGATACAAGAGATGAGCTATCACTGGCCGCCTTGTTATTTTCATTGTATTCATTGTCTTTTTTTATTTTAAGCCCGAGAAGGGAGGTGTGGTTTGCATTGCGTTTGCATGAGTGGAATACCCCAGTTGAGCTTTTACAGTGAAGCACAGGTGAGAAGGCGGATTGGAGGGAATTGTATGAGATGTGTTGCTCTGTCGGCCTGTAAAGAGCTGGGAAGAGTTGGAGGGCCTCTTGTTGGCTGACTGGTTGGTGGTTGCTGAGATGAATGAAAAATAAAGAAATGAACTCAACATCTTGTGCCTTTATGAATGTGATGAATGTGAATAATTGAGGAGGTCTAGAACCAATCGTTATCCTTGCTTGGAAAACTATAGCTTACTCTTGATCTTTTTGGCCCCCACAATGAGAGCGAGTAAGCTATGAGTTACTTGCCCATAATCCACGAGTAATCCACAGGTAAGCTACGAGTAAGCCACGTGTAAGCCTCGAGTAAGCTGTGAGTAAGCTGCGAGTAACTTCAAGTAACTCCCAGCTTACTTTACTCGCACTCACAAAACACAAAAATAACTTAAATCCAGACAACACAACAGATACAGTCAATACACGCTCTTATGCAATATAATCACATCCGTGTAAGGTTATGTATGACATTACTGAATTGAAAATGGCGAGGCTGAGGGAGTGTGGGAAGCCTTGCATAACGCAAACAAACATGGTCTGCCTTTTAAGGTTATCGAGTTATCGATTGTGATATCTTTCAACTCGGCATCCTCCCTATCAGTTTATGGTATCCTTCATAGCAAAATATTAACAATTCTTTTCACAGTGTCTTTGTCTTTTTCAATTCGAGTCGAGGTTGAGCTCGGACATTTTTAGAGTCCCTCCATTGTCTCAGCGAGGGGGAGTGGTGGGGAGCTAACTCGCCTTATTTATTGTCACGAAACCATCATCATAGCTGAAATTCAAAGGACAACGCACGATAACGAACGTCAAGGAGAATACGATATTACATGATTGGGATTGAGAAGTGAAGATAGGATACAGTAACAAATTGCGATTTGGATTTTATTGAGGGATTGGGAAGTTGTGCTTTGAGGCGCAAGTTTGTGAGATCCGGGAAACCCGTGTTTGTGGAGGGAGACGAGGTGAGTGAGGATTTGCAGATGAAGAAAGGGAACTAGCTGCTAATGTATAATTAATAGTTCTCTGCAACCCGAAAGCCCCTACTACATACCTACTTCATACCTCCCACACCTCACTCTACCCCTCCATACCAAAATCCTCCCGCAACCATGTCCTCCACCACCGCCTCGAAAAAAGTCACCCTCTCCCCTCCCTCCCGATTCCACCCCCCAGGACCAAAACTCATCCCAGCCCCTCCTCCGCCTCTATCATGGTTAGAGCGAACCTGGCACGTCACACACAGCACCCTCCCCATGTGGCGGAAAGCAAAGAATGTGCGGATTACATATAAGATCCTCCCCCGGGAAGATGGGAAGGGATGTTGTCTCGATGATGAGGTTGTTTATGATGATATTGCGGGAAAGCCCGAGGGGTATTTGGAGAGTTGGTTGGGTTTGAGACGGATTCGGGGGGTGGATTGGTGGGATGGTGAGGATATTGATCTTCCTACTGATCAGCCAGGAGCAGGGAAGGGTGTGGAGGAGGGGGAAGAAGGGATGGGAACTAGGTATCGGAAATGGCATTGGAAAGGTCGGGGATGGCTGTTCATTACGGGGGGTAGTAGATGGGAGGTCCTTGGGTGGGGCGAGTACGAGGGTGAACGCTGGATTGTTACGTGGTTTGAGGCGAGCTTTTTTACGCCGGCGGGGTTGGATATCTATAGTGAGCGGAAGGAGGGGTTGAGTGAGGGGTTGTATGATGAGATTATCAGGAAGCTGGGGGATGTGGGGCAGTTGGAGGGGTGTGAGGAGTTGGGAAAGATTGCTAAGGGGATGTTTGGGATTAAGATTGATCTTGATTTGTAGGTTGGTGTTTCGTGGTTTTGCGGTTTTATGAATTCTTGTGTATTTATTTGTACTGTAAAAGGGGAGATTGGGGATGTGAGGAATTTGGGAATAATTCCAGGGCCATCTTTGGAATTAAATTTGATATGTATAAATATATACTAAATTCGCTATAAGCAACCGTTATGGTTTGTTGAAATAACTCAAGTCGTCTAAACTGCCCAGGTATTCATCTTTAGAAAATGTTACTAAGATGAGTACTTAATACTCTCTACTATTAAAGCGTTATTTAGTTAGTTTAACTAATCGAAATACTTTCAAACAACTCGATTTAATGACTTGAATTACTAGACTCACTACGTACTGCTATAGAATAGTAACATAATTGGTCAATTATACAATTGGGGAATAAAAGACCAGCCAGTGGGTGTGTGTTGGTTTTCATGAATTCATTTGTATTGTCTGTAAGTTTAATCGTGGGAACGTCGACGACTTTTGTGCTTGTGTCTTCGCTCTCCTTCTCCTCGATGTGAATGCCTCCGATAGGAATGTCTATGTCGCTTTTCCCTCTCGCTATCATCCTCTCTTCTCCTGGAAGAACCCTTTTCAGGCTTCTCAGAATCAAGTCTAAAATTATCCAAGTCGTCTTCATCATCATCATGCATACGCTCACGTTTTCTCTTGTGTCTTTTGCTCCTAGCTTCTTCCTCAAGGACTTTCATCTCTCTCTCTTTTTCTTCCCTCCATTTCTTTCTCTCTTTCTCAACTTCTCTTACCTGTTTGGCACCCTGCTTCATCATAGCGAGCGGATCATTGGATACAACTCTCTTAGCCTCTCTCTCCTTCCTCCGGGGATCTTCATTTCCCCAGACATCCTTCCCGGGAAGAGCATCCATGTCCTCTGTGGTTGTGTTATTTTTCTTCGAATACCATGGATTTTCCAACCCTTGTTTGAAGCCGGCGGCATTTGAGAACTTGACAGTATAATTGTCTTCATATTCCTTCTTCTTTTTGGCCGTTTCTCGCTCTACTTCCACAGATTTGGATACATGTTGACTTGGTTTCGGGACTTCCTGGGGAAATAAAGATATGTGACCTGTTTCGTCAACAATCGGCGCATCAACCTTCTTCGCAAGTACCAATCCTCTCTCCTTATTATTCGAAGCGGATGTTGTTTGTTCGTGTGCTAGCCGCATTTCAAAATCGGTATCATTCTCGCCAGCCTTTTTGCGCTTCTTGCGCTCCCTGCCACCTCTGGAACCACCATCGCGTTCTCGTTTCCGATCACTTCGAGGACTGTCTTCGATGGCTGGTAGAGGTGTAGGTTCTTCCCCTCGCAGGATTTGGAGACGTCTTGTAGCATCCAGCTCTTGCATGGACTGCTCTTCGGCTGCGACCCGAGCCGCCTCGATGGCTTCATCTCGCTGGACCTTCTCGATGTTGGCCGTGTTGTATACGTTCCATGACTTCTTGCCGAGGAGATGCCTATACTAGTTAGTGGGTACATATAAATGTGGAATAGTGAACATACAAAGGCATGATTGGGAACTTTAACTCGTGGTTTGCGACTTGTAGGAAGAAATTTAGGTCGAGGCTGAGAGTTGGAGAAGGCTGAGATGATGGTGTTGCTGGGGTGGAGGAGGAAGCTGCCAAGCCGAAACTAAAGACCAGCCCCCCGGTCGTACCTGAAGCATCTGAAGCCTTGTCCGTGCTGGCTGTTGTCAAACCAGACAAGTAGCAGAGAGCTGGGACGAGCCACTTTGCAAACTGCATTTCACGAATAAATCACGACGAAAGGAATTACAGAACGAATTCACGACTCACACCGAGTTATATGGGAAAGAGAGGGTGATCTGTTATCAACATTGAAAGAGTCATAAAGTAGAGGCCACCGAAGCTTCTATACGTGGATTACCAGGCGCCAGCTAGTATCAGGACACTTTGCAAATCCGAGCTTATAAAAGCTTCCATTACGCTTGAAACTTCTGCCAAACATCTCCACGCCTCAATTATGGCGACACCCCGAGACAAGCTCTTTGGCGGAGCCCCAAATGCCGGACGGGCACCCAGCGGGGGTTATTCACAACGACCTCCACCTCCTCCTTCACGAGACAATACTCGAGGTTACCAAAACGATCCCAGAATGCAGAATACAGACCCATATGGTGCTCCTATGCAGCCGTCAAGTAGGCAGCAGATGCCACAGCGTGCGGCAGTAGGAAGGCCTCCACCACAGCAGCAACCGCAAATGAGCCCGACGAGACGGGTAACATTAAAAGTAGGTGCTATAGAGGGCGACAAGACTTTGCAAGATGAGTACATCTTTGAAAACAGGTGAGTGCAGGTCTGCAGTAATATTTGGAGGTTAGCTAACCCCGCTCTAGATGTGCTGTTTCCCTGCAAAACTTCCCCCCATCGCGAGATGGTTCCGATTTATACATTCTGGTGAATGGCAGATATGTGGTTACGGCAAGACCAATAGGGGATGAAGCAAAGTTGCCTCCAGGCCGCATATATTTGCACGATCGTCAGCGAACATGGTGTGACGTAGGAAAGAGCGAGAATGTCACGTGCGAGATATACGATCCCTTTTCGCAAGGTGGACATGCATATCTTGGGGCTTTGGATGTGGAGGTTGCATTTGCTTCTAAAAACAAGACCACCGATGTCCCATACGACCAGGACGTTCTGGCAGACAACTTCATCAGGCTCTACCAAAACCAGATTTTCGCGCCAAGACAGAAACTCCTGATGGACTTCAAGAACATTGTCCTTGAGTTCACTGTCAAAACAGTACAGCTGGTTGATCTTAGTTTAGAGAAACAGTCGTCAGCTGCTCCAACATTAACAAACCCTGACGCAAGGGGTATTCTCACCCAACACACACCTATTACCTTCTACAAAGATGCAAAATCGGAAATCAAGCTGAAAGGATCTACTAAGCGGCCGGCCGCCAATTCCATCATCGCTCCCAATTTCAAATTTGAGGATATGGGAATTGGTGGATTGGATACCGAGTTTAGTGCGATTTTCCGAAGAGCGTTCGCATCTCGCATTTTCCCTCCTGGATTGATTGAAAAATTAGGTATTCAGCACGTGAAGGGTATCTTACTTTTTGGACCTCCAGGTACCGGAAAAACCTTGATTGCTCGTCAAATTGGGAAGATGTTGAATTCGAGAGAACCAAAGGTCATCAATGGTCCAGAAGTCTTGAATAAATATGTTGGACAATCTGAGGAGAATATACGGAAACTCTTCGCAGATGCAGAGAAAGAGTATAAGGAGAAGGGAGACGAGAGTGGTCTTCACATCATCATTTTTGATGAGTTGGATGCCGTCTGCAAACAGAGAGGAAGTGGAGCCGGTGGTGGAACTGGTGTTGGTGACAGTGTTGTTAATCAACTTCTCTCCAAACTTGATGGTGTTGATCAGCTCAACAATATTTTACTCATTGGAATGACCAATCGTATGGATATGATTGATGATGCTTTACTACGTCCTGGACGTTTGGAAGTTCACATGGAGATCTCGCTACCGGATGAGGCTGGCCGAGCCCAAATTTTGAAAATTCATACTTCCAAAATGTTGGCAAACGACGTTATTGATCCTGATGTCAGTGTTCCGGAACTTGCTCATATGACTAAGAATTTCTCGGGTGCTGAGATTGGAGGTTTGGTCAAATCTGCTTCCTCGTTCGCCTTCAACCGTCATGTTAAAGTTGGAACTGTAGCTGGTGTCAGCGACGACATCGAAAACATGAAGGTCAACCGATCAGATTTCATGAATGCGCTTGAAGAAGTCAAGGCAGCATTTGGTGTTTCTGAAGAGGAGCTTGAGACTGCTATGAAGCACGGCATATTGAATTTCAGTCCATATGTTGGGAACATCCTCAACCAAGGAGCTCTTGCTGTTGACTACATCAAAAACGCCCCCGATGCGTCGTTACTTTCTGTGTTGTTGCATGGTCCTCCGGGTTCTGGAAAGACGGCCATTGCAGCCAAAATCGCCAAAGATTCTGAATTCCCGTTCATCAAGCTTGTCTCTGCTGAGAACATGATAGGGTTCAGTGAGTCGGCCAAGATAAATTATCTTCAGAAGGTGTTTATGGATGCCTACAAGTCGCCCTTGAATATCGTTGTTATTGATAATATTGAACGTATCATTGAGTGGTCGAATGTTGGACTTAGATTCTCGAATCCTGTCACCCAGGCATTGATGGTCCTTATCGCCAAAGAACCTCCTGCTGTAAGTCGCCTCCTCCCTTGCTATTCTATTCATGAAATTGACATTCTTACTAGGGCAAACGTCTCCTCGTCATCGGAACCACATCCCAACGCTCCGTTATGACACAATTAGATCTCAAGCAAATCTTTAACCGTGAACTCGCCATTCCAAATATCAACACCCACCAAGAACTCGCCGCCGCTCTTATGGAGTTCGGTGGCTTTGACAATGGATCCGATCTCACGGCTAGTTTGAATGAACTAAGATCGATCACTGGAACTGACCAAATCGGTATTGGAATCAAGAATGTCTTGACTACTGTTGGTCAAGCTAAGAGAGATCGCGAAAATTTCGCTGGTACCTTTGCGGATATGATGGCGCAGCAGATGGCGAACTTGGCTTAAACGAGTTCTTGGCATGCTGAATAGGTGGATAGCGAGATAGCGGAGTGTAAACATATTAGAGCGCTTATTTTTTCCTCTGCTGGTGTTTTCAAGAGCTTTCAAAGCGGGTCTTTTCTGGTTCAATCTGTTTTTCTTCGTTTTTCACTGCTCTGCCTTACAGTAAATGCGTCATGTTCGTGCCTTCCTTAGCCCTCCTTGCTCTAACTTCTAGGGTAATTTAAGTAAATTATCCTAAGCATCTTAACCCAGGTGTTTTGGAACAATCAAGTTTTAAAGTAGCGATTGTGTTGGAAAGTTATTACTGCTGCTTATAATGTCCACCGTGAGTCGGCTCATTGTCTCTTTCCTTGGAAGTTCTTCATTGTATAGTTATGACTGATACACGATGCTTCGTTGTTCTGTTTCTTTAGGATCGGCGGGGTATTTAACGTAGGAATAGATTTAGTTAAGCGTAGAAATATTTGAACAGTTTTTTTTCTTTTCTTTCTGCTCCAGTTTTTGTTTTGTTTTGGAAAGATTTGAAGCAGCGTAAAAATTGGGTAGAGTAGAGTAGTAGCCGCTACTCTACTCTACTCTACTCTACTCAAGCGATTTCAAGTAACGTGTTTGACCACCGAGTGTCCGTGACCACCGAGTGTCCGCGAAATCTCTTGGCACTACCATCTTATATTAGAAGTTATCACTTTCTTCCCCACTACTAAATAAAAAATCTACTAAGTACTCTCATCTGAATCAGATATCTCTTCTTCAATAAAAGAACATGTACGAGCGTTATGCCCAGTCTCTCCACACCTTCTACAGTGTCTTTGAGCTCGCTGAACCATATCTTGATTATCCCCACCACAAGCCTTCTTCCTGCTCTGCTGCACTGAAGGCGACTCTGAAGTTACTGCTTGTGACGTCTCACTAAACTTTAACACTCCTCCAGTCTGAATCCACTTTTTTGCTCCTTGTGCTTAGTTAACTCATCATTAAGCTCTTCAAGCTCTTGGATACAAGCTACCATAAGTGTGTTCTGGTGTAGCATAAGTTCAGCGCCTTTAACAAGCTGTAGAAATCTATCTTTTACTGAACTAGGTGAAGAGCCAAGCTTATTTTGAACTAGCTTAGTCTGTGATCTAAATTCAAGTGTATTGCTTGGTGTTCTGGACTGCTATAGTGTTTCTTGTAATGAGGGTCCTGGCAGGGTCTGGGGTCGAATATCTAGTTTATCTAGTATAACTTGTGCATCTAATAGAACTAAGCCTGCGCCCCTGAAGCTTGCTCTGATGTTGGCCTCTGTAAATGTCTCAAACAAGCGTCGCGAAAAGCTAGCAAGAAGTCTATCTTGTCAATATGGAAGACATGTCTCTGCGCCAAGGCTCTAATGCGCTGAGAGTACTGGACTTTTAGTACTGCAAAACAACACATATCTAAAGGCTGGAGAATGTGGGATGAATAAGGAGGCATACAGAGCGTGATAATCTTGTTCTCTTCACAGAAGTCCTTAAATTCCTGTAAGTTATGACTCTCATGGCCATCTAAGATAAGTAGCTGATATACCCCTACCTGGCGTGTCTTTGTATGCTCGTCAAAGTGTTTCAACCACTCTAGACCAAGCTCGTTTGTTGTCAATCTATTCTTAGAGACTGCAAGAACCCAGTCATCAGGTATACCAGTCTCTTTATACCAACTAGAGAGGTGTACCCTGCCTTTATAGATAATAAAAGCTGGGATTACAACGCTAGTAGCAGAGATTCCCTGGATAATTATAACCTACTCCCAGTCTCCTAGCTAAACTAGATCTGGTCGAGCACATCTCTCAGAGCCAGTAACAACTTTCATAGTCCTAATAACACCTATCTAGAATCCAGATTCATCAAAGTTATAGGTATCCTCATCCTAGATACTATACTTTGCTTTAGTATTTTCAACTAGTTGAAACCAGTTACTAATTATCACAGGATCTTCCTGCTTTGCCCTCTGACAGTCCTTGGCCTGATTGAAGCTCATTTTTAGCTCATCTGAGCGCTTCACAAATCTCCTAGTCTAGTTCTTGCCAACCTTCTCTCCACCCCGCGCCTCTAGTAGTTTATTTGCTATATCTTCTACCTCAACTAGTCTAGGAGAAAACCCTTGCAAATCAAGGTCGAGGATATATTAGATAACAGTAATCTCTTCGGTCAGGGTAAGCTTCTGACAGTTAGGCTAGCAATTGTGTCGTGGTTGTATCCTGTTCACACGTCTTCATAAGGTTTTAGCAGCAACATTGAAAGCTACAGCACTCTACTCAGGGGTTTCAAACTAGCCATCTTAAAAGGCCTGTAATGCAAGAGTAAGCCTGCCTTCTCTCTAAGTAGATTACACGTTTTTTGGTTGAGACATAACACGTTGAAGGTGTATTATGGTTGCCAAGAGATTTCGCGGACACTCGGTGGTCACAGACACTCGGTGGTCAAACACGTTACTACTCTACTCTACTCATTACTACTCGAGTAGTAGTGAGTAGTTTGTGTTCACGCTGATTTGAAGTAAGAGAATTGGGCGTTACTCTGTGAACACCAAGTTTTGCTCTGTTTGTGCGAAGCAGTCTAGGACAATTATTTGAAAAGAGATAGGAGAATTAGAAATATCGTTCCTTGATCCTTCTAAAGCTCTTAGAGCATGTTTGTAATCATTCGAAATGCACCAGAGTAATAAGAAATGGGGTGCTTGTAGAGTAATGCTCGCTTCTCTTACTACATACGTACTCCCAATACTTCCACGGAGTTCATGTAGTATAAATCTTGTACCATCAGGAATCTCTTATTTGTGACTGGGAGAAGCTTGTTCTGATAGAACTAGTGCCGGAGTGTTCAATTTCATCTTCCATTTCACGCCTTCGCTTACACTCCGAGTTGAAAGGGACACCAGCAATGTCTTCACCTATCGTCATCCCTATGGACAGAGAGTCTTCGGATTCTGTCTCAAGAGACCCAAAGAAAGGCGTTGTAAAGATACAACAATAGAAAAAACATCAGACATCTCAGAACAAGACCCGTATCTCGTCCGTTGACTCCTCTTCTACCCTCGCTTACATTTTTCTACCGCCGAAGTTTTTCACTAACCGTCATTTCCATGGCTTTAGGTAACTTGGACTAGTCCCTCAGACCCCCTCAACCCATTCAACTGACCCCAACGAACCAAATGAACAGTAACCCTCCTCACATCAATAGGAGGCATGGTGTCATTAATGTCCTCAACTATGATGGCACCAGCTCTGCCCGCCATTTCTAAAGATCTTCACACCGACGATGCAACAACACAAATGACCATGTCAATATTTTTACTCAGTTTCGCTTTTGGTCCTATAGTGCTAGCTCCCATGACTGAGGTGTTTGGTAGGAAACCGGTTTAGGTGCTTTCGGGGTACTTTTATATTCTTTGGAATACTGTTTGTGGGTTTTCGAAGAGTAACAGTGTTATGATTGCTAATCGGTTTCTTCCTGGTTTGGGTGTGAGTGTTGAATATGCTGTGAGTATGATTGGGTCAAATTAACCTAGAGAGTTGGGAGAACGAGAGTTAATTACTTAATTACTGTCGCCATTATGAGATCTGGTATACAGAATGGAAACTCACTGCTGCCTAGGTCTCGAATCCAGTTCTCTCTGATGTTTGGCGTCTTGAACAACGAGGACATTCGTTTGCAATATCAACCTTTCTTCCCCTCTTCGGACCAGCCTTTGGACCGATTCTTGGAGGTCTTCTCGCCTCTTCTGCTGGCTGGCCCTGGCTCTTCTGGGTACTATCAATATTCGATGCTAGTCTAGTACTTTCCACCATCTTTCTATTCCCCGAAATGCACGCCGGCACGATTCTCACCCGCAAAGTCAAAGCATTACGCAAGAAAACCGGGCAGCTGTACTATTCCGCCCTTGAACGAGAGAGCGAATCAATTTCTCACCGCCTTGCTGTTAGCCTAGCACGACCCTGTCGACTTCTTCTTACACAGCCCCTCATCTAACTCATGTCACTATATCTCGCTTTCAATTACGGAGTTCTTTTCATCGTGCAATTGACGTTTGCAATGCTGTGGATTGAAGGATATAGTCAATCTATCTCTACTTCTGGATTTCACTATATCTCGATTGCGATTGGCTGCATAATTGCTTCCTTGGTTGGAGCACGTCTTATGGACTATGTATAGAAACGTTTCAAGAAAACGTTTCAAGGTACAAGCAAAAGGCATGACTCAACCTGAATACCGCGTACCCTTGATGATCCCGGGTGCAATAATTGTTCCCGTGGATCTCTCCTGGCATAGATGGACGGCAGAAGCTTGTGCATTTTGGCTTCTTCCTGATATTGGAATTGCCATCTTTAGCTGTGGAATTATTGTTGGAACTCAGGCGATGCAAGCTTATGTTATGGATTCTTTCTTGGAATATGTTGCGAGTGCTAGTGCAGCGAGTCAATTACTGAGAAGTATCGCTGCTTTTGCGTTTCCTTTGTTTGCTCTGAGGATGTATCAGATTCTTGGGTATGGATGGGGTAATAGTTTGTTGGCTTTTATTTCTATTGCTATTGGGATTCT
The DNA here is from genome assembly GCA_001414455.1 of Hymenoscyphus fructigenus. Lineage (NCBI taxonomy): Eukaryota > Fungi > Ascomycota > Leotiomycetes > Helotiales > Helotiaceae > Hymenoscyphus > Hymenoscyphus fructigenus. The sequence goes on from LKUV01000017.1 coordinate 467,536, forward strand.
GGCTTCGATTACTTTGTGGAAATACGGTGCTACTTTGAGAGCTAATGGTAAACCACAGTGGTAGATTTGACGGTGTGACTGCAGGTTCGCATGGTACAATTAATCCAGGTATTTTGGAATAATTCACAATATCAACCAAGATCTATTAGAACAATCATCTCCGATGTTCGAGAAATCTATCTACTGACACGTATGTCTATTGCAAGGAACATAGAAAGGTCGGTTCATGAAAAAACTGTGTAAGGTTGGGGGAAAAGGATCTAGTTATTGTTTTATTCAACACGGTTCTAAACATATTTAGGTGAGCCTTTATATTTCATGAATAAATCGTGGCACCCACCAGTTTCTGGAGTTCCTCTTCTGGCCTTTGAAAACGGAGCTGAGTACCTTTACACACATGACATGTCCCACTCACCTATTTTACCATTGCTGCTATTAGTCAAAACACTCCACGAATATTTACAAAAAAGTTCACTTAAATTACTACTGGGTTGTATTATTTAGCTATTGTACGTTGTTACTCTGGTGCTGTGTTATCACGAGACATGTATCTCCTATGAACCTCAAATTTTGATGAGGCTATTTTTACTGCATGGTCATTTGCTTAAATTTGATTTGGAACTGTTCGTAAAAGCTTTTGCGGGGTTGGTGCACGTAAGATAGTCGGCTTTTCTCTGGGTCTCTAGCGATGACATTTATTTTCTGAGAACGTTTAGGAGAATATAGAATCTCGGTTTAAACACTTCTAAACATCCTCGGATAATGAATGTCATTGTTCTAGAATATCTGAAATAATAGAGGGAGGGGGTGTACGAAGAGTAAAGCTCGGGATTCTTACATATTAAAGATGATTCGGCACACCATTGGTGACGCTGATAAAATCCAAATTAAGCGAACTCCTAAGCCAACTAATACAAAATTAAATCAGTAATACGTTCTTATTAAGGAAGACCAAAGGACCATCAAGCTGGTAGATTTTCCAAAGAAATGGCGACCAACACTACCAAAGACAACGAGAAAGAAGACCTCTTCAACCTGGCTGATAAGGATGGTCGTTTTGTAAGGAAAGCAAGTCAATTCCGCGATAAGGTGGTTGTGGATCCGAATGAATAGTTTCCAGCTGAAAGTAGAAGCTATGTATTGTACTTGAATTTGGGATGCCCTTGGTATGAATACTCAAATCAACGTTTTTAACTCGACTAACTTTACAAGGGTCCATCGAATAAATATCGTGCATAAACTGAAGGATCTCGAGAATTTTATCCAACTTGTTACCATGGGGTACAAATTGACACCGGAAGGATGGTGATACTGCTCTCTCAAACATAATATTTACCATACTAACATACCCCAGGATTTATGGCGGGCCTGCATCACAGCCGTGTGACCCTCTGCATGAGTTCACCAAGCACTCTCAACTTTACTTCAAAGTCGACCCTATTGTTCGATCGGCCATGTCAACAGTCCTACTACAAATGACTCAGAGAGAAACAACCAAGGTTTAGCAAAAGAAAAGATTATTCAAATCAGGTCAAATTTAGACGAAATAAACATTGAGAAAGATTATCTAAGAAGTTGGAACATCGACGAAGTAAATGTTCCACGCTCAAACTCCCTAGGTCAGGATCCTCCGCTACGGCCACGGGACCCGACACAACAAGAGAGGGCTATCTAATTCTAGGCGCCCGGCAGTATAGCAAAGGAGGGTATCGATTCTTAGTAGTGAATGGTAAGAGCTAGTAGAATATTAATGTCTCTTGTATTTCTGTGAATTATATGTATCAACATCTTCTCTTCGAAGCTTTGTTCGATATCTAAAGGAGTGTTGATAAGTGATACAAAACATGTATCACGTATGTGGGGAAAAACGTGACTTCTACTCCTGAATACCCGACCCCTTGGCAGCATCGACATGCCAGTATTCCAACACTATATATATTTTTAGCTCTCTAGAAAGGAATATTATATATAATAGTCTTTCTTTTTACGAAGCTCTAAGCTTAGTATACTCTTATACTCTTCGAGAGGTTAAGAGAATATCTAACTATTCCCTCTCGTCGTGGAAGTAATACTATACTATACTATAACATCCGACCTCGAGAGTAATAATAATAAGAGGACTTAAGCAAGGTGCTAATCCGGGGTAAAGGGGTGCCGTGTAGCGTGTAAGACACTCGGCGCATCTCTTTTCCGGATGATAGTCGACATCTTCTCTTCCTCAAATACTTCTTAAAGAGTGGTCTTTCCCCTTCACTTTCACAGACCTGTATCTGCAAAAATTAACAGATTTTGAATTTCGTTTCTGAAACATGCATATCGGATCCATGACCTTGCTCACACTGGCGGCAGCTCTCTTGAAAACTACTACTTCCCTTCCATTATAACCCAGTCCCATTTCTCACGTTGGGATTTCGGAAAAAGGTACATACGCTTGTCTCTTTACTCGTTTTCTCGCTCTTCTCTATGAATCTACGCTATCGTTGACAAAGCTAATGAAAAGTAGACATCATTTGGGGAAAAATCGATATCGCAGATCCTACTCGCGATGCAAAAAGAGAAGCAGATAAGTGGCCGGTGACAGATGGAGATTCTCTTGTTACGAGACAGGAGGTGGATGAATGGCCGGTGAATGTCCCAGATTTAGTGAGGATTACGAGGAAGGGGGAGGATAGAACCGTTTGTGCTACCTATCTTTGAGAGTACACAAGGGGACTTAGGCTTTGGGTTAAGTTTATGGGGGAATTTGGAAGAGCGGTCTATGGATAGACTTCTTTGGTGGAAGAAGACTAGAAGTGGAATAAATGCACAATAAAATGCATTTGAAGTAAGACTCGGTTAGGATTTAGTTATGCAAAATGCTTCAAGTCAATCTTACATTTATAATCATTCATGGCATTAATTCCCCTCAATATATTATTTAAAATGCCAAAACCACAAGTCCCACGACCCCACTGAGACCAACAGCCCAAGAAACCGAGTTCTTTCCCACACTCCCTGTAACGGGACTGGCAGTTGGGGTTCCCACACCCACAGTCCCATTGATCTTCACCGTAGAATTCACACCTCCAACAAGCGGTTCCAAAAGACTTCTCACATCCTTTCCACCCCCGCACTCTCCCTTGATGGGAGCATCATAATCCACCGTAAACACTGAGACACTAGATTTGCAACCAGAAGCTAGAACATCAGTCTCCCCGGGAAGTGTACAATCACCATTAATACAAGTATTTGTCCCCTCGGTTACCAAATCTCCATATTTGAAAAGTCCGGTCGTCTCATTGAATACTGCTTTATCCACCACAGCTCCTCCGGTCATACGGGTAAGTACGTATGGTGGAGCAACGCAAGAATCATTGGTGAAAGAGGTGATGTATGGGATATTAACATTAATTCCATATCCGAATGGGAGAAGTCTGCCACCTCCATTCTTAGCAACATTGGTGATCAATTGTTGTGCGAGGTCGGCTGCTAATTGTCCGTAAATGGTGGCTGGGTCTTTGAGACCTGGTTTTGTGGTTTCGTTGACGTGGTAATAGGCCGTTTGGACCGAATATCCACCACTGTAACCAATCGCCGGAATTCCACGTTCAACTGCTGTGTAAGTGGCTCCGAGAGTTCCAGCGAGAGTGTAGAGGAATGGTCCGAGATTGAGACCGTAATTTGGACCGCTGAGAACAAGATCAGGGACGCTGAAGTTCGCGTATCGAGGGAGAACGTAGTCAAGGCCTACTTGTACGCATGCCGATGGTGTGCCATTGAAATACCAAATATGGGAATCATTTGGATCGGGACCAATTGAAGGGGCACCTACTTTCACGATTCCTATATATTTCGTAAGGGGTGATTTTGTAACTTCTTACGAGGGAGTGCTTACCGAATTCGGTATCTGCTGTGAGATTCTTGCTTCCGGCGTATGTGACAATTCCTCCGAATCCACTTTGGTTCGAGGAAGAAGCTACGATGTATGCTTGATGTCCATATGCCTTGATCGCCTTGTACAATTCGCGAATATTGGCAGTTCCGAATCCATCATCATTCTATGAGGTCAATTAAGCGTATATCCAGAAATTGAAGGCGGATTAACTTACAGTAATGAGAATGTTCAGTCCATTGACAGCACCAGAAACAGCACCAGAAGCCACGATGGCTTTCTTGAAAAGAGAAGGACGCATTTCGGAAACGACAGAAGCAAGATGAGCACGAGGGAACAAGAAGATCGTAAAATTCCTCGAACTGGAAGGGAAGCGACAAGTATTTATTCACCTCGCCTCCCGTCCCAACGGTCCTCGGCACAATCAACAAGCTCCCCAAATCCCACAAGCTCACCCAAGAACCAAAGAAGCTCCTCAAACCCCAGCAGATCTTCCGTACCTTACACCAACCCCCTGTCATCAGTCTCGAACTTCAACTAATCACGACTAAAATACATAAAACGGCACGCGAGCAGATTCCCAAAGAAGCGTCTCTTCAATTAACCCCGCCGTTATCTAGCGTTGGCATAAGACTTGGCACTGATAAGAAGGAGTGCAGGTGTGGCGAGGATATGGGGTTAAACCTAATTGGGAAGGTAAGTTACTTTAGATGCATTAGTGCGATCCCGTCGGTCGGATCCGCCTTTGGGAACCCGGATTCAATTCTGAGTATGAGTCTGAAATATTTGGTTTTTCTACATATTTAGAGATGGATGAGCTGTTTTACTCTCCATATTGAGGGTTGTGAAATCTTGGTCGGTGATGTTGTATTAAGCGAAGGAAAGCGAGAATATATCCGAAACTAACCTGCTTTCACTTTCGAGAATATCGATTCAGTTGTGGTTTCGATGGTATTGTAGATAGCCTGGAATAATGGATTCTGATATCCCAAGATACTCGGTTCTTCAAATGGAGAATAGGATGCTGGCCCACCAAATCCAATTATTTAGCCAAGCTATCAATGACTGAGACGACTCCGCTTGCTCTCTTAGACGAATCTGCCTTCCTCACGACTCTTTATTGAACAAAATCAAGGATAAGAGTCGAATGAGGATTGCTCTTCCTCTTCCCCAGAAAGTCTGAAACAGTTTTCCAGGGTTTACAATTATGGCCTTGCTACATCTGTGTTACAATTCACTAGAAGTCTGTGAATCCGAGCGTTCTCATCTAACATTCTTCCCATCCCGTTAACTCATCTATTCTATATCCAACTAATCCCTTTACTAGAGACCCTTCGAATTGTAATTTAAACAAGCGTTGTTTACTAGAGTAAAAATAATATAGGCGAAATCTCTATTTACTTCCTCCAATTGTACAATGAATCCAATAAGACTTATATACGACAATCCAAAATAACAGAAATAAATCTCAAATAAGCCACGTATCCGAAAACAATCTAATTTATTTTTCTTACTTCAAACAATTTATAAAGTAAATTTGATAAAACTTGTTTACTAAAAAAATAGCTAAAAAGAGAGAGCTCAAAACAGGGGTTTAAGACAAGCAAGTCTAGTTATATATTATCATGTTAAATCTTTGGTAATGTGGTTTACCACCGAGTCGGCCATATCACCGAGTCAGCCACTTCAAAACCTATACAAAAAACGTCTGTGCATAACCGTGCACTTTACGCATTTGTAAATAAAAATATCTAAAATAAAATTCTTAGTTTTATTAACATATAAATATTCTTTATTCTTAGTTTTCAAATATTACTTAGCTTGTACGAAAGTGTTATTTAAAAAAGAAAAACTAGTTAATGATTACAGGGGTCTTTTTAAGCGAATCGTTAAATAAAACTAGTAAAGATTTAAAATTAATATTATTATAATCTTAAACCCTTGTTTCTTTAATAAAATTTTAACTTAAAATAAATCTATTCATAATTACATAAAGTGCACGGTTATGCACGGACGTTTTTTGTATAGGTTTTGAAGTAGCTGACTCGGTGATATGGCTGACTCGGTGGTAAACCACGTTATAATTTAGTCAATCAGCCGCGTTTACTATTTTTGCTCTCTCAAAGTCTTTGAATTTGAATTATTCCCTTTTATTTACGTAAAGCAAGACTTCAAGAAATCAATCTTAAACCTATACTTGCTGACGCCTCCAACCATTGCTTCATCAGCCCCCTGCTGTTTTCACATCGCTTGTCAAAAAACTCCCTCTATAGCATAACTTCAATTCAATCAAGCAAACACAACCCATCTCCTATTCGTCTTATAATAATCTCACACCAACAGTAAACCAAAACCAGCAACTCCAATAAATTCAGATGAAAAAAAAGCATATCAGCTAAAAATTCTCATTTAAACGCTCTCTAAGATCAAGTAGATAGAACTTCTTCCACGTTCTGTCGAGATTAGTATCAATGACAGCAGATGAAAGGCTTGCTACTAACGATGTTGTAAGATGATTTGTTTCGGAGCTTCGGTGGGTGTTTATATATTGACAGAGAGGCTGGGATGAACCGCTTGGGTAAGATCTCGATATTCACCTCTAGTACTCCACTCAACTTTCCTCTCCCGAGATCATCCCAAAGCTTCTCGCTTACCACCTACTGAATCCCACTAATTATGTCTAGAAGACCCAACGCAACAGTTAAACAGCAAGCCATCAACCAGCTGACGATATGTATTCGCAACGTCTGCCTATAGCAATGATTGCTGGTCCGAAGTTCTCTAGAGATAGGTATGATCAACGATTGAAACATACTAGAATAGCGTCTTCCGAAATTACCATCTAAATATTTTATATATAGCTGTCGAATTCTTTCTCCTTGTCGAGTTTCCTTTCGTTCGAAAAACTCTTTTTCTCGGCTAACCCATTTCACCCAAATTTCGAACAATCCAGCCCTGGCCCAGTAACACTAAAACTCCCCATCTCATCCCATCCCATCCACAGAACAAAACCTTATTATACGTCAAGTCCTACCACCCCCTTGAGCCCTATTTGTTTAATCACAGGAACCGAACAAGAAAATCAAAGAAAACCATTTTTCGTTTATCATAACGTAGGTATCTGCTTAATCCCCTCTATCCCAAACATGAGAAAAAGCAACGGAAAACACAAAGACAAACTATCTAATAACCCATTCGACTCTCGCAGGCTATGCTCACTTTTTAGAAACCCTAGACTATGCAACACGAGAAACCCAAGAGCAAGGAGCGGATAGTGAACCAGGATCAACATTCAAAGAAAGGGGTGCTCAATACACACTCCCCTTCAAACTCTTATCCTGCTTCTCCGCCTTCACAATATCCTCCAACGCCTCCTTATCCTCGATCTCCGGTTCCGCCTCACTCCCCGCATCACTGCCCACATCAACCTGATCCCCCAGCGCATCAGCCATAGCACTTCGTCGCATGCCACTCTGTTCCCTCTTGCCTCCCTTCGCATGTCCATTTCCATTCGAAGGCCCCTTCCCCTTCGCTAATCGCTTGCGCGCGTCTTCTTCAGCAGAGAACTCCGTATCGCTACCCGCTTGACTGGTATGTCCAGATGCCGAGCCCCCAAAATCGCGACCACCGGAGCGGACTAGGAGGAGGTGATCGGATTTGAGAGCGGGAGAGATGAGTTGATTACGCATACGATCTTCAACGCTGATGAACGAGGGTGTTCCATCCGGAGAACTGACCATATCATCAAGGCTCTTTTGTACATCAACAGCTGGTGGTCCCAGGACTAAACGACCTCTAGGATCATCGTCATCCTCGCTAGAAGATTGCCAGCGTCTCGCAGCCGGCCGTCGAGAGGCAAGAGTTTCCTTGGTTTTAATCTCAGCCCCCGGCGAGGCAGTGGCATCAAGTGGTCGCCCATTTAATTGCATAGCATGCATCGAATTCTCCTTTTTGAAGTAATGTTTCCCGTGATCGCAACCATTTGGACAGCCTCCCCACTTCTTGCGGACAGGGATTGGGCTGGCTGTTCCCTGCGTAGATGCTGCTTCCAGGAGCTTTTTTTCCTTTTCCTTGTCCTTCTCCGAGAGTTGAGTGGTTGAAGAGGAGGAGGGCAGTTTTTCTTTAGCCGCTGCGGCCGCGAGACGCTCTTTTTTTAACTCGGACCAGGTGCGGAGGTTGTTCTCGAGGATGTATTTCCCGGAATCCTCTTTCTTGCGCATGATGAGGAATTCGCAGTGGTTTACGTTGCGGAGGTCTTCGAAGTATTCTACGCTGAAATGATACCATTTCATGAGGAATACTCGGCTCATGAGGCCGTGAGTTACTGTTTCGATAATTAACCAATAATCCCCCGCTTTGACGATTTGATTTTGGGTTGAGAGATTGGGACATACCCAGTACGCAAACACTCGCACAATCCTCCTCACTAAATTGTCTCCAAAGACTCTCATTGAACCCACTAACTCGATCATAAGCATCGGCAGCACTCTCTCCATCTGGAATTCTATAAAAGAAATGGCCGTAATCTGCTCTCTCCTGCCACATCCTCTCCATCTCAGCCGAACATGGCTGGAAATTTCCAAAATCTTGCTCTCGTAGTCTTGGTTCCTCATAGACTTTTATGGATTGGCGGGGGAAGGGAGTGGGGGATGGTTCGTCTGAAGTGAGGGTAGAAAGGATCCCTTCTGTAGTTTCACGAGTTCGTCTATAGGGAGAGGTGAAGAAGTGAAGGGTATCGTCTGCTCGTAGCAGAGAGCGTAGTCGTCGTCCGGCATCGTATGCTTGGGTCCAGCCTTCGGAGGTGAGTTTCACTCTGTGATCTGGGATGGTTTGGTGGATGTCTCGATTTTCTGGAAGATGGACGTTAGTCTTCTGTTTAAATTAAGCAGCCGTATTGTACAGCATCGGATGGCAGAATCAGCAAGGGTGCACAAAATTGACGTACTGTTCCCCTCTGACTGAGCATGTCTAATCAGGATTATCATGCGAGGTTTCCCCATCGTGGCGCTATTCTGAGTCGTTTAACGCTAGATATGTGTATACGTAAGTTGGTAGGGACAGTTAAGCTGAACTTGAATATAAATGACGAACGAAGGAAGAGTTCAGAAGAATATAGAAGTTTGTGTAGGTTTTGCGCTTTCTCCACTCAGATGGAACGATGGGACAATGATGCTGTTTCAAAGAAGAGACGAGCACGCCCCTCCAGGTTTTCTCCGATAAGGCGAACGCGCGATATCGCTTGTGATTCACATCCCAGAGGTTGGTGTAACGAATGACAGGGGCTGCATTATCAATATCGAAAGCTTCATCAGATGAACCCTTGCTTGTCAACACAAAATACTCTGTACGCCATACCATACCTCACACCCAATCATCTAAACAATAATACGCACTACGATTGACTCAATCATCTCAACACAGTTAACCTCTAAATCCATCAACTCTCTACCATAGCATATCTCCCTGCGGCGCATCACTTCCAAGGACCAGGCCAAGAACTATCTAGTATCAAGTCTGAACCACAACCCGCCTCAACACCACACAGCATTACACACGCCATCTGATAACGCCCTCCAACCTCCATCCATCCGGCGCAAGCCAACCACTCACCAAAACCCATCACACAACACCAAAATGTCCGAACCAATCCCCGAATCCATCCCCACATCCCAAGACCCTCGCTCCAAACGTCCCCTAAAAAAGTCCCGCACCCACCTCACCCCCGCCTCAGAAACCGCCTCCCAAATCCAATCCCTCTTCCAAAAACCCGACCAAGAAATCCACATCCCCTCCTCCTACAACTCCTTACAAAAGCACAATGGCCAACCCCCCGAAATAGTAGCCAACGTCCAAGGTTCCTCCGCCGGTGCAGGGTCCGGGGAATTCCACGTCTACAAAGCGTCAAGGAGAAGGGAGTACGAAAGGTTACGAGCAATGGATGAGGAGGTGAGGAATGAAGACCAGGGCGCGGCGTGGGAGAAGGAGAAGAGGGAACGGGAGGAAAGGGATAGGGAGAAGACGAGGAGGAATCGAGAGAAGAGGGAGAAGTTGAAGAGGAAGAAGCAGGGGAAAGGAGCAGATAGTACAGAAAAACCAGCAAGTGGTGGTGGTGGGGGAGGAATTAAGGCCAGGGCGAATGTGACGGCGGGTGAGGGGGGGAACAATAAAGAGGATGAGGCGATGGGTGAGGTTCAGCAGGTGGGGGTTATTATTCATGATGATGATTGAAATAATTGCCCTCTCTCTCGTTCGGCTTAGTTCAAAGGATGGGTCACGAATAATTCATCATGGGGAGATGCCAAAAGAACAATCCTCATGGGGAGCCTAGTATCACGGCGAGGCTTAGATGGCTGTCCATTTTTTTGGCATCAAATCGCGCATACAGAGCTTCTATACTATGGTACAGGGTATGCGCGCCGAAATCATTGCTTTTTATTAGTACACTAACAGCAAAGACGTCTACTCCTCTCCACCACCACCGCCGCCACCCTGTCTCGCAGCCTTTGCGCTGCAAATATCGTCTACTCGCAAAAGTAGGCAGGCCGACTGTAAGATAGATTAGTAAAAATATAATAAAAAGAAGAAATTTCAAATCACGTACCTCGATAGCAGTCTTAATGCTCTGTAATTTGACAGCTTCTGGCTCCCAAACACCATATTCCTTCATGTCAACAAGTTTACCGACATCCCCATCAATACCCCATGAACTTCCACCCTCAGCATGCTTGGCACGTAATTCTGTCAAGACTCTGACTGGGCTGTTACCAGCATTTTGAATCAGAGTTCGGGGAATGACTTCCATGGCCTCAGCGACGGCCTTATATGGCCATTGTTGAACACCCTCAATGCTCTTGGCAAGTTGCCCTAATCTGACAGCAACAGCCATTTCGGTTGCACCACCACCTGGTGATAATCTTGGGTGGAACATGACATTTCGGGCGACGGCCATGGCATCAGCCAAATTTCGGTCAATCTCGTTCAAGATATCCTTGGAAGGTCCTCGGAGCAGAATGGTGCATGCTTTTGGGTTTTTGCACTTAGTGAGGAAAGTAAAGTATTCGTCACCAATCTTCTCAATCTCGAAGAGACCACAGTCGGTTCCGACATCCGATTCCTGTAAATCGTCTACTCGATTGACAACTGTTGCTCCTGTAGCACGTGCTATTCTGTTGTTGTCTGTTTTACGGACACGACGGAGAGCAGTAACATTGCCTTTCATTAAGTAATGCTGTGCGAGATCTTGGCTGGTTAGCATTTTGGTGGTAAAGAAGAGGAATCAAGCTTACCAGAAACACCCTTCTCAGTAATAACCAAATCTGGCTTGAGAGCAAGAATGGCATCACACATGATTTTGACCTGTTCTTCCTCAATCTGCAAAATCTTGTTCCAGTCCTCCTCCTTGCTAATTTCAATGTTGGTTTGGGATTCTCCCTTCTTGTATTCCAACGTGCAATCCAACAAGATAATTCTTGGGTTTTCTATCCGTCTTCTCATCTTGGGGTGGGTGATATCCTTGTTGAGCATAACACCGTCCAAAACTCTGCTATCCTCAATCTCTCCACCTGGAACTTTCTCAACACGAGCATAACGCTTGATATCCACTTCCATCTTTCCCCCGCCGACTTCGTGTGTAACTGTTCGTACAGCCTTGAGTGCGAGATTGCACATGAGTTCTGACCATCTCGATACGAACTTGGTTCCGATGGAGGAAGAGATGAGTTGGTACATGGCTTTGTCATCGTCGATGTCGACTGGGAGGGAAATTTCGTCGATAATCTCGAGGGCGTCTTTGAGGGCTGCTTTGAAGGCGGATATAATCACAACAGGGTGGATATTTCGCTCGAGTTGTGGGAGTGCCTGTGCAAGAATTTCACCAGCTACAAAAGGTTAGCCATAATTTAGATCTTGATTCGTATTCCCCTACCAAGAATGATAACCGTCGTCGTTCCATCTCCAACCTCTTCGTCTTGTGTTCTGCTAAGCTCGATCATGCTCTTTGCTGCTGGATGTGACACTTCGATTTCTCGTAGAATGGCATGTCCATCATTTGTCAAAACAATACCTCCCATAGGATCCAACAGCATCTTCAGCATGGCCTTTGGACCCAAACATGATCGAATGATATCTGCGACGCTAGTATGTATAAGCTATATGTCAAAAGCTCTGGAGATGCTTCGAAATCTTACGTCTTTGCTGCTGTGATGTTCGATAACTGGGCTTTTCGTCCGGTTTGTCTATCACCCGCTTGGGTGTCTGCGGAAAGTTTGTCAATAACAGGGCTACTCGTGGGGTTGTTTGGAGCTCAAAGATTTGTAACTTACTCATTACCAGCACCGGAGCCTGCATCTTGAAATAGGTATGAGCGACAGGAAACGGTTTTCGGATTTTTTAGTGGGATGCGAAGAGAGGAGGTGGTATGCGGACTGAAGTTGAGAGGGGTATGAGCTCTCTTGGAGTTGTTCGCGTTGAGAGTTTCGCGCCCTGGGATAATTTTTGTGCACGGACTATTTTTGCAGCTGCCTGGTGCGAAGACTGAGAAGGAGTCGGAAATTTCACAACTCAGGAAAGAAGTAGTGAATGATGATTATTTATTTTATTCATGATAAATATGGTATAACAATTCTACACTATGTATTACAATAATCTCGGCGCCAGCACCAGAAAATCTATTATATCAGAGATTCCTTCTCTCCCCCTGCCTCTTTGCGTCCAACAAATGTGTTCATTCCACTATCTATCCCACTCAACTTTCTCAAAATGGTCTGTACACCTACTGGCATTACATTCATCCAATCCACCCATCTAGCATAAAGTGGGAGTGACACTTCCGCGCTGGTACCTGCATCAATAGTAGCAATAATCTCCTTGGCAACATCGACTGGTTCCAATTCCGGCGCGAAGAAACCACTGGGGGTCTTCACTCCGTTGAAAAGAGGTGTAGTTAATTGACCGGGTGTGACCAAGACGGCCTTGATATCAGGTGTAGACTTGAGCTCTGCTACCAAGGATCGGTGCATAGCTGTGATACCTGCTTTTGAAGCTGCATAGTCGCTGAGACGTGCAGCACCCAACTTGCCAATGACGCTGGAAACGGTAACAATTGTACCATGGCCAGCGCTGACCATACTTGGGAGGAAAGTCTTGAGGGTATAAAAGTGCGATAGGAGGTTGACGCGGAAATTGTTGTCAATTTCGTCGAGGGATAGGTCGAGGAGCGGCTTGCCGCTTACAACTGCTGCGTTGTTGATGAGGATTGTTGGCGTACCAAGCTAGCATTCGTGTTAGTTTATGCAAACCAAAGCTAGAAGAGTGTACTGACATCTCTTTCAATCTCAATTGCCGCCTTTGCAACCTGCTTCTTGTCTCCAACATCGCATTTATATACGTAGACGCCTCGCGATTCGCCGGATTCCAACTCTTTGACATCCAAAACTGCCACAGAGGCTCCACGCATTCCATAGACCTCTGCAATCAGCAGTCCCAACCCACTTGCGCCTCCAGTAACCACAATAACTTCTTCCGAAAAATCAACCTTGCGTGGTTTCGAGTAGGCGATCTGTTTATTCAGGACATTGACGAAGAATAAGGCCGTTAAGAACGAGGCATATCCGATCGCAATCTGGATTGCTGGATGCTGCCATCGCATAGCTTGCGCTCGCATACAAAGTGGAAGCATCCATGCTACGAAAGGGTGTAAAAAGGTAACGTTGAGGACTTTGAGGAAAAGGTCGACGGAGAGGGGCTTAGCCCAGGATAGCTCTCCTCGTGGTTGGTGAGACATGGCGGAAGGTGTTGAGGGTGTTATTGAAAATAGAGAAAATTGAATTATAATTCTTGAAAGAGGATGGTGAGAAAAGAAGGAAGAGGGCAAGCTGTCATGTAGCTGGCAACATTTTCATATATGAGACGACTTTTCGAGACGAGGGGGTCGAGGAGTGCAGGAGCAGGAGGAGTTGTTTGTTTCAAGAATCCCATCACAGCGCCAGCAAGGCAGCCAATCATGAGAGCGCGTAGGGTCTGTGCGATTGGTAGCCTCGCAGCTGAGCGGCGTTCGGAGCATAGAGCCGAAGCTTTCCGAGACTCTGCTCCTCCCTTCAAACCATCAACACCGTCTTCATACTCTACCTACTATCATCAGCCATTCATCAAAAGGGCTCTTCTAATTAGCTTGGCGTCTGTATGAGATCATGGCAAGATCTCCGACGTTCAACTGAAGTAAGAGGAAACCAAGCAAGCGACGCGTCGACTGGCTCACAACCGTACCTCACCAAGTATTTTGCAGTACCTTATGACAGGCTTTATGAAGGTTAGTTCCTATTTACGAATTTAAAAATTGCTCTTTGCTAGTTTTCCGTTCTTGAATTCTTCATGCAGCTATTTAAATTCTTGGGATTGCTCCTCCGAATTCTTGTTAGAGCCTGCATCTTATTAGTATCGGGTTTTTCTATACGCGCTTTGCGGTTGATTGTCTTCTTCCTTTTACTTCTTTTTATTTTATTTGCATCACAATTTTCCACGTACATAAATATTTCAAGTCTAGCTTATTAATTGAAAGTTGATTCAGTCTTAATTAGGGTAGTGTATAGTAGTTTGATTGTTTGGCAGACCTCCACACAATCCCATAACGACCTTACATTTCCTCATATTCCCCTAAGTCTAACTTCGAAGCCGAGCCTCACATAATCTTGATAAAGACAGCGTACTCCAAAACTTCCTTCTTAGCAAACAGCATTGTTCCCCCGTTCCAATTGCTAGCATCCGCAGTGCCACGAACTACAGCTAGATCATGAACTTCTCGCGGCTCGCTTGCGGCACGATAATTCCAATAAGAAAGAATCTTTCCTTTGATGTCTGCCCAGTAATAATCACGGGGCGACATAGGTACGCAAGACATGGTTTCCATATCCAATTCGATGTTAGAGTATATTTTGAGGAAAAGCCCTCCGCTCATCTGGCCCTACGCCCTCTTGATCTATCGTCGGAGGGACCTTTTCCAAGAAGGGCTTCTGAAACTCCAGCAGAACTGTCTTATTCACGCTTTGCCGTATGGCATCCGCCTCCTCGTCTTTACCCAACTTTCTGTACCAGATGCGATGACGGCGGCGGTAGGTGTAATCATTTTCAAGTCTTGGGACATCCAATGACACGAATTCTTCAAGTTTGGGGTAGTTGCGTTGAGCCAACGGTATGCAATTGTAGAAAGGTTGGCCGCCGAATAATGCCTTGGCTTTCCAAATATGGCTGGCGGAGGCCACAGACTTGATATCGTGGAATGGAAAGACATACCAGCCTCGAAGGTGGAAGAACAACATGTAATACCATTGGGATAAGAACAGCGTATACATCTGGAAAATGAAAGTTCGTGGTCCCAGGTATCGAAATTTTTTGTTCTTTTTCTTTGCTATTCCGAAGGCCTCGAAGGCAATAGCGCGTGACTCCCGGTTCACACGGAAAGGAGGAGGTATTGGGGTAGTTGGACGTTCAGCAAGGAAGAAGCCTTTTGGTATTGGGGCAGGCTTGTACGTATAGATCTTTGTCGTAATCGCCAACTTGACAAGCTTTTCGGAGACGTATAATTCCACGATGCGGGGTGTTAAAAGGTGGATTTCGAAGATCTTCGGTCGAAGTTCGATGGGGAGGGAGGAGAACTTGGGGGATTTGGGTTTGATTTCTAGTGGGGAAGCCATCTTACTCCCAGGTTTGTTTGGCTGCAAGTTGTTGTTGCTAATGTTTTAGGAGCGACGACGCGTTATATGTAGGTATTTATATATATTTTTGAAGCATGTGCCTTCGTCCTCGCTTAGTTAAAGGGGAGTGAACCAAAACTTAGTGAATCCTCTTTTTCGATAAGCTAGAATGCTTTATTCACCAAATATTTGGGCATGGACATGCACTGAACTCGCTACAACTTAATAAAAAGCCTACTTATTCTTATTATCCTTAATTCTCGAATAATTGTACTGAACTAACATTGTTTAGGCAAGTATTTATTATTGTATGTCTAGACTGTTTCTGAAACTCTATGTAATTAATTTTGTCATTCTAACTTTTTCAAACAACCCTGTTAAGCACGTATACTTTAAATAAGTATCTAGTATTATCTCGTATTACATAAATTTGATATGTCTGAACTCAATTCAATTAATTTGAATATCCCGAATACTCTTGAATAACAGAGTTATTAGACCAACTATTCAAAAACCTACTATGATTAGTAAATTTAAATGTGAATGACAACTATGTTCTAAAGGAAGTTCTAAATATGGATGGTCCGAAATATTGCAAGCCACATGAATCCTCCAAAGCTGCACCTCATCGGGGTCACCACCTATTTCTCTTCTACACATCCTATCTTAACTTTAGTTCTCTTTTCTTAACGCGTAGTAGCTATGGTAGGAGTCGTTGATAATGCAATATTTTAAAGTCTTACTCGTTTTGTAAGATTGTCGTCGATGGTGCATTATGGTTAGGATATCTCGAAGCTGGTGTATCATTTTGTCTACAAGTCAACTACTTTTTGGTATGTTCAATGGATTTTGAATTTCTTAACCCATTCCAAAGTCATTATAAAGTCATAGAGAATCTAGATTTATGCTTGAAGGTCCTGAAATCTTTGTTGTAGGGGCTGGTAGCGTTGCGCAGTGTACCCCCGAATAGCGACCATTGAATAATATGATTCGAAAAAAATTAGGGCAATGGAATTAATCGTTTCAAGAGGCCTAGAATAATTGAGATTTATCCGTCTCAATTATCTAAACCTTCTTGAGCAATTAATTAAACTTTTCTTTTGGTTATTTCGAATAATACTGTTAATTTTATATTGACTGGGCGAACGATGAACGATAGCGCGCTTTCTTACAGTTATAAATAACGATCTTTGCGTTCAAATAGCAAGGATTCTCCCGTGCCTCAAAATCCCAACCTACTCTTAAGTCTTTGAAAGGTTTATTACAGATCCAAGCTAATTTTCACTTGATTTTAGCGAGACTTGTAAATGGTTGTGACTTGGCTGTTCCTGCTATTCAAACCAACGACACTCTCTATATCAACAATCGAACTGAACTCAGTCGATGGTGGTCATTGCGGGAACCTCAAAATTGTGCCTCAATCAGAGGATCAATTTCCATTTCCCCAGAATATGACGGTAATCTCACACTTGATACAGTCTCAGACGTATCAGGTGCAATTTACAACACTCGAGGACCACTTAGCGCCAACACCTTTGACAGCAACCTCGGAAACTTCACAGCTAACGACTTAGTTTCTGTTCGGGTTCTACAATTGCAAAGTTCGAGGCGATTGAGATTTCTTAGATTACCAAAGCTTGAACTCGCGAAGGACATATTTCTGGACAATATTGCAACGAAATTTATCGTGTTGCCTTCTTTGAGGAATGTCAGCAGGATGTCTCTAGGAAATCTAGTCACCAGGTATGCTTTACAACTGCCACGTGGAGTCGGCTAATGTTTTCCAGCTGGAGCGTGAACCCAGCACCCATCATCGATCTACCGGCTCTGGAAATAGTCGATGATTATTTATATTTCAATCAGGAGCTTACAAAAAGAGAGTCCTACAGATCTTTGCTCTCAACTTCTATTGGTTTGCACGCTACACTTCCTTCTTTGGTGTACTGCCAAAATCTTTTCTTCTTCGGCAGTCTTCAAATGTGAATTCATTTCCCCAGAATTATACCTGCGCAGTTGCTCACGTTGTTTTCGAATTAGACTTTCCCTACCGAAACTATCATGTATTGGTTGTAACAAGGGTGGCAATGCTGAAATTGGCTTCTCAGTGGAAAATATTGGCAGTAGCTTGCTTCCCATCCACCTCCTAAATTTAAGCGAGAGTTCTTCCATTACCATAGCGGGCAATATCTATAGGTACCAACCTATCCGTTCCTTCTCAGAATTCTCTCACTGACCCAGGATTTTGCCTAGTGTTTCATTTCCCCTTCTACGAACCGTTTTAAAGCAATTTGAGATCAACAGCACCAGCAATCAACCCTTGGACATCGACCTTCCAGCCTTGACGCACGTGAGCCAGCTTTGCTTGCGAGGGAATATCACAAGGTTCTCCATCCTTTCGTAAATTCTCGATTGCGATTTCTGATGTTTAGGCAGGGTCACTTTACCATCCCTCCAATCTTTCACAGCCATAAACATCCAAAGCAACAATTCAAGAATAGATTGCACATCACTAATCGCAGCATACGAACGAATCCGCAACACGACCTATAGCCCCAAAATCGACACCGTCGACTCTGACTTCTACTGTGGAGTTTTTCCGATTGATAACCGGAAAGCGATTCGTAGAAGAAGGATCTCTTTGGGGGTTGGCCTTGGGCTTGGGTTTCCGGCCGTGCTCCTTCTTTTGAAATATTTCTATATGAGGTGGAATAAGATTCGAATGAGAGCTCGGGGAGGTGTAAATAGTGATTCTCCTCTTCAAGTAGGAGGTCATGAGTTGAGGACTGTGCGAACTGGGAGTTTGAGGAGCGGAAGGAGTATTAAGACTGTGCTGCCGCCGTATGAGAGGGGTCAGGCTCCTCCTGAGTATAGTGCACGCACGAGCGCTGCTGGTGGCGGATGAAGATCTTTTTTTTTCCATCAGTCTTTGAGGCTTGTATTCATGTTTGAATTTATTCCCTTTGCCTACTTTCCTCGCTTAGATTCCCCAACCTTTTCAAAGCGGGAAATGAAAACGATTGATTCTCCACACAAATGCAGTTGGTTGGTTGATCATATCCTCATCTTCTAGATACTTGTACGCCGACGGTCTAAGAAAGTAGATGAGGTCCGTGGAACGGATAGCTACACTCCCATACATCATTTTCCCACATCTCGATGTTCAGAAAACCCCTCAATTATGACATCAAGAGAAGGGGAGTCCCGATAATTTCCGCGTAGGAAAGGGGAAACCGCAAGGCTCAGCTGCCAAGAGTTTGGCCCTTTTCGATTTGATTCAATTCTGCTCGGGAATTTGCATATGGTATGCAATCGATCGAGAAAGACGGCCTTGAAGATTGCGAGGCTTTCCTTACCCCTCACCTGATGAGCCATTTTCTGTGGATTTCCGTGGGTAGTCCTTGGAGCTTGTGATTACCATAGATAGCTAGATACTTGCTTTATTTGTTTGCGAGTCTTCTCTCGAAGACAACAAATGTTGTCAAAAGTCACAAGTAGCAAGCTTCATTTTTATTCCTTTGAGAAGACGTCTCAAACTATAAAGCCTCATTCAGTTCAGCTGAGTGGGAAATTACCACTGGAAGCCAATTTGTAGAAATTCAAAATGCGATATTGCCTTGTGCGGGGACGTGCTTCAGAAGGCCTCCGAATTATCGAAAACTCGTGAGCTAAGTGGAAAGGGGTTATGACGCGACCTTAAAATGCGGAGAATTCATTGGAAAGAATTTCCTGGTCATAGAATAGGGTGGTGTCAGTGAAATGAGTCGAGTGAGGGCGACCGACACAATTGTCGAGAAGAGCAAACGGATAAGTCATGCAAACAGCGAGTGTGCAGGCCGCCGCAGCTTTTGACTTGGAAGATCTCGAATGAAATGAAAAGTAGCAGTCGCTCTCAGAAACATAAATAAGCGTGTTCATCTCTTTGAATTTTTTCTCAGCACGGTCTGCAAACCATCGAGATCAAACCTCAAACTTTGCACATCAGAAACCATCAAAACACCAACCGTCCATCCCTACCAAGCCCCTCACGCAACATTCAAAATGTCTCCAACTCTCATGACAAAGGAAACCGCCAGTCGCATCCAATCCACACAAGTAGGTCCCTCAAACTCTTTGGCTTCGTCCCACCTTGTCCTGGACTCTCCTGGGCGCTCGTCAGGTCATTCTTCCTCAGTTCTCAACTGATAACTTTTTCTATAGGCAAAGGGTGGGAACGACATGTCGTCAGCTGGTTTTGCATCTCGAGCCCAAAGAGCGGGCGATCGTAATGCCAACGCAGCCGCCGCTGGCAACACCGGCAACAACTCCGGTGGAAATAACAACAACGGAGCTGGCGCTGGAGGAAACAAGAAGTAGATGGTTCTCGTGACACTTCGAGGATCACGAAGTGCGACGGAACGAAGGGAGACTGAAGGGTTCTTGTGGTTGTTTTCTTCTGAGCTTTTGTTTCAACTTTCATGGACAGATCGTGGGGGATTGGAAGGTGGAAGGGGGAAAGATTACACTCTTTTTGCTTGAACGTTGGAAAGCAATCTTTTGTCATTTGGTTGGGGGGTACAAGCACATTCGTTTGATAGTTGGGAAATTCACACTTTGAGGCCTTTGATGTTTTAAAAATGACATGACGTTCTGTCTGACAACCGCAAGAAAGACCTTTCTAAATCAGTGGCAATAAAAAACTGGAGATTGGGCGGGGTGTGGGGATCTTATAGTGGGAAGGTCTCGGGAGTTCGTGGAAAGTTTTCTTGAGTGTACTTCTACCCCTTGTATCATTCATAATCCGACTAGTGTCTCCATATATCTGAACGGCCATGCTATCGCCAAAACATAGTACAATTGACATCCTCTTTTTGAGCCCCCTCGCTTAGCAAATTGGGGCTCTCCGATTTATGAAATAAAAATAATGATGTTGTAATTTCCTCAAAGAAGTCATTGGCTGCAACTTGCGTCTCGAGTGGCTTTCACTCAGCCCAAAAAAAACTAGTTCCCATGGCATTTAGCGAGTAGTTTTATCACCGTTCTATGCAGAAAATATCATATAACTTATTAGAAGAAAGCAACCTTCCAGATAAAGTTACAAACGCTTCATATATCACTTTTACAACCTCTACCTCTATCCTTATTCCCCAGATTCAATTCTTCCAAAGAACTAAAATAAGAATATTCTCTTACCTACTTTCCCGAAAAAGTTATTGACTATAATTTCCTTGTCCCTCTTCAAATCTCGGAAAACATTTCATTTAAACCCTTTCTCCCAAACATCTAGAATAACAAACTTAATTGAAGAAATATCAAATTCTCTCAAATCGTCTATTTAGAAGAGAGAGGGTTTGCAAGAAGCATTACTCAATTACCACCTCCGATTCCGATAACAAAAGCATGTTCGAAAGAGATTTTATCGTCGAGGTGAAGATTGCTTACGAAATATCTTATGCTCGGGTTCTAGAAAGAAAGTTTATAAATAATGAGTGTCGTATGGAAAATGAGCAACGCATAGAAAAAGGATGCTTGTCAAAAATCGATCATTATCCAGACCTCCGACAATCGGGGTTGATCTTTGATATCTCCACCCTCTGCTTCTCTAACCCTTTTTTTGTCAGGTAAGCCACCAAGTAAGCTAGTAAGCTAGGAAATTCCTAGACACATCTTCCCAACCACTCGATGTCAACTACCAACATATCACCAATCCCCACCCCTCCTTCCATTTCTTCAATAACATTATCCCCAAATTACCAAGCAACTAAATCCAAAACATCAAACTTACAAAAACACCTCACCACCCATCCTTTATCCTCCTCAATTACTTCTCCGTTGCTTCATCACATCTACTGCTACCCCTTCAATCCACATATCACCAAAGTGAAGAACTGACAGTTCCCAGAAATAAGCTAGATGAAGAAAAGTCCACTTTTCTCGCATGCTCGTGATATAAGTCTTCTCCCATCTCAGAATTTTCCCCTCAGAAGAACTATAACGAACTATAACATCAATACCACCCATCGGAAAATATAAAATAAAATAGACATATTTTCAGTGGGGAAGAATAGGGAAGACGCCGTCAAAAAAATAGACGCATCCTGGTGTCGATACCCTGAAGCCATAAAGGTAAGCGAGCTTATTAGGAGAACATTCGAGCCCTGATATACAGGGAGGTTCACTGAAATACAGCGCTCGCGATCAGGGTACTATTACAGGGCAGCAGGGCAGTAAAGCGGAGTGTCCTCGAAGCACATTCACATCACCACACAAAATAAAAAAAGATTAAAAATTAGAGACAAAGTTTCTCCAATTTATTAACAAGCTCCCCCCCTCAGAATGCCTGGTCCATTCATATGAAGAGAGGGATTCGCACATCAAAACAAGCTACACACAAATGAACTAACGCTGGTGGTGGTATCTATCGATTTTGCCCTCGAACCTCGCTTGCAAAAACGCCAATGATTGATGCCCAAATCCTTCATGTAATGTACCCTCACCAGCTGACTCCTTTTTTCGCACTTCCATAAAAATCAAATTTTGCCAGATCCTTCGTTGTACGCCCCTGTGATGAAAGATGACCCCATTCGTCCATTCATCATTGTCATCATCGTGACTTTATCGCCAATGCCAAACTCCTGGTAATAAAAAGAAGGACAAGGAAATAGATGCCCCTACATTCCCGTTTATGCGCCAGATCTCCAAGTCTTGAAATTAACGGAAGCCCATGGAGGAGCCACCATTAGAGGGTTGAGCATTTGCGAAATCCCCAAAGTCCTTAGGAACTTGCCAACCGTGTTGTGCACATGCTCGCTTGTAGGCCTCAATGGCTTCATACACACCATAGTCGTGTTGACTACGCGACATGCCCTTGGATTCCAAACGAGCAGGTCGCGGCTCGAGATTCATCATGGCCATGCGAACTTGGAGGAGGACACTCTCAATAGATGAGACCGCGCTCCATCCAGAATTCGTGAGAAGTTCCATACACATTGCCCCACCAGCCGTGACGTGCCCACCTCCTCCGTTCATGAAAGGCAAGAATCGAGGTCTGATGACACGAACGAAAGGAGGACTATGAGGGTAATCCTTTCCAAATCGAATCTCGAGGACAACGCTGGTAATGCCGGAAGCCTTCATGTCTTTTGCGAGCGGTGTGGATTGATCGAATGAGTGCAGCTCGACAATCCATTGATACATGTTGCTAATAAGCTCTGCGTTGATGTACCATCCAAGCTCATGAAGGGGCGTCTTCTTCTGGATATCCAGAACTTCCTTCAAATTTCGTTGCAACGTTCTCGTCGCCATGGGAGTGGTGTATGAGGGCTCGTCTAGCATTGGCAAGGTTGATTGATCGAGTGACCCAGGAACGAAGTCTGTAAGAGGAGCTTGGGGTCTGACTATGTTAGTAGATGTACGGAGATTATCACCAGAGATTTGAAAACGACTCACGATTTGGTAAGAGCACCACCTCCAGCTTTACTATTCTCATCATCAGAGAGGAGAAAGGCGATGTCCTCCATTTCATCACTATCGCTGACCACCATCAAAGACAAATCTTCACTTGCTTTGGAGCGCTTTTGCTTCTTCTTCATAGGTAGAGAAAGGAATTTATGCTTGTCGGCACGGAAACTCTTGGAAGTTGTGATAGCACAAGACGGTACTCCAATATTCTTGCTGAGAGTAGATGTTGCTTTATAACTTGGATCCTGAGGAATATCTTCCGCGCGAGCCCTATTTTGCATATCAGCTAAACAATGTTCGGAAAATATTGGGTCATTTTCATACTCATTGATGCTTGCTGTGGTATCGTGATACGGTGCTAAACTATCGCTCCCTACTGCTGCAACTTGAACGAGCAAGTATCTGCATTGGATCCAATCGATATGTTGTACAACAAGAAAAGGGTTATTGCTAGCGAATTGTGCAGGACAGTTAACAATCTCGTTCAAACTCATCGCGCTGGTAATCTTCAAGGAGGAGCCAGGCCAGAAAAGCTATGAAAGTTAGCTTGATCATTGTGCGTGGGTATTACATGTTGGGCTTTGGATAAACTCACCTGGTTTGGAGCGGCATAGCCAATGGACTGTACACAAATGTCAGTTGAATGTCTTTGTTAATATCAAGCATGTTGCAAATAACTTACAGTTTGCTGATCCCGGGCATGATAGACTCCGTGACCGTATGCTCGACCATTCAAAGTCTCCTTGAAGTCTAAACCTGATCTGATAATGCTATGCCAATTCGCAAGATTGCTTCCATGCCAGGCGAAAATGGTTGGATAGGCATTGTTGAGGTTAGCCTGCTGTGCCTTGAGCGCATTCAGAAATCGTTGTTCCTTATCAGGAGAGCCTTGTGCAAATCTGAATTGCACATAACTCGACCCAATGTGCGCAATTCTCTGGTCCAGTCTGACCTTTGACATGTCGAGATCCAATTCCTCCTGACCGGGACACTTGTCAACCTGAACAATGCATGATCTATTCGAAGCAACGATCCAACGGAGAATTCCAAGAGCTGCAGGCGAGATGCGATCATTCCAGGCGCGCAGGTTCGGCTCAGATGATCTACTCTGGCGTAAAAGATACGATCTCATCTCCTTTATGGATGGCAGAGTGTCAAGGAGTGCAACGATAGTCTCGGCCATGGGTTCCTTGTCCATATCATCAAAATTCTCGCTATAGGGGACCATGGTGGCTTTGACAATATTTTGAGGAGGCGGAGTTGTTGCAGGGGTAGGGACAGTCGCATTTGCGTCGGAATTCATCAGAGTGACAGGTTCTTTTGACAGCCGAACGGTAGGAAAAAATGCGATTTCGTGGACCCGATGGTGCTCTAGCAGGCGCTCTTTGCGATAGTTAGCATACAATAAATGTGTAGTATGCATTGAACTTACCAGGAGTAACAATAACAACCCACTCCCCAACATTCACAGGCGACTTGTCGTATGCTTGGTTATCAAAGGTGATTTCTTTGGAGATGGGATCAAACTTGACCTCCACTGATTTGTCTAAGCTCTTTACATCGACGGCAGTACTCGTACGATTCGGATAGTGTCCACTGTAACGAGATATTGTAGGGTTTGTTACATGAAACATTACTGGGGGTACCAGCAGGGCCATACCGGTCGGATAATCTCGAATTCTCTGATTCTACATGTTTATTAGCCTATCAAGTGCTTATATACACAAAGTCCCACTCACGTATGCGCTGGCGTAGCAGAAACTGGTGAGCAAATCGACGACATATGGTTGAGTGAGAATTTCTGGAAGTAACATTAGTGAACCGAAGCAAAAGGAGGATTATAGGATTCACCATGTTCTATAGATGGCCCAAATCCTAAGGACATGTATTGATATAAGCATAGAGGCTTATCGCAGACATAAGGCTTTAATGCTTCGAACTCATCTCCGAGCTTATCATGACATACTAAACAATATTCCGTACATCTGACTAAATATCGCAAAGCGAATTGTGCCGCGAGGAGAGGAAAGGAAATTTGTTCATCGCCGTGGTCGATCAAGTGATCACAAGAGATCATATCCGGGAGTGATTTTTGGTTGTCAATTGCGTCTTCTTGATGAAGTGCGTCGGGGAGGTCAGATTCAGCATTGTCCATTCTAGACTGCTTTCGATTGTACCAGGACTTTGCTCCAGACCAACCTACCCCTACATTATTTCGGATCTTGACGAGTGGGATAAGTGATTTGTTGATGAACTCGTTGAGAGAGCTGCTGATAAAAAGACTACCAAATCCAGCAGGGCTTTCCTCCTTCAACTCCTGGGTGCCTCCTGTATTAGAAGAATTTCGGTCATACTTCTTGGACTCGCTGAAAGCGGCGAGTGCTTCAACCAGGGTTGGTTTATACTTCTTGCCGACACCAATTCGATACTCGACACTGAGGTTCTGAACAGCTTCGGAGATGATGTCTTCGAAGGGTTTGTATCCATCGGTGTAACGCGCTAGAAGAATAATGTACTGTTGTGGCTCCAAGTCCCAGGCCTGGATGGCTTCTTCTGAGAGACCGAGTTTGTCGACCTTGACGGACATGCTAAGCATGGTAGACACGGACTCGGCCTTTGCTCCATCCAATATTCCAATTCGGAAACCGGCTCGTTTGACAGCTCGAAGGTCTGCTCTGATACGGCGATTGATTCGAGCTGCACTCTCCGGGCTGAGCTTCAACTTTGTTATATTTCTTGAACCTTTGGAAGGGCCCTGCGTCCAGTCTTCGTCGTCGGATTCGGGAAATGCCTCTGAATATGAATCTTCATTGTCTGCCCCCTCATCTACCTCCATATCCGAAGCACTGCCAATTTCGGCCCGGTGTTCTCGAGTTCCTGCAGAAAAGTGGCGTTCAAGCTTCTGGGAAATAGTGGCTAGCAGATCTTGAATGCGCATTCCGGCCGAAGTCTCCTGGATGTTTTGCAATACGTCATTGACGCCATCAGGTAGATCCATAGATTCTGTGGTGATCATATACATGTTTTCCGAAGGGTAACCGCCAACCTCTGCAAGACGTCAGTGGATCAAAACTAGAAATAAGAGCGTTCTCGAGCCATGGCGGCGCGATAGAAGATAATATCAAGCGCAAGGGTGCCAGGGTTTGGGATGATGGCAGGATTGATCACCTACCCAAAGAAATCAAAGATATTTCAATTGGCGCTCCCTTCGAGGCAACATAACAAAGGTGTACCTCGCCATCCTCGCTACCCTTCGCAACGGAGATGATACCGGGAATCTGTTCCGTGGACGCGGCCGCCACATCAGCGATATAAGCCTTTCGACCCATTGTCGGTTAGACAAGGAGGAAGGTAAATGAATGTAGTGGTGTTTGGTGCGGTCGTTGACTTCGTTGATGATAAGTGTACTCGATCTTTGCGTGACCTGCGAGAAGAAATTAACAACACGCCAACCTGAGATGTTGGATGTTGGGGTGGGGGTGGAGGTGGAGGTGGAGGTGGAGGTAGATGCAAAGAAGGAGATCGAAATATGATATGTGAGAAGGAGGGTATTTGTAGGGTGACCTTTGAGGTTTGCTGGTTCAGAGCAAGACCATCTCCCGCAGCGAGGAAGTGGTGAATGGAAGAAAGTTGAATACTTGCGATTTTTAGAGAATTGAATGGTCCACACACTTGACGGGGAATCTCTGGATGAATCCAAGTGAAGTTGCAACTCACCACTCTAGAATGGCCCTGACTGGCCTGCTGCCTGGTGGGATATTGGGAAAGCTTCGCTTATTTCAGTCGCGACAGTCGGAGGAAAGACAGGATGTTTGTCTAGCCATGAAAACGAATGCTGTCGACATAGGAGTCGAAGTCTAGGGACGAGGAAGATAGTGTCGGTACCTAAGTAGGGTGAAGAGGTTGTGGGCGACATCGATTGGGGTAAGGTCTCAGCCTCGCCGTTGGTTGCCTTGTGTAGTTGAGCTCCATCCACCAATCAGGTGCCTGCAATTCGTTTTGGGACTTGGTAGCCTGGATCGGAGCGGGGCTACAGCAGGGGTATGGTACCACGTAACAGGCCAATGACCTCACAGGAGAAAGATACTCTATTGATTTCCCGGTGTAAGTAACAATCTCGGAGGCGTGCATTCTGAATTCATGAGGTGACGTTGGAAGGGAAAGCAGGGAAGGCAGGGAAGGAAGGGAAGGCAGGGAAGGCAGGGAAGGCAGGGAAGGCAGCGCAGGGTAACATTTCTTTTGGCGACGCCTTCCTTCTCCCCCTGAGCCTTTACTCGTGGCACACCCTCCTTACCCCACCAAGATCTGCCTCAGCCTAGCGACGGGACCTGGTGTCTTCCACCGGCTAGCTCGAAACCCCATACTCCATTTCCATCACCATCATGGCTGCAACTCGGAGGAGAGCCCCAAGCAATGCAACCAGAATTGCCCAGCCAAAGGCCGTCTCTACAGTAACATACGTGCCCAAATCAACACACGTAGCAGACCCAACACTGCAACCCTTCCTAAACCCGAACTTCGATCCCGCCGAATACCTCAACTCCACTCTCCCCTCTCTCCACACATCCAATGTCTCCCAACCCCCCAAAGGCAGCGCCCATCTGGGAGAACTTTCCACCCAAACGCAGACCCTCCTATCCCAGCTCAGCGCGAATACCACGAGACTCACCACCACCCTCACCCAATTGACCGATGAGATCCTTCGAAGCGGCAGTCGACTGGCATACGAAGTGGAGGTCTTACGAGGGGAAACATTGGGATTGTCAGAGGCTTTGACGGAAGGGTTGCAGGAAGATGTGGCTAAGTTTGTGCCGGCGGGACTTGAGCAGGACCTGGTACGCAAACAATCGAAATCGACCGAGGCCAATGGGCACACAAGGAGGGCATCAGTAGTTGCCCCGAAGACTCCTTTGAAAGAAGAGACACCTGTGGTTGTGGATCCACCATACATCACGCAATTACGAACCCTCACATTGGTGCGGTCACGGCTTGATACTGTGATTCAGACTTTTGGTGATGCCATGGCGTGGACTTTCCCGCCCTCAGAGGTTTCCGTAACCTCGTCATTTCTCTCCGTATCGGCTCCAGAACCTGGCTCGGAAATGCATAGCACGGAAGAAAAAGGGCAGCAGGTTTCTAAAAAGCTGCGAGAAGAAATTGCGGATCTATTGATTGGTGAGGATCCGGTGGACGGAATTGAAGCTGCTGCTAAAAGAGTCGAAGAGCTCAAAGAGCTAGTCATAGTCTGGAAGGGAACCGCTGAAGAGAGGGCAAGAGTTAAATTTGTAGAGAGTTTGGCAAAGTTGGTGGAAGATAGGCATCGGGAATTGCTGAGGGATGCAGAACAAGGCTCACGACTAAGTCAGCGAGTCGAGTCGCTGCGAGAAGAAGAAGAGTCAGACACCAGTGCGGATGAGACCAAGTCACAGGGTGGTTATGGATTTCTCAGTCAGTTACAGAAACTCAGAGGTGCTTGATAGCATTTTAGGTAGGCAAAGAAAAAATAATTCTTGGTGCTCTTCCAGTTTCCAGTTTGGTGATTTTGTCCCTTCACACTTACTTTCCGTCGAGATAGGACAGGGGGCTCGCGAAGGACAGCAAAAACGGCAGTAAATAGGTTCTTACCTGCCTACCTTGCTCGTTGTTCTAACATTCTAAAACAATCTAGCTTAATTGTTCTAAAACTGTAGGTTAATATTTTAGACTGTTTAGAGTACTTACCCTGAGTTACCCTATCTACATAGTTGGAACAACGAGCTATGCAGGCAGGTACGAACACTGCCGCTTTTTCTGTCCACAGCGAGGTGGGTTCTTTCCTTGTTTGAGTTGCACGTCCTCATGGAGAACCCCGGTTGTGCTTGCTTTCCATAATTGGAACTTCTCGGGTTTGTCAGCAGAGTCCAATCCACGAGGAAGGAACGAATTTCTTACAAATGGGTGCTTAAAAACTTGCACGCTTCTCCCAGAGGGAAAGCACACCCGAGGTCCGCAAGCGCGGCATTATATACATTAGGGTCATAACTGCCCGCCTAGCCATCATTGTTCTACCTTTGTAGGGTAATTCAAGTACATTATCCTAGATACGTGGCACAATCTAGAATTGTCCTACACAGTTGGAACAGTCGACTTCAAATGTCTTAAACCTTCTGAGTAACAAATTCTTCCAGAAAGTTGTATTTACTGCCTCTTTTGATGTCCACCGCGAGGAGGTGGTCTTTATCTCTTTTTCGACTGCAAGTGCATGAAGTGGGCTTGCTTTTGAAACTTCCTGGGTTCGTCTGGAGAGACCGTCAATCCGGGATAAGGAGTGAGTCTCTTACAATAAGGGTTGAAAAATGAACTCTTTTCCAGAAGGAAGGTAAGAGATTCGCTTTCCGGCACTTTTCTATCATATGGTGGCCAGTTCTTCTCAGATAAAGATAGCAATTAATCTAGAAAACTGGGAGAATCAAGAATTCGAACTTCTCATTCTTCCAAATAGTCTCGAACAATACTTTTCATTGTCTCAGGCCAATTCGTAAATCAAGTGGAAGTAGGTGACGGAGAGTAATTCTCCAATCTCTTACCACTGAGGTCCTCGACCGATGTCCTCAAGTGGGACGCTCGCGATGGACATTGAGAAAGCGGCAGTAAACACATCAGGGTCATACCTGGCTACTTCTCTCGTTATTCTATTTCATTTGGACAATGAAAGGTGATTATCCCAAATACTTGGGACAACGAGAGATAGGGCAGGTGCGCGAGCCAGGTCGGTCCTTCCTTGCTCAGAATGTAGGTAGAAACCGCCAAATTGCATCCCGCGGTTCTCTCAACACATACAACATTGCTCGGAATTTTGGATAGACGTTATGTCTTCTCAGGTACTCCCCGGCAAGGAGCCTGCAACACAAGGACATCGAGCCCCTCCGCGTGTCAACAGAGCAACTCATTACCCTCGCAAGTTACTCAAACCTGGTCGTATTAGGAGGCGGATTCTTCAATTTCTCCTTGCACTCGTGCTTCTATATATTGGGAAATGGTGTGCTGCCAATCCCTACATCCCTGATATCATCCATAAACCAAAATCGCTCTACCAACCCGACACAACCACTGAACCCGACGACCGCCCACTGCCCAAGTATTCGTCAGAGAGGCAATCGAAACCAAATTTCCACCTTCTTGTTACGACTTCTGCCTCCACCTCACGGCGCAACCTTTGCAAATGTTTGCTGTCAGCCGCGGTTCTCGACTATCCACCACCAACTTTGGTCAACTACGAAAGAAGCCTGAAACTACGAAGGGGGAGAGAGAATGTACAAGATATATACGATTTTCTCACTGGCAAAGAAGTCGGAGCCTCTGATCTCATTTTGATTATTTCGGAAGGTATGTCAAAAGGGTTATCTTCCTTCGTATCAAATACTAACGAGAAAATAGACACATGGCTACAGCTACCACCCGCAGTAGCTATAGATCGCTTTCTCCTTGAAACCCGAGCCAGTGACGTACCAAAGTACAAACCAAAAGTCATCTTCGCCGCTACCAAACAATGCTCCAATCCCCCTTGGGGTCCTGCATGTGCTGCCGTTCCTTACTCCCCGCTTTCTCGCGATCTCTACGGCGAGATCACGAAATACAAAATGGCAGAGCGGTATGATAACCCCAAATATCAAAACCCTCGATTATTGTCTTCAAATACCGTCATAGGCAAAGCGAGTGATTTGATTCCAATGTATAAACACGCTCTAGACCTCCTGAGGGCCACTGACCAGGAGAATTACGAGAGCCAACAAGCTATCTCGCAAATATTTGGGGAACAGGAGGCTCATCGTCGTTGGGTTACTAGTAGTGCGGCCAGTTGGAAAGATTTTCTCCGAACCTTCTTTCCATCAAAATACAGACATCTCGTACCCCCAGAGCCGACGAATCCAGAAGTAAGAAATTACGAATTCGGGATCGGACTTGATTACTCGTCTTCGATATTTCAAATCGTGGATGATTCCGAGGACGACTTACGATTTGTCACTTTCAATCGACCAACCGTCATTGCATCCCCTTCCAAACTCGAAGCCGAAAAAGTCAGAAAGCCCATCAAACTTCCGGTAGATCTTTTCAGTAATTTCACAAGACCTTTTGCTCTGGATTCGCCGTCGGGTACCAATGCAAGCATTACAGGGGAACTATACTGGGTTCAAAATACACCCTGGTCAGAGGTCCCTTTAGCGACGAACATCATCGTTCCTGGAAGTGGCATCCCTTCTGTTCTGGACTTCCACGAAACTGCCAAGCACCGCTTCAGTAAAGAAGATGCGTATATCTATAACCCATACGTGCAAACCAAACCCACGAACCTGACCTCCCTGCGCGAGGAGTGGTGGCCAAATATGTGGTTTGCCAGTCATTCCAGGGCTTTGATGGGGAGGTATCTAAATAGTTCGAAGGGTATTGGGGCTGCTGAGTCTGCTGAGAAGGGTGGGAGGGAGTGGTGGGATATGAGAGGCGGTAGAGGAGGTGTGTGGACGGGGAGGGGAGAGTGGTTGGATTGGAAGGAGGTTTGTGGTGGAGTCGAGGGGTTGTATGGGGATGAGGGCGTTGATATGGATGAGGGTGATGATGGTGTGGTGAGAAATTCTTTCGGGAATGTGGTGGAGGGTGATGATAAGGGGAGGGGTTTTGAAGGCTTGAGATTTGGGGGTGGTGGGGTGTGAGCGGTTTTTTAGAGTGGGTTTGATGAACGTGGTGTGTTGGAAAGGAACTGTTTCAGCGAGGTATATTTCTGAGGTGGGGAGCGGACTCGAGCAACTGGATTGCGGATGGATGA
The DNA here is from genome assembly GCA_001414455.1 of Hymenoscyphus fructigenus. NCBI lineage: Eukaryota > Fungi > Ascomycota > Leotiomycetes > Helotiales > Helotiaceae > Hymenoscyphus > Hymenoscyphus fructigenus. Next base: position 499,331 of record LKUV01000017.1, read on the forward strand.
TGGTAATGGTTATAGATATTGACTTTACCGGTTTGCATTTTAGCGAATGAAAGAATGCCTTATTCAACGAATTCGGAGCCGTACGAAGAGAGGAGTGCTGTCATTCTCACTAATTTAGTACCTGTTCTCATAGATATTGATTGTCTTGTTTCAATTGAAAATCAAAATCCAGCGATAAGTATTCTAATGAAAACGAACCAATAGCTAAAAAGCCGGTTAATAAAATCTCCGTGCATTATAATATTTATTCTTATTCCCATATCTAATTAGTAAAATTCAATCAAACAAATAATATTCCCACAAATAATCTGCTTTTAATTATAAAAACGTGGTGAATTCTATAATTAGTGAATAAAGTATACCAGACCTCAAATCTATCGCTAACCCAAGCATACTGAACTATTCAATAACTTAAGCAAGCAACTCACATCACCCCCTCTTCCCTCTCTTCACATCTAATTTTCCCCCAAACTCCTAGCAGCAAGCTCATAAGCCTCATCCCTCCTCCCATCCCCCCTTCTCTAAGTAGGCCACTTATCCCACCCATGTTCCACTCCCACCACAGTATACCCCTCGGCCCTCTTCCCCAGCCCCCTCAGTCTCTCTCTAAACCGTCCCCCCTTAACAAGCAAAGCATCCTTCCAACAAGTAATGATAACCACATGGTCTGGAAATGCCTCTCTCAAAATCTCATCACTCGCTAACCCCGGACACAATAGTGGATTTCTCATATCCTCAGGTTTAGGATAGAGGTATGCTTCATCCGTAAGTCCGGCCATGAAAGGAGGCACGGGGAGGGGTGTAAAATTGGGGTTTGTGGAGGCTCTTTTGGCGCGGGTGAGGGTCCAGTCTACTGCTATGTAAAAGGCCACTGAACTCCTCAACTTTCCCTCCCCCATTAACCCATCTTTCTTCTATCGTTTAAGTTCTTCCCATAACCGTATCGCTACCGTAAACGTGAAATTCCCACCCGCGCTGAAACCGGAAAATGAGGTACGCGAGATATCAATACCGAACTCCTCGGCATTCTTCCAGAGATAAAGAACCGCGGACACGTAATCTTTAATTCCGACTGGAAAAGGGTAGGGAGGCGCAAGTCTGTAGTTCACTGATACAACGATACATTCTGGGTTATATTTCGAGACTGAAGCGAACCAGGGTGCGTCATCTGATGCGTGACTTAATATATATCCACCGCCGTGGAAATTGATGAGGAGGGATTATTTCCTTTTACTTCGGTCAGTTTCTTTATATGATAGAGGAACGTAAAATAAGAGATCTAATTTCTCGGGACATGAACCAATTGTACTGCTGGTTCGACGGGTGAAGGACGGTTGGGGTGGGAGTGGGAATGAGAGGTAATGATCGCAATATCTTCCTATTGCTGCGAGGAAGCGGATTATTGTTGCTTTGATAAGGTGGTTGAGACGTGACATTATGATTTGGATTTAAGTTGCTTCAAGGTGGTGACATAAGTGGTGCTTGGTGTACAAGTGTTTTGGCATTGAAACAAACTTAGAAAATTGCTTGAGGGAATTGTGCAAGAGCTCATTTCTTAGCTTTCCATTATTATCTGAATTCACAGATTCATAAGCCTAGCAAAACCAACAAAAGCAAAAGTGTTGAGAGATCGTGGTTGCAGCCTAAAGCAGTGAGAATTGAGAAGGGAGAAGACAAGTCCAATAACCTTCTCTGCAATACAGAGAAATGCAATTAAATAAAAATATTCTCTCACTTACCGAGAAATATCATTCTCATTGTAGTTTTAGCAAATGTGATAATAGAATGAATGCTCCATCAACACTTCTTGAGATGGTTTGGGGTAATGTGATTGGTTTATTTACTGTCCTATCACAGATCAGAGAGAGGCATGGTATACTTTATTATTAGACTTAACCAATGAGGTCTATAAACCAAAGCCATTCACTTTATACCTTAATTTTATTCGACTGGTTTCGTTGTTCTAACCATACTTGAATTTAAGTTAAATAAATGTTACTTGGATAAATACCAAGTACTCTACACCCTCAAAAAGCTTTGGACTCTATATACTTAACTTAATTATTCTGAACAGTGTCGAATAATGTGATTTAGTAGTTGCGGTTACTAGTCTCACTATTTAATTGTTCCTCCATAAGTGGTGAATAAAGTTTATCAGGTCGTAACTGTGAAGGAACTAAAGTGGTGAATTTGGATATGAAAGATAAACTTTAGGTCATAAGTTATAACTCTCAAGAATTATACGTACCTTAGCAAGTTGTGTCCGTTTCAAAATTCTTGAATAGCGACATAAATTTAGACTATGAACTAATCACTTTAATCTTTTGACTTCCAACTCTCTCGGCCTCCTTATTCAGTGCATCGATTTCAGCCTTGACATATGGGATACCAGTCTTCTCCCTTTCCAACTGATTGTTCTGTTCGATTTCGCCAGGAAAGTAAATCTTGTCGACCCCAGCCATCTTTTCGCTCCCAATGACCTTTTCATACAACGTACCCATTCTCTCCCTGAACTCCTTCAGATCCATGAATAGATCCGGCTTGATGGCAATGAGAAAATGACCAACATTCGCAGGTTTGCTTGGGTCGTATGGATTTGTAACACCACCCGCAAAAGCACTTCCACTCAAGACACCCGAAAAGACATCCATCATCACACTAAGCGCACTTCCTTTCGGTCCACCCATTGGCAACATGACACCCTCAAGTGCTTTTTCCGGGTCATCAGTTCGATTTCCATCTTTATCCAAAGCCCAATCCGTAGGTATCTTCTCTCCTCTCCTATAGGCTTTGTAAATCTTCCCTCTCGCAGCAATACTAGGCGCCATATCAAGTATAAAAGGTTTCCCACCCTCCGCACCAGGAGCACCACAAGCAATAGGACTCACGCCCATCAACTTCTCCTTCCCACCCCAAACCGGTAGTGCGGGTGAAGAATTCGTAAAAACGAGACTCATCATATCTGCATCAATAGCTTGTTGAACTACCCAAGCAGACATCCCAAAATGATTCGAATGCTTAATAGCGCACATCCCAATCCCGAATGTCTTCGCCATTTCGATACACCTTTGCATACCCAGATGGGCCGAGAGGAACCCAAAACTGTTGTTTCCGTTGATATGGGCGACTACGGGTGTGGTTTGGGTGAGGGTTGGTTCGGCTTTATGATCTAGGACCCCTGCTCGGACGCGGGCCATGTATGAAGGGATTCGGTTGATGCCATGAGTATCTACTCCTCGTAAGTCGGCCAGGACGAGACAGTGGGCTATGATTTTTGCGGAGGCAGGCGAGACACCGTTTCCTTCTAGGACTGATTGCACGAAAGTTTCCGCTGACTTGCTGGAGACGTGGAGTTTCTCATCTGGAGGTGAGTCATGTGATGTAGGCATTTTGCTGGGCTGAATTTTTTCAATTATCTGAAGACTGTGTGGGTTCTTGGTTCGTTTGGGGGTTATAATTATGATGGAAACTCTCATTGATGGTTGATATGCATTGTTTTGGAAGCCGTGAGTCAGATGGTAGTTTCCTAATTGGATGGTTGGGAACCCAAAACTTGCGAGATCGGAGAACATCACGTGGGGAGGATAAATCCTTTTCCATGATTTCGAAGTTCAAGATTGTCATTAGTGACCCCGAAGCTGGCAAGTTCCTAAAAAATAAACTACTGTAAGATATACAACAGATCTGACAGATTACTACTCAAGAATTTTCAATTCGGTTAAGATGTGGAACCCCGATGGTAATCTATCGGGGTTCGGAGAAAGTATGACTTGAATTGGTTTAAATGGAGACAATTGAAGAAACCTCGACTTATAAGTCGACTTATAAGTTTCAAGCATCTTGTACGTACAGAGCGTTCAGTTGTCTTTTTCACCTTCCTTCTTGGACGATTTCGCAATTGATTGCTTGAGTCACAGATAACCCCAGCTCGTTATAAATTAACTCACGACCCTCACGCCAATCAACAATCAAAAATACACACTTCAAAATGGCAAACTCAACAGAACCCACCCCAGAATTTACCTACCGTGTTCATTACCTCCCAAAAGACGACTTTATCCTCCTTTCATACTTAGCTGGCAAATCCGCCTCCCTAAAACTCAACGCAGTTCAAGTAGAAAAAGCAGCTTTTTCCGCAAACTTCGAGTTAGAAGCAAAAAATACATTCAAATCTCGGATCTCAAGGCTCAAACTCCCACATGTCAATACTTTCATCGCAATATCTTACCCCTATGGAACACCAATCCCAGAACAAACAGTCGACAGAGGAGATTTCATTGGTTGTGCAACACTCCTAGGACCCCTCTCAAAAGTTTCCTATGAATATCCCGAATGTGGAGGACCTATCATAGGAAATGACGACGAAGAAACGAAATGGCATATGACGGGTGTATATTCCAACCCGAACCATCGAGGTCATGGTGTGGGGAAATTGTTGATTAATTCTGCTTGTGAATTTGCTGTTGAGCAATCGGAAGGCAAGGCGAGTAGAGTTCGAGCTAATATTCATCCTTCGAATGTTAAAGCTTTGGATCTGTATTACAAGTTAGGCTTTGAGAGGGCGGGAACTTGTAATAGATTCGAAGCTGTGGGATCGAATGAGGAAGAGTTGCCAGAGAGGGAGACGATGGATCCAAACATGTGGTTTTATAGGAATGGACCTATTCTTGAGAGAACTACCCAGAAGATGTAAAAAAGAGTTGGAAAAGAAAGCAACAAATCCTCTGGAATTCTGGAAGAAAGGGGGAAGTGTTATGAATTGGATCCTGAGCCGAGGGTTCCTTTTCTCGGAGTCTCCCTTTAGAAACTGGCTTCAGGCGTATGAACTCAATGTTCAACCTTCGATATACTTTTAGGTGGAATGTTGCGATGTTCTTCAACAAAATATCTATGGGGGCGTCGTTGCTTTAGATGTTGTGGTGCGGTGCGAAGGAGCCGAAAAAGGAGTTGCCAGTCAATATATGAAGAAATGAACGAGACTTAGTACAACAAATTCATTGACTGACTAGGTTACGTAATGAAATCCCATGAATGACTACATCAAACAAAATTCCACCCAAACAAGAACATAAGAGATATTTCAGTCATCTTACAATTTGCCATACAAGAAATCATATCTCACTTTTCCCAAATGATAACAATTCAAACCTCCCCATAACCTTAGATACCAGAATCATCCTGGAATTCCACGGGACTCCAATGGTTATTGACATTCCCCACCCAAGCGTCCCAGTTGGCACAAATTCGCTTCGTCTCCTTCATATGATCATCACTGATTTTGATCGAAGACTCTCTTTCTAAAATCTGCAATGCTAGTCCAGCGCTTGCATGCCAAGCAATATGGCAATGCATTAACCAGGCTCCAGGGTTATCAGCTTTGAATGCGAGAAGGAGAAAGCCGTTGGCTGGCAGCAAAGCAACATCTCTTCGTGGAGGGTTATCCTTTTTAATATTGACGAGTGGCGCCCAGTAGGGTTTATCGCTTTGCTGGAGAATTGCAAAGTCTGTTCAACCTCTATATTAGCTTGGCGGTATATCGAGAAGAAAACGGGGGACTATACCGTGACCATGGAGATGGATCTATGATTTGGTTAGTTATGGTTAATCTGTGGTAGGAATGAAGAGGGACTTACTGGATGAGCGGCTGGTATGAAGTTCTTCGGAGCGGATGCCCAGGGCAAACCGGTTGCCGTCACTAGAAGATAAATCCAAGATTCAGATGTGATGAGGGGTGTGTTCGCAGCTCCAACCACACCCACTTGAGCGGGCCAGATCGTGTTTTTATTGAGATTATTGATTGTGGGATCTGAGAAGTTGAGGAACATTGGGTCTCCACCCATGTCCCAACGTGAGAAATTGTGCTGTCCGGGATATTTTCCGGTCTTGGGATCAACTTGAGATAAGCCAACTTGGAATGTGCTGCCTTGCTCTATTTCATGTGAGAATGTGATCGAGAATTTCTCGAGGAGATACTTACGTTCGTTGACTGGTTCACCTATCTTCCATGGAACAACAGGAATTAGTTTGTCATATGGTTCATCCGAACAAGTCTCGTCGAATTTTCCCCTAGTTGTGTCTGGGCGCTGTATAGCAGAACCTTCATAGTTCAAGATTCCATTTTTCTCCTCAATTGCGCCTCCAAACCCATTACAGCCGCTGGGAACAGCTGTCCGAATCCAGAAGTTTTTCGTCGGTGTATTTTTCGTGAGTGGTTTTGCTTCTAAAATGACGTGATATCTCTGACCTACGTGCCATTTTGTTAGAAGAAGGCTTGGCCTCGAGTGAGCACACTCACCAATTCCAACCAAAACAGCGTTTGTGGTGTAAGGCTTGATAGGAACAAAATCTGCTCCGATGACTGTGAGGTTATGGTCATCGATGGTAAAGATGAATGTGTTGTCGACCGACGTGTTGATAATTCGGAGGAGGTATTTCTTGTTCTGGACAAATGTGAGTTTGAAGGGATCAAACTACCAATTTCATTATTGGACTTCTTACAGCTTTGACGGTTGTATTATAGTAGGGAGGTGCGATGCCAGTGCAATTTTTGTCGCTTATTTCCTTTGGCGTACAGTTGTATCTTCCTGGGCTATTCTAAGTTCACAAACCACAATATACATTCATTTTTGGCGTACCTTGGTCATTCAGAAGTATGCTTGTCATGAGCGGACGACCATTAGGTCTAGGATCGAGTTCCTTGTAGAAGTCTTCAAAGGCACTACGATGATTCCAGTCACTCATCAGGATCGGGTCAACAGCTTGGTCATATTCAGCTGAAGATGGACCGTAAATTGTGAGGGGCCCTCTAGTTGCCAATTAGGAAACATTCGCTGGGACTTCAAAATTGCACACCTACTTTAGACCGTCCGCGTACTGTTGTTTACCTTGGTCAGCAGACTCTCTCTATTAATTAAATTTTCAGTGCATACCTGTAACGAGTAATGACTATGATACCTACGAAGTTGGTTAGCCACAAGTCAATAAAATGATCTCAGGTTGTTTACCAAGAGGTTCCATATTGCTGAGCCTTGAACTTATATGTATATTCATCACCCGGCTATGAAAGTTTAGCATGTTTGCAGTTTTGAAACTAAACTTGGGTGCCTCTTACAGCAATCGGGCATTGAGTGACTCCTAGCGAACACATTAGCACTGACCTCACTGTTTTTAGATGGCGATAGACTTGCCATTGACTCCATCACTCTCCATGTTACGAAGAAGTCGGATGCCATGCCAGTGGATGGTAGTACCCTTTGAAAGATTAGAATATGTGTCAAGGTTAAAGCTTGCTCCCGACCACCAATAACATGAGTCCAAACGTGGGAACAAAGGCAAAATTTACATACGTTGTACTTGAGATGATTCCTGACAGTGATTTCTATAGATAATTAGAAGATCTTTCTTCTAAGCAACTTGTGAAACAATAAGATTTAGTTTACCAATATCGTCGCCCCAACAAGCCTCTGCAGCACTGTCAGTATAATATTGTAACTTTGGCGCAGTCTTTTGGGCTTACGAATCCATGGTCCTGGAAAGGTTTTGTTGAACACTTTGCCACCTAGATTCTTGAAGCCATCGGGGTGAAGCTCCATATTATTGACATCAAGAGTGTACTTTCAAAACTTAGTGAGTGTGCTTCGAATCATGCTTCCCATTTGATGGAAACTTACTTTGCGAAGAATACCAATAGGCGTGTTGTCTTCATAGTTTGTATTGATATCGAATCTTTTGTTTTGTGGGCCTTGGAGCCAGCAGCCACGATCATTTGAAGTTGAGCAGTCAGTCCAACCTTCCATTTTCGGATACTTGCAAACGAATTCAGAATTCTCAGGTCCATTAGGAGGTCTAAACTCAGGAGTATCATCGACAACATGTGGGGCACCATGCCCGGCAACGACAGGTTCTAGAGAAATCGGGTGCTGGTTGCCATTGAATGGTGAGACCGATCCCAGACCAAGTGTGTAAGTAAGTGCTGTCCAACAGCTTTCAAGAAACCTCATTTTCGCAACGGAAAGAAAAGCAAAATAAGATAAACACCTAGAATAGTTTTACAGAGAACGATTTTCTTGAGAACGGTCAACCCCTCGAGGAAGCGTAGGGGTATATACATTCTCCGGACTTCCATGTTCCACAAAGCCAAACAAGGGGTAAAACTCGCACACCGATTTTTCGAGACCGTGGCTGTTGTTGGCGCTTGCCAATGCAAACTCTTCCAGTCACAATCAGCTGCGGCCTTGCCAGCCTATGGACGCCAATGTTTTTGGGGGCTGATCATATAAAATTCGGACATGATGAGAGTTCGCCATACTAGATGAACTGAACACGAGAGCCTCAACATTGTGGTTAGACTTAGAACTCCAGGTTGTTTTGAACTTAGGGAAGCGCTCAAGTAAAAAGAATCAACATAGTAGAACATAGCATACGAATACAAACACACATTAACCTAAAAGATACAGAAAGTATGTTAAAGTATGTACTGTTTTTGGTGTAACCAAGTGGCTAGCTGATTATGCTTATGGCGGAAATTTCGCGGCTGAAGCTGACCTTACTTACCGTTACTGATTGAGTCAACGGAAAAGGCTTATAAGCATCGTGATCATCAGCAAATCATTGCATTTGCATCTTCGTAAAAGTATGTCGTGTATCCTGTGGAACAAGAAAACCCCCGAAAGATATTCCGGTTGGCCAAATACACGAGTTCATTGGCGTTGCTATTCTGAATAGAGAAACGACCGGTGAAGACCATCCAGCCTTATGAATTGGAGTTCGGCAATCAGGCAAATCGATTGAGTTCATATGAACAGCTGCAGAAAGGCGTATGCGAGTAGCAGAACGGGGCCATTTATTCGGCCGTTGGCTGCATTTGCCCAGTGCTGAGACGATTGAGTGGCAACGCCTGCTACCCTCCTTCGCAGATGCCACTCCAATGAGATGTATTCTTGCTTGATGGCCGAGACTTGGAGTGTAGAAAAATGCAGTTGACACCACAATATGGAAAGCAATAAAATATGTCGAGCTGAATTTGGGTTATTGGGCCATTGTATCCTACGTTAGTCCTGGGCCACCTAGAAATGTGCCTTTCTCAAAGCTCATTCAGAAGCTGATGTGCCTCAACTGGCGGGTTTTCTCTCAGGGAAGGACATGGAAGGCTGGTGAGGGACTTCGAAGCAACTGGGAGTAGAGTTGAGATGATAACCCCAGAGACAAAGAAGCTGGGATATTTAAGTGTTGTGTTTGGGGATTGGGTAGTTGCAAGACAGAAAGAGAAAAATGACAAGAAGGAGGGGAATCAGGTGACGCTGTATATTTGCCAAGCTATAGTGGGTCTTCATTTATACTGCTGATTGGCGCAACACGGGCCAGCGAGGCAGGGCTGGTGGATTCCAGTTATTTACCTTCAGCCTTGTCTGCTCTTAAATACTCGGTGCCTATCAACCAACAACTCTTACTCGAAACACCACACCTACAACACAGCATCGTCGAGATCCAGCATCAATATGTCTCGATCAGCAGCTACACTCCAATCTCCTCCGCCACCCGAACTCATAGGGTTCTTTTCAGGTACTCACACCGATCGCAATGGTCGTTCCCTCGCAGGCGTTCTTGCCTATTCTGCCGAGAAGCTCGAGCGACACCACGATTATATCCAAACTCTCTTCCCTCTGCCTGAGCGATCTCCTATAGATCCCCATGCCCCAATAATCGACGAACAAGTCTTCAAAGCCTTCCGTTCAGACCCAAATTTAAGAGCCAACCTTCTGAGAGCTTTCAAGAGAATCCTATGGTTCTACGGATTCGAGCTTGATAAACGCGAGAATGGTACTTTGGTTGTAAGTAGTCCTCGAAACAGGTTGAAATACGCGCTTTGTATTGGTTTACTAACAGTCAAATAGGTAAAAAAAGGCCCCAACTTCGATATGAACCCAAAAGCCTGGAATCGATACTTTGACCACAATCATCTACGAATTACTCGCATCATTCGATGTCTTCGAGTGCTGGGTCTCCAAGAAGAAGCTTTGGCTTTTTATGCGATACTCATCAAATGTTCCAACAACTCGAATCCCAAATCGCAAGAGTTTTGGCGACGCGCTGCTTTCAGAACTCTCAACCAGCGACCCGATGAAGAAACCAAGAGTGATTCTGACCTCACAGTCGGTAGAATGTTCTTGCGGAAATACGAGGAAGACTTGAAAGCAGAGAAGGACAAGGCAGAATTGGACGAGGGGAATCAAAAAGAGGGAACGGTGGATGGCAAACAAGGCAATTCGTTAGGGAAAGCAGATGAAGGCGAGCCAAGTGAGCCAATATCACCAGGCCCGCCCAGGAAGCGATCGCGCAAATGAATATGAACCGGGCGCGCACGATTGTACGAAAAAGTTATGGTTGGACGTGGAGTTTGAGCGTTATTGATACCCGAAGACCAGCATAGATTTTTTATGGCTTCATTGCCCTGCTCATATACCCCGCTGCTAACTGCAGAGCACTGAATTAAAAAGCGATTTTCCCAGAGAAATACTTCTTTCATTTCCTATCTTGATTTCATGTGACAAAATCATAGCTCCTACTCCTTGCTCAGTAGAATTTTACTATCAATAAAGAGACAAAACGTCTCTACTCAAAAATCTCCACGGCATTAGCTCTGCGATCATCAGTCAGTGACCACCCTCAACATAGCGTCAATATCTAATAGCCGGTTCGTCCTGCGATAGCGCAGGAGAGGGACGAACCAGCTATTAGGATTTATTTCAGCACGATACTACGAAGCCTGCATTCCAAGGTTAGCAGCCCTGGTTGGCACTTTTTATCTAAAAGTATTTATATTTGAGTCTCCTTTTATTCTCGGATCACCTTCCTCTCGTTTAAAGTTACATGATTCGATAATAAGAAACAAGTCAAAGGGTTCATCTAGATCATCATTTTCATAGATAAGTAGTTTACATATGCACCTGGTTATACGGCATATCTCCAATAACGCGACTTGCTAGCGTTCCTTTAAGTAACTGGTAAAAAATCCAGCGAATAAAGTAACATGAAATTATCAAAGCTGACATACTTTGCTTTTCAGATCTTCTCGTAAAACTCGCCTTGGTCCTTGGAACTAGTCCACGATGAATTAGAGCAGTACTCTTACTTGTCTATTGATTTTCGTTCTTGGTAGCTTTATACTTAGAACTTGGATTCACTCTCGTCCTTGGAAATAAAAGAAAAAGGTGTGACAGTGAAGTTCCTTTTGAAGTCAAGTTTCATCTGAAAGTTCCTTGTAAGAACGTTTGAAAGATTTTCACTATACCAAATAATTATTGCAATTATTTCAAGTAGCTAGTTTTCCGAGGTAGAATGAAACAAAGAAAATAATCACTGCTAATATACTCTTGTAAGATGGATCATTCGTTGAATCTTATTTTAGTAATTTGGGATATTATGATTTAATAAATAGGTTTAAGATGATTTTGTTGAGTTGGAAGGGTAATGGGTACTGGAGGTCATTGAGAATTGATTGTCCTGTAAAGGTAGACTAGCTAGATCTATATATAAGGAGTGTGTGCTGACAAAAGAGGGTATTACGCTATGGTAGCGCTTTGAATATGTGACATGAAACAAGTGATACAAAACAAGTGATAATACTGGTGATCAAGATAGCAGATAAAACAGTCGATGAAGTGGTAAATCAAACAGTAGATCATTATGGGAATAAATAATTGAGAGAAGTCAGGTGATATTATGAATCCAGCACAACAGATTTTTATTGGGATGTTCTGAAAGAATAAAGCTTGTAGATAGTGTCTGGGTTGGTATCAATCACAAAGTTCGCCAAGAGAAGTTTGTTCAGTGCTTCGGACAGTTGGAGAGAGTGAGGCGACATTTATATTCTTGCTTCTGGTATTTAACCGATCACTAACCTCAGGCCGAAGTTTTCAGAGTCAAGGACAATTGTCGCCATGGAGCATGTTGCATGGGTCTTCGTTAGGGAGTAGCGCAAAAGATAACCCTGATAAACATCAAAAGTCACCTATTGAATTACCAGCAAGTGTCATAGTTCAACAGACGGGTCATCCACGCCGTGGATCAGTCTCACCCATTTAGGGGTTCTATCATCGAAGCCATTGATGCTAAGCGAGTAGAAAATAGGGGCTATACTTAATAATTCTAAACTATAGAAGAGTGACTACCGAGGGCTGACAACTTTCAAACAAGGAACTCTTGACCCAACGAGCTAGACCAATCCTCTTATACTGATTCGACAAGCGGGATTCATTTCCAATATTGGGCTCTTTCGCAAGAACAAGTCCCATGACCAAGTCCCCAGCTTCTTCCCCTTCGTATAGCTCGCTTGGACGAGAAATTTGGGATTTGTCTAGCTCCGGTGCAATTCTCAAACAGAACAGTTCCTCTATATATGGCATCTCACCTCGGACGTCTGGGTAGAGCACTCCAACCGTCACGTCATCTTTCGTCAAGATTGCTTTAGAGTCGCCTAGGTAATCGTCCTTGAACTCGTGGAGCTGGGGGTTAGAATCAATGCTGGCGAGAAACGCCCCAGTAAAAGACAAGCTTGCAGAAAGAATTGCGCCGTGTTCATCGTCATGCCTTGGTTGTGTAGACATGTCCTCTACTGAAAGATTTCCTGTCTCAGAATCCAAAGGCCTTTCTTTGGGATGGTCCTCGATTCGTTCCCCGTGTTCAAGCCGTTGACTCTCATAAGTGATGCTCCCCATAACCGATGCCCATGACCACGTTGGCGCAATATAATAACCAGACAATGGTCGGCGCCCAGTATACCTTGTTCGCCAGAGAAGCGCTTCTGGTAAATGAGTGCTCCATATCCCGGCTAGGTATTTTGCTTGTGGGATTGAGTGCCACATTCCGGGGCGATACTCCGTTTGTGGAACCGAGTGCTGAAAACTATGAGCCAGTCCAGACAGCGCGGGGAGTTTATCCGTTTCGTAGGTCAGGCTCCGGAAAGAGTAATCTTCCATAAGTTCGTACCAGCGATCTCTTGTCGGAATAATGGGCACTGGTTCGAAATCGTCTTCAGGCTTCTTGTGATGCCATGGAAGTTGAGTGGAGGCTTTGAGTTCTCGGCATTCCCATAACATTTGACTTCTACCGAAATGGATGTTTCTCCTTGAAAGTTCTCTTTCTTGTAGTGTCCAGGCTCTGGTACGCAGGGGATTATTCCCATAGTTCCCATGCCGGTAAGGATTATCGCCATATTCCTCATGCCACTCTCGAGGCTCGGAATCGAATATTCGGATGCGATAGGAGAAAGGGAAGAAAGGGTCGTCCTTGAGGTATTCGGAGCCCGAGTCGAACTCGAAGAACGTGCCTATGTTGTGAATGTCAGGGACGAGTTTACAACCTTCTGTACTGTCTTTAGAATCGAGAGCTGCGAGTGTACAGCAGGACTGCCCATATACATCTGCCATAAGCGCAGCCTCTCTCGCCCAGTCGTCTTTATCATCTTGAATTATGCAAAGAGAATCGATCCACAGGTATCGCTCGCCTATTTCTCTAGTTATGCGAACAGCGTCTCGGAAAGTGTTGGACAGATCTTCAATTTTGATTCGAGTCATTCTCTCCTGGAGGTTTGTCTTTGTGGATATGACAGGGCGTTTTTCGGGAGGCCCCCAACAATGACTTAACGTGAGATATTCCGGTTGATACGGTTGATCATCAAAATCCTCAGTTCGAAGATGCACCAACTTAACATCCTCTCCCGTCTGAAATGCTTGGAGATCTAAAAGTCTCGTAGGCAGAAAACTCTCCAAGTCCCAATTGCAGCCATCATGATTCCGTCTACAATCATGCATCCAAGTCCTCATAATTCGAAAGTTATCGACTGGGCTGTCTATTTCCTGGGGAGGGCCATCACCTGTGAAAGCCAGTTTTTAGCTTTGTTGAAAGCAAACTCAAAGAGGAAGGCTTACTCCACAACTCGGGAACCCTGAAAAAGGTAGTATGAGATATATCAGTTTGGTACACAGCAAGGCAAACACCTTGGTGGCTATCTATCGTCGCTCTTGATAAAATAACTTTGACGTCTTCGAGGAGTGAGTCGTCAGCCAAGGCACTGGTGTCAGCCTGGTGTATGAGAATCCTGCACAATGGGCATCCCGCTGCTGCTGCTGCTTGCATAGCTCTAAAAGGCTGAAGCTTGACGTATGGACCCCATGGGAAGCCTTTGTCATCGAGCTTCTCTCCCCAGAAATGGGGAGGAATCTCGAGACATGTCTCACAGAGTTGAGATGGCATTCTTAGTTAGTTGCTGTACGAGCCATGGTGGTCTCCAGAGGTTAAATAAGGGGCTGGGAGGCAAGCGAGCGGGGTAAATATGTGTTCCTTGACATCCGTGGGGGTGTTGGAAAACAGGTAGCCGCAGTAGACATTTCTACCAATCAAGCTTTTGTGCTTCCGCCACTTCAGCTCAGCTTCAGCTGTGTTTGGAAGGAGTCAATACTTCCATACTTACAGCGTCACATTTTCGTTAAAAATTTCCGATTATGGCTGCTGGCCCTGTAGAAAAAACCTGCGAGATAGTCCAAAATTGACAAATCACGGTGCTACTTTATATTAACTAGTGAGTCTAGTAAGTTAATTTATTAAATCATATTGTCCTACAGCATTTGGATTAATTAAATTAATAAATAAAGTCTCAAATATTTTTGAAAGTATAGTACTCACCTGAGTAACATTTGTTTAACATAGTTTTCCTAGACAGTTTAGAAGACTTAAATTATGTCAACAAACTATAAAGATTGATTATAGCGGATTCGGAGTATGGCTAAAAAGAATTGAGTTAGTCAATTATATGATCGGTGAATAAAGTATACCAGACCTTATACTCAGGGTGGGAGTAGTATAGAGTGGAACTCATTATGGGGGAGGAATCCAGTGAAGGTCCGCCCTCTCAAGAAATAAAAAACCTCTCCAGCCAGACGAAAACCAGTACAAATAGGTGGATAAAGAAATGATCGAGGGTCACTTGGTAAGTATATAGAGAAGATGAGAAATCCTGAGCCAGGCCATGAGGCCAAGGCCTGTTTGGCTCTCATCAAATGTTGGATATTTTTAATTATCCTCACCAAAAAAGTGAATAAATAATGTTGAGATAATTATAAGTATCCAAATTGTTTGGCCTGCACTCAATAAATGTCAAGATATTTAATTAAGTTATCCGATATTTATATAAAAATATTATCCTCACCAAAAAAGAGCATTTATCCAATTATCGTCTAAAACACGATAATTGGATATTTCCTTAGATATCTCAGCTAAATCCTACAGTTCTAGGAAATATATAGAAGATTATCCACTACGAGCCAAACGATTATAGGATATATTATCAGAATAATTGGATAATAAAATAATATATCCGGCGTCACCGAAAAACACTCCCCGCATATATTTAACGATATTCATAATTATCTCAAAGTGGTCCAAACAGGCCCTAAAGCAAAAAAAATTTATCTTAGAACTCTCGAGAGGCTACATGCCGACCACCAGACGTGCATCGATCAATCAATCAATCAATCAATCAAGAGAGGTCACAACCGTCACTTACTCCCAGTTACTAATTAATCCATAACAGAGAACAAGCCATTCATTCACCTCTCCATATACCCCGTAGTTGTCCCGTTTGATTAAATTGATTCCATTTGCATTTCATGTCCCCTTCACTCCAGGTTAAGCGCCTCTATGGTACAGTTGTTTCATGCCAGCAAACCTCTAAACTTTTCCCGTATCCCCTTACTCAAGCATGGAAGCCTGGTTAGTATACAACACATCCACTACGCTGCTCAACTTCTCAATAGTCGCCAGTGCAGCATCGTAACCCACATCTCTCTCTGTCTCGTCGAAAATAATTAAGCATCCGGCACCCTGGTCTAAGACACCAATAATTACTTTATCGAGAATCATCTGTGACAACTTGCGCTCAACTTGGACTGTATCGAGGCCAACCATCTTGGCGATGTGGTCGATTTCTACCCTGGAAAAGGGCTCGATGACCTTGATAAGATTCTGTTCCAACATAGCATCATAAAGACGGCGGAGGTGGTTTCGGATGAATGGGTCGCTGCCGAGTTCATGACGATAATCTCCTAGCGCTTTCTCATACTCCTCCAAAGACCGGTTTGAATGTGCGCGTGCGACGGCCTTCATGGCTTCCAAGTTCTTGCCAGCATATTTGAGGGCCTGCTTGGAGCTCATAAGTTGGTTGACGTCGTCAGATAAGTTGAGCATAACCTTGCATAGCAACATATATTGTAGCGCGGCGGTCGCCTTCTCTGGCTCATCCTGGGTGTGATATCCGTCCAGTGCTTCGATGAAATACGAGAATGCGGTGCTGAAATCCTTGTCTTCTGCGTGGAGCTTCCCCGACTGCATATCCAAACCAGCTTGTAGTAGAGGTGGTGTGTAAACGGATGCTGCGCTTGTGCGAGCACTCGTGAGTGCTGATCGACCCTTTGGCACATTTCCCAAGGCATGGTAGACGCGAGATTCCAGAAGTTGGACTTCCACGAGAACGAGTTTGTCATCCAGACGCTTGAGCTCCTTGAGAAGGCTGTTGATGAGGGTCAAGGCTTCGTAGTAGGATTGTTTAATCATGTAAAGAGCAACAAGACGGGTCTCGAGGTTTTGTCGCAGGAAACCACGACGCTCGGAAGTGGCCCATTCGATGCATGACTTTGTGACGGAGATTTGGATATCGGTGGTATTGGGGATGAGGTTGAAGAGATCTAAGAGTTGTCGAACTAAATTACACGGAAACTATCAGCATTGGCTCTTCTAATCCTCATTGATCCATTGATGGCAAATTGATGATTATTCCAACATACCAAGTTTGGCAGTCTTTGCTTTCGCAAAGGATGATAATACCGTCCGGCTCTTCGTGATCAACTCTACCAAGTCGTTTGCTCGCCTGGTCTAGTCAGTAAATTAATCGAAAAAGGGCGCGTTAGACTTCTATTTACTTTTGATCCCGATATAACTCTCCCAAGCTCACCAGTGCGGTCTCATACTCTCGTACAGCGGCATCTGAGGTCACTGAAGGAGGTTTCGAGATGATTTCCTTATACTGTGATTCGGCTTTGGTTGGGTCTGACTTGGTCAACTTCTTCGCCTCGGCTATCCGTGCTGAATCTGCTGGCGCCATTTTTGGGGTGTTGGTAGTGGGTAATGGTAGTGTGGTGTTGTTGAGTTTATCGAGGGCTGCTCGCCGTTCTGGAGCTAGGCTGGAGCTCACATACGTCGGCTTGTGGGCTTAAAGGCTAGCGGCAAATTAATATTCCGTCCCGACAACTTTTTGATCTCTCGAAATCTTGGCGCTTTTCAAAACTTATTCTTCATCACCAGATTCCCATGGGACTTTTGAGCACAATATGGTACGTGAAAACCCACAAAATTGTCGTCGCAATTACTTACAAGTGCTACTAGAAAATAAAAGCTCTTAGCCGCCCTGTTGCTTCGGCGCAGGCCCCCGGGTCTGATGTCGCAAGACAACCCCGCAACCTCGACCCAGCACTACATCCTTTCGAACGAGCGAGAGAATATACTCGAGCACTCAATGCTACCAAGATGGAGCGAATGTTTGCGGCGCCATTCATTGCGCAACTGGGAAAGGGTCACGTCGACGGAGTATACACCATGGCGAAGGACCCGACTTCTTTACAGAGATTTGCCAGTGGAAGTGGTGATGGAATTGTCAAAGTATGGGATTTGACAACAAGAGAGGAAATCTGGAATACGAGTGCGCATGAGAATATTGTGAAGGGAATGTGCTGGACCCGGGATCAAAAACTTTTGACCTGCGCTAGTGACCGAGCCATCAAGTTATACGACCCATATAATACAGCCGCTGGAGCAGCACCATCTGCCACTTGGCTTGGAACAAATGCATTTACGAGTTTATCACATCACCGATCAAATAATGCGTTTGCTGCTGCGTCCGGGGTAATTTCAATTTACGATTTAGAGAAGAGTTCGGCACCACCCGATGTTTTGAAATGGCCATCAGCTACGGATACAATCACTGCTGTTTCTTTCAACCAAACGGAAACCTCAATATTAGCCTCTGCCGCAACGGACCGGTCAATTGTGCTTTATGATTTACGAACTTCAATGCCCTTGGCCAAGACGATTTTAAATTTTGCTTCGAATGCGATCGCTTGGAATCCTATGGAGGCGTTCAATTTTGCGGTAGCAAATGAAGATCATAATATTTACAGTAGGTTAATCAACATATTTTTGGCAGTCCCAGTGCTAACATACTCTAGTTTTTGATATGCGAAAAATGGACCGAGCACTGAATGTCTTGAAAGACCATGTGGCAGCAGTGATGGATGTGGAATTCAGCCCTACAGGAGAGGAGCTTGTAAGCGCTTCATATGACCGAACAGTTCGATTGTGGAGCCGTATGAAGGGTCACTCAAGAGATATCTACCACACCAAGCGAATGCAGAGAGTATTCTCTGCCAAGTGGACCCCTGATTCCAAGTACATCCTCTCAGGATCAGACGACGGCAATATTCGATTATGGCGAGCAAACGCATCCAAGAGAGAAGGCATCAAGTCTACCAAGCAACGCCAAGCTCTTGAGTATAACGAAGCTCTATCGGAACGATATGCCCACATGCCTGAAATTCGACGCATCAAGCGACATCGCCATATTCCTAAGGTGGTGAAGAAGGCTGGTGAGATCAAATCTGAGGAACTTAAGGCAATCAAGAGGAAAAATGAGAATGAGCGAAAGCATACTAAAGCCCAGTTCAGGAAACGAAGGAATGAAAGAGAGAAGATGGTTTTGGCTGCAGAAAAGTGATGGAATTGCCTCGGCTTGGCTGGCGTACACGGTAAATAAAAGGAGTTTGGGGCACAAATGTAGCAGTTACATGGCGTTGGTGGAGGTAAATGAACTTGAGGAATACCAATAAGAATGTAGTACAGTAGTTGTTGAATACAGACATGTCAATGTAACCTACGGTCTTTTGGTGCCAATGCTGCTTCTCTACTTTGACTTCATTCACGAAAAGAGAGTGCTTCTCGTCCTTTGATAATACTGGTCGTGTTAGCAATTTACAAGTGTGCGGCCGCATTTCCAACCAAAGTTCATTTTCTTCAACTGCCAAATGTACTTTGTCAACTGACCCACTCCTTGGATTGATGTCTTTTCGCTTAGCACATTGCGATATTGGAGTTGCTCATTGCATGCTGATGCACTTCTTTCTAGCTAAATGCACAATGGGGTGTCCAGTAGTCCTCATTCTCCCTAAAACTCACACCAAAAACACGTAGATTTTCTTGCTGCGAGTGACCAACTGTGAAGTGTTCCTAGCTGGTCCCTATGTCTTGTTTACATAACAAAACGAGCCCCCATTCCCCCCCCCCAGGCCCCTTGGTTTTAAATATTCTTTGAATGCGTTCTTTACCTAATTCTCCTAAGCAGCAAAACCCAAACCACCGCCTCTCCCACAACCGGCTAAACCTACCTCCCCAAAGCTCACAACACCAACCGACTGCCACAAAATAACCAAACCATCAACAAAAGTCTCCAAAAAAAAAAAAAAAAAAAACCACTACTCAGACACCTATCTAACCCTCTTCTATATATAAATAGTTGCAAAAAAGCGCAAAAAAGTAGTTGCCTCCAGAGGTAATCGAAACCTCATCTTCAACAAGATACTCAGACAAATCTAATCCAAAATCGCAAAGGAAAGGAAAGACAAACGCCTGACACCAAACGCCCTGAAAGACAATTGTATATTGATGCTCTAGCCATTGAGCTATAGAGGCTTTTACTTTGTTTTTTGATGGGAGGAAGGGGCTTATTTTGGGTTAAGATTGGGACGTCTGGAGGGGGATTTGTGGGGTTTTCGGGATTGGGGAGGGTGTTGAACCAATTGGGGGAGGGGAGGGTGATGTTTAGGTTGTGAAGGAGAAGGGAGCGGATCGGGTTAGTGAGGGTGGTGAAGGGGTGATGAAGTGAACGTTGAACAAGTGAGTATGTAGACGAGTGGTGACACTTGAGCACTTTTCTTTTCCAGCGTTTCAATGCTCGTTTTCAATTGTTTTGAATGTTGTTCAAAGTTGACGCTTTACGCAACATGTCGCGTTATTTTGGTTTATTCATTTTTTGTCACTTCATTCTGATAGGAAGAGTCGTCAGCTAGTACACGTTTTATCGCAATAATGAAATTGGAGAAAACTACACAGAAACTCTTCACCTTTAAATAGTTGAGGACCAACCAAACAAAAATAATGACAACCAAGAAATGATAGACGCCAAGTGAATGCAGTTGTCTCTTGTATTTTTGGTTGTTTCCGCTGATCAGAAGACCCCTGGTCGTTGATCTTTAGCACCCTTCTATATTATTATTCTAGGTACCTGTTAATGGTGAATATCTAGAAAATCAATATTCCAAGCCTCCTAAACATTATCAAATGATACTCTTGATTACCGTAGGCTATTTCCTGCAATTCTTAGTCGAGTGGGTGGCAGATGGTAACGATCAAATCTCTTACAAGTTCCACTCATATATATCACCAGATACTAGGCTCCAGAAATTCAAAAACAAACGACAACCAAGATCAATCAGAGAAAATCTCTGACCTTGAAGATCAGAGCATGGTAGGAAGAAAAGATGATTCGATTCTCGAAAAAGGTAGGTGGCTTCATGATTTCTATGCAATTAACCACACACGGTTTACTCCATTTTCCCCTCCACGATCAACGCCATAAATGCTCAAATCCCCAACGCCTACAATGTTTTTTTCATATCCCTCGGAACACTTACCAAAATCAATCCTCTTCCTCAACTGGGACCGTTATTGCAGCGTACTCTCTAGCCTTGGTGGCATTCTCCGTCATGGCTTGAATGTTGGCCTTGTCATTAGGTCGACCAAGGACATCACCGATGACCCTCAATATCTCCATCTGTTCCGCATCGCTAGGAAAACGCCCCTCCATTTCTTCGATGATCGTGTTGAGATTTTCCAGCTTGGAGGGTCGAAGGTTGAGAATCACGATAATCTCGCCCTTGGTGAAGTTCCATGGCCGTAAACCCTCCAAGAGATTTCTGATTGTGTTTTCATGGTATGGGAAGGGCTCGGAGCCAAGAGGAGCAGGTGGTGCGCGGAGGTAGTCAAGGATCTAAGAGGGGGATTAGTATTGGATATAATTCAGTGGTAGCAGAAGAACATACCTCCTTGGTGACGGTGCCTAAAGCTTTCGGGCGAGGCTCGTCTTCTTCTTCTTTGGATGCCTTGCTCTTGGCTTGTTTTGGTGCAGCTTTCTTCTCTGCGGCCTCTCTCAAGGCAAAGCGCTTTTCCTGGTCCAGCAGATGGGTGTAGACCTCATAATTAGTCAGGGTCGCCGACTGGGCTTCTAGGATTTTCATTCTGACAGCTGGAGGGTGAGTGCCTCGTGGTGAGTGGTGAGTGGTGAGTGGTGATTCAGGTGTTTGGTGGGAGTGGTTTGGTTGCGGCAAGACACATGGCGGGGTGAATGACTTTCTTTTTGCTGACCTCGCCGATACACGATACACGATACACGATACATGAGCCGCAGCCTTGCATTGGAGGACCCATTAGGGTCGCGTTGCCCCACCAAAGCTAGGACGAGTTGCGTTTAGCCTGTTTCCAATTCTTTTGTCCAGCTTTTTCTGCCAGCCATTGCACCACGCAAACCTTTTTTGCGACCATTTTCTCCCAACACCATCAACACCAACACTTCTAAAATCTAGATGGATTATACTCCCCAAAAACGAGACCTCCTTGTCATTCTTCCGCCATCCCCATAACCCTCTCTTCCCCTCCAATCTGCGGTCGAAGCCACCAACCGTTTCCGCCCCAACCCCCATCTGCAAAGCTCTCTGCGTTTGCCTCCTAGTCCGCCACCGCTACCACCCACTTAAGCTTTCGAAATACCGCACCCCACCGACTTTTCCCTCCGACTCGCAACTTGAGCCCATCTAAACCCTCGTTTCCAACAGGTCAATATGGTTCGTAACATTGTTATTCTTGGGGGCAATTCCCACCCTCAGCTTGTCGAAAAGATCACTAGTACCCTTGGTGTGCCTGCCTGCAATCGCATCCTCAAGAAGTTTTCCGTCGGCGAAAGTCGTCTCGAGATTCAAGATTCCGTTCGTGGAAAGGATGTCTACATTATCCAATCTGGTGGCGGAAAGGTCAACGACAATTTCGTCGACCTCTGCATCATGATATCCGCCTGCAAAACCGGCTCTGCGAAGCGCGTTACAGCTGTCCTCCCCTTGTTTCCATACTCTCGACAACCAGATGTGCCATACAACAAGGCTGGAGCCCCACTCTCGAAAGCCCCTACAGATGTGAATCGAAACGATTTTACCTTTGAGAGTCGTCCTCCCACTCCAAGCCCCGCCCAACCACAAAGCCAGGGACTGAGCAATGGTACAGACGTTTTGCAAAAGAAGCTGGCAAAAACTTCCCTCGACCAGCAGAATGTAAATACATACACAAATGGCATTACTCCTAGACGGTCAGACACCACTGATTCGCTTCAGTCATTGGCAAATGGCCGGGATCGGAACGGATCTCAGGGATCACAATCAACTAGTAACCAAACCTTCACCACTCACGATTACGAAAACACAGCTATTCTCAACAAGAGCTTGTTCAACCCAAAACCAGGATACAAGCAATGGGTGGCACAAGCCGGTACGCTCGTGGCAGATCTCTTGACTTGTGCTGGAGCAGATCATATCATTACTATGGATTTGCACGACCCGCAATATCAAGGCTTTTTCGACATTCCAGTTGACAATCTATACGGAAAAAATATTTTGAAGCGATATATTCTGCAACAGATTCCGGACTTCAGAAGTGCTGTGATTGTTAGTCCTGATGCCGGAGGTGCGAAGAGGGCAACTGCCATTGCGGACGAGTTAAATATGGAATTCGCTCTGATTCACAAGGTAATACTTCCCATAATTCTAAACTTGCGCACACTTATACCCCCTAGGAACGTCGCCCGACCCGCATTACGGACCGCCAGAATGCCACCATGATGCTCGTTGGGGATGTCGCAAACAGAGTTTCCATCCTGGTTGATGATTTGGCCGACACATCCAACACCATTACCCGAGCCGCAAAGCTATTGAAGAAAGAGGGTGCCACACAGGTCTATGCCCTACTCACACATGGTATATTCAGTGGAGATGCCATCGCCCGAATCAATGCTTCTGCGCTTGACAGGGTCGTCGTGACCAATAGTGTCCCTCAAGAGGAACACAGCCGTTTATGCCCCAAGCTGGAGGTTTTGGATATTGGCGGCGTCTTTGCAGAGGCCATTCGTCGTGTCCACCACGGCGAATCGATCAGTTCTCTTTTCTGGCAATAGGATTGTAGGCGTCTGGGGTGATTTCGTTTGTTGTTCTGGCGGAGGTTTCTCATTCCTTCTCTTCGGCGTTCACATGTGGAAATCAAATTGGGCGTTTGGATATCTGTGGTAGTGAGCTTCGCTGATATGCGCCTGCCTTGCCTTAGCCGATGTGCCAGATACAATTGCTATACCTCATCAACCGAACCGCTCTGCGGATCATTTTACTGACTTCCAATGATTCTTTGGAAGAAACATAGACAGCCATCTGGTTGGCTTTTCTCCATGAACGCTTTCCCCAAGTGCTGGATTATAGCGTGCGTGTTCTTTGTTAATAAGAAGCCATAGATATGGGAGGTAGAAACTCAGGAAGAAGATATCAAGAATAGAAGAAGCGTAAATGAAGATTTCTCGTGGGGTTCCACTATCACTAAGAATTTTTTGGCCATTTTCTGTACTTATTGCTCATGTAACTAAGTACCCGAGGTACATCGGTACCCAGGAAGGATCCGGTTGACATACCACGTCACACCCTCCGCCACTGGCAAAGTTGTACCAGTACTCGAGTACCCATTGTATTGCCTTTGCATTTCAGCAGGTACAATTTAACTCTCACCTCACTTGTTGCACAGAGGGGTAATGGTAATGCTTCCATCAAATCGTTGATGACGTCTGAACCTCGTGTTTATCGGCTACTTGCGATTTGCCGATAGAACGGGGATGCCTCTTCGTGTTCGGACCAAGAACGCCGATGTGGGCGATCGACTGTCGGTCGTCTTGGGAATCTGTTGATGTTTGTTCTTATTTTTGTTATTTTTTGAATATATTGAGACTTTTTTGGTGGTTTGGGGGTATCTCGTATTTTTGGATCTCGTGAGGGGAAAGTTGAGGGCGAATCGCTCCAGGCTTGAAGCTTTCTCACCGCTCTGGTTGGAGAAAAGATTGGGGAAAGATTGTACGAGCGAGCTGTGGTGTCTCTGATTCTTCAAGGCGTCGGCTATTCTAGTGAGAGTAGGATGGTACCTTATTTCCCCCCCCCCGGCCCAATGTTGCGCAAGAGGGGATTTGTAAGCCGTTTAACCCCGGATTTGTTGTGGTGTTGTTTCTATATTCAGGTTTCCTTCTTCTTTTCGTGGTTCGTGATTCCAAGCGATGCGGCTAAAATGGCGGATACGAGACCGGGGGTTTGTTGTTCTGCATATCGTTGATGATGTAGGAGATGGCGGGTGGAAACGGTGCTGGACTTAGGTACGAGTAGTTAACTCTCTAAGCTTTACCTATTTTCGTACAAGTAGAGAGGCTGAAGATAAAGTGTGAGAATATGCTTTTCGGCCAATCGGGTGCGTCTATTCTGTGCTTATAAACTAGTTAGTCGGACCAGGTGAGGTGTCCAGCCTCTTCAGGTAAGGAGGTAGTTTATTTGGTGGTGGAGGCAACTGAGTGATGAGAGAGGCACCGAGATATTCTCGTCGAGTTGTACGAGCGATTTGGGTATTGGGATTTTCTAGAATTGTTTTTTGAATTTCAAAAGCCACAATGCTGTCAACGACGGTTTTCCTGTTCCAAAATGTCTGGGGAATGAATTTTGGTAAAGGCCAACCAATCAAGGATTTAGATGCAGATTCCCCTGGTTTTTGAACCAATCGGGGCTATACATTTTAGCTCACCGTTAAAAAGTGCGATGCGGGCTTGGTACGACGTACAGATCTGCATACGGGGGGCGAAGCAAGTTAGACCGACTTCTAAAAAATACGAGCAGTCACTAGTCTTTGCCATCACGGGCTTTCCGATATAGTTCATCATGAGATTTCTAAGGTGCCCTACGGCGAGTGCCTGGTCTTTTGGAAAGTATATATATCTCCTGGTTTCCCTTCTCTTCTTTTCCATTCATCATCATCAACATCAATCATCAATCATCTCCTCAATCATCCAAACCTTTCCTAGATATTTCACACCAAGACATTCGTTCTAAACAACAAAACCCAAACACCTTCATCATGATGTACACCTACACTCTCATCGCAGCAACTTTCGCTGGCATTGCTGCTGCTGCTCCAGTTGCACGCGACACAGTAGATACCGTCGGCCTCATCGCTCTTCGTAGCACAACCGCCATCCATCTCTCAACGGTCTCAGAAAATGGCCTCAAATTCTGGATCCACAAAGACACAGCAACCTACTGTCCCCCACAAGCAGAGCCTTGCCCAAGTAAGTCCCTCCCATACTTCAACCTCCCATTTTCCCCGTAAAAACTAAAAAACCCCCCAGCCGGAAACTCAACCCAACTCCTCGCCTCCACGACCTCGGAAGGCGTTTCTTTGAACGTCAACGTCCCAGGCGGCCAACAAATCTACGTCGCCTCCGACGGGTCTCTCTCCGCTACCCAAGCTCACAGTGCAAACACCGGTGATAACGGACTACGTGGTCCTTTCGAGTACACGCCTGCTCCCACCTCCTCCGTTGGGAGTCTGTTGTTTAACAATTTGAGTTTTACTGCTTGTCCTACGGCAACGGATCCCAATGTTTATCAGGTTTTTGCGCTCGGGTATCCGGGGTTTGTGGCTGGGGCTGGGTGTATTGCTTTTAACCTGGGACCTCATCCTGTTGATAGCGCCCCAGTTTGGCAGTATATCTAAATGTGTTGGGCGATCTTGTAAGCGAGAGGAAATGAGGGGGGGGGTTTAATTTTAGTGGTTAGACTAGCGAGTCTTTTTAGAGTGTTTGGAGGAATTTTGCGATGTATATACAGTTTTCTTTATTATATAATAATAATATATGAGTTAAGAGATAGTTCGAATTCAAAGAGACGAGTATGGAAAATGTGCTTGATAATTTGAACCCAATCACCTAAGCCTATATGATCTCTAGAAATCTTCTGGCCCTAGAAAATTCCCTAACAAAACCCCACAAATAAAACCAAATCCCTAGAAAAAAATACTACAAGAACTTCCATCAGTAGTGAGTCCCAAATCCTGTCACAAATAGCCCCTGTCAAAACCTTGCAAACCTCATTGTCCGTCAAATCCTTAACCACACCATAGAGCCCTCCCACCCCAAAATCATAGTTTCTCAAAAGAGATTAATTCTGTAGAAGATAAGGGTTCGCCATCCATTTGAGCAGCCTCCTTCTCCGTTCTCCCAGCACGCCGAGCTTCTTTCTCTTGTTGTTTGCGCAACTCTTCTTTCTCAGCTCTAGTGAAATAAACGTTCCGGAATTTCCTTGTAAGAAGAACCCCGCATGTGAAGCCAAAGATAATAGTGGCCACCCAGATTCCTCCACCGAGAAACCAGGTGGCATCAGCGAGGTAGGGGCTTTTGGGTTTCTGGTCGAGGACATGGAAGATCCATACCTATAGGTTATTAGTGGGAATATTCATGGGTTTAAGCTTTTGAGGACTATGCATACCCAGAAGAAAACCGAAAAGGTGAGACACCAGCCCACGGCTAAACCGACTCTTTTTTCAGCGGATATATCGAGTGGTTCTGGGATTACTCGTTCTAGTTCGCGGTCTACTTTCTCGGAGAGTGTTCCCTTCTTTATAGGCATGTATTTTGGATCCATTTTAAGGTTAGGGAGACGTAGTCTAGTGGAATTAATATTATCAAGAGAGAGGAAGTTCAGAGGGAACTCAGGATTTAAAATTTGCAAAGTGGTAGTGGAAGTGGGAGAAAACTCATCTTATATACTCAAACTGTAGGCGCGAATTGGCCGTTTTTATGTCAATTCTTTTTACATGAGATAACAAGTAAATCATTATTGAATTTTGGGTGGGGTGAAAAGAACAATGTAAGGTCATAATCGTAGGCGTGGCGTTACTGGCCCTTCGTTTCTGAAGTAGCGCCACATCAAGAGGCCTACGATCACATCATGCAATATAAGGTCTGGAACTGGTAGCTGTATGAACCAGAAGCGGTTCTGCGGTGGGTTTACGATTCTGAAATTGATCAGCGCTTGTTTTGGTTGGGGGGATGTTGGGGGAAGTGGGTTATGTCACTGTAAGAAGGCTGACTTTACTGACTCTGCCGTCTAAGGATAACTTACAATTACCCCGGGGATTTTAAAGACGTTGGGAGAACCTTGCTTTGTCTGTATTTTACTTTCAGCGAAGAGAAATGTCAATTCACACTTTCAGTGGTCATATTTAAGCGATGCTAACTTCTGGCGGAGTTGGAAGTGCGCACCCAAGAGGGATTGATGATGTGCACTCTGGTCCTGCTTTCCACGGGTTTACTTCATGCTGATTTGGTGTAACTTTAGCGATTTCTTGATGGGGAAAAGGATAGTACACGAGTTTAGAAATTTTCCAGACCCAACAGATCAATATAGGAAACATGAAAGAACACAATTGTAAGAAGAATAGTATGTTGACAGTAGGAAGCCGAGTGGAACTTATAAGTGACTCTTCCGCTAAAACTCCTGGCAAGCTTGAAAATTTACCCTCTTTTTGGAAAATCTTGCTATAAAATGTTAGTAAATTTACATAGTGCGATACTCTAAAAACTTGCCTCTACCCAACCACCCCAGCATATCTGGAACAGGAATCTAATTACAGCCATTAGATCGGCTTTTGATTCAGCACTTGCAGCAACGCTGAGATTGTTAAGGTTGTATTTGGGGCATTCAGCGGTGATACAACTGGTTCGAGGAGTGGTTCAGCTCGCAGGGAAAGTCTACACTGTCTTTCAGGTGCTTGCCGAGGCGCCACTTCCTCTTCAACCAAAAATTCCGCTATTTCTTCCTTTGAGAGTAACCTTATCGCGAAGACGTGCGGACGGATGTGAATCAAGGAAATGATATCCATGAGAAGATCGTGAGGATATTGGTCTGGACCTCCCTCTAAGAGGCGATTATCCCACGTAGCGATCACATAGCGGTGTAGAGGACTACCCGGAAGTGTGTCGCTGTATATTCAATTCCAGTGCGATCCTGGGAGGCCTTTTGCTTGCACACGAAACTTGTCAAGTCCCAACAATGCCTGATTCTGAAGCTTGGGTGCCTTGATCTAACCGGCTAGCAACCATATTTTGAGTAAGCGAATCATCTGATGGCCTAGAGCTCTGGGATCATCGGGGAGACCAACGACAATTCTTTTGCTATAGAGCCAATTTACAAAAATGCCAAAGGTTTCGATGCCATCCTGGCCACCAAAACTTGCTTCTTGTATTTGTCCCTCTGTGGCTTCTGAGTTGAAAACCGTCTCAAAATGGCGAGAATAGTGACATATAAAATTCTTGTGGATCAAGAATGTTTTCGAAGTACCGACATTGACTTTCACAATCGGTTGTGGGTCACTAAAATTACAAATTAACATCTTGAAGCCTCCTTGAGAAAGTTGTAGCACTTATAGTAGCTTTGGTCCCCACTCCTTTTCCTTGCAAACCTCGAGTTCTTGCATCTCAGAAGACGAAGCCCCGTGGAGGTCGTTTGGAAAGGCGAACCTCCTTCGTTTCGGCGGTGGTAATCTTTCCATACGGGAGAGTATCCGGGATTTGTTCTACAATTAAAGAAATGAAGTACATAACGTGGTTTATCAGGACCCTACGCATATCAGGACCCTGCGCACATTCCCACTCCCCCACTACTTTAAAATATAATTAAACAACCACAATATATAAATTTAACTAAAACTACTAAGAATCTGATGAACTAGATATATCTACATCTACTTGACAAGTTTGTGCATTATGACCAGCTTTTCCACAAGTGCCACAGCGCCTACTAGTTAATTGCCCCACCTTCCGATTACCCCCCTCTACACGTATATCGCGTCGAACCTGCTCATCTGCGTCTTTCTGCGCTAGAATATCCTGTGTATCCTCTATAGTAAGTGCACCGCCTTGACGTACATGAGTCTTCCTGGCTCTGCGACGTTTGCTAAGGGCTTCATTTGCTGCTCGAAGTGTACGTACCTCAGCTGTTAAAAGGGTTACTTCATGAGCTAATTGCTCTGTACCTTTCGCTAATGCAACAACTGTCCGGAAAATTAGTGTTAGCGAGCTTCCTTGGTGACTAGCAATCCGGTTCTTTACAAGAGTTGTTTGTGAAAGAGCTTCGGCGGGGTTGTGAGGAGTCTGAGAGACCCAAGGGTCAGCGTCGATAGAGGGGGGCCTAGTAGGGGTTGGCGTCCGTAACTTTACATCAAGCTTTGAAATCACAGCCTGTGGATTAAAAGGTACTAAGCCAGCCCCACAGAATCCAGCTTGAGCGTTTTGGGCTATTATTGATTCTGTATAGGCTGCTTTGAAGGCGAGAAAGAACTCGACCTTTGTGATGTAGTTGATATAAGCTTTAATAAAAGTCTTAATTTGTCGACCATATGCCTGTTTTAAGACACTAAAACACCCAACATCGAGTGGCTGGGTTAAATGAGAAGAGTGAGGAGGTAGTCCAAGAGTAATAATGTTATGTGCCTTACAGTACTCTTGGAATTCAGCTGATTCATGACTCTTATGCCCATCAAGGACAAGCATTCAATATAGACCCTTTGCTTGAGTAGAAGTATACTTATCGAAGTACTTGAGCCATTCTAGACCTGTCTCATTATTCGTCCAGCCATTGATTGTTGGTTTAATAACCCAGTTGTACAGAAGGCCGCCCTTAGTATACCAGCTTGAGAGGTGGCATTTCCCCTTTACTACCAAAAATGGAGGAATACTCCCACCTTTGCCGTTGATACAAGCAATTGCAGTAGCCTATTCTCGATTGCCTGGCTGAACTGCCTTGCCTCTGCCACGTCGATCTGCGTGTGTAACAACCATAGAAGGAGTGATCATGCCTATTATAAAGCCAGTTTCGTCGAAATTCCAAAAATCACAGTCCAGAATGCTATATTTTGCCCTCATTTTCTCCACCAGTCGAAACCATGTACTAATAAGCTCGGGATCTTCGCATAAGGCTCTTTGGAAGTTGTAAACGCGATTAAAACGTGTCTTTATGGCTGGTTGTCGTTGTACAAATCAATGCGCCCAGAGCTTCCCAACGCGTCTCCCCCCCCGCGATTCGAGGATATAATTCGCCATATCTTCCACACTAGCTAGCCAGGGTGCAAAGCCTCTTATATCCAAATCAAGTATATATCGAACAATAACCTCCTCCTCTAACTCAGTCAAATTCGTATTTGCTGGCCGACGATCGGAGAGTGGAATATGGCCGTTCATTCTAAGGCAAAGTGTAGATTCAGGAACTTTATAGATTTTTGCAGCTTTTCGACGACTTAGTTTTCTTTTCGAGGTTCGAATAGCTTCAATAGCTAAAATAATACGTGCTTCTTGAGTTTGTACCTCCATTAGAAAGGGTAAAAAACGCGTGTCAAAATGATGGGGTTAGAGAGTCGGCAAAAGTGCGCAGGGTCCTGATATGCGCAGGGTCCTGATAAACCACGTTATGAGATTTCCTGAGCAATAAATTCTTTACAAATCAGATTGAAAACGAGGTCCTTTGTAATTTTTTCTCGAATGAAACACCCAATTCAAGATTAGAAACATGCCCATACATCCAATAACAGCCGAAGTATAATCTACAAAACCATTAGCTCCATTACAGCCCAAGACTAAAACCAAATGTATATGATAACCAAAGAACGTACCCATAGAAGACCTAGAAACCGGCAACGTCAACGGAAAATCATTAAACACCACAACAAGCACCCCAAACAAAACGGTCACAACATTCGCAACCCATCCAAAATAATACAAGTAAAAACCCCGACCGGATTGGAGATAATGGTTCGAGCGACGTCTATACAATAATAAAGCAGCTAGGAAAGCAAAAGAGATGTGTTAGAGGATAAATCCCGTGCTAATGAGAGTATTGAAAGTAGTGTTTGATCCGAGCTAAATGCAACCACCG
Organism: Hymenoscyphus fructigenus; assembly: GCA_001414455.1. Classification (NCBI taxonomy): domain Eukaryota; kingdom Fungi; phylum Ascomycota; class Leotiomycetes; order Helotiales; family Helotiaceae; genus Hymenoscyphus; species Hymenoscyphus fructigenus. The sequence continues at coordinate 530,533 of LKUV01000017.1, forward strand.
CAAAGGAAGATAAAAATCAGACCGTATATCAAGGCGACAGTACCCCGGCAATAGCAATTGTCTATGGATATCCTGAGTCAATATTTTCATTTCCGAAAAGCACATCTTAGGGAAATAGAGTCTCAGCTCCAGAAGATGAAACTCCAGAAAACACTCAGAAAGCAAAACGCTCGGAGAAAACAATACTTGGAGAAAAGGTCGAAGAACCCTCACCAATGCTGCTGCGGCCCAGCTATCACAAACGTTCCACCCGCTGCATAAAATATCGAAACTCGTAAGAGTACGCTCTGTGACTTATTCGAGACCAATTCCTTCAAGAACAATAGCTTCTTTGGTGCCAATTTCCACTGTTGTCCCGATTTCTTGTGGCTATGCTGTATTTGGCGGATTACTGCATTCTTGTTTCGATTTGATGGCATTGACAACTAAATAAAGTTAGCTAAGGCTACATAGGAAACGTTGTTTATAACTCACATTTATTTTTTCAAGTATTCATTATCCATATTGCTCGGTACTAAAGGTGAAGAATGGTGAGAATGATAGTGAAATTAGTATCGAAGACATTCTTGCGAGATAAAGAAAGAATATAACTGTAGAAGGATAGTAGAAGATAAGATTGATAGGGCTCTTATGTACTGATTGTTGGTCAAGAAAGCAGTTAGGTCTGGGTTGTTGCTCTTTTGAGATGAATAATCCCGTTCGCCCCCGGATTTCAGAAGACCCGCCCCCACCTGTAAGACCAATCGTGGTTTTTGGATTTCCATTGGTGGAAACGCACAAATTTCATTCATACTCGGGAATGAATCGGAGGGCTTCCGACCAGGTGCCATCGGACCGGGTAAATGATAAGCTCTTGTCGAGATTGATGGAGTGGAGATTCCAAGAGACAAGAGGGCCACAACTCCACCGTGTCGAGAGAAATTCGTATTCATAAGCTGCACGCGACGAATTTCTAGATGTGCCTACTATGGGATCCGCCACGCGGAAGATCAAGAGTCGTACAGGATGTACCAATTGCAAGAAACGACGCGTTTGTCTACTCTTCCACCAGCGTCAGAAGATAAAGCACTAACATCTGTTCAAGGTCAAATGCGATGAAATATCACCTAGCTGTCAGCAATGTATCAGACAACACTTGGATTGTCCTGGTTATACGAAAGCCATCAAGCTCAAATGGAGACCAGATGTGGCCGCGAAATTTAAGTCCCGAGAAACGAACACGAACACAAATCTTGGCCTGCCAAATGGAAGGGATGGTGGAGGGCCTACAAGACGGATAGAGGAACAAATTCCAACAACGGCTAGTGCTAGTGCTGCTATTGATGGCGATGAAGGAATATATATCTTTTCCGGGTCTGTTGGTGAGGGGGAAGCGATTTCAAGTGATGTCTCGTCAAGCCTTTCGAGGGCTTCGTCAACTGCATCAACCTCTTTGCGGACCCCCCAGAAACTCAATTCTACGGAATCAATCCCAACTCTCCAACACCAACCAACAAACCTCATATCTTACTACCTCACCTATGTATCGAAAGTATGCTCTATATTCGACTCGGATCTCAATCCCTTCAAAAGGACGCTCATGTCCATCCTTGCGGATTCCGAACCACTCTACCATTTGACTCTTGGCATGTCTGCTTGCCATATCACTCACAACCATAAGTACCCTGCTCTTCGAGTTATGGCACTTTCCTTACGCAACGATGGCATCAACTCTACTCGGACCGCCATTTGCAGTTCCAAAAGAACTCGGGTGGCCGATGGCCTCATTTTGAGTGTTCTTTTAATGGGTATGACGACGGCCTGGTATAGCATGCATGATATTGGTTCTGCTCACATTCATGGCGCAAGAATCTTGTTTAAGCAATGGCTTCAAGGTCCAGCCGAAAGCCCTCATACAGCTTTCATCTTGAGTTCATTAGTCTACTGGCAGACTATGTTTGCATTCGTGGGCGATGACCCTGTGAGAAACATGTTTTATCACATTTCATTAGACAAACCAATCCAGGCTTACAATATCTCGGAGTTTAGGTATGACTCGGAAGGCAAAATCAGGATCATGCCCTTATCTGGGGTATCATTAGATCTTTTTAACACAATGGGAAAAGTGGCTGCCTTTTCTCGCGCAACTCACTTGGGAATTACCGTTCCTGATGCTTTAGCCCATGCTGAAAATATGGAAAGCTATCTTCTTCAATGGAGAGCGCCTGCCTTGGATGACATCCAACACATGCACGATGCCCAGACAACGTCAGTCCATATAATCCAATTGGCTAATGCTATCCGAATTTCTGCAATTCTGCAATTGTACTCCACCATCCCGGAACTTCTTCAAAGACGCATGCCAAAGAAGTCCGAATTTTGGACTAATGAAACTTCTATTCTTTATTACGATAATATGAGCAGGAATACTGGTGATACTTCTTATGTCAAGGACTCCAATGAACATGACATGCACGATCACCAGAACATATTCCTACGTGGTCTCGCTATTCATATCCTTGAAATCATCCATGGAATTCCCCCAACCTCTGGTACAGCAACGGTTCAGCATCTTCCACTTGCAATTGCGGCAGCTTGGATAGCACATTTCTTGCCTCTCCCAAATCCCACAAACACTTCATCTCATGACATAGATGACACCGCGATTAAATACTGGAGGGGTTTCATTCGCATGCGGTTGAAATCTTGCAGTAGTTATTGTGGCAATATAATGCCAGCAAAACGGATCCAGTTTCTCATGGATGAGGTTTGGAGAAGGAACGGACCATCTGGTGTACAGTACAATTGGATTAAACTGATGACGAAGGATGAATATCGAACAATATTCGCCTGAGAAACCTCACTTCCGAGAGGCAAATGCGTTACGATGGATTTTACAACCGAGTTGTCTTTATGATAGCTAGCGAGCTTGTCGCTCCGCCATGGGGAAGATTTCTCTAGACTCATTATGCGAGAACTCTCGAAGAGTGACCGGATAAGGATTGTCATTGTGTGGGATCCTTGGGAGAACCTTGGCATTTGACTTCTCGTTGTGTAAATCATGTTCAGAGAACGATGTGTTTTTCGACATCTACCCACGCAAATAAGGTTGTCCCATGACGCATCCTGAGTCTTCGAAGTGTCGTCAAGACCAGTGCCATCGCCAGTTTGAAGTGGGGACGTGCATTCATTGGGCAGATGGTCCTTCAAACCTGTATTTTGGCTTTTAGGGCTCGTGTGATGTTGGTGCGATTCTTTTCCTTTCTCACTTGACTTTCCACTCTCCGCGGACCATTGCAAAACAATAGGAGGATATCCGGGATATTCGATGTTTCTTTTCTTGCATTGGAGACAAATTGGTTTAGTCTTATCACATTTCAGACGCTTCTGCTTGCAACGCTCACAACCGCTGCGTGACTTGAGATTTCGACGGGCATTTGGTTCAGCTAATAATGAGCCTGCGATGATCTGGTCCATCACATCAAGAACGCGAACGCGAAGAAACTGAAAATATCGGTAGCCCGACGAAAGAACCTTTGCAGTACATATGAATAACTCACGACTATCAATCACTCGGGTTACCAAAAATTGTAGTAGTCTACCCGCCCAGGCTTATGGTTCATCTACTGCAATCCTCGGTAATCCTCTAAGGATTACAGGTCTAAACATGGGGGCCCCGCTCCATGCCCGATTTATTGCAGGTATATCCGCCACGATTTGGATCTTATGGTGAGTCCCGATATCAAGCTGTGTCATCTTGTTGATACCGTCAATATAACGTTCTTCTCTTGGTCCAAATGTTTATTTCCTATATATTGAGCTTCTCTATACTTTTGAAGCTGCACTTGTGTCGGTTTTTGGTATCAGTAGCCTAGATATATTCTGTTTCCACCACAACCCTTATCTGTTTTGGGGGATGAAGGTGCGACGGATAAGTCATTGCTTCTCTAGTTACTGGAGGAGGGGGTGACAAGGAAGCTGGTGGCTGTATGGCTGTACGGAAAGAAAGCTCCTAGTTGACAGACGCTAGGACGCATTTGGGATCAAAAGTGCGAGCACCAATGAGAAAGTGCGGGGTGAGGGGCAGATCCTGGGCTGAGCAACGATAAGGACAATGACGAAGAGCAGTTTTGTATCAAGAATCAGTGGTTTCAAGTGAGATTCGCTGGAACTAATATGGTAATTGCTCATTGTTTTCAAGGTGAGATTTTGGTGTGTGGAGGATTGGGATCTTTTGTCCTGTTTCTCATGTCTCCCCACTTTTATGACATATAAACATGGTGAGTCGCTGGTCTGGTTGTTTTATAACTCTCTCCCATCAATTTCCCTTCTCAATCATCCTCGACAGTAACTATCCTTCATAGTTTCAGATTCCGGCAGACAAATTCCAAAAAAAAAACTCTCACACTATTCCAACATGCAACTCAAAATGAAAGATGAACCCCGCAAAGACCATCCTCCCCCTCCTCCTCTGGAACCCGCCTACAACCCAACCGTCAAAATCGCAGAACTCCCTATCACAGCGTCCGTCGACGAAATGACAGAAATTCTTGATCGAGACGGCGGGCTGATCATTCATGACCTCCTCATACCCGAACAACTTGCTCAAGTCGAAAAAGATACCTTACCTTGGAGTAGGTATTCTCTGAGCTATCATTCCCCTTTTCGGGTTGTTTTAGGAGGATTGAAGCACTGTTTCCTCCTCAGACAACTTTGTTTCCTCCCCACTACCCTGCTACTTCCTCAAACATAGTTCTAGAAATGGCAATACTAACTCCGAGATTTTCCGCAGCCGGCGATAAAGCAATAATCCACAACGGCTTCGCCATAGTGCCCAAGGAAACCCTCCTCGTCGGCGGTCTCGTTGGAAAATCCCCCACCATTGCCACTCTCTGTGAACACCCTCATCTCGTTGAACTCCGCAAACGCATTCTCACAGATCACGGCCATGGTCCACAGGAAGAAATCCAATATCCATGGCACGTTGAGCCTTTGCTTAGTTTGAGTTTGAGCTTTCGGGTCGGTTATGGGGCGCCGAGACAGAGACTGCATCGAGATGATATTATACATCTCGTAGATCATAACAGGGAGTATAAGTTAGAGAAGGTAAGTCAGTTTGCGTGTTTGGTTGCGGGGGTGGAGACGACGAGAGAGAATGGTGCCACGATGTTTGTTCCTGGGAGTCATAAATGGGATGCGAAGAGGTTGCCCAGGACTGATGAGGTTACTTTTGCTGGTACTCTTCCCCTCTCTCCCCTCTACTATACCCTTTCCTAATCAAGATATAGAAATGAAACCCGGATCGGCACTCATCTTCCTAGCTGGTGCCTATCACGGTGCAGGACACAACAGTGTCAAAGACGCCACGCGAGTGGTTCACGGACTCTTCTTTTGCAGGGGTATCTATCGAACTGAGGAGAACCAGTTCTTGGCTATTCCTAGGAGCAAGGTTTTGGGGATGAGTCCGATGATGCATTCACTTTTAGGGTATAAACTTCCGGATGCGGCGTTGGGGTTGGTAGAGAATCAGGACGTCATGGGGGATTTAGAGGGTGTTTTGGAGAGGGCTTGTAAGTAGTTGGGGAAAGGTAGAGGGGTGGGATATCTGGGCTATTTCTTTCCTATTCTACAGCAATTTTTATTTTATTGCTCTAATCCTCATCAGTTTAATAATTCCAAGATACACACATCAGATTCTCAGGTGCTCTACTCTCGTACCTACTCACCGACTTACTCCTCAGCTTCAAATTCCCCTTGTTTTGAAAGGGAGTGAGAAAATGGTGTTATATTTCAATGAAACGGTGTTGTCAATTTTGAATTTGACATCATGGAGGGTTTCGAAGACTGTGAGCAGATGGATGGATTTTGGAGAGAGTAGAGAAGGGCGGGTCTCTGAAGAGGTGGCACAACACCCATTTTTTACTTTCAATGTTACAGAATGGTGGAATTTTCTTGAAATACTTAGGAGCCTTAAATACTAGTCTGCTTCTGCTTTCAGTAATCCACCTTTCGACAACAACAAAAATTGAAAGCCCACAGCTTAAAACTATTGGCTCCTTCACATCCTTGACTTTCAAAGCAGTCTATTTCTTTCAATGCTGGATGGTGTGCTAATATTCGAGAGAGAGCATTTAATTGAACACCTGAAGCAGTGGGGAGAAGTTTTCGCACTTTCGTTCCGTCAATAAGTCACGAAATTAAACGGACGAGCTCGCTCACTTATACTCAACCCTTGGCCACAAGCCCCAGCTTCGTCTAATTCGTGGTATCATGCTCCGGTATCATCGATCGTCTAACCCTGAAGTCCTCTCACCTGGCGTTCATTATGTTTTCTTTGTCTCCCACTAGGATCTAGTTTTCGTAGTATAAATAGATCTCCCTTCATCCCTCTTCTTTCCACTTAACCGTCCAGAATATCACTACGGTCTACCCAATTGAAAATCTCAACCCTCTCTTCAAGTATCTTCCATTTATTTCTCTATCTAAAGTCTACAAGATTATAAAAGAGTATCAGAAACCTAGAAAGCAAGAGTTTAGGACATTACTCTCCGACCCTTCTTCTGGCAGATACAAGGCAATGAAGCGGTAGTACATTACTACTTATAGAATAATTTAGATCGTTTACCTAGATATTTGGAACAATTAACTCTAATTGTCCGAGAATATCTAGAATAATACTTTGAGGAGTGGTGGGATTGCTGTTTTAGCTGCCTCTTTACACGGGGGGTTGGAGAATAATGTCCCTAATTCTTACTAACTACAAAATTACGCGTCATCATGGAGACCGCTCTATTCTCCAAAGAATGGAAAGAGATAGTCAAAACAAAACAACCTCAACGAGTTCCTAATTTTTCATACACAGAACAAAAGAGAAACTTAAGAATCTTAGGTATTCACTTTCTCCCTTAAGTGGTATCTCCAGGATTCAACAATAATTGTTTTATCGACAGTAGAAAGGAGAAATTAAAGTACTCAAACATAACCAAGATCCACAAATCCAAGCATTTACCGAAACTTCGTCTACCAATCTAATTTTAAATCATACTTTGATGGCTATGGTGCTATCATCCTCTGGCGCGGATTTTCCATCACCAGCGTAAAAAAAAGCCTCTTCATTTGCTTTCTTCAACTCCCACTGGACTCAACCTTGAGTGATATAAAAACCAGCCATTTTTCATTCTTCTTTAGAAGTTTGGAGTATTCTCATATGCTCAATATCTTTCAACCATTTCCCGTATTCTACTCGTTCCCTTTTTCAAATCAATGGGGTTCGTGAAAAAAGCATCAAACTCATGGAAAGCAGTTGCTTGAAAGTAGGAGCCAAGAGACAGAGAGCAAGGCAGACTTTTTGAACTTATCTATACACCTTTTATTATACTGACCAAGAAAATTCTTACTACCATGGTGTTTCCTCATTCAAGGATGTCCAGTCAATTTAAGGAGATCAATTCCAGTTGTCAACCACTATTTCAGCTACGAAGCAGACATCCGGTGGAACTATCCATCCAGATTGGACTACTCCACACTCGATTGATCAATGTAATATATGCTGATAATACATTGAAGGATTTCTTCAGGCAATATAGACACTTCCTGGAAATATCAAAATACCCAACTATTTTCTCGCTTAGATGCCATCTCCAGGATTTGACAGCAAACTATCTTTCGACACTAACACCTCCATATCTTCCACTCATACACAAACCTACTCCTACCCAGTAGTCCTCTCTTGGTTCTGAACTTTCGTCATAAGCTCTAAACACTTCCAAGAAGGAGAAATTGCGGTTCTTAGCTCGACCTTCACGTGGAAGGGTTATCAATTCCGTACCATTGTCTTGCCCTATCCAGAAGAACAATTCGCATATTTTTAAATTAGATTTTCTAGTGACTGAACCTTTCTTCTAGTCCTGGTTTAAAAGAATCGAATTTCCTGGAAGCATTTTTTCTCTTTCCCCCTCACACTACTTGTTTCTCAGAAGATCAAGTCCTTTCTTCTTGACGCACAATAGCTCTATGGATTATACCCTTGGGTACAGATTATAAGTCCTGGCTCAAACCATTTTAATATTCCACATCAAATTATAAAAAGCCTCAAAACACCGCCCGAAAGGAACCCCTAGAACTATTACGCACCTTGTTTCTCACGTAGGAGAGCGGCATAGGACGGCAAGAACTAGTATTTTATCGAAAACTCCCACTACTTTCCTACTCTCGTACCCGAGAACATAAAAATAACTCATCTTCTACCCTAAAAAGAGCCAGTGACTCCAGAAAGAAGTGGTGGGATAAGAAATTGGCTTGTCGCTCTTCTCCTGGGGTCTCGCAAGGATATCATTTTCTTCTGACCTAAATTAAGTACATTTACATTCCAGGTGGGAGGCAAATATGGACAGCCACGACTCGATTTCTCAAGGGAATGTACGAGATTCGACAACAAAATCTTTTTCGAGAGTAAAGGCTTTAAAAGTTCCCTGAAATACCAAACCAATTCCCCCAATCTGAATAATTGCTCCCGAGTCCTCACTCCCTACTCGATGTCATTTCCCTCTTGATCACATTACCTTGTGTTTTAAAGGGCCTGGAAACACTTCCAGATCAGACTTCTCAACTTCGTTTCTTGATTCTCTGATTTCAGAAACTGAGCTCCCTCCTTATCATCTCCACTTTACCGAAAGATGCCTTCCCCCCTAACATCAGCTCCCCCGTGTCCACAACTCAAATTATGGAAGAACAGATTATCGAGCTTTGATGAAGAATACTGAGAACTGAACCCTCAACAGAACACCAAGTCTTTCATCAAACAATTCCCCCAACTTTTGGGCACCGATATGAAACGAAGTAACCAAGGAATCAAATCCAAATCAAGCATTACTAGAACTCCCACAATTAAGGACCTAAAATTCTAGGATCAGATACGCTTGTGGGCATCCCTTCTATCTGAGCATCACAGTTGCATGTTTACCCAGGCAAGAAGGAAATCTACATAATTGGAGAAATAATCGTATGATTACCCGAGATAACCTGGTAAATTCGACGGCAACTTTCTTTTCGACAGCAACACCACCTTTCCCCCAGCCTCTTGAAACTATCCCCCGACTGGAGCACTCAACGCATCGAACAGCATATTCTCGCTCTAGAATGACTTTCAAAATAACAAATTGAGTTTCAACCAGAAGAAACACCATACATGAAGTAAACATAAAATGGCTTCTTGTTTTTCCTATGGTTCTGCTCTCGATATCTTTGAGAGCTCTATCCTCTTTTATAGAAGACTTCAGCTAATCCAACGATGATGGGACGTCCGTGAGCACTTGAGTGGATCCCAGTACAGTGAGAACCTAGATAAAGCCAAACTACATCTTTTCGTAAACATTTACAAAGTCAGCTAGACGTTCCTTATTCTACTTTTTTATGCTCAGTTCACCTTGTGCCAAAACTAAAATCAGGACAAACAAGCAAGAAGAACAATTCATTAATCATTCCCAACCTAAGCCATGAATCGATCAAATCATCTATAAGCTAAGCCAAGCAAATCGAAGCCTACACTACACAAGCACCACAAATAAAGCAAAGCTATCCTATCATCATTATGCCCCCTCATCTTTCATAAGCAACCCAACAACCCCCGTCACAGCACCCCATGGACCCTTCTCTTTGACTAGTTTCTGATACATATCAGGTATCTGAGCAAGATTATTCCTCTCATCTTTCTGTTGCCCTGTGAAAAGGTTAGTTTCCCTCATCACCAACAACACCCGGTGGTGGAAAGAAGGGATACTCACAACTCCTAGGCACCCTAGCATGCGCCTCAACAATACTCTCCGCCTCTCCCGTCCAATCAAACCCAATCTTCCACTCCACAAGAACCTCCACATCCTCACTAACAACCTCCATACTCGTCCGTCCCATATTTACCAAAAGCTGTTTCCTCGTCCAAACCCCACCCGTTTTGCCATCCTCACTCTCCTCCTCCTCATCCTCTTCAACAATAGCCCTCCTCTTCCGTTTCTTCCCCGCCTTCAAGGCTTTCAAACACTTCGCCCTCGCTTCAGAGCTCCCAAGTTGACTCTGAACCTCACACCAGAACCTTGCCCTCTTCACAGCAACCTCCGTCCATCGTCCCATAGCCCAACAAATAACACCAAGACCCTTACTTAAACACCCCTGTCCACCCGCTTTCTCCCTAACAAATGGTCCCAGCTCTTTCTCAGAGGAAGGATCAAGTTTCGGGACTTCAAGTTGCTTGATAGATAAGCTTTCCGAATCAACAACCATATCTATCCTCGCAGCGAATAACCCAGAAGGATGAGAGGCGTGAATGACATAATTCTGTAATGTCGGATTTTCGGGTTCTAGAGTAATGGTTGACTTAAACTGCAACGGCGAAAAAGCTTGTAGAAACGGAAGAGGGTCATCTTGGTGTGTTGGGAGATGAGAAGGTAATGGCTTTTCGAAATCTGAGAGGCTAATAGTTTGCGTCTTTCGACGAGAGGAAAATGGTAGGAAGGAGTTGATGGATTTGAATATGCTAGCTGGCTTTGGCTCTGGTTTAGCTGGCTGCTGGGTAGACCGTACTAGAAATGCTAGCAATTCTTCTGGGTTGGGAGCCACAGGCGCACGTCGCTTTCCTGCCTGCTGGTGGACTCGTAATCGTTCATTTTCTTGGTTTGCGAGGGCTACATCTGCTTGTAGTTCTTGAAGCTGCTTGAGTAGAGCGTCTCTAGACTTCTTCTTCTCCGCTTGTGGGTCTTCAGGAATCGCAAATCTAGCAGATTTGCGTCTTTTTGCTGGTTTCTCGGCTTTCAGCTTTGGTCGCGAAACAATTTCTGGCTGTGAATCTGGGATGACTTCCTGACTTGGTTCCGTGGGTTGGCTACGCGGCTTCAGAGGCGAAGATCTCAATTTCTCACCTAAAGCCGCATGCCTCCTACCTCTCTTGCTTGGGGTATTATGAATACCCGCTGGAGGTGTTGTCACAACTGGATCATCAATGCCTTGCTGAGTTGGAGTAGGTGGTAATTCGGGCTCTCCATGGAACCCAGGCTTACTTGGTCGCCCAAGTTCAATCATATCGGCAGGCTGAGGTATGTCCACATTTTTAGGGAACTCGAGAGGCACGACGGGCTTTGCTTGACGCTGAATGTTACTGAACACATCTTTCTTCGCTGGTAGTGAGATTGCCGATTCCTCTGACTGAGGAGCTACAATATCGTCTGCAATTGCTCCAAGAGACGTTCTAGCAATAGCGGGAACTGGTGCTGTAGGAGTCGTTGACTCGGTCTGCGGGTGGTCATTAGGAGCTTGCAGGTTACTAGAACCAGAATTATTGGCGATTACAACAGGACTGCTCCTCCTCAGTGCACCTCTGCGTGTTGTTCTTGGCTCTAGTGGTACTTGGTCAGGAGGATTTCCGTTTCTCTCCACGGGTTTCGGCGCAACTGACGCTTCCACTGCTGGAGGAGTCCTGCGCAAGGCGGATTTCCGAAATGTTTGGACCTCGGGATGCTTTTCCTGGCTCGCAGTGTCTGTCTCGGCTGTTGAGGAATTGTTCGGTGAGCTCCTCAGCCTAGACTTGAGAGGTTGTTCATCTTGGTTCTCGTTCTCAACAGGGGAGGCTGAGGGTTCCTTCGCAGTTACTGGAACTTGCGATGTAGCTCCCGGCGGTGTTCTTCTGAGACCCCGTCGGAGTGGTATTGAATTTTCTGGCTCTTTTGGCGTGGTACTCTCTACAGGTGGTGATGAAGGTAATACAGGCGATCTCCCCGACCCCTTCTTTGGGCGTTCGGGTTCGCTTGCCTCTTGTTCGTCTAAAACTTGAGCATTGTCATCATTCGCAGGAAGATCTAAAGGTTGCGAAGTTACAATCCCAGGAGGCGTTCTCCTCAAAGCCCCTTTGCGTACTGGTGACATTCCTGGGAAACTTCCAATTTGAGCAATAGATGATTCTAGCATCGTAGGCGCTTGCAAATCAACTGGGAGTTTTCGTAAAGGGGGCTTAGGCATGGGTGGAGTTTCTGGCTCATTTTGGACTCGGGGGGGTTCCTTTTCGACTTCCGCTTGCTGGGACAGAGCCGCAACTGGCTGCGGAGAAATTGGAGACCTCCTCAATCCAGTCCTTTTTTGGAATGGGTTAACATCGTTTGGAATTTCCTGGGAGGGATTCGAATTTGGTATCGTGTCAACCTGAGAGGATGTTGGTGACCGTCTTAGCCCTCCTTTCTTGACAAATGGATTATCTGGCAATTCCCCACGATATATCTCTGGAACATTTGTTGAAGCTGTAAAATTCTGTCTTTTAACGGGCGATTTTATAGGTGATTGAGACCTCCTTCTTGGCTTCCCTGTCACTCCCACGCTCTTCCCTTTAGGAGTAACCGGCCTGGGTGTTTCCTGGGTTGCCTCATCTCTTTCTTGTCCTGTTGTTCCTTGCGATACTGGTCTTCTCGGTTCTTCCGTTACCCCCAAGGCCTCGTTTTCAACCGGCGATTCTCCAAGGTACTTCGCGAATAGATCATTCAGTTTCCCCTTCCCATTCGGTTTCTCTGCCCCTGCTCCAGACGAAGAAGGCCGATTCAGCAATTGGGGGTTATGTCTCGCGATACTCGCTTTGGTAGGTGAAGCGAAGGAGGGTCTGTTCGTAGGAGTTTTATCCCCATCTTTTCGAGGTACTGGAATTCGACTCGGAGTTGTGGGCGCGTTGATGGGAATTGAGGTCGTTGGCGACGTTTTGCGCCGCTTCGCAGGGGAGTCGTTCATTCGTACGTTGGTATTTAATTATGCGCTTTACATCTTCTGCGGGTATGAATACACGTCGCGCTGCGCTATTCCAATTGCTTAACTATGGGAGTGAAGGTTGCTGTCGGATTTGGTGGTGTATTGTTGAAGTCGCGTAACCTTCAGGAGGACGCGTCGAGGGGAGACCCTCTGAAGCACCTGAAATGAGAATGAGGCTCCGGGGTCGCAATAAGTAGAGAGCTCCATCAACCGAAGTATTCAATCTTTGAAAAATGAATTGAATAGTGACATTGGAAACATTGTTAACGAATACAAATTACTACTTTTTATTGGCTATCGCAAAAATACAGCAAAGTCCCCAAAAAGTCTCCGATCAACAAACACAATGACGTCCGAGGCTGTCGGCGCGGGCTTGGAAATCCGCTTTTGCCTTTGCGACAGTCAACAGCTCCAACGTCCACAAATACCTAAATGATTTCTCGATAACACAATCCTCCATTCCTTAATTCTCTAGTCGAAGAGAGAATATCCATATCACACAATGGAAACCAGGTTCCTTCTCCGCGCAACCCAGCGCATACGCCAAACTCCCGCAATTCGACATTTCCACACCCGCCACTCTCTGCGAAATAACCAAGCAAACCCAATAGGCGGCTATTACGCTTCTATCCTCGAATCCTCATTCCCAACAATAACCAGCAAACCTCCCACAACAGCAACGTCCTCCTCCACCCCTCCCATCGCAGCAAAAGACGAAGAGCCAGCAGCGCCCGAAGCAGCAATCCTCTTTTCCTCTCGCCTCTCCTCGCCTCTCGAACGCAGATCCGAGATCAAAAAGAAGAGCGTATTAGTAGCAGGCATATGGGTACCTCCCAAACCCTCAGAGCCAGATAATTGCTGTATGAGCGGCTGCGTAAACTGCGTATGGGATCGCTACGGAGACGAACTTGTAGAATGGGCTGCTGCTAGGAAGGAGGCAGATAAAGCATTGATGAAAGAACAGAAGTTAGAGAAAGCGAAGAGGAGGAAAGCAGTTTCTGGGACAGGATTGATGTTGGGCGAGGGGGAGAAGGGGGCAGAGCATACGATGATTAGTATGGATGATGATGGGGGTGGGAGTGAGAGTAATTGGGGGACGGGGTTGAATGCTAATTTGAGTAGTGATGATTTGTTTAAGGGTGTTCCTGTTGGGATAAGGGAGTTTATGAAGCAGGAGAAGAGGTTGAAGGAGAAACATGCTCGAGAAGGTACAACTGGGTAGAGGGTTGTACACGAGACGAAGACTTTGTATATACCGACGGACGCCATAGACTTCCTTCATGAGCCAGGTTCCTGTCTCTTATTTATGATTATGCACTTCCTGATACCCTCCTAAGAACTTCCATATTGCCCCGAGCACCATGCTTCCAACCGTTGAATGCAATATCCCAAAATGACAGCCATCTAATCAACATCGACACCCTTGGTTCTCAAGTCCGCTCTGGCCAAATCAATCTCCTCCATAAGTTCTGCGTGTGCCTTTGGTACATCGTTGAATGTGAATACGCCGAGACCGAGACTGAATAGGAGGTAGGCGCCGAAGGAGACGAGACCCCAAAATGGCAGCTGGAAATATGAACGTTAGCGTAACTCGACAAATTTAAAATACGGCCATTATAAAAAGTGTCATCGGAATCAAGACCCAGTGGCTTCTCGAGACGATTCCCCAAGTCCCTCTTAGAAATCTCTCGTCAAAGCCTTGTAGAAGAGCCCCATTTGCTATTTGCGTAAACCATGAACATCATTGTAAATCCAAGGTTTGAGGCGGGATCCTTCTGCTCTCATTTCGATTGTAGCGCTTGGGGAAATAGTTCGAGGGGTTCTGCGAAAGAAAGTGTAGAACGTACAACAGGAATAATCTGTTCCGAGATCAAATTTGGCAGAGGAATAAGTTGCAGATAAAGCGCCAAGTAGAGCTACCAATCAATTAGTCCATGTTGCGCTAAATCTCTAAATCGCATTCGAAAGGGGGACATACGGAGGTGACCAAAAGGCCAATGGAAATAGTTTGTTGTGCTCGAGTCATATCTGCGACTGTGTAATTCTTTCGGAGACGGGTTTGCAGAATTGCGCGACGGGTGTAGAGTTGAAAAAAGACTGTGGTTCGTAAGGAGTGAGGCTGATGATTGAGGACACTTTTTTGGGAAGTCGCGATGGATTTTGGAGTCGCGAGGTGATCATGTGATTGGATTTAGCCAGCGCGAGTGCCTACCTCCTACTTTGAGCTAATTAAGCTAATGGGTTTAATTCTTGCTTCTGGGGGCTTGAAGTTCCCTGGGTTGATGAGAGCTCCAGGAATATAATGTAGTTAATATGTTGATAAAGGTCTATTCAGACTGTCAATGATGTCAATGTTCCAAGCTCTCCATCAAAATTGACATCTAGGCAAGAGCGACCTCAGGGTAATGGGATCCTCTTCATCACTTGAATTGTTCTGGAACAATTGATTTCATTGTCCCAGAAACTTTAGGAGAATATTCTGATTTATGTGGAATGATGGAAAGTATAGAACCACGCTTGATATGATGGTGGTGATCTAGTCCACATCTGTGTCCATCAATCAACAGAACCCCTTTCGTTGCAAATCACACTGTACATGTATGCAAAGTTCTTTAACTGTTCTTTTACCTATTGGATGATCGTTGAAAGATCGATGGCTTTGCAAATCGCGAAGCGCACCATATATTCAGTCTCCCCTGGTTCTTTGGCTGATATCGATTAGGTTACAAGTACAAGTCGCGCCTGCGCCAAATAACCACGAGAGCAATTCAAGTAGAAGGAGCGATGAAGAGAAAAGCCAGAGCCCCGTCCCAAAGTAGAATCAACGTTAAGAGGAAAGAGCAAGGAAGAGCGAGCCAGAAAAGCCCACCCTTGGTGCAGCGAGCTTTCTTTTTCCTTCATCCTTACCTTCTCGACACACCGAGCATTCTTCATTCCACCATAGATCGCGCCACGCACGCCTGGTTTTCTTTCCCCTCCCAAATGTTCTGCCTCCTTTCATACTTACCTTCTTTACACTCGATGCCACCGCCAAGACCCGTAAATACTCTTCTTCATATGGCCGCTCGAAGCAACCAATACAATGAAAAGATGACGGACAAGCCGTTGAATGCAATCAAAAATTCCCCCGATCAGGACCCCGAAGGATACTGAACAGATCTCGATACCCCGCTGTGCAATGGAGATCTCGTTCTGCCAAGTCCGCATGCTTGAGCGCGGCTCTTGTCAAGAAGGTAAGTATGAAGAGAAGAGAAAAAAGGTTAAAAGGGAAGGAGGGTGGCCAGATATTTATACCTGAGAGCTGGCCGCTAGCTCGCTTAGATTCGGGGTATCGGTCAACATTTTTCCGAGTTTGATCAAACTACACGTGATCGATTTGGGATGAGCTTCACTCATTCTCCCAAACTCATAGCATAACGGAGCAAATCGATCCAGGTGTTTAGAATAATTGAATTTTTTAATTCAGATGGTTCGTATAATGAGATACAGAAATTGAGTTAAGGGAAGGAGCTTCTGTAAGCAATCGAGTTGGTCAACAACTTCCCATCTTGATAGAGTGTATTCATCTACATGTTACCTACCCTACTTAGCTACAGTCTCATTTCTGCAGTATCATTTTGCATCAAATCCTCTCTGAAACACATAGCATATGTAATCCACGAACCCCTCTTGCCGCTTTTGGAAGCTTTCTACACCACGTGATATGCTGCTATTTTAGCCTCATATCCTAGGCACCCGCACACAATTTTCGAAAACTACTGTGCGTGAGGGCTCGCTTCAACTCGAGCCAAAATATTTCGACTTCTCGACGACATCTTCCTTGATCGCATCACGACAAACGACACAAAATGGCGATCAAGCACAACCAGCAGATCCCGCACAACCGTAAGGATTGCTCTCACCTTCGGTTTTAATTGAGTACTAAATTCTAGCTAGATTTCCGAAAGGATTGGCAGCGACGAGTCCGCGTTCACTTCGACCAGGTAAATCAACCCAAGATGGAATCGCAGGCAGGCAGGAAGAGGAGAATCTAATTTGGAATCGATAGCCCGGACGAAAGCTCAGACGCCGCAATGCTCGTCTTGCAAAGGCATCAGCTGTCGCACCACGACCAGTCGACAAGTTGAGACCTATTGTTCGATGCCCAACACTCAAGTACAACCGCCGCGTACGAGTTGGACGTGGTTTCACCTTGACCGAGTTGAAGGTAGGGAATTCGAGGGCGTTTGAATCGCGAAGGAATTGGATTCTAACAAATACCACAGGAAGCTGGTATCCCCCGCAAGCTCGCACCAACAATCGGTATCTCCGTTGACCCCCGCCGCCAAAACCTCTCCACCGAATCCCTCGTTGCCAACGTCGACCGCCTAAAGGCCTACCGCGCCCGCCTCATCCTCTTCCCCCGCAAAGTTGGACAATACAAGAAGGGTGATGCTACCAAGGAGGAGGTTTCCAACGTCAAGAACACCATCTCAAACGTCAAGGCTGGTCTTCCAATCGTCAACGTCGAGGCCGGTTTCTCAGAAATCAAGAAGGGTGATGTTCCAGCAGCTATCGAGGGTGGTGCGTTCAGAAAGCTTAGAGATTCAAGAAGCGACCAAAGAAACGCCGGCAAGCGTGAGAAGCGAGCAAGAGAGAAGGCTGATGAGGCTGCCGCTGCTAAGAAATAAATGGCTTGATTTTCTCTGGGGTCTTTGTTTTCGTGTCGATTTCGCTGGATGGGTGAGGGTTACATTGGCATCTTACAGGCTTGCTTAGGTGTACTTTCATGAATGCAAACGACTATGCACAACTCCCATTTTGGGACATCAATTCATTGGAGCTGTGAGCAATGGGGCCGCGGATTTGGGGTGAAAAGTATTTCATGGTGATGAAAACAAGGGCCGTGGCATGGTGTATTTGGTGTATTCGTCCTTTTCTCCTCATTGGGGTAATGAGAAAATTAACAAAAAAGTGCCTTCAATTTTGGTTTTTGCCTCGAGTCTTGATATTTGCCCCTTCTAACCAGAGATGAAGTGTATTTTCCCCTACCGCTGATTTCAAGCACTCTCGGATCTTATTGTTTTGTGTAGGAGATGTCGTTCTGATTGATTTCCAGCTTGCTAGTTCAAGGCTTCAGTGAAGCGACTTGCTTCGTTTTGCGTCTTATTGAATGTGCACAGTTGTTTCTTCCAGCATTTTTGAGTCACCGAATCTGAGTACAACTATTCATTGCCATTATGTTGCAGCATTTCGTCATACCAGAAAGCTCCAGCATCATTGTGTCTATTTAATCTCCCCCGTATTACTCCATTCAAGTCTTGCAACACAACACAAAACACAAGCCTATACCCATACCACAAGAACAAAATCTCAAGCTATTCAGGCTTACCTTCAAAGACCAAATCCAACTCTCCAAACCTTTCACGGGCAATACAACCTATATCCTACAAAACACAAAACATAAAAATGAGCACGAATATCAAGTCACAAAGTCTCGCCAACGCTACTCAAGTCAACATGAATCAAACATACTCAACCAACCGTTAAAACACAACCTCGAGCGCACCTAAGGAGTCTCAAAAGGCTAACTGTCCACGATGCAATGCGGGAGATTGTTGGAGTTATTGTTCTACTTATGGATATTCTTGAACTGCCTTGGGGAATTCGGGAGGACAAAATGGGGTACGAACGATAGTACGCAGGGGAGGATTTTCTTGGGTTGGGAATTCGGGAGTTGGGTATAGGGCTTGGTGGGTGGTTATGAGTGGTTTCTCGGGAATTTTTGGAGTTCTTTTAGGGGAGTTCGTGGAGGGGTGAAGGTAGAAGAATCTTGAATCACTAGGACCACCAACGACAAATTCTAGTCAAGTCAAATTATTGGTTCCTCCTACTCTTGTGTTTGCTTCTATCTCTGTTTTGGTTTTGACGTGAATGAGTTGCAATCTGGTCCTTCGTCTTTGAGATAAACTACCTTATTACGAAATAATACTTTGATGCTATGTGGCTGGAGGTATCTTCTTGTTGCGCTGAGAGCTAATTTATATAGCATCGACAGTGGGCATTGTACGAAGTAAACGTCTGGTATTTCGACAAACGGACACTACATTGGTGGTAGCTCTGGCTTCTTAGGCGAAGTAGGTGTTGACATAGATAGGCAATTGAAGATATTGTTCCAAGACAAAAGAGAATACATCAGCTTGCAACTAGTCGTTTGAGATGTTCTCTGTTCAAGATTACTGAGTTACTACTGTCGATTCAATTTCCACTGTCGAAATTTGTTTGCTCCACAAAGTTATTTACGAGTTACCTCCTATTATCTGAATTGTTTTTAAAGTGAAATTCCAGCATTTCTATTGCCATACCTTGTCTCAGTTGGAGGAACCAGCTTGACTGGCAATGACGGCTGCAAAACCATACTTCTTCGGTCTTGGCTGCTGACACGGTATCTCGAAATGACATTTATATTTCCTGAAGGGGGTTTGCAAGGATTAGCCATACGAAGCTGTTTCCTTGAAAATAAAGCAACTCGTGCTACCCTGTGGAAAATATTACCCTAAATTTTATATACTTGCTATCTTGTTAAGTGATAGATGAATCATTAAATCTTCAAGACGAGCTACACAAACTCTTTTGAAGACTTTATATAAAAACACTTCTAGGTAATTTAACGGTACTCTACCTAGTAGTTCAACAACAGACAAGAGACCAATTCGTCCGACTTCGGAAGTGAAAATAGTCCGGAGAAAACGAAGGCCGGAAGACTAACACGCTAACCTTCTGTCTCAAAATAAAATGAGAATGAGACGGAGCCAGAGAAATGTTCAAATCATGACACAAAAGGAGGTATGAATGTCAACTGTCGAATGGTTACGTACTATCAAATCAAGGACATTCTTTCGGCTTTCCTTGATGAACTTCAAAACAGAAGCTTGAAATTTAATACTCTTGTATTTTGAATTCCCTAATATATTATTGTGCAAAGCAATGAGACGACTTAATGAGGTTCTAATTCTTGGGAGCAGTTTTCCGCAGGAGTTCCTTGACCCTTGGCATTGCATCTAGCAGTGTAATAAGATAAGCTTGAGAGTGACATTAAATACAAACCGGGTAACTTTGAGCAGGATGTATTCGAATTATTAACAATCAGAAGATTCAAGTGTATTAAAACTCAAAGCATACAATCGGGCAGTAATATCAGTCGAAGGTTGGGAGAGTGACCCATCCCAAAACTTGCCTTGAAGTTTCTGCTCCACGTCCCACTGATGGAATTTCTTGGAGCGATCCTCTTAGCAAGTTAACCAAAGATATTCTCACTATTCCGGCAAGGTTGATTCTAAATGAGTTAAATATCAGAAGACCAGCAATCGTTTTTTTAATAGCCGTGCAACCATTATATCATAGCAAAGTTATTGGTGATCCTCTAGGTAGACGAATACTGACAGCTATCCTGGTTCAACATCCGAAATTGAGAAATCTTCAGAATGACCTTCCAGTCACAAGGTCTTCAAACAATCTAGTACAGCAATTAAAACAAGGTGTGCATTCCCGTCGAATAATACCTTCTTTCAAATGTTATTCTTTCGGGACTAACTTTCTTCAAGCGAGTATTGATCATCTTCCTCCCTTCAAAATGCATTTCAGGCAAAAGCAGTTGACCACCCCACTAATTTTGACTTCTTATTCGATGATGAGTGCCTTACCAAGTACAGATTTAGATGGAGCCAGACGAGAGCAGAAAATTACATTAACTGGGGGGTTTTTTTCGCTTACTCAATAAGTTGATCAAGCCCACTTTCATCCCTTCTATCTTACGCTGCTTCTGCTCAGATGAGACTCAAAGAGATCATAAGTTCATAACTCAGGGTGTCTCAAGTAAGAAGTAGGTGCATAAACCTATTTCAAATTTGCTTGTAAACCTTTACACACCTCCTCTTCTGGTTGAATTGTAGATTCACGGAAAGGATCTGTGTGAACGCTTTCGAAGAATAGCAATAGACAACAACATAAAATAGGGCGAGATAGGGTCATTTATTCGCAACGATTTCCTGGCCATTGGTGTTGTAGCTCAAGCACAACCCTCCCTGAAACTCCCCGGAGAAAATATCAGCATATACATGGAGAGGATGTCAATCGCCCTAATTCAAATCGTCCAATCCTACGGCCAAACTCAGATATAATTCCTAACTCGATACCTCACAAGAGTCTAGATATGAGGTCGTGGCGTTTAGGAAGAAAGGATATCTCCTGTGTGTACAAGGAATTGGTCCGCGGTATCCTGTGCCACCGCGAACGTAACCCGCCATGCATTACATGTTTCCCAAATTCTAACTATTCGTTCTGAGTTTCTAGTCACCGGCTTTGGCAAAAAACACTTAGTACTACTGTCGATTAATTTCCCGTTGTCGAATTATCTTTCCCCACTGCTCCCCAGAGGGACTGAAGCGAAATTTATGCCACATCCAGAAAATAACTAATTCTTCCTCCTCTACGTTATTCCTCCTCTCCCTTCTATTTTCCAGTAGCTCTTCTCATTGAAGGTATCGATTCTCTCTCCACATGAGTCTTTTTCACCTGGCCTTTGTAGAAACATAGCAAGAAGAAAGAAAAGCAGAAATAACCAATTTGAAGCTATGCTCACAGTCTCACACAACTCTACAAGCACCAAAAATTTTCCAATCAAACTAAACCCCGCGTAAACCACAGTCAGCTCGCTCAACCACAATCCCAAGCTTAACATGAAACAAACAGAATCTCACCAAATCCCTCCTCCACAGCCAAACCCGGGCATTCCCACGCTCCCATATTACAAAAATCTTACTACGTAAACCAACGGTAAGAACACTATCATTCAAACAACCCACAAGCCTTTGTAATACCCGAGCCTCACCTAACCCATACGTATGCCAGAACTAGATATTTTCAACGACATAAGAGTTTCGTGATTCGAATTACACAGCACATGACGAAACATACCCCCGCAATTCGGAGAATTTCTAATTTATACCATTGAAGTGTGATATTACGTGCTGAAGCTTTGTTTTATAGACTAGCTAATGGGGGTACTCGGTGTTAGTGATACCGTGGTACGTGGCAGTCATTCTCAGCTGTAGAAGAACGGCTCAGCAAGGCGTAGAAGAGCCTGGGCAAAGAATGTGTGGCATTCAAAACTAAAGAAGATGGAAGCAAAGAGGGCGACAAAAGGAAAGCAAAATATAGGCAATTCGTGAACAAGAAACAATCCTCAAATTATCAAAATCAGTGGTCTCCGTAAGGTTCAAAAATAGAGATGACTACTAGCCGTACTATAACACATATCAAAATCTCGGAACCTTCCAATGAATCTGAACCACAGCATCGGAACTAAAAAGAACCCCCCGTACTGCGTATACCCATCCCAAATAGCCCAAAACATCCCGTCCCTCCCCCATATTTCTCCAGTCCCATCCCTTCCGCCCAACACACCCGCCAGCCCAGATCATCGAGCCGAAACACCACATCGACGTCCGTATGTCATCCCTGCATCATCGGAAATTCGGTACTCATTAACTCATAGAATTATAACTTTTAATTCGCCGAACTCTCCGAGAATTCCACCCGAAGTACAACATGAAATATCTTCCGAAAACAGACGGCAACCACCTACCCTCCCCCTCCTCCCTCCAACCACTTGCACACAAATCCATACACGAAAGCCGTCCTTATACGGCTCCAATCAGTACGGAATAAATCCATCATCTCACTCCCACAAGGCTACACAACACAGCCACATCCACATCCACATCCACATCCATTCCACGTGTAATACCACGCACACAAGTTCTAAGCGAGAAGCGAGGAATGCAAATCCTTCCGCAAAGCGCCTCCACAAACCTGTCGAAAATTACCCGAATTAGATACCACGAGGCGAATCTGACATAAGAATAAGAAATGTGCGAATTTACATGTCCTCGGCACCGATTTCATGAATGGTGAGGAGGGTGTAATTTTAAAAAAAACGCGTTTATCACACGTACTCTCGTGCGTTCGCCTTTTGTTTTCCCCCCTCGATGAATTTTACGAAGGGTTCAAGGAATGAAAAAGTTTGGGTCGTTATACTTGATACAAGTCCATCTCGCTTTCTCTTTCCTAAACATGCCCGAGAAATGTAAATTTCTGGGCTGACAACGTGTATACCACGCTTTGAGTCGCTTTCCCTTTCCTCTTTGTCAAAACACGTGTTTGCTAGATGACTTCTTACAGCACGTTGTTGCTGGGTAAGGAATGAAGGGTTTGGTCGAGAACGCAGGTATTATACTTGATACAATTGTATCTCGCCTTCTCTGTCCTAATTTTGAAAAACGTGGTTACCATGCTCTGTTTCGTTTTCTCCTACCCTCGAGACTTCCTGGAATGTAAACTTCCTGGTCTGGCTCTCCTCGCTGACAACGTGGTTCTTACGCTCCGGGGTTGAGAACGTGGGTATTATACTTGATACAGCTCTATCTCGCTTTGTCCTTCCTCTTCAATAGAACTTGTGAGGAATGTAACTCCCGGCCCAGGTGACAACGTGGTTTCCACGTTGGGAATGAATGAGGCTAAATCTTCATGTTCGAAAAACGTGTCTCGTCTTCTCTTTCGTCGCGGCATCAATAATCCATGGCCAAAACGTGGTCACCATACTATTTCGCTATCTCGCCGTCCAATTCCACTTTGATCTTGTGGTCGTAGTACAAACCCATAAGCAAATAAAAACAAAAAAGCAAACAAAAACCTTGACATCCCACCCCACCTTCCCCAATAGGAGAGGGCATGTAGAAGAGAAGATAAACAAAACAATCTTTGAGGTGAACCCACATGAAACATGGGGAAAAGAGTCTAGAAATTTTTGACATGAAAAAAGGAATGCGGAGAAGAATCTGGATGTGGAGAGGAATGGGTGTAACTTACTTGATGGAGTAAAAGATCACTGGAGTCTGGAGATAATGTTTTGCGGTTAATAACCGGCTATTAGTACCATGATTCTAAAGGAGTATCTAGAAATTTGATGTAGCACTATCCTGTACACGAGAGCCTAAGAATGGGAATGGAAATTATCAAATACCAAGAATTGAGAACAGAAGCCCATAGTTACAACAATAAATCCACAGTAAAAGCAAACAAGAGTTTCCTCGCTTGGCTGGCTAACCAGAATGACCACGAATGTGGACATTGGAAATCAACCAAAATTCCGAACTAGAAGCCTTTCAGCTTCTAATTCAGAACTCCCGTGCAGGTGAAGTTCGTGCTACTTCCAAGCATCAACTTCCGAGCATTTGCATCATCACCTTGCCGCGACACAAGTACAGAGAAGCATGCGGCTCGATTGAGAAAGCCTGACATGGCAAGATATCCACATGGTCTGTAGCAAGGCTGGCTGTAAACAATTTTGAAAATCCATTCCATCCTGTCCAACAACAAGAAATGCCACGAATTTCCCCAATACCCCGATTACCTTACCCCATCACGCACAGTAACTTCCCCCCAAAGTCGCGTCCCATCATCGCCAACCAACCTTCACCTCCAAAAACACGATCAACGCGTGAACAAACCCTGCACCACATCCCCCAGGGAAACCCCAAAGATTGGTCCAGCACTCCAGTGATCAGGCAACCTCGTGGCGCGGGGGGCCGATCTTCGGGATGGAAGAACGTAGGATTTTGGGCTGACAGGAGTTTCGATGCAGATACGAAGGTACAAATATAAACCAGAAAATCTCGAGAAAGGAAAGCATCTACACGCCTAAACGTCTCGACAAGTCTCGGTCGGAGATAATATTGGCGTTGATGCGAGTGTGTGAGAGACTTTCCCCGCCTCCTCCCATGAAAATCCCATGCTTTTAATTTCCGATTACCAAAATCTCACAAAGGGCAGAGAAGAAAGGTAATTTCCTCTGTAACAAGTTGCAACAGTTGAAGGGAAAAAAAAACAAGCAACTGCCATCTCGTGGAAATATCCTATTCTGGGTAAATTTATTTCCCCTCTAATAATCACATACAGACCCCGCTCTCGTCCGGGATGATACCTCCACAACGACCATGACAACACATACGGTGAATTTAAGAGCGGAATTACCACTCTCGCTACTTCACACTTCATAGTAAGATAATAAGAAAAAATTGTAGGATGCACAAGCGCTGATAGACGCGCAGTGAGCATGACGGAAAGGAAATGGCATGAGGAGGGGTGTGGGAGTGTAGTAAGCATGACGGGGTATTGATAGGGTGCATTTTTTGGAGTGTGGTTTCATGACTAAATGTTAACGCACGACTTGGTGAGATTTTTACATGTTGAGTTCCTCAATGGGCAATGAGGGGTATGTATACGGTTGCGCGAAGAGCCTTCTTGCAGGTGAGGTTGGAACTGTGCGGAGGTTGTACAGCAGCACGGTTGATAACTGATAATCACGAACTGCGTAGGTTCCGACCGGCAACAAGTTATGTAGGCCACGGCTTCGGAGCATTTTGACAACCATTGACGGCGCGGAGCGATGCACTATTGTTGATCTTCCGTGTTAAGAGATCGGAGTATTAAAAACGAGGGGTACGTTATCAATTCCCAACGTTGTCAAAACATCTCCTTCGTATTAGTGAGATGAAGGGAGTTCGACAACGAGTAAAGCATATGGTAATAGTTGGACTTCCATAATAATCCAGAACTTATGAAATTCCACCAACAAATGTTTCAAGTTTGGCAAATGGGCAATTTCTGGTGGAATTTCCTCTTCGTCTCATCTTGAACATTGGATGGGGATCCATGACCTGGTTCTGTTCCGTCGACCACGAGCTTGCCAGGACACAAGCCGACCAAAGCTACAGGATTGCGGCAAGAGCCCAATGAGGTGA
Organism: Hymenoscyphus fructigenus; assembly: GCA_001414455.1. Taxonomy (NCBI): domain Eukaryota; kingdom Fungi; phylum Ascomycota; class Leotiomycetes; order Helotiales; family Helotiaceae; genus Hymenoscyphus; species Hymenoscyphus fructigenus. The sequence continues at coordinate 556,128 of LKUV01000017.1, forward strand.
TAACAATGAGACAACCGCTAGATTTTCTTCCGAGTCGTCGTTCGACGAGCCCTTGCTTTGGAGAGACATTTCGAGTGAGTGGCTGTTGGTGGCTTTTGATTCAGATCCTGAGACGATGACCATGTGGGCGATAAGTGACCGTTCCGATTGTGAGGACTATCATTTGAGACCGAGTAGATGGTATTTTCACGGCTGGATGAAGCGTATGCTAGAGAGGCTTCGTTTCTGACGCAAGCGACGACTTTGTTCCCCAGAAGTCGTGACGAATCTGACAGACTGACGTCGATGTTGATCTTCGATTTGATTTTTTGGTTCCTGGGTTTGGTTCCTGGGTTTGGTTCCTGGGTTTAGTGGCCCGTGATGGTGCGACAACATCCCGGCAGCCCCAAGGCTCGCTCACTTCGATTGCTTCCCGAAATCCCGCGGTGGAAGAAAGCGGGCACTTTGCTGCAATTTTGAGATTTAACGGGTGGTGAGTGGTCCGCGGCTTCGGATGAGCGCAAGGGGGGAAGATGCGATCGTCATCTTGCTGGGTCTTTTCCAGACAGATTGTGAGATTGCATGCGATAGAGATTTGCTCGGCATTCTCCATCATGAGGAAAACGACAAGTTGGAGAGACAACATCTGAATGTACCCCTTTACTCTGCTGAACTTGAATCACTGGTGTCCAGAGTCCGTGGGGATTGTGGCAAGACGCAAACGCATGCACCAGTAGCTTAACCTTAGCTGGTGGGATGCTTTGTTCTCTGGAAGTACCCGAAACACCAGAGGTCCTCGGCCATGTGCTCTCCCCGCAACCACTGGGCCTGAAGGTTGAACGTGCGGCCCAGATTGTAACCACTAGAACATCACAGAAAACATCAGGCACAAAAAAGAACAGAAAGTCCAAGGCGAGAAGAACAAGTTTGAGGTATCACATGATCATCCAAGTCAGAACAAACTGGGACACAATGGAGGTGGTCGGATTTGCTGGTCGGCTGTCCGAGACATAAATCTGAGGGTACTCTAGCGAGTCTAGACGAGACGAGGCGAAGTTGTCTGTTTGCCGGAGTCCATCAACAATTCGACAGTCGAATCCAACATACGTTTTCTCTCCGATGAATCCAAGAAGTGTGTCGCGCCGCCAATGGACGCCGCGACGCGAATCTCTCACGAAAATATTACCACTCAGGGCATGGAAGACGATTTCAAAGCCACTTCCGTCTGCATGCTGTGGCGGAACAAGCAACCACCATCACAATCGACCACACCTGGCAGTTCCTGCAGGGTGGAAGGCTGGAAGCATCGGGATGAAGGTTGTCAGGGGCCCGTGAGGCCAGAGAATTTCCGAACTGATGGAGCAACTGTATGCGCAGTTACGTTGAGCCTGGCGGACTAGGCGATATATCATATTCGCGTAGTTTATATCTGCCAACTGCCTGTAAAATTGAGCTGGAGACGAGCCTCAAGTGAGGGAGATGTTGGTTCTTTGCCGCTCTGCGTTGGGTGGACCAGATGAAACGAATCCGCGATGGTATTGCTGGCGCGGAATAGGGGTTGCATACACCCACCGGTAGTGATAACCCAAGAGCCGAAAATGCTGACCAATGAGAGGATATCTAACATTGCTGCAGATTGGGCGCTGATGCTGCATCCTGCGACTTTTCTCACTCATCGGCGTGTATCTCATCTCTGCTGCACCCCCCTCACGGCGTGTAAATCTGTATTGTAGCCACTGCACGCTCCGTACCTGCACCCCCTTCCACGCAGCCCCCTGATTGCCCCTTCAAGGGAATAGATGAAGGGCTTCCCTTCATTATGTCCCGCGCCTCGCCCCAGCTCCCATTACCAGAGTCACTCTGCCCGTCGGCTGTTCTTGCTACGTGCTGTCTATTCCCGATGGTCAGCTCTTCCTGCCTCTGCATTATCGTGGCTATTGTGGGCGAGGAAGGAAGACCTCGTTGCAAGTGTCTGTCATCGAATGATGCTTAAGATTTGAGTATGCTGTGAATGGTTGGAGTTGTGGAAGCCAACAAGTAGCATTTCTGCAAGCACCTGCCGTGCATCTCGCTACTCGATCCAAATTCAGGGGCGGCAGTGGTAGTCTACAGTAGTTCGCTCCCGCCCCTGACCAACTGAGACCAACCGCCTGGACCCCCTCAAGGTCCAAGGTCCAAGGCTCCCCAGCGGCCACGCTCGAACGCCCTCAACTTCCACGCGGTGAACGCTCGATCCACCTGTCACTTTTTTATCGCTTTTTATGGTGAGAAAAAGCTGCTCCTTCAACTTCCTGAACCTCCCTGCCCCTGTCCCCCTTGACTTTCTCTGCCTCTGCCTCTGCCTCGATCTCTTCCTCTTCCTTTCTCCAAATCCAAACACCACACCACACCACACCCTCCTTTTTAATCCTCCACTGCCCCCGGCTCTTTCTCTGCGAAACATTTACCCATACAAATGCTTTCCTTTTGTTGACCCGACTTCTCCAATAAATCAGTGGGCAACACCACCACCACGCTCTTTACCTGCCCTATCCTGCACATGCTTCCGGCTCTCCAATATTAATGCATAGTTGCACGAATTTCCGCGCAAGGTCACTCAGCATCTGCAGCAATCCGTTCGCCTCTCCTTCATCCCACACCCGTTAAATCCATTCGTCCTGCGATCCTTCTCTTTCGGCGCTGAAGCGAAGAGCTTGCTTCCAATACTGTCACGGTATCGAATTGTCACAGCCCAGCTGGTCACTGAGCCGCCGAAGCATCACACGATCCCTTCGTGCCGTACAGAGGAAAGGCAGATTGTGGTTGCAAAGCCAAAAAATAGTCTGCGGAATAATTCATGCAAATTGGATAGCTGTTCACGTATACCATCCATCGCTCAGGGATAACGAAACAAGCCCGACACATTCACTATTGCTCCTGAAGCACCCGACTCGACCACCGACCCAACCCAATTCCGCTCTCTCCTACGACGTAAGTACCGGTGTTCAATTATCTCTGTTTCGCAAAATTCGCATGGCAATTGGAGGTGCGTTCTGTGTTATCGCTTTTCGTGCCAGGATTGCCTTTCCATCTCCCGCGGAGTGTCATTCCCCATATGCCCAATTTTCTTGCCGTCTAAAAGTCAAATATTCACGTTCAAGGCTGATGCTTGCGCCTTTACAGACTGTAGCTCCACCTTTGGATATTCGCTCATTCTCCTCGCACAGCTGTCACTTAATTCGAATTGCCCCTAATTCAACTCCACCTCATCTCAATCGCCGGTAATAACATAGTGGAGGAACTCGGTTTGATCTTGTGAGCGTGCTCACTGACAACTGCAATTGCCATTGTTCGTACAGCTGAAGCTTCCTCTATCGATTGCTTTCGCTGCTAATTCTTTCTTGCAGAGGGCAATTTGAGTCGCAGCAATCATAATGAATTGGGTCAGGACGAAGAAGAAGGCCAAGGATGTGCCAGAAGGACCAGTGCGGGCCTCGACTGAGTCTGAAGTCCCATCTATACAACCCATCAAGAAGGCGAGAACCTTTGGGAGGAACAAGAAGAGCCAGGGGCCAGAACTAGCCCCAGCGCCACTCGATGTTGCGAATGCTTTGCCTCCCTCCGACGATTTCCGAACGAGTCTGTTGATGAGCGGTCTCTCAGCTCGATTTTCCATGCTCCGAGAACAGGACGACCCGAATTCCAAGATTGGGAAAGCAAGCGACGATAGTGTTTTGTTCCCAAAGCAACAATCCAAGTTTAATGATTTTAGCTTCCAATCACCATATGGCTTGTCAGATATCGCAGAGGTTTCCTCAATACACGGGTCTATCAAGCCCCCATTCGCTGCAATGGAAAGGAAAGATTCTTACAACACGTTGAATGGTGGAAGTAGCTATGGAGACGATGATTCGATACACAGTGGGAGCATTATGAACCGATCAAAACCGGGCGAGGGAAATAATCTGTTTGGAGGAAGGCAGAAGATATACAAGCTTCCAGGCAAATCATCCGCGTCGACAAAGAGTCTGGGTGAAGGTGGTGGAATGGGAGGACGAGCAGTATACGATCATGATGTCAGCCAGTCACAATTCCAAAAGCTCCGAGAGCAAGAAAAGGAAGTGGAGCGAGAACGGCGGGAGAGGGAACAGCGGGAGGAATCAGAAGCGCAAGCATCACGGCCACCATCCCCTCCGCTCTCTGGCTACAACCGCAATCGAGAGACGTCCTCAACCACATCATCCGCTGGGCCTAGCAACGCTCGAATTTCTACTGCTGCTACATCATTTACCTCTCAACGAACGCCATCCTTGAGTGGCTCCCAAACTCCAATCACACCGGGAGGCTCCATCTCTAGTGGAAACCTTGAACGATCCACGACCAAAACTCGTCGATTGTACGAGACGGGTCTTGACCAGCATCTCCACGAACAACAGCATTCCGCAATGAGCAGGATTGACACTTTGAGCAAACGTACTATTGGCACAAGGACATCACCACTGAACTCTCCCATAAGCGCACTTTCTCCCGCTGGATCTGCCAATCCAGCCGATAGGTGGGACAGGCATGCTCTTGGAGGAAAGGGAAGCATGCCAAATATGCGGACGGCAAGCCCGCCACCGAATCCTGCGTTTAGTACATTTGATTTTGCAGTCAAATCTATCGACCATCCGGAGTCAAAGCCATATGGAATGTCTTCGCCGCCATTAAGTCCGCCGATGACGGAACACGATGATATGGTTGTCCTACCAGTACAACCTAACGATCGAGGAAAGGCCACTGCTCTTGGTGCTTTTTCAAAGCCGTCCCACGCATATGACGAAGGGAAGTACAGCCAACGGCAGGTACAGATGCAACAGGGCCGAGAAACACCGCCACCTCGGAAACACTCACCCCCTGGTGCTTTCGTTCCACGCCAACCACCACGTAGTCGTACAGAATCAAATGCCACATTTGCATCGGCTGTTTCTGGCACATCCGGGAGGTCAAGATCCAATTCTTCTGCGCAACGGCAATTCCTCCCATCAGGAGGCGCTCCTTTAGGACCTCTACCAATGGTACACACCAAAATCCCAGAGACCCGTGTTGCAGTAGGGACATTCTTGAGCTCTCCAGGTGAAAGCGTAATGTCTTCGCCAATAGACCCACCACTGAGAGCGAAGACTAGTAATATTGATCTTACCAAAATGAATTTCCACGACCAGAACATCAACCTTGAAAGACCACCAGAGTCTCAACATCCAGCAAACCGAATGAGATTTGCAGAAAGCCCTCGCTCTGTGCCACAAAGTCCAGGACTTCTCTCTAGTGATTCTCAGAAGCCAACATCAGCTGCCCCTGCAGACTCACCTACATTAGGCCCTACTGCTACCATGACCGGACTCAGCGGAATGGTGCGTCAACACATGAGGGTTGATAGCAATTCGTCATCCATATATGGAGGTGCATCGGCATACGAAGGTGGTTCAACTGGCCCTCTGACGTCTAGATTTCCTATTGATCCAATGGATGCCATGCCACAAAATGCTTACAACAGTTCAAGCAACCCCTGGGATAACGATGACAATTGGGATCAGGGGTTTTATGGAGGTAATCAATACACTGAAACCAAGAAGCCTGAGATCAGGGACTCGCAAACCATCCCACCACTTGCAGTACGCTCACCGAAGACTATAGCAAAGGAAGAGAGCAGAAAAGCTTTGTGGGAGAGAGAATTAGAATCACACCATACTCGAGATGGTAGCACCGAGACTCAAAAGGAACGTCAAGACTTCAAAAACGATCTTGCAGAACGACGCAAACGTGTGCAGGAGAATTTGAAGAGTTTCGTCGAAACTGAGAGTAGATCATCAAGCCCTGCGCCAGATTTTACTCGAGAACCACTTCCTACCAAGACCAACCCCTTGGGTCTGTTAAGAGCCAAGACGAGTAGGGGCTCTCTTGTGGTCAAAACAAGGGAACCACCGCCAACCAAGGCTATGAAGATGCTAGGAATTGGAAGTGCAACCATGAACAGCTCTCCTTCCCCAAACAGGACAAGCTTCGACTCGGACGTACGCCGCCGAAATGAGGAAGATTCATTGGTAGAGAGGCCATCAATGAACGATGATAACCAAATGGCAAATGGCCAAAAAGGACAATTCATACCTCCGCAAACCAAGGCTTTCCGACAAGCTCGCAGGGATGCACAACGAGACCGAGAACGACAAGTAGCTATGAGGCACAATCAAAGAAATGAGACAGATGGACATCATCCAGAATTCCCAAATACTGTTCCTGAGAATCGCTCCCCACAACGAGAGCCTTATAACCAGAGAGTCCCGCCCAATATCAAAACTACTCGTCAAGCTCCCAGCCGAGAGAACATGCATGGGGCCCCTCCAATGCAACAGCGCCAGCGTAACATCACCCAGGAAAGCCAAAGTAGCGTAGGTACAAATCGATCTGGGTCTTCACCCCCGCGTCCATCCAGGGACCGATCAAGCTCCGATGTTTCCGGATCACGTTCCAAGAGCAGAAATGGAAGATACAAGGATGATCTTGCAAAAGCCATGGCAGAAGGAGTAGCAAGTTCAAGCCAAGGAATGTATAATGATCTCGGAGTTCCACAGGCCCATCATGCTCCAAAGTCTCCTGGCACACCTGGAATCATGCTTGGGCAATCACCAATCCCTTCACCAATGATGCCTTCCCCGATGATGCCCCCTGCTGGTAGATCTCGAAGTAACAGCAGAGTTGGTCTCGGTCCTGGGAGCTATTTTGAGCCCCAGAAGCTTCAGCCAATGCCAACGAAGAATGATGCCTTTGTTCCGGGCCTCCCACTATCCCCACGGCCATCGCCCACTGCTCCATTCTCAATCAACCCAACTCCGGTCCAGCCTTCTCCTGGAGCTTCTGCTGTCAACGCACCTACCGCTCCAGCTTTCCAACATCAGAAACAAAATCCTGGTGCTCGCAAGCGTTCGATCAACAAACATGAAATCTCGGAGCCTACATTCCTCTCATCTACTTCTCGAGTCAGCACAGTCAACCTCCCTCCTGAGGCTTCTCTTCAAAACGGAATGGAAATGTCCGCACCACCAATCCCACCTGTCAATCCTATGAGACGACAAACTCGTGGAATGTTTGGACTCAAGAAGAGGGATGACTTTGAGGATGTCCACTCTTTGCCAGCTGCTACCCAGTCCACTGAAGAAATGAGTACCTTTTCCGACGATGGAGACCACAAGCCTAACAAATCACGACAAAAGCTACGAAAAATCTCCAGTGAAGGTGGGAATCTCAATGCCAAAGCGCGGCAAGCTGCATCGGCTTTCCCAACTCCAGCAATGCCTGGCAACTATGCAGGATCGAGAAACAATAGTCCTCCACGTCCTGCACCGCCCGCCGAGGGTGGCATGTTCTAAGGGACATCTCCTTTTCTTCACAGGTCCTGAAATAATATACCCATGTCATTTCCTTATTTTTCTCTCTTTCTCTTGTCAAATATCAAATAATGTTTTACATGACCTTTTTCTTTTTTTGATTTATACTTTTGTACATTTTTTGGCCCTGATTTGGTTTGGCAGAGCCCTAAAAAAAGACTGGAGTGGGATTTTGATGGCGTTTTTTACAAGATGTGTTTATTGAGCGTATCAAACTTTTTGTAAGAAATATTTTTGGGGGAAGGGAAGGGGATTTGAGCGGAAGATGGGAGGGAAAATGCCAGGGAAAGGGGAGGGGAGTGAACCTTTAATTTGGCTCAGCCGGCTCTGTGCTGTATTACTGGATGAGGAGGAAAAAGCAAGTGAAAGTTGCCCTTTGGGAGGTATTCTGTGGTATATATTTATTTGCTTGTTGGGCTTGTAGCTAGCTATGGCTCGAGACCTAAATAAGTTGAGATAATCTCAAATGTGTAAATGATGATTCCACTGGTTTCCCTTGATCTTGGTGACGATACCGTGAAAACTCGAGCTGCGGTGCAACGAGAGTTAAGCCAACTTAGGACCGATTAGATAATTTATTTACTATGTGTGTAACTTAAATCCCGACTCGACCACCATACAAATGGTTGAAATATTGAATACATAGATACACAAGTGAGACTTTGGTGGAAAGAAAAAGGGGGTCTGGGTTACCCCGGGTTTCACATTGTGGCGTAGCTTCGCGTAACCTGGCATCTTCAGCAGAGAGCTTCCACCTCTCCCAGCGAGCGAGCTTGCCAGTTGACAACTTCCACCAACATTCCAACGACATAATTTCAATCATGAGACGGGTCGAAGCACTGGTGCTCCTTAGCACCCTCTCTACCTCCATTCTTGCTGCTGAGTCGGCGAGACCTAGGGGTGTTGGTCCTGAGTGTATGTTTGTTCCCTTTCCGATCGTTTGGCAAGGCTGGTGATAGCTATCTGGCAGCAAGCAAACGGGGTTAAATGTCAATTGACGACGTGCCCCACCCGCAACCAGATTGAAATTGTTAAAGATGGTTTGGATGGCAGTTACTGATCAATAGAAACAGTCTCGAAATACTACAAATCCCCCACGGCATTTACCTGCATCTCCAACCCAACCATCTCCCTCCTCCCCTCGCAGATCAATGATGAATACTGCGATTGCCCTGATGGCTCGGACGAACCGGGGACTGCGGCTTGCACTTATCTTTCTGCCCTCTCACCCCCTCAACCTCTTGCTCCTAGCAAAGAGAAAGTGAATAGCACTGCAGCGCTGCCTGGCTACTATTGCAAGAACAAGGGACATATTCCGGGGTATGTACCACATATGTACGTCAACGACGGCGTCTGCGATTACGAATCCTGCTGCGATGGTTCAGATGAGTGGAAGGGCGTGGGAGGGGTGAAGTGTAAAGATCGGTGTGCGGAGATTGGGAAGGAGTGGAGGCGGCTTGATGAGGAGAAAGGGAAAAGGTTTAGGGAGGCGCTTAAGAGGAAGACTGTGCTGATTGCGGAGGCGAAGGGGAAGAAAGATGCGGTCGTTAAATCTATTGCTGATACGGAGAAGGAGATTCAGGGTTTGGAGGTTAGGGAGAAGGAGCTGAAGGGGATTTACGAGGATATTGAACGGAGAGAGCGGGGGAGGGTGGTGCAGGGGGGCGAGGGGAAGGGGAGTAAGGTTGCTATTCTTGCTGGGTTGGCGAAGGCTAGGGTTGAGGAGTTGAGGAGTACGCTTGTGGGGGTTGTTGCGAAGAGGAATGGACTACAAGAAAAGGTTAAGGAGCTGGAAGGTATTCTTGCTAAGTTCAAGGAGGAGAGAAATCCCAATTTCAATGATGAGGGTGTGAAGAGGGCGGTGCAGGCTTGGGAGGATTATGCTGCTAATCGCATGGCTACTTCTGATGATTCGGCTGCGGATAGAGATTTGGAGGATGTGGTTAGACCTGATTCGGAGACTGAGGGGATCAATTGGGAAGAATGGGAGACTGAGGGGGAGGAGAGTGATGCGGATGCTAGTATGTGTTCCCCTCTAACCTACCTACCCTTATTCTAAACTGGGTATCTTGTCTAACACATAACAGTCTACGCATTCGAAGAATACCTCCCCGCCCCAGTCCGCGCCTGGGTCCACCAGAAACTCATCGACTTCCGCATCATGCTCGTGGAAAACGGCATCCTAGCCGACAACGCCAACTCAGGCCACGAATCCAAAGCCGTCTCCACCGCTCGCGAAGCCTACCAATCCGTCTCCGATGACCTGAACTCTAAACAAACCTCTCTCGGAGAACTCCAACGAGACCTCGGTTTCGACTACGGGGAGGCAGATATCTTCCGTGCCCTCAAGGACTCTTGTATCTCCAAAGATTCTGGGGAATACGAGTATGAGTTATGTTGGCTTGGGAGTACGAAGCAGAAGAGTAAAAAGGGGGGTGGAAATACGGGGATGGGAAATTTTGTGAGGTTTGATAGGGAGGTTTTTGATGAGGAGGTTGGGGCTGATGGGAAGGGGGTTGGACAAGGGGAGAGGATTGTTATGAAGTATGAGGGGGGACAGACTTGTTGGAATGGACCGGCGAGGGAGACGTTGGTGGTGTTGGCTTGTGCGGAGAAGGATGAGATTTGGAAGGTTGTTGAGAGGGAGAAGTGTCTTTATCGAATGGATGTTGGAACTCCTGCTGTTTGTGAGAAACCGAATAGTGGGAAGGGGAAGGAGGGGAAGGATGAGTTGTAGGGAGGGGATTGGGATGGGAGGGGAGGCGATAGAGGGATGGTTAGATATAAGTAGAGAGTATAAAATGTGTATCTTTTTTTTGTTACTTCTGCCTTTTGTGTTTCCACTTGGGACGAGATGTGTCTGCGCATAGTATTGCCCCTTTCCCCCCTCTGATTTGCTCAACCTTGGCTTGGCGGACTTCCTTTCCTTCCTCCTCGACGCTGATTCCAAAGGATGGAGAGTTGATTGGTTTTCAGGAAAAGGTGTGTGTTAAATGTCTGAGAGGGTTGGATTTGAACATTTGCGAACGATCGAGATATTTGGGGGGATGGGGTGGGGGGTTAGTGTCGAATTCTGAGTTGCTGTCGAATCCTGTCTATCCCCACGTAAAGAATTTTCTTTTCTGAGTTGGTAGCTTGGAAAAGAAAACATTTTTTCCGTTCACGGAATTGCAGAGGGTTTGGTGTGGTATTGTCAAGGAAGTTGTAACTCATCTCTTTGACTTTGTCTCTCAGGTGTAACGCGAGCGACTAGCGCGATATTGTGTGGATGTGGTGTCGATCCTGTGTTGAGGTCTGGGTTTTGAAGTATCGTTGTTGTTGGAAAGTAAGGGGAGGAGGAGGGGTTGTTTGGGTTTTGTGTTTATTGGTTGGAAGTATGGAAAGAGGCTCGAGGCGATTCGTGGGGTTGCTAAATGGTTTGTGGGTTACGTGGGATAACCATCAGTATGAAAAAATCTTCTTCTGCGCCTATTCTCTTCTTGCAATAAGAGATATGACTCTGTTAGAAAGTAAAGAAGAGCTGCAAGCTTGCAATGTTCTCTGATTTTCTGAGACTATCGCTTGAAAAAGAAAAAGAAAACTTTTTGCCCTCTCTTATTTCGTATAGGTACTCTTATATCAGAGAATAAAGACTTAGAAAATGATGCTCGTTTTGAGATTAACTCTTCCTAGTACTATCGTACCGCCAATCACATGGTTCCAAAGTTAAGAAGGACCTCGATCCAGTTTTTCTTCCAAAATGGTAAAAGCGAAGATGAAGTACCTCCTACTAACAATGCTTTTGAGATGGCCTGGATTCGGTCTCGCGTTTGATGAGGGCGTGCGTTATGTGCTATGATAATGAGAAACTCACATAGCTATCACGCTCTCATTTCCCAGTTCAAGTCTGTGAATATGATTCTTTTCGTAGAGAAAATTCTGGTTCTACTGTCGAAAAATAATTTTCTGTCGAATCTCGTGAACAAATTCCATTCGAAAAGCTTCTAAAGAGATCTGAAATGAGTCGGGAGTAACAAGAACGTGGTGACGGTACAGTTTCTCAGTGTAATGTAGATTATTGTCCTTCAACTGTTTGGCGTCCGTATGGCATAAGTGCACGGATGTCCTTTAATGCTTGATAAACTCTATGGATTTGAGGCTAGCTTTACATGATCTGTAGTAGTGGCTTTGATGACGCTTTCCCTTCGTCTTACTCCGCTAGCTACGTAAGAGAGAGATTGAATGTTATTCTAGACTTAAGCGAGAGTATATGTAGCCTGAGTCGCAACTCTATGGAAGGTCAGCTTTATACAATAAAGCAAAATCGACGAAAAGGGAGATAAGCTAGAATACAAGGAAGATAGACTAGATGTTGATAACTCAGAATCGAGTAGATTTCCCACTTTTCTATTCTCTACATGTATTGAGGAGAAAAGATGGAAGAAGGATCGTGCTACAGGAAACAAATTTGAGAACTGAATTCTTTTCCTAATATCAGACGCTCCAATGAAGGCTCACAATTGTTTTTCCGTGAAATAATCCCTCGCACACAGACAGAGGAAGAGGTTCTATCTCGCTTAGTACATCAAGGGTTGACATTTGTATTGTCTGTCGTGCTAATTAAAGAAGCGGGGAACATAAAAATTGTACTCCTGATTCTGACATTTCCCGAGGACATTCTCTCAAATACGACGTCTGTATGGTTTCCCCAATGAGTCAACATGTTTTCCCTCGTGTTCCTCTAGCATCTTTCGCAGTTCTTTGGGACAATCCTTCTCGTTAATCGCATATATCGATACATCCTCCGTCATGATTTTTCGCATGTTGGAACCTTGGTGAAGAGGAAGTCGCCATGGCTTTTTAGGAATAGTTGAAAGAGCGTTGGTGCTGATGGGATTGACAGGGGGATTTGTAGAGGAGCTTTTGAAATTTTCTTCCTCGGCGGATGACGAGTGGGATTTGACAAAACCAGAAGAATTGATCCCGCTTAATTCTTGCATGGCTTCCAGTGCGTCGAGATGTTGACCGAGAATCTTGACAACACTTTGACATCCGCTTTCGATAGCTAGCAATTCAGGCGTCATACCGTGAATATCAGGTTCATTCGGTTTACAGCCAGCTTCGAGGAGCGCGATGACGATTTGGTGTAATCCCCTCTTTGCAGCATGATGAAGGGCTGCCTGATGATCGACTCCATCTACCAATTCCAGGTCTACTCCATAGCTGTGCAGAAGTTTTACAGTGCTCAGCCGGTTGAAAATTGTAGCTAGGTGCAACGCAGAATAACGGTGTACCGACAGAGTAAGAGCGTCCACGTCTGCAAGGAGCTTGTTCTTGAACAAAAATGTAATCGCGGAATCGTTTCCACCCTCGGGATGCGCTCCACCCCAAGCCGCTATATGCAACGGATTAAGACCCTTGAGCGTAGCCATCTCGCCCAGAAACATTCCGCTAATCCGCGGAGTAGCCGTAGAAGCATTCCAAGATATGTCATGCAAAAGGAGTCGATTCCGAACTTCGTTTTTGCTTGGGGTTATTGCAAAATGCGCCAATGTCCAGCCATTATCAGTTGTGAAGTTAATAATGAAATCATCCCACAGTATTTCAAACGCCGCTTCGTTGTTACATTCAACAGCGACGAGAAGCGAATTAGAAACAAGCTTGTCTTCCTCGTCCCGTATTTCATGTTTCAAATCCATGCCGTGTTGAAGGATTTGCATAATCGTATTTTGGTCATGGGTTATCGCCCAGTCAATCAGACCATAACCATTTTTATCCTTTTTATCCAGGTTAGTATCGGTTTTCATGTACCCCTCAATAATATCCCAACGTCTGGCAACCGCGGCTGCCAGATATGGTGTCAACCCCGCATGGTCCAGTGCATATACATCCGCGCCCTTATCAATCAAATAAGAACTAACGTCCCATTGAGCCTTTTGTGAACTAGATGCAAAATGAAGAGGGGTAGCTTTCGAAGTTGGTAATTGGGCATTTATATCTGCACCATGGCCGGCCAAAATGCTAACTATGGCCAAGGAGCCAACAAATGATGCGGAATGCAGAGGGGACAATGTACTCTTTGAAAATGGCATATTGATATTGACACCCGCTTCAACCAGCAATTTGACTGCAGCGGGGTTTTCTGACAAGATAGCCAGCTCAAGTGGAGTTTGACCATCGCGCGTCGGTATTTGTAGATTCCCAACTTTCTTCTCGAGAAGTAATTTTAGCATTGTTTGATTCTTTTTCTCTTGTACGGAGTAGTGTAGCAGGCTAGAACCATGTATATTCAGGGTGTGTAGCGGAGTCCTTGTGCGAGACAATAGGGATCGAGCAATCACTTCAGTACAGCCCATTTGAGCAGCGATCTCCACAGCCGTAATCCGTTTTAATTGGTCCCGTTTGTCAACATCGAGCTCTTGTCGAGTAAGGAGAATGCCAGCTATTCTCATGCCAAACTGGCCTATTGTAAAAGCGAGCGGGGTTATGCCACTAGTTGACAGCTCATTTGGAACTTCTCCTGGGACATTGCTGAGCACGAAATTTAAAACCAGTTCGAGGTGTTTTTTGAGCCAAGTATGCCTCAAATCTTCCCTCCTGTCTGTTTCAACACATACTTTTATTAATTGCTCAAATGGACTCTCCCCCAAGTGACTCTTAGCAGCCATTTTCCCTCCAGAGGAGACAATGGCTTGAAGCGTGTCGAAGAAGTCTTCTTGTACCAGTTCCAGTGCGCTCCACTTGAATTTGAAAAGGTGATGTAACGCCGTTCGACCACTATTATCAACCAAGCTCGCATCTGCTTTTTGACTAAGCAACAGTTTGATGTTAGATATGATGTTAGATATGAGGTTTTTGCGACCCCCCCTGTCTGAATTAGACTTGCCCGGAGGTTTCAGCAGACAATTTCCAAGGCCCCCAGAATAAACCATAAGCGGCGTTAGACCATTGTTGTTCTTGAGGTTTACTCTGATTTGTTGCTCCTTGCAAAGAAGCTGAGTACGCAAAATTGAATGCCCCGTGAAATGCAGAGCTGAAGATCCATCAGCGGTTTGCGCATTGGGATCTTCGCCTGCTAGCAACAAAGCAGCGAGCTTAGCAGTTAAAATTGGCTCCTCTGATTCCTCTATTTCGTATTTATATTCGATCTTCTCATTTGCCTCATCTGAGCCACTACTCGCAACTTCGTGGATGGCTTTCCGACCACTGGGCCTAGACGAGTTGTCGATCGCACCAAAAGCAACCAGGTAGTCGAATACCTCTTTGTATTCAGATACGGATGCGTTGTATAGAATTGAACTTCCATTTGCATTCAGTGTATTGATGGACAATTCACGTTTAAGGAGAAGATCCATTGCTAATGATGTCTCCCGAAACGCGGCGAGACCTAAAAGAGTATCTCCAGTCTCACAAACATGTGCATCTAAATTGACTATTTCATGTTTTTCTAACAAAAACCTGACGTTGTCATCAGAGCCGCTCTGCATTGCACATGATAATAGGCTTGGGTTGTGCCTTGACAACAAGAGCTGAAAGTTTGCTGTTCCCACTATGAGGCACAATTCTCGAAGCAATTGTTTGTGTGTTGAATTGCTGGCAGCGACCTGTAGCGGCAGTTCTCCTGATTTGCTGGGCGCTGAGAAGTCTGCATCGTGTTCAAGGAGCCTTTTGACATTCCGAATAACAACGTTGTCGTCCAAAGTATTCGCCTCGTCTAATGCCACGTGTAAAGCCATCCTACCATGTTCGTTGGGAATATTTGGATCAGCACCACAAAGAAATATGGTTTCCAAACAATTTTCATGACCACCCTCCAATACTAGTGTGAGGCCTTTAGCCAGTATTTGCGAAATCTCCTCTTTGTTGACAAGATGACTTATTGAGGCTAACAAAGACGCAAGCTCATGTTTCATTCCATGCGCTGAGGCTTGCTCAAATAATGCTTCTAAGGTTCTCAATCGATCCTTGGGTGTCATATTTTCCTTCTCAGCATCAATCTTTTTGGACAAAACTAAGGCAGTGGTGGAAACTCGATTTGAAAATTCCAAAAATCTTGCCTGGCTGTTTCTTGGGACCTTATGGTAGGACACCACGGAGAAGAAAGCTTCTAAACATGGAAGTGCAGAATCATCATCCCTTAACATGTCCCCAATAGCCCCCAGAGTAAATTCTTCAACAGCGTTTCCACCTTTACATAATTGTTTGAGAAGAATCTTATCACAGCACCTGGAGTGGAGCGCAACAACAAGTGGGGGGGAAACGCTATGTGGATCGAAGGTGTTGCTGTCGTCAATGCTTGCGCCTGCTTCTATAATCCTTCTGGCAGTTCTGCTCCTACTCTCCTGCATCATTTCCTCATCCACGTTATAGTGGGTCCTGTTCAATGCAGAAAGACCTTGCAATGCGCAATTCAAAGGCGTACCAACAAGAGATCTACGATTGACATCGCAACCCTGTTTTATAAGCCACGAACAAACCTCTTCTAGAGAAAAAAGAGCAGCCCAATGTAAGGTTGTAGTATCTGGGCAGGCGTCCACCCAGACAGGTTTGCAAGCAGCGGACATGATGGTATAACAGAACCAAAGAAATTGGTTGGACTTCTCCGGGTGAAACAGCTTATGTGTGAGCTGAATTATTTCATGATTCTTGAGATGCTTTTGGATATATGCCTCCCAATTAAGAGCAGCATGTATGTAAAAGGGATATTTGTCTAATGATTTGCGAAACAACTCTTTCGCCGGGTTCGCGTCTTTTTCTTCCTCTTGGTGGTCAAAGATCTCATCAGACGGCGGGGCTTTGCTGAATTCGTCCAAGAGAAGATATGTCAGACAGGTTTGACCAATAGTAAGATCGGCTTCATTTTTGGATAGAGCGAAAAAGGAAAGGCCACATGCACCTGCTGTTGAGATTGAGAGCAAATATTCCTTGACTGTGAAATGCGCGAATTCGACCCCATCCTCTGTCTCTCGACGGCGAATGAGACTACTGCCTAGAGTTGGAAAGTTAGTATAATTCTTCTAATAAGTGGGTTTCGCTAATAAAGTATAACACGACACGCCACAAGGCCAGCGACTGAAAGCTCAGATGAAAAGGCAATCTTACACCATTTCAACAAATCATTCTCAGTTGGAATAGTAGTATAGTCTAAAATGCTGTCTCCTGGATTTACAGAGATAGCTGCAAGAAGAGCATCGCCGGCAAGAGTTCCGTTGGAGAATGCAAGCCATTGAAGCGCTCTTGCAACAAAAGTATGAATATCCCTATGTCGTTCAAGAACTCGGTGTAGAATACGCTCATATGTCTCAGGAAGGCCACGGGGTAAATCGTCTAATGCGGTTGATCTTGCTTTGTCGTTCGGAAGCTCACAAAGGTGATCAATTTGACAAGCAACCCATCGAAACCTGCTGTGGTTAGCTGAGTTGCTGTTTGACCTAGAATCAACCTACATCCCATCTGCTTCGTTTATCAGCCTGTGCATGATTGTCTCCTTGAGGTCCGAGTTGCTAATAGAGAGTTGTCTCTTCCTCGTCCTTTCCTGAATCTCTGAAGCAACGTATAACTCCAAGTCGCTACATTGAGCTACTATTGAGACTTCTTTGTAACCGTGCAAGCAAGCCTCGATATCCGTCTCTTTGCGGCTCGCGTAGATTGTCCGGGTTGTGCTGTTTTCTCGACGTATTCGTTGAAGGAGATCGAGGGTGTCCCACCTTTTCCCGCTAATCTCATCCAACCCGTCAATGATAACAGTGGTAGCGGAGAACAACTCCATGATATTGTGGAGCTGTTCAAGTAAAGACTTGAGATCCGGCGATCTGTATCTACCAGTGGCCTGGCGGTGCGTCTTGTAGAAAATAGCCAACTCTTGAATAGCCTCCTCTTTTTGCAAAACAAACTGCTTGATAATGGCGCCGAGGATAAAACTAGCCTGATACGTGTTCGTATCCTTATAATCGCAATAGTAATAAGCGAGTCCTAGTTCGGTGTTAGTGAAAGTCATGCTCAAAGACTTCGTAGCAATACCTTCATCTAGTCTGATTTGTTTTTCAAGTTCCTGGATAATAGTGGACCTATCGTTCGTTAGTACTTTGACATTCGAGCGAGGAAATTTTCTTGCATTAAAATTGTCTTTCCGGCGCCAGCTAGCCACAGATCCATGTTAGATTAAGTTCATAAGATACAGACAGGGGGTGGGGTCACTTACGAATACCGTGAATCCACAGCGCAGAATTATCCCCTAGTTTCCACTCCTGAAATTCGTTGCCATCTAGGAACCACATCCCAGTATTCGCATGCCTGATGTCCAATGCCGACTTTTGATTCAATTCTGGGTCAACAGCTGGCGGACATAACCAATCCAGCATTCTAAGTCGCTCTTCATCTGCAATGCCAGTGTTAGAGTATTCATCGCAGCAGAGGCTGAGTCGAATGACTTGCTCATCGTGACTTCCTTTCTCTGCAACCTATCCTCTTCAAGGCCCTTCTTTACTGCCGACAAATCATCGCCTATGGTATTTTGCCGTGAAAGAAGTTGAATAAGAGCCGACAATTCGTCCGCATTCAACGCTAGCGACAACACTTCTCGGTGCCTCCTGACTTGTTCGAGAAGGCCCTTAGTCTCTGACTGAACCAACGGCCATTTCAAGCGACTCTTAACAAGTTGCACAGATTTGGTTGATGTCGAGAGTTCGAATTTAGCGAGTATTTTTTGGATCTCCTTGAGCGTTTGATAACAAGCTTCGACATATTCGACTCGGGTTGTTGAGACGAATGCAGTGTTTCCTCTTTCTAGCCCCTGTGCTATATGTCGGAGGCTATAAAGAGTTCCAGAAAGAAGATTGGTTTCGTTGATCAAATTCGCCACAGCCTTGTCCGCATCTCGTACTGCCAAAATGAATTTGTACCCCCTCGTTACCACGATATCCGCAATAGTTATCAAGCCCGCAATGCTTGCTGATATTGATAATGGATCCGCCATTTTGCGTGTGCTGAAGTCAAACCAGACGGAAATTGAAATGAAAAGGTAGAAACAGCTGTGAGTAATATGAAGGCCACCACACTGCTTATCGAGGCTGAGTGCCAGGCTGCATCCGAGGCTTTTCAATACTTGGTGGGTAACACACAACTTCTATTGGAGCCTTCCATGTCTGCAGGGAGGGAAAATCCTTTTAAGTGAAAAACCAATAGTAAGGCAATTTAAGTTGTTTGAAACAGCCTAGAACAATTATAATTATTGTTCGAGAAGGTTCAGGAGAATTAGAAAGTTGGTTTCTTGATTCTCCGAAAGTCTCTGAAGCAATTGTGGGAGATAGAACGAGCAATGAATGGATCCATAAAGCAGACCAATACTAGGAACCTTCTATCTTTAATTGCTAACGAATAACAGGGAAAAACGCAAATTTCTGTCGAAATGGCGCAGGGGGAAAAACCAGGGTTGCCAACCATACAAAATCTATACTGCGAAAACGGAACAAAGCATTGAAGCCCAAGAAACATCGTAAATAGGCTCGTCACTCGACGGAGAAAACTGATAATACTCAAATTGCTGCTGCCCCCAGCTTTCTGAAAGTGCGTCTATTCATACCCCCTATCGTACAACAAACTAAGACCCGCCAGGCCTATGCAAATGCTGCCCAAGAACCCCAAATATACATTACAGCCCCAAAACGCCCGGCTATGTCGAATACAGAGGGAAGATTTTCGAGACCCACGCTCAAGCCGAGAGTATCCTATACGGACAACTTCATATCCAGTTCCAATACCTCCCCTCGCCCAAGTTGTCTATAGGTAATGCCAATTCCTGGAGCATCACCATCACCCAAACTGTCCATCACCATCTCCAACCCATTTTCCTCCATCACTTCTCGCTACCGGTCTTTATACACCTTAGGTTTCCACCCTTCTCTCAACTCCGCATCATTCTTCGCCATCTCCTCCGCCGCCCGCACCTCACTCTCTATCCGCTCCCTCGCCCTCAGAACCTTACTCTGCAGATAGAAACTCCCCCCCTTCTTCGGATCATTGACATCGAACAGGCGCTTGAATCGTTCCGTCACATCCTCCATGTTCGTTTGCCCTCGCACTGGTGGTTTGACGTTTAGGATTTTGCATGCTTCCTCGAGGGTGAGGCCGTTGGAGGCGAATGCGCTCGCGCCACCGGGGTTGTTCTTGTTGGCTTTTTGGTATTGGGAGGATGCGGAGGCTTGTTTCCATGCTTCTGAGCAGGCGCGACCGAAGACTCGTCCGCCGGTTATGATTACTTTGGTTACTATTCGGTGCGCCTGGGGGTTGGGTTAGTATATGTTGGGGCAAGAGAGGTTGTTTAAGGAAGTAATCGATTTCAAAGGGGGAAAGGGGTGACAAACCATGATTGGATTATGGTATATCCCTAACCACTGCCTGGATCTGAAATAAAGACCGCTTTGATAGATGAACAGTTGAAGGTCAATGAGCCGGACTGGTGCTGTCTTGAACCTCAACTTTTTTCCACAAACTCGGAGATTTCCACCCATTATCCCGACCACCAACCTTACACTTACCTAATCACTTGCCACTTTAGTATTCACACCGCCGCCTTTACAACACTGAGCCTCAAGAAAACACATCTGTATTATCACAGCTGCCTTCCCCAAACCACCTTCTAGCTCCCAAATATCTGGCAACACTCTCCTTCACGCCAGCAGCTACCTCTCACTCCAAATAACACACTCAACACAATCTCCAAAAATGTCACAATTCTTCCAACAACCACCGCCTAATGCGCCATACGGAGGAAACTCAGCGCAAAACCTCCAGTTCTATCCATCCTCATATACACCCAACCCAGTATCCGGCCACGCAACCCCTTCACAAGCCCAATACGGATATGGCGCACCA
The DNA here is from genome assembly GCA_001414455.1 of Hymenoscyphus fructigenus. Classification (NCBI taxonomy): domain Eukaryota; kingdom Fungi; phylum Ascomycota; class Leotiomycetes; order Helotiales; family Helotiaceae; genus Hymenoscyphus; species Hymenoscyphus fructigenus. The sequence continues at coordinate 576,362 of LKUV01000017.1, forward strand.
CAAGGCTCACCAGGCTATGGCGCTCCAGGTGGAGGATTTAATTCAGGCTTCGGAGGACCAGCAGGAGTGAGCGGCAGAATGGGAGAGCAAGGCGGTTTAAGAACAGGCTGGTTAGCAGCATTTGGTACAGAAGGCTATGATGGCGAACCACCATTACTAGAAGAGCTAGGAGTAAATTTTGCGCATATACAAAGCAAGGTATTTCCCCCCCTCCAAAACATACCAAGAATATATTATGAGAACTAACATGTGAATCTCAAGACTTTAGCAGTACTCAACCCCCTCGCCCAAATCGACCAACACATCATGGACGACTCCGACCTCGCAGGCCCAATCCTCTTCTTTCTCCTCTTCGGAACCTTCCTCCTCTTCTCAGGAAAGGTGCATTTCGGATACATCTACGGCCTCGCCCTCCTCGGTTCCTGCTCCCTCCACCTCATCCTCTCTCTCATGTCACCCCCTCTAGAACCTAGTTCCTCCTCGCCCCAAGCTATTTCTTCATCCTCACATCTCTCCTCAACCCTCACATTCCTGCGCTCCGCATCAGTACTAGGCTACTGTCTCCTACCATTAGTTCTCACGAGTCTAATCGGTATAGTCCTCCCTATGGATGGAATAATGGGCTATGTCCTGACGAGTCTGGCAATTGTGTGGTGCACATATAGTAGTTCCGGGATGTTCTGTGCGGTGGGTAGGATGCGGGGGATGAGAGGCTTGGTTGCATATCCGTTGGCGTTATTCTACGTGGGATTTGGAATTATGGGGATTTTCTCAAGTAGAGGGAGTAAATTGGCGGGAAAAGTTGGGGCGGCTTTGTGAAAAAAAAAAAGAATTTGGGTTGATATGACTGTTATGAGGAGTAGGTGGTTTTAGTCTTGTAGGAATAGATGGGGGGTAATGCACAAAGGGGACTTTGTTGGTCATTGCAGCGTACTTCTAGCAGGCATTTTAGCGCAAAGCGTTTGCTGGTTACCAGAAAGAATATTATCACATTCAGAATCACAAGAATCTTTTTTAGAAAATAGTACATCTAGTAAGTGAGTCGGGCTTTTCTCTAGGTCCACTTGACTTTGCAAGTAGTGTTCAAAAGGTTTAGGGGGATCGTATCCATTCTCCAAGAATTTTACAAGACTCAGAAAGCTGAATTCTTAATTCTTTTAAATGTTCTCGTGGAATAGTTGAAATTGCGTCAAAGTTTCTGGGGCAATGGATTGAGGGGGTGTACCCAGAGGAAAGTTCAAGATTCAAGTAAAGGAGATTTTGAGGCCACCGCTGCAATCATTTTCGCGCGAAAGCGTTTGTCAAGTATCCCCAAATGTTATCAAATCAGAATCACAATCTCAACCTCGAAAAATATTTAGGTAATGCCTCTTTTCAATGAAGACTCTTATACACCTCCCCACCAATTCCCAAATCGCCAATGCCCTAGGTGTGCCAATCCATATACGCCATCCCACAGTAAAGCGCCGCTAAGAAACAAATACAAGTTTTCCCCAATTTACTCGAGTCCCATCCTCGCATCGTCTCCAATCCCCCAATCCGCTTCATTAAGCGTATGAGGTCTATCATCATCATCAGCAAAACTAGTACTACTCCTTCGACTCTTCCCACTCCCCTTCGTCGTCCCGCCCGTGCCTCGCCTCCTCAACGTCCCCGGTCCCGATCCCAATTTTTTAACAGAATTACTTTTTATAGATGAGTTATCAGAGCGAAGACTTTCTCTCTCGGCGTAATCGGGAGGTGGTTCATGGGGCGTGGAGAAGGGTGCGGAGCTTACTGATGTTGAGGTAGTGTTTGTTTCGGGATTTGCGGTACGGGGAGGAGAGATGGAGAGGGGTGTGGGGGAGGGGGTGATTTCAGTGCTGGGTGATACTTCGACTAGTTCGGCGTCTCGGTACCATTTTCGACGTCGGGTGTATTTTCCCCAGCCGTCTACTCCTCTGCGTCCGTTCTGCCACTGTGAAGTTATTAGTTTGTGATATACATCTAGGGATAGGTGGAGATATACCTTGTTGTCGTAGTATATCCAGCCGCTCCCGCCCTCACTGGCGCCGTCACTCGCTTTGGCACCACCTTCGTCTGTGTCACTGGCGCCCTCAACGAGCCACTTCGATTTATCTACCCATCTCCATCTCGCTGCTCCCTCTTCTACATCGGGTAATTCGAAATCATCCTTTGCTGGTGCGGCGTTGAGATGTTCATCTGTCCATGCTGCTCTTTCGTAGCCAAATAGTGACGAGGTCCAACCGAGCCCGATCCATCGTCTTTGGTTCTCGTATAATATGAACGTAAATTTCACACCCGGGGCATCTGGCCTTCGTTTTGCTGCGGCTGTAGCTGCTAGCTGAGCTCCTTCTTGGTAGGCGGACGTAGGTCTTGGGGATAATTTTGGCTTTTCTCCATTCTCTTTCGGGGCGGGGACAGCATCTTCGAAATGGAGACCTGTAACGACTGTGCAGAATCGTCGCACAAGAGCTGATCTCCATAATATTGTTCTGGAAACTCGAGTTGGCCTAGAGTGCCATGTCAAGAACAAAGTCCCAGAAACCAACACGACTCGTTTCGTGGTAATTATGTGTATAGGACGAAGGGTGAGGACAATCCATAATGGTGTGACCAGGAGGATTCGTAATAAAAGGGTCGTAAGAGCTGGTCTCGTAGTGGCAGACGTCGCGGTTCTTTGAGTAGAGAGGAAATCGGTGAGTTCAAGAAGAGGATCTAGGAGAACATTACATCGCGATGTAAATATCTTCAGCGTTTCCACAATCTCATCCAAAGTCTTCTGGTGTTTTGTATTCGTCGCCTCCGAAGCTTCCCTCTTGTGTCCCTTCTTCAGCTTCTCTCCCGTCCAACCCGTCGATGAGAGAGGGGAGTACCTCCGACTGTACATTCCCAATATCAACCCTATTACCACTACCACCGGTCCTGCATATCGCATCAAAGTGTCCCCATAGAGAACCACAGCCCAAAATCCCGCCACGAGCAAGAAGCTCTCCCACGGATCACCACTCGTCCAAGTCAACAACCCGGCCAACTTGTTCAAGGGTAGCAGAAACGGATGTGAATACGCCAACGCCCTCGTAATCTGCGGAGGAGTCGCAATCAAAAGCGGAGATTTCTGATGCACCAAAATGGTCGAACGCTGTTTATTCGCAGACGAGACGTGGGAGAGGGTAACGGGCGAGAACGAAGCTACCGTCGGAGGATTAGGATCGTGACTATTCACACTTGCGCCATCATCCTCTCTCCTACTAGAACTCGGAGTAGACGCCATCATCCAAGGAGTTTCCTTTGCGCAACATAATCAGTTAAATGCATCGTGGTTGGGGTGGAGTGAGAATGGTGTTGACTGGGGAAGCTGGGGGGCTTGGACGTACAAATGCAGCCATTTACAACGTCATTGCCGACCAGGCAAATCAGGCCTTGGAAATCGCGACGAAGGGGAGTCTTGTACACCTTCACCTCTGCGGCCTAGGAATAGTTGGAATTAAGGTATGGTGCGGCATAGTCTGAAAATGAAACTGAAAGTGAATGGATTCTAGGTCATGATTGGAAAGTGAGAGAAAATGTTTTGGGCCAAAGTCTCTTCTTCGAAGAGGCATGCGCCGCCTTGCTCGGTTCGGTCATCAGCCTCCTAAATTCCATGTGAAAGCTGGGGAAGTTTGCTGGTGCCCACTTTTCCCCGGCTCTTTGGGAACAAATAATTGAGGTGTGACAATTCAAATCCAAAAGATGGAATATTGGAGTGTGTTCGAGGAGGCAACTACTAGAAACTTCTTGTCCTAGCTGCTTCCCTGATTCGTCTTACTGCAGCATGAGACCTGCAGGTGGAGGGTAGCGAACCATCCACACGTGACTAATCCCCCTTTTCTATTCAGATGGGTGGTTTGATTATGAGTTTGTTTTCTTGCGTCAGATAATTGATGTTTTCAGAAATTAATCGCGCTCAGTTTAACTACGAGTAAGCTAACAATTGAGGCGTAACCCAAGGACCAAGTTTGGGGTAGAAGAGGTTGCGATATCAACCAACCCTCTTCGATCTCTTATTTTACAGCGTTGTGGTTCATTGTCCTTTGCTAAATCAGAACTTGACTTTTAAGCATAGGGCAAGTTGTTTTCTTAGTCTTGGATTTTATTCTGGCTTGGGCTTGGTTCTGGGGTTTTGTTATTATTATTATTGTCATCGCCTCTGCGCGGCTGCGCCGGCGCGCTGCTGGTTGTATGTGACGACACAACCCAACATTTTGATGTCTTATTTATAGAATAATTAAAATATCCATACTTTCCACCTTTTTAACACTCTCATTGCAAGCTCTTCGGTTTCATAAATTTATTCCTCAAGATCAGCACGTCCAAATCGTATTTTGCGCTAACAATCATTCACAACAACGACACCACCTTTTGCAATCACAATGGCACGCAAGAACCCCTTGGAAAACCTCTCTAATCTTCCACCAGAGATTCGATGTCAAATCTGGAGTTATTTGCGACCGTAAATCCTCCAAGACACACATTATCAAGATTACCAAGTCTCGCCTTCCTGCTTCGCCCTCTTTTCTCCCGGGAAATGAATCAGAAGAAGACCCAGAGGTTCTTCTGAAAGAGAATGATCATACTATACACTCCTTGGAACCCGAAAAAGCTAACCCAGCTCCCTCCTCCGACCGACAAAAACTCGCCATACTTCGCACCAGTAAATCTTTGAACGAAGAGGTTTCGTCAGAAATATATCAAGTTTTTACCATTTTGATCCGACCCAGATGCGGTCCAACCCCATTCCAAAAGATACCTGCTACCGACATCAACTCAAGCTTTACCATCTCAAACAACTTCGGCGCCCAGTGGAATGTAGAAAGCTTCCACCACCCGGTATCCATTGGATTCGCTCAAAGTTTCCCTTGGCACAAGGTCCAACATATACGAATTGAAATCGAAGCTCCCAGTCCAAGAGACGGAGAAGTAATCTGCGCTTACAAGAGAACGCGGGACGTTGTGGAAATGATTCAGCGCCAGGGAAAAAGCTTCAAGAGTATCGAGATTTTTCTGAAAGATACAGAAGAGGAACAGTGGTTTTGTAAGGGAAGACCTCAGATTACCACGGTGGAGAATTACGATTTAATGGAATTCGAAAGGGAGGAGATTCAGCACTACGAAGTGATTCTAGATTTGTTCAATCGACTTCAGCATCTCAATAATGGCAAGGTGCATACGACCCAATCGCCGCTGGGATCTGTTGATAGGTACTGTGATATCTGTACAAGAAAGCCTGTTATTATTTCTGCAGGCAGCAAGGCAGAATAGGATTGATGGTTCATATAATTAGGAGTTTATCTTTGGAGAAATAAACAAGGAAATTAAGTCTTTCACTCTTGCTTCTTGGAAATATATCATTGTGAGAAGTGCTGCATTGCAACAGGATCTAATTTAGACAACCAATTCGGACGATTGGAAAAGGTTGTCTTGGTAGAAACTACACCATTTGGTTACTGGAGGAAACCTGCGCCTTCGTTTGACTTCGACGATAAAGAAACGAGCCAAAGATTGGGAGACAGATACTTGATGATGGAGCGTTTTTTGGATAGGGTAGAGTCACCATTCCATAATCGACGCCTTTCTCTTCGGCAGAGGTCGACCGTGGATCTATTACGACTCGAACGTTTCCGCAATTGGTATCCGGGTACTGTGCATGGTTATTCCAAGTATGAGATGGACCTCATCAGCATTATTCTGTCTGGTGAGAGGTCTTTGGAGACAATCCAGCTGGAGATTATTGCTATGGGTGAACGGTATATATCGCTACGCATGCATGGAAGGAGATATTGGCGCTGCAACAGAGACAATTGGCAATTGATTTGGAAGACAGGTATACCGCATCTACGCTCCACGCATAGAATGGCGTGCAGTTCCTACGGCCGGCTTAACCGTGATGATTGCTCTCTTTACGAGATCGATGTAAATCTTCTTAAAGATTTATGGCCAAGATGGGAACCATGGGGCCCTATTGCTAGCGGTCTTTTTGGTTTGCCACCAGACCCGGAAAATTCTCGACTTCGACTTTTTGACAATGCGACCTTTTAGCAAAATGGTTAGCGAGTATTGCGGGAAGCTTGAAAACTATGATGCTTTATGTGAAGAATCTCTACAGATTTATAGCGATTTTGTTTGGCCTTTGCGAGGGAGATCAGACAACGCAAGGAGGTGCGCAGAGACTGCATCGAAGGAGGCCTATAAATACCGGGACAATTGGAACTTTGATTGAATTTAGCAACTTAGGGAACATATCACAGCCTACATTAGGTAAAGCAGTATTCTTCCAAAAAGTGCCGAACAATCAAATTGAGTATGCTAACATTCAAGAACAATCTAGAGGTTTTATAACTTGTTTTTTCAAGTCCAATTGTACAATTGAATCAATTCTTTAAGAACTCCAAGTTATTACCATTTGCAGGCGTATATATTTTGTACATTTGGAAACCCTGTCACTTTTCTCTTCTCGTGTTATTATCTAGGTCCGCTAACGAAGCAGTCATCGTTTTAATGTTCATTAGCCGAGAAACCAAACCTTTATTTAACATCTCGTTTGCACATGACTACTTTTATTGATGACAATGAGATAAGTCCTTCTGTTTCAATAAATATAGCAACGGGTTTTAAGAAAATATTCTTTTCTTGGACGTTCAAGAATAGAAGAGGCCCCTAAGGCTTGGCATTTACAGGGTCTAATGCAGCTCAGGGGCGTCTCGTATAGTGCTACCCAGCCCTGAAAATTAGACCCTGTAGCCTGGTCTTAGCTGCCTGTTTTCCCCGCTCCCACTCAGTCTTACTTCATTCCATCACTTCGGTATAAATTTATGGTGCCCCCTTCTCAAGAAACATACCATCTGCTATCGAACTTCTCCTGAGCTCCACTTTCCGAACTGCGCCACTAGCTGCTCCAGGGATCTTTACTAAAAGCTTTATTCGGATGCACGCTTACGATGGAACCTATCACCATTTTTGGAGTCTCAAATTCAGTCTCCGCAATCGCAAAATTCGGTCTTGAGCTCACCAAATTCTTGAAAGAAGCCATCGACATATACCCTCCAGCATATCCAGGAGAGGACTTGAAAACCAGATTCCACGCAATAGATGTCGCAAATGATGCCCTATCAAAAATTGAAGGCCTTCTTCGTGAAGAGGGAAAGAATCTTCTCGAAAATAGGAAACTTGCTCTATTTTCCGAAAAGGCTCTCACCGACGTTCAGGATGCGGCGGTTCAATGTCTCAAAATATTTTGGAGAATCGAAGACTATTTTCTCCGGAAAGGGGATTCCAAGAATCTAGAATTGCGAATATTGAAACGTTTATCGAAGTTTCTGACAGAAGTTAGAAGTACGAGTATGCAAAGTGGGAATGACAGTCCACCAGTATTGAAGCTAGTTGCATTGGGTGAGACGGACAAGTTATCCAAAGGGCAAAAACATGGTCGAGCTTTCAGTACTGCTGATAAGCTACTAGATAGATACAACTCACAGTTGTACGGACTTCAAGTCAACTTATTACTAGTTTTTCAGGTGGTTCATCTGAGGGTTATTTTGACGAAGCCGTGAGTAAATTAAAGCGATAATTTTGATACTCCTAACTGGAATTAGGAAGCAAAGTTTAAATGATATGTTCGGTCTTCCCAAGTTGTATAAAGAAATCAAGGAATTGGCTGCTGAAATGGGCATCACTGATGACGATTGCTATCGGTGTAAGGAAACCTGGAAACCCTGGACTTTCGGAAGCGATAGCGTTCAAAGGCGTAGGACTCGTCGTAGAAATTTGATTGGCCGGAGGGGATCTTTGAGTTCAGCGAGCAGCGAATTTGGCAAGGCTTTGGAGAGAGATTATCCCATATCTAAGGATTTTGATTCAAAAGACAGTGTTCTTGATACTCAAGATCATGAATATCCCGACATACAGGACTCGGATAACACTGATGGAACAAGAATTCGACAAAACGCTCGGTTCGCCGTAACACCTGACACGATAATGATAGAAAAGGATCAACAAAATAAAAAAGAGGCGCCAGTACACAACGAAAATCACGAGGAATCAGATATCGGAATACCCGCAGGAGATGAAGGAAGGGGAGTTGGAAGTTTTCTCTCCGGTTCACCGACTCCAATCGAGCAAAATGAAATGCATGAAACTTCACCTGAAAGTACCCCTACTTCGACAATCCCCCACAATGAAGAGAGCCATGACGAGCACCACATTATGATGTCATGGGGTCAAAAGTTTGAAGGCCAGTTGGTTATGAATGCTATTGATCGAGTAGAACCAAGGCGGCTTTCGTCTACTGAAGAATACTCGATGAGGAAGCCGAGTAGCCCTGGAGATTGGGAAGCCTTAGAGCCAAAAACAACAAAGGAAATTGAATCTCAAGAAACAGTTGGGGTTGAAGAAGGGAATATTGCAACAAATCCTACGATACATAGCTCAGGAAAGCTAGCCGGGGTTGGGAATCGACTAGATTCATCCCCAAAACATGGGGGAGAAAGGAGAGGAAATATCGCAAAACACTCCACTACAGATCAAAATGATTCAACTTCAGCCTTGAAAGGTCATACGGACTCAAAATACAACGGTGTTGGTCTCTCGCCAGATATTCTAAAAGGTCTCAAGCGTCACATTCTCCACTCGGTCCCAGACACACAGAGAATATCGAAATCCAATGCACCTGCTAAACTCCCAGAGCCTGACACTATCGATCAAGAACCAGAGGAGGCCGCTTTCGTCTTTCCAAGATATGCAGCATATATCATCCGTGATTTCGATACCAGAGGTTTCGGAGACGCTACACTCATCCCTTCAACATTTGCCCGCGAACCCTTTTCCGAAGAAGATATCGTTCGTCGAATCGTAAAACTGAATCTCCAAGGCCCAAGTGTGATCGAGAAGAAGCTATCCTTAACCCTCTCCAGTGAAATTCAGATTCGCAGAGCCGTCGGAGAAATTTCAACTCGAGAGCACCCAAACTCGAAGTACGAATGGAATCTTGCACAATTTGAAGAAACGAGAGGACCCTTTTCCGATGGCTCCATCATGGTCTATTTGAGACGGACTATAAGAGGTGTTATTTCACGAGAAGCCTTGGGTAAAGGGAGGTCCGGAGACAACGACTCAAGAAGTCAAAGATTTGTGGAAGCAATTGAGGAGATGAATTATCTTCAAACACTTCCTCGGAATAATCAGGACTTCCATCCAACCTTTGGAAGAGATAGAAGTGGTTTTGCAATCGGCGGATCCCGTGCATCATCGCCGCCAACACTTCGACGTCGTTTGAGAGAAAGAGATGAAACTGAAGAATCCAAAGATATAGGAGAAAAAGACCGCGAAGGCAGCCTTAAGCGAATGAAAGACAACCAGAACAAAATTTTAAGATCTCTTCTAAAGGAGCGAGAAGATGTGGCGGTCGAAGCTGAATCTGAGGAACGTCGTCGCGGAGTACGACAGGAACCTGGAGATTCACACCGAATAGACGGGACTTACGATTCAGATTACGATTCAGAAGAACGTGTAAGGAATACAAGCAGACAACGACGACCGCCGCCACTGGTGGTTGACAACAAAATATTTAATATTTCACCTGAACACGCAAAACCAAGGGCTCGTCGCAGACCGATTCATCCTTCCCTCCCAAAAAAGAATTATTCGACAGTAGGAAACACTCCGGTGTGGGGTGGGAGTGAAGTGTCTACGCCGGGAGCTTGTACAATGCCGACACCGGAGCCTTTCTCGGAAGATGACTTTCTTTGCGATACTGACGTCGATGGCGTGAGTAGGGACATCGATATGGATATTGTTAGGAATTTGTATTTGGAGTGGACACCAGCTTGGGAAGAAGAAGGAGAGGATGAGGATGAGGATGATGGGTTGGGTAACTTCATGTTCGCCGGCCAATGAGGCCTCTTTGGTATGCTATCAGATCATCGCCAGTAATAGAAAAAGAGCTGTCTTTCCCGCGGCGAGAAAATTGTTGCTTTTCTTTTAGTTTGCTCCATTTATATCGGCCCGATGCGCGGCGATCCCCTTTTCTACAACAAGAGATCCACTCCTTGATCTTAATTTTTTTCAAGTCTTATCAAATCTAATCTTATCAGATCTTTCAGATCAACAGGTTTCGTCGTCATTCATCCTCTTTTCTTTCGGAGGCAGAAATTTCTAGGCTGTTAAAGAGACTAGAGAGAGGAGTAGCCGATTTCGGCGGAATGAAATCCCTTTTAATGGATTTACTTAAGTATGTATTCTCGCACTTCTTCAGGAGGTCAAGAGTACTATTTCTTGTCTCTTGTCTTCTTCCAAAGTAGAGATAGTACCCAGCCATGCATCTCTCCACTGCTCTCCTCATCTGCCTCCTGGGAAATGGCCTCTCCATCTCATCCCAAGGCACCTGGCCTTATCAAACCTACAAAACTAGCACCATGGAACCGCCCTCCATGAACATCACCAAGTCTGGTTCTACCTCTCCGGGTTATCTTTTCTTCGACCAAAACGGCGACAATGCTCACGCATATAACCTGTTTATAATGAGCGACGACAACGAGCTAGTCTGGCAAAGCGATACTGCGGCTGATTTAACTGATTTCCGTGTTCAAGAGTTGGATGGAAAACCTGTTCTCACGTTCTACAATGGAGTGACACTTTCGGAACCTTGGGGTTTCGGGTATGGAATTGTACAAATTTTGGATGATTCGTATGAGAGCATCTACAACGTCTCTATATTTGGAAACGAACTGGGCTACCAGACACTGCCTGAGATTAACAACACGGATCTCGTTTCCTGGATTGATATGCACGAGACAAAGATTACCCCTGAAGGAACAATGCTTGTTGCTGCTATCAACATTACACAATTCGATCTTACGTCCATCGGAGGACCCGAAGATGGTTGGATTGCAGACTCGCTGTTTTACGAGATTGATATCAAGACCAATGAGCTTCTGTTTCGCTGGAGTGCGATTGAACATGTTGATAGGATCTCCCTTGCTTCGGTGTTGCCCACTTATCCATTGGGCGATTTGGGCAGAAATCAATCTTATCCATATGGCTACTTCCACATCAATGCGGTTGAGAAGTTCGCGGATGGAAGTTATCTGATTGATTCAAGACATCTGTGCTCGATGTATCACATTTCTTTGGATGGCTCGGTTGAGTGGACGTTACATGTAAGCTTTTCCTCTCCTTGGCATCTTTATTTTTCGCTTGATTTGCCTTTCTCGGCATATGAGCTTTGTCCTCAGTCCTGGTACACTGAGCCCTCGAGTTGGTCGAAGCTGTAGGCGGGGAACTGGCTGTCCTGTAGCCGACTGGTAAGAGACAAATTTCGCATTTCAATAATTCAGACAACTTCTCAACTGAAAAAAGCCTAAACTAACATTCAAATTAGGGTAAATCTGGTGGCAACTTCACCCTTGATTCAGAACTTTCTTTCTGCTATCAACACGACGCTCGAATCCACCAAGAAACAGAAAATACCATTCAAATCAGCATCTTCAACAACGACAACGCTGCACTCCCACTCACCTACAACCAAACCACCGGAATCTTCATGACGTTAGATATCGAAAACTGGACCGCGACACTCGATCAACAGTTTTTCGACCCTGAAGACACCATCATTTCGCGCTCTCAAGGAAATCTCCAAGTCTTGGAAGACAAGCATGTCGTAATGGGATATGGATCTGTCCCAAGAATCAAAGAGTACGATGAAAATGGAACTGTTGTGATGACTGCCGTATTTGGACCCACCGATAAATCCGTCTATTCGTATCGCGTCTATCGACAACCTTGGGTTGGAAATCCTAAGACTGCGCCCAGTGCTCTTACTTGCACAGATTCGAGCACAAATGGCACAATGGTGTATATGAGCTGGCTTGGAGCAACCGAGCATACCTCTTGGAAGATCTTCAGTGGTGTGGATTCTGGTAATATGACTTTGGTTAGCGAAGTTGAGAGGAACGGGCTGTTCGAGACGTCTGCCAACATTGAAGGGCACGGAAGTTACTTCCGTGTACAGGCGAGTGGGAGGAATATTACTGGGGGTGTCTCGGAAGTTTTCTCAGTCAGTGGAGCTTGCTGATTGTTGAACAATAGTATGAGCGGCGAAACAGATTGTCAATTCGATTATAACATTTAATAAGAATTAGAATAATGAACTCACAAAAGACTCGGTTTGGATTTCGCTATCGTGATTGGTAACAGAACTTGCGAACTGAAAGAAAACGACGTGAGCCGAGAAAGTTCTTGTTAGACATAAACAAAACTAACAAGAAATACTTGAATTCAGAAAAAAAGAACGGCCAATATTCGATTCTCAAAAAGGTCCTTGGGCACCTCAACAAAACCTTGCAAGCCAATCACAAATATATCGAAACTCTGGAGATGAAAACCTCGGGCCAATGAATCAAAATTCTAACGGTCGCGCTGGCAATATTTAAAGAGGATCTTCGGTTGGGGGCAATAAGCAATTGAAGGATCGAATTGTCCATCCGCAAGATAAGAGGATTTCTAAGTGGGATGTTCATTTTCAGGTGGCGAGGAATATCACGGGAGCTGCTCGCCAAATTGAAGCGAAGCGAAAAAGGGGCAGAGCCGAGGATTTTAGTGAACATTGTATACGAGCTGTTTCAAACACTAATTCAAATAGTCCGAAGTGACAAAAGCCTTTAAGTGAGAACTGGTGGTTCTCTGCTTTGGTGCACCTAGAATTTCGACAAATTTCTCCATGCTTCTCATTACCCAAGAGTAAAGATATCACACTCGTCTTCTTCCCAATCCACAACTTTACCAAACATAGCATCTTCAAGATAGCAGTCCCCCATCACAATATGAATAGAGCTCTCTCTGGTTTCTTTACTTCGCTTTAGAATAATAGGGGTGGTGGTCCCATGAATAATATCCGATATTTCGCCCCCTTCCGTACAGTTTTCGGACCCAGTCCCAGTCTACCCTTAGCAGTGACCAAGACTCGACGTTCGTAGATCATCTATACGCATACTTCCATTACGTAGAGAAACGGATTGACTCAAAACCTTTTATTGTGGTAAACGGATTCTCCACCAAGATTTGCCTTCCATTCTAAGTAAAAATTGATAGTAGTTTGTCCAGTTAATATCCTTGCGCTTCACGAAATCTCGGCCCAACTCATGCCAATGTGAGCAATTCGCCAGGAAGTTGTTTGGAATTTTTAATCGTCGTTTATCTTAGATACGGTTTCATCAACTCCGAGATTCATTGCAGAATAGTGAGGCCTTGGCTCATTGTTGAAGTGTCTTTCCACCTTGCTCCCCAAACCATCACCCCTGGGCAAAGAATCGAATCCAGACAAGCAACCCTTTCTTTGATGGAGTTCGATTGCCTTTCATACTCAAAATTAGACCAGCGGAGTTTGGGCCTGGCGAAGAGAGGAAGATGAGAGCAGAATCAAAGCTGGGAAAGAGATGTCGCTGAGAGAGATGCGTTGGGCTCAGGAAAAACAGGGCCTCCGTGACTGACACACTCGTTCGAGAAAGCCTCGCTTTCCACTGTAAATCTAAGCAGTCCCCAAGATAAATCAAAAATCTCGGTTGCTCATTCTTAGAGAACCAAATGTGTCCATGAGATGCCAATCCTAGACTCGTATTCATATTCATTTCCCCAAGGCCCCCATATATACATTCCTTAACTTAGGCACTCACAACAACACAACACTTGTCATTTTCTCCTTCTTTTCAAAAGGGGAACTTGGAGGCTTCATTTACACTGCCACCTCGTCACCATCCTCCTCCCCAACATGAATACACTTAACACTATCACTCAACAAAGGATTTACCCCCTCAATAGTCGGACAAGTTTGTACCCCTATTAAAAATTAGCATGATCTTCTTTCTACTTGCCAAAATCCATGCAATCTCCCCTCTCATCACGTCTAAACCCCCCTCTCCCATCTCCCTTCCATTTCTCACTAAAGAAAAGTTCACTCACAAACACCATCCCTCCCTACCGGCAGAAAACTCCTCCCCGTCGTCTCCCCCTCAAAAAACCTCCCCGGCCCGACCGCGAAATCATCAACCTCCTGTCTACACTTCCGAATAACCGGTTGTTGAGGGTCGAGATACTGGCAAGTGAGAAAGGGTGAAATATCCAGAGTAGGAGTTTGCATAATCAAGGTTCCATACACGGGGGCGGTAGTGTTGGTTGAAGGGTTTGTTGGTCTGAAATATTGTCAGGTGAAAAGAGGGAACGAGGGGAGAAGAGGTGGCTAGGGGTAAGTGAGAAGGTGAGAGAGGAAAGAGGGAAAACATACGAAACAATCTTAACATCCCCACAATACCCCTCATAATTAAAATGCACGCCTCCCCTTCCTACCTCCACAACAGCCGTCACTAACCCCGCATCATCACAATCCAAACTCACAAATCCGTAGCGACTAGTCCAAGCACCTGGCCTCTACTTCATATTAGCATATACTTTCCTCGTTTGTACGAAGAGCTGAATCCTAAATAAATTGGTCTGGGATGTTACCGCCAAACCCTCCTCGGTGTAATAGAGCAGTCAGAGTGGGGTTCGTCAGTGATGCTCCAGCTCTCTTAAGCATGTAGCTAAGCAACAAACCACCTCCAACTCCTCATCCTTCAGTCTGAAAAGGAAGGAAATACATACAACAGGACACTTCAACTCTAAATCGCCAAACTTAACACTCAATTTATGACCATAAGGATTCAAAGGCGGGGGTCCGTATTCATACGTAAAATCATTGACAATAAAGTTCGACGGAATGGGACAAGTTATCGGGTATGGATTTGTTGTTGTCGGCACTGGTAGAGCCGTCGGTGATGGGAGGGGGATTGTTGGGATGGAGAGGGAGAGAGTTGGGAGTGTAACAGCTGAACTCACTGGTTAGCTTGGTTGAAGAGAAAGAGTAAGGAGAGGGGAGAGAAAGGAAGTTGAAAGAGGAGGGGGCAGTGGGCAGGGGAGAAAAGAAGGTGGATATACTTGGAGCACTACTATTCAACCCAGTCGGCGCAGGAATCGAAATCGAGAAGCCCGTACTAGTTGAGATAGTAGGCGGTATCCCAGTAGGTAAACTCCAATTCAAAGACGCAGTCGTAGAGGGTATCGTTCCCGAGATGCCTGTAGGAAGAGGGGTAGAAGCAGATATTGTCGGTACTGGTATACTCAACGAAACACTCGGCAAAGACACAGAGACAGATGTCCCAATCGATATCGTCGGTACACTCAACGATACACTAGACAACCCACCACTCGTCCCAATAGACAAACTAGGAACCGGCAAACCAACAGAAACAGAAGTCGAACTCGGGACCCCAAGCGAAACACTGATCTGTCTCTCTCCCAACCCCACAGCTCTTGGTCGACATACTCCCCCCTTCACAAGCAACGCCCCGATCAGGATTCGAGTTTTCAGTTCCATCTTCGAGCAAGGTAACCAACCTTTAAATATAAGGGTATGAAAAGAAGAAATCGGATTAGGAGGTAACGTAACACCTCCAAAGAAAATGGAACCAAGAAAGGGAGAGGAACAGGTATATAAGAACCCATCCCCTCCACACATTCATCCACTTCCCCATCCCATCCATCCCATCCCATCCCATCCCAAATTCAACATCTCACCACGTCCATGCCCAAGAAAACGGAAACGATCAGCCTTCCATCTATTTTTCTTTCCACATTAGGCATCCGCACATTTTGATGACGAAGCTTGTTTCCTCGGGACTTGAACTTAATCCAAGGATTCAGATTAAAGCTCCCAGTAAGTTCCCGAAAGGACCTCTAGGGTTTGGCAAGATGCTATAAAGCAATATTGAAGCATATTACTCGATTGATGAATACCATCGATGAAACACCAGGCTGGAAGGGCGTGACGACATGATAGGAGGAAGAGAGTAATTGAACGACTCACTGATCGAAAATAGCCATTCTAGGCTGTTTCACTCCTTCTTTTCTTCTGCCATTCCTTGGTTCGAGGCCCTCAACTAATCAGCGAAAACTCGAGGCTAGAAGCTCAAAAAATGTTATAGCCTAAACACACTCACTAGCTTCGTCTCCAGAACCCCATCGCTTTTGTCAGTAATTGCTAGGTAGATATATGCCCTTCATCCCCGTTATACCCTTGCATCGTTCCCCGCATTTCGGATTGTGTGATTCGGAGGTCGCGTTCGGTATCACCACATATCTGCCTGAAGGTCAGCAGTCAATTTCAATTCTGCCTCCAGCCTCCCAACACTTGAGATAGGAACGAAAAGGAAAACTTACCAACGTAATCCGAGGCAACGCCAAATAATCACGACATAAGTCTAGAGAAACAAAGTCACATTCGCAAAAGAAAGCCCGAAGAACCATTGATTTCATATCATTCCATTTAACGAATCATATCTCATACGCATTCCCCCAATTTTTCATCTCTTTCTCTCTCTCTGTGAAACCCGTCCACCCATCCATCCCATATGCCTAATAGCCATTCCATTTCTCTCTCTGTAAAAAGTGAAAGTGATGAAACATTCCCGCAATCCCCTTTTTAATTTCTTTATCCGTAAAAAAAACACACGAAAAAACCAGAAAAAAAAAACCGAATCCCCCACAAAAAACTCCATGTTTGCATGCAAGAAAACAAAGTTCGCACAATACAAGTCTTTTCTCTCCTGAAAAAATATCCAGGCTGGAGGCTCTCCCTCCCACACTGAGCTTAAGACAATCGTTTTGCGTTTTCTCTTCTCCAAACCAATGCAAAAAAAAGACGCTCTCTGCCCATACAAAACAGGTATAACCGTTATTGTGTTACAAAAAAAAAAAGAGAAGAGGCCCCCAATCTTTCTATGATAAAAAAAAAAACAAACGAAAAAAACATAACAAAAAGCTTCTCCCATGCTTTTCGAAAAGCCAACTCCGCGGAATACCCTAAAACAAAACATGCAAAATTTTTTGGCAGAGGCGAAGAAGGCGAAGGAAGAAAGAAGATACTGCATCATGCAAACATTAGGCGTAATCGCTTTGCCGGGTGCGTTCCTTCCTCAAATCAACCATAATTCTTTTCAATAATTCCCAAACAAAAAAATCGAGTCCTTTTGGTGCCGCCGAAAGTCTGATCGAAAAGAAGACTCGTATGCAAACTGGAATTTTTTGTTGGGAGATGAACGTAAACACATTAGTAGTCGAGAACGCTTTGATGCAGTTGCCGAATGAAACCGTCGCTATGCAGGAATGAAAACCAACGAGCCTCTAGGGCTCACAATGTACAAGAACTGAGTTTTTGTCGTATTAAATTTTCGACTGTCGCTCAGACGACAGTCATCATATGCATCCTTTGGCCTAAGCTTCGGGATGGAGAAGAATCCAATGGGCTATTGAGCATCGAGTTGTTGCTCTGGCTTCGCAGAAGGGCTTTTGGTGTGCCGGATTGTGGATCTGTGAAAACGCGAGTGAACGCAGGGCTCGACTCTCTCTGGGGGCTCAGGTCTGGGGATTGTGGTCTGCCATCGGCTTTGCGAATCAAATCACCAAGAGTGCGTGTTAAGACACCAGCGCGATGAACCAGATCTCTGAGACTGGTGGTGTCGAAAGGCATTTTGTTGGCCGATTGGGCTGCCATTTCCTTCAGAAGGGGATCTGAGATGACTCGGTGTTGATGCATGGTTTCCATGACAGTTCGTGCAACCTCCGACGACGACTTCTTTTCGCACGAAGGACAAGGAGAGTGGGGCAAAGGAACACTGCGAGGACTGTTGGAATCAGCGCCAAAGATATCGTCGTCGAGTGAGAAGACCGATTTTCGACGAATGGTTTTGATATCGTATGGGGATCCTCCAGAACGCTCGATGCTCTCCATTGGCTTCGCAAAGGACTTGGGGGTTTTATGATGCTCGGTTTCGAAATCCAGGTCATCATCTCCAAAATCAGCATCGTCTTCTCCAAAATCCAAGCTGCCTCCCAAAGTCTCTCGACTGAAAATTATCGAGGTTGGGGATGACGCAGCAGAGAGAGCAAGATCCTCCTCATCTGGAACCGCCAAAGCAATGATTCCTTCAGCTTCCTTCCACAATGCTGCCGATGATCCGTTCAATAAACCCTTTTCCTTTCCTAAAAGTCTCAACCTCTTAAGATCCTCGACCAACAAACACACCTCCCGAATATGTCCAACATGGCCAACGACTGTTGCCTGGCTGGCCTGTATAGTAGGTGGAATGAACATGCCACTCCTTCCAGTCGGTAAATCATCACCTTCATCGTCTTCGTCCGGAATGTCGAAATCAAAATCGTTATCCCAGTCCTCACTGACCCCCTTGGCTCCGAGTCCCCAGGTTCCGAATTTTGGTGCCAGCTTTGAATGCTCACCCGTAGCATCAGGCACCACGGGGACACTTTGGCTCCTGATGTGAATTGGAGTCGGTCCACGTCTGCCAGGTGTGCGTCCTCCTCGAGTATCCGCCATTTGATTGGCGTGTGCAGTTTTAGGTCGAGGAGACCGACCCAAGTATTCCATCTTCTCATTCGAAGGCTCAGACCAATCAAACAGATTACTTCTGGGTCTTTCTGGGCGAACAGCAGCATTGCTATTGCCGGATACATCTGCCAGGGCAGCCCTAAAGCTGGCACTCATCCGGAAAGAATTCAGGGAGTTGGAGTTTGATGGAGGGGATAGACGATTGTCAACACCCATGTGATCTTCCTTTGTCCAATCTTCGTCGTCCTCTTCATCGTCCAGGGACAGCCGTCCAAAATCCTTAGACGCCAGAGAGAAACTAGGTGGAGATGACGGAAAGTCAGAGTCCGCAGTTCTCGGACGGACAGGCGTTGAGAAGCCATCTTGTTTGGGTGGTACAGATTTGACCGGCGTCAGCGAGTCCTCGTCCTCCTCCACAATACTAGCATGCGTTTTGGCTTTCATCAATGGAAGGTTGAGATGCCCTTGGAGACTCGGAGGAGATTCGTCAAACATTGAATCGAGAGTGGCATTTCGGGATCGACCTGTACTCCCTGTAGCTCTTGAAGTCAATGAGTCAAATACAGTCTCACTGAGAAATCCATCCATCTCATCATCCTCAGAAGGAACACTAATTTTCGCATCACGATCTAGAGTAGTAACCCGAGATATTATCTTCTCAACTGGAGTATCGTCGACGAAGTGCTCCTTCTCGAGTGTCTGAACTATAACTGGAGAAATGGTCTGCGGTTCCAAATCTGCTCTCCCGCTCGGCTTTTTGGTGGGAGTTTCGACTATGGTATATTCTCGTGCCGGCTTTTCGAAATAATCCATCGCCATGGGTCGATTGGTTGAAGGCCCATCGGCAGACATGATGTTCCTTCCGGTCAATGTTGAGACTGGGGCCGAGGAATGACGCTTACCTCCACTCCTACCTTCAGCATTTCTCTTATTTCCCCTTATGCTTCCAGTCCTCGAAAACAGACCAGTTGGGGAACTAAAATGTAAAGAAAGAGAACGGCGAGGTCGCTTCATGGGTTCGTTTGACTCGATAGATGACATATTCGTATCACGTTCATCAATCTCCTCGACAATAGAACTATCAAGCGGTAAACTATCCTCCTCATAGTCATTGGCCTCCTGTGATGATCTGAGGTGGATCATTTCGGGGGTGACAAGTGTCGGCCTAACAGCATCATCTACAAAAACTCGTTTAGATGTTGCTTGGCCATCTGATGTTTTTCCCTCTGCCGACTTCCCTGATAATCGGTCCTTGGAAAATCGTACATTTCTACGTTGAAAGAAAGGGCGCCAGGAGGAGACTCCTAGTCTACTTGCCTTGTTACTCCAAAAGCTAGCTCGAAGAGGGGCATGGGCGGTTTGGGGACTCGTAGGTGGGGATTTGGCAGATTGTTGGTTGGTGAGGTCGTCAAGGGGTGACGGGCCTCTAGAGGATTGTTCGTCACTCGATTGGTTTTTGAATTGCTCCATCAGGGTGACAGAACGTTGATGGCTGGTGGCAGGTCTGCGTAGTGTAGGTACTTTCGATTTGGATCCGCTCCTCACACGGGGATCGGTCTCTTTCTTGCCCGAAGATGTTCTCTTGACCAATTTGTTTGGGGGTAATTGAGCAGGAGTATTGTCCGGCTCAGACAGAATTGGAGCAGCAGAGCCATTTGTGTGTGTCAAAGATGGCGAGTCGGGCCCAATACTTGATCTGGGGCTGGTGTTGTATGAGGTGGGTATGGTTGAAAACCTTCTGGCCATCCACGATCCCCTTGATGAACCTGAATCCCTCTTATTCTCCCCATCTGACGGTGATGATCCTTCCCCATGTCTAAAGATGGAATGCCGCCTGGTGCGGGCGTGACTCGAAGGTGGAAGCTCGCTTCTCGAGGCTGTGGAAGGCTGTCGTAGTGTAGAGGAAGGAGGGGGTTCTGAAGACCCCGTTTGTCGTTGTTGAGGGGAATTGCTCTCGGGGGTGACGGCCGAAGACATGGTAGCAGGGCGTGAAGGGGGAGAGGCAGTCCCTCTGCCATTATTAGGTACGCTGAGATTGGTAGAGTCTCGAGCAGCTCTTTTATTAGAAGAAGGGCGGGATGTCTGTTCCTGTCTGGCGAACGCCAAACCCACCGCGGCAACTCCAACGGTGGTCGAAGCAACCAGCTATCACAATGCCAATGTTAGCGTTTGCTACAATGAAACCGTGTCGATGGCATATGCAATGCGATGCGGGAAGTAGATGCTGAGGCTGTTGGCAATGGGAGAAGGTGCACGCCTGCATGGCCAATGTTAGAAGAGAGAGGGTACTTACACTGGGTAATACCGTTCTCATCTTGGAATGCCAATGAGCTCCCCCGGCTCCTCGACCTCCCTAGACAAGAACACGAAGAGAAAGAATGACGATGTTCGTAGAGGCAATTAGCATCGTCGGGTGGTGGGTGGTGGATGAGGTGGGAAGGTCGTCGAAGGGGCGGGCAAAATTGTTGGTGGAAGATTGGAGGAGTAAACAGAGGTCGTAATCTCGAGGCAGTCAATGCACCGAAGGACTTCTCGCATACAGTCCACGAGGGCCGATTTCCAAAGATGCGCGTCGCAGAGACGAAGAGAAACTATTGACGAAGAACATGGAAAGACTTGCAATTCGGGTAAAGTTGTTGAAAGGGGGAGGTTGTGGTTGTTGAGGCTGGCACAATGAGAGCACCTCCGGTCTCTGGGTGAAGAAGTTCGGAGGAAGGTGCAAAGGAGTGCTTTCGTAGGTTCCGGCGTGCACAGGCCCTTCTAGTTGGAATTGCAGTGAGTTGATTGCCCAGCCTGGACTGGCTTCCCCGGCGCGGTGGGCGTGGTGGGCGTGGAAGGCGTGGATGGAGCAATGAACCCTGTAAAGAGGCCTAGCGAGGTGTAGGGTAGGCTTGTAGCATGCAAAAAGAGCAAAAGAGCAAAAGAGCAAACGGAAGGAAGAATTCTGGCATCTGATGGGCACGTCAAAGGTGGTAGTAAATACTCGCTGTTCTAACTTCAATAACGAATACAACACCTGTGTCGATGTTTCAAATTGTTCTACTTATTTAGAAAAACCGCCCTGAATTGCCTCTAACATGTAGAAAAACAAGAGATCTAGGCAGGCTAATGGATATATGTACTGCCGCTTTTCCATTTTACAGGGACTTGCAATGCGGCCATAGGCGGCTTCCCAGCAAGGGAGAACTAGCACCAACTAAATCCCCCCACGATAGCCTGAACTCGACAGCGTGTTTGGTTCCTAGATGGCAACGATGGCTCCAGCAAATCAACTGGCTGCCCTGAAGCTGCTTCACCAAGCTCCAGTGTACCAAGATACACTACTCGATGCCTCGACACGCCCTCACTCCACTCCCACGAAGCTTCAGTACCTCAGTACCTGCCTCTAGCACGCACGACATCAACAGTGACATCGATTGGCTCCCCCACTTCAACCCTTTGCTATTCATGAATCGATTTGTCGCCACTGACCTACGCCGATGGTCATGGTGCCTCTGCAGCTGCGAGCTATGTGAGACCAAGAGAGGGGCTCTCGTGGCCCAGTGTAGGCCCAGTGTAGGCCCAGTGTAGAAATAGTGTCAGTAGTGTCAGTAGTGTCAGTAGTGTCAGTAGTGTCAGTAGTGTCAGTTTGACATGAGAGATCCAGTTGGGACAGGGTGCTCGTATGGGCTGAGTAGTGAGGGGTTTGTTTTGCTGTTTTCGCTGCTTATGATTGCTAAGAACGAGCTACTGCGCGTTGCAGCGACTTCTTGGAAGTTGGAAATCCCCCCAAATCCTGGTGTATGGCGCCCGCTTCACCACCAAGAATGCACTGGATGAAAGGTATTGGCTTGGATAGGATGGGATGGGAGGATGTACGGAAGGACCCTACATATCATGTTGGTACCGCGGCTGGAACCTGCGGGAATCTATTCCAGTGGGCGCTGTGCTCTGCTCGATGCCATGTTGGGTGAAACAACAACACTTCTACGTACAACGACTGAAAAAAGTCGATACCGAAGAAGGCGCACTTTATATAGCTGTCCCTCAATCACACCAACATTCTTCAGATTGCTGTTGCAATTTGAGGTGTCTGCATACCGATACGCCCTCCAATTGCTTCCGGGTTCCTTGTCTTCGGGCTTCAACCCGGTGCTTCTGCTACAACACCATGACAGCACCCATGAGGCCAATTCCGTACCGAGTACGCAAAACGGCCTCCATCGAGGCAAGTGAGCACGTCGATATGCATGCCACTTCTAGCCCAGATCCCGAAGGCTGCCGTGACAGCTAACGACTTCCTTCCCAGCCTGCCCGACCTCAATATTCACAGCTGTCGTGTCAGGGGATTGGGCGCAATCCCGTCTACCAGAGAATGGACCTCCTCCCCTCGACATCTTGACTCTGGAATATCCGGCCTTTCAGGCTTCGGCGCAAAAGCCATGGTTCGCCGTGCAGGTGTCCATCCCGATGTCTTCACTTTCTTCGCAACTGACAAGCGTCCATTGCGGGCCAACTCACCAACTCAGCGACGGTCCTGGCGCTATGTTTCGGTCGCAATAGAGGCGGAAGGTCTGATTGATTGCACCAATATCTGTACGCCGCACAATTGCCTGCTGTATATGTATATGATGTTTCAGATCTTTCACAGACGAGTATTGCCGCCACAAATATTCCTATCAAACAAGAGCTTCGCACTGCGTACACCGCAAATAAACATCGTCAACAGGCGCCTACTCATCCCACTCTTAGACGATGTCGTCGGCAAACCATGTTTCAGCAGAACGTTCTTTCGTCAAATGCACCGGATTCCACTCCGCTTCGGATCAGATGGAACCACAAACAATCAAGAATCATCTGAAAGCATTACTCTTCAAAACCAACTTTTCTCCCAAAATCTTCCCTCCTAGGTTCAAAGCAGCTCCCCAACAGGCATACATAACTTAGGGCGTCCCGGTCGGGGCCATACAATTACCCCACTTTGCTGCAGAAGAGGAATACGCTTCCCAGTAAGCTCCCATCAACCCTCTCCCCTCTCCCCTCTCCCCTCTCCCCTCTCCCTCTTCCAACCGTCTTTACGGATGTGAAAGCTACCGGGTCATCATGATTAAACCTCCTCCAATCTGCTTGGAGAAGAGCAAAGTTCACACACGATTCACGAATGCCGAGTATGCGAGTGGTGGGGGCAAGACGAGAGATCTTCTTCCAAGTGCAAACGCTACTAGCAATAAGGCTTCAAGCCATTCAACAGGGCACAGGGGCGTAGGGCGGCACACATTCCTCCGAACACAAAAACCCACTGAGGCTTTTCCAAGAAATTCCAAGAAATTCCACCAAAACCAAACAAACGAGGGCGAATCTCTCGTCTCCATTGGAAGCTCTTTTGTTTGTTATTTATTTATTATTGACTCAAGGAAGCACGTCTCCGAGGCCATGGCCGCCGCCCGGCCTCTCTTTGGTATTGTTGATTTTGATTTTCTGAAATAGGGCCAAAGGCAGGCCGAGTCGCGATCGTATGTTGGGTGGAGTTTAGGCCAACCACAGATCCCCATGGTCATCCTGCAGTGTTCATATGCTGGTTCCCCTGTCCCTGGAGTGCATATCAGTCTTATTACCTGCACGGTAATAACATCACGCTTTCGCTTCCTCCATTCGACCAGGTTTTGGGATTTCAGCTTTCGAAAATGAGCGAAAATGAGGAAACGCCTCATCCCCCCCTCAGCTGACTTTTTGGGAAGACAGGTGTGATGTGCTGTCCACGACCGGCTTCCCCATTTGAATGTTTTCTTTCGGTAGTTTTGTCTGGTCTCTGGATCTTACCCCTCAGATCCACTCTTTCATCTCAACGGCCGGGACGCTTTGACTTGTGGGAGTCAGTGTGCTCAGGAAACTTTCGCTTTGGCTTCCACTCACATGAGTTGACTTTCTCGCGATAACAACGTAGAAGCATAAGCGCGAAGCCATTGACCAATCCGATTCTCAGAAGTCCATGAAAGCCAAACGAACCAAGAGGCTCTAGGATGGAACTAAATATATCTGAGAGCCGCTTACCCATCGCCAAGGCCCCCCATTTCAAAGACGGGCTTGAATTAAAATCCCGAGAGTAAAACCAGTGGCCAGACCAAAGATAAATCCCGTCCGTTTGGGACGCCATTGCTGATTCGATGGAGGTCTCAATTGCAACATACTCGAGTACCCACGCCATTTCCAGGGAAGAGATAGGTCACCATCTCAGCGGCCCCGATGAAATTACTACCAACATGGCAACGCAACAGCGAGCAGAAATTCCAAAAACAAATACTCGTCTCCAAGAATATACATGCATGCTAATTTCCCTATCCGCCCACATAAACAGGTTTCTGTTGTTAAAGATCGGATACAGGGGTTGCTTTTTGTGGAAGATTTACCTTGCAGTGGATGATCGGATGAATTTGGAAGATCTATCTTGTCTTTGGTGTGTGTGGAAATAAGACATGGAGTATGGATGGCAGATACTAGGATTCGCGTGAGGGGAAGCATGGGAAAGTGAAGATTCGGGATGTTGACATGGGGATGTTCGCGATGGAGACGCGTTGGGGGGCCCAATGACGAGGGAAAGAGACGCGAGAGAAACGCGAAATTATTAAGCTTGTTTTTCGGGGGAGGTGGTGATTGGTTCATTTGGTAGGTGTTGCATTTCCTTATTTGAGTGATTGCTGTGTAGTGAGGAAGGGGGTGAGGATATATCGTCACGAGAATGCCATTTTCCCTGGTCTAAAAGCACACCTGTTGAATTCATCAAGAAACCAGAACCCTCTCTTTTTCAACTTCCTCTTCTTTTCCAGAAAAGAAACGAAGAACGAACATTCCACAAAACCGGTTGCATCTCATCTGATGCCACTCACACCGTCACATTTCTACCATTCTATAAAACATGACAGAAATCCGGGTTCTGCACCGTGGTGAGATGGTGAGCACTAGAAAGGGGAGTACCTAGCTTGGCGTTTTTCTCGTTATCCTGGATCCTGGGTTCCTCTTATCGAGCCTCTTATGAATTGGGGATTGTGGTGTGGTGTGAAATTTGTACAACACATCATCGGCACACACTGGGAATATTTACGGATTTACGGAGAGGTGGCAAGGTGAGAGAGGTGAGAGTAGGTGAGAGTAGGTGAAGAATAGAAGTTGGGATTTAATTTAATTTACTAGTTTCCTAGTTTGATACTGGTTGTGAATAGACGGGATAGATAGATGGGATGGTGAGACATTCTGAGAAGATGAATCTTCATCCCGTCCATCTCGAGAAGATCTGAACGCTTCCCGCCTCCCTCTCTTTACTTTTTCTTTTCGTCATCGATTTAATTTATCGACTCATTGTGGAACTTGAACTCCCGTTCATCCACCAACTGCGTAATTTACGTACATCTGTACACATCCATGTTATAATTTACTGGCCTCCGTAAGCCAACGAACCGAACCTTTGTACATGCGAGATTGCGAAAAGTGAAATGGCGAACGTGCCGAGTGTAAGGCTGGCTGGATGTCCCCAATGGAGCGTGGTGCGGGACGGAGAATTTTATTTACAACGTAAGATGATTATGACGGGGGTGAGAGCACGCAAGGGATGTGGCGCTTATTTTTCTGCGGGATGGATGGAGGCGTTTGTGAAGCTGTGGATGGCAGGTAAGTTTTTATTTTTGGAGTAGTTCGTGGGAGGTTGGGGTTTTTATTTTATGTTTCAGTTTCCTCCTGCTGGTTTTGGTGTTGTTCGTTTGGGTTTACTGGAAGGAGAGTTTGCGTCCCGGGAGTAGTAAAGCGCACTTGTCGCTTGTAAATTTACTTCTAGTTTTTTATAGCACCACAGTGTGCATTCAGTTATTGGATTCAGATGCAAGGTAGCCATGTAAATTTACATATGTGTATTATGGAGTGTCAATTCATTCAGTTCTTGATTTTTACATCTTCACGACTTCGCATGAACAGCGCGAAATTTGACATTGGGGGCCAAAGCTTCTTTCCTCTGTATCTCTCCCCCCTAGAGTTGTATCGCAACATTTTTTGGCTATCATATCCGGATTTTATCTTCTTGTGGAATATATAAATTTGTATTTCCCCCGAGGTTTTGGAGAGCATGGTGGGTTTTGTTGGAAAGCATGATGGAGTAATTTTGTTTTTTCAATAGTTAGACGCAGGTTTGCGGGGTAAAATTTAAGCGCTGTCAACCTCCTACCTTCCTTCTGCAGATGGAGATAATATCAGGTTTGGGAGTTTGTGAGCGGTGAGAAGTTTTGAGTTTGAGTGGGAAGGAGGGTATTTAAGTTTTTGGATGAGAGACTGGGTTTTGGGGGTGGTCTGGGACTCTGGACCTCTGGGACTCTGGGACTAGTACAATTCAGAAGAATTGGGAACGTGGTTTCTTGACTCATCTAACAGCTTCTGTATGATGATTCAGAGTCACTGATAGTCCCAAAAGTACTAGGTGAAAGGGAACCCTCAAAAATTGATTCCTCCCTTACTCTGGTCGTGTTTTTGACTAAACTTTGAGGGCAGGACATTTAGAAGTAATAAGCGGTATGGTTTGGGATCTGGAGGGCTTTTACTTTGGAAATTACGCAGAGGAAAATGAAATAAAATTACTTCAAGAACAATAAGAGCTTAGCAGGACTTTTTGACATTTCAAATCGCATTTCTCGGCTATCAATGCAGTATTGGTTGAAAGGAACTATCCTTTTCTTTTGGTATTTAAGTTTAGTACTTACTCTAGTTGGAAGATGAAGGAAGTACAAGAATATCTAGCAACAGCCGATAAAAAATAAACAGCAGAAATCTACCTAAACGTTCCTCCCGACCCCAAACTCCCTTCATGGTCCACAATCTAGTAACGCTCTTAGAAGTCTCATATCAGATAACCTTTCTTAAAATAGCCAAGTTGCAGAAAACCCGACCATAACCTCAACCTAGTACTTCTCAAACTAAAAGCCTCTCTCCTAAACCCGTTGTCGACAAATAGGACACAAAAGTGGTTGCCTTTGCTGCCCAAGTTTTTGGAGCCAGCTATGAATACAAAGATAGTGGAAAGCGTGGTTGCATTGACTGAGAGTGGCGGTATCTTGACGTGCGGTTGACAAGGTATCGAGACAGACACTGCATCCTGGTTGCTCGGATCGTGAAGTGATGCCGGAACGCGTAGAAAACTAGCTGGAGTGCTCATATATCTTGCTCTTGCCTCATTCTCGATAGCAGCCCAGTCGAAATCGAAATCCAATTGTGGTCGCTTGGTGGAGCTGGAGAGTTCTTTTCTCCTCTTGGAGTTGAAGTGTCTGTGCCTTCTCTGGTTCCTGTTGAGAACAGGGGTGCGATTTGCGATTTGGGCGTTACTTTTTGGCCGTTCATAGATTTACGGGCAGGATACTGTATCAGGAAGTCTAACATGCCATAATAATACTTCACAGTTAACTCGGTTATTGGTAGTCGATGTCAAAGTGGATAATTTTGGTATTATATCTCAATAAGGAAGGCAAGCATTCTGACGTACAAGCTCCAATCCATTGAAAACATGGAGTATTTATGGAAAAGATAGTGAATGTCTACTGACCAAAAAGTTATTTTAAGGG
The DNA here is from genome assembly GCA_001414455.1 of Hymenoscyphus fructigenus. Classification (NCBI taxonomy): domain Eukaryota; kingdom Fungi; phylum Ascomycota; class Leotiomycetes; order Helotiales; family Helotiaceae; genus Hymenoscyphus; species Hymenoscyphus fructigenus. The sequence continues at coordinate 604,400 of LKUV01000017.1, forward strand.
GGTATATCAATTCGGTGTATATATTAGGTATTTACAATCAACTGGGGGTCAAAACTTTCAATTGCCGTTATTTAAAAGAGAGATATTTTGTGGGGATTTTTTTTTGGTATACTACTTTCTCTAAGGAAAGAAGCAAAATTAGAGTGAGTGAAAGTGCGAAATAGCAACCTAATCCTCCATCCCAAGCCTGCGACGTTCATAATACCCAATCTAGTAACCCTCCCAATCCTCATATCAGAGAAAACCTAATCATTCTTGAGCGAAGAACTTTCGAAGAGGAATAAAATAAAACCCAGAGAAAAACATAAAACGGAAATTCTCGCTTCCTTCCCAATCCCATCCCCCCCCCCTACCCTCAACACCAATTCTCACTTATCCCCAAACTATCCTCGGATGAGAATTTAGAAAAAATCAGTACTCGAAAAAATCCCCACCCGAAGGTCTCCTTCGTCTCTCCAACCCGTTAACCTCGCTCGCCAAACGGAGAATTCTGCTTTCCAAAGAATCTCTTGCCCCTCTTAATCTCTCAGTTTCCTCCACCAAATCCCTAGTTCGTCTCGCCTCTTCGCTAAGTCCTGCACCCTCTAAAGCTGTCTCAAGATCGGTAAGCTGTCTACCCAAATCCTCCGCTGTGATTCTTCGTCCCTCACGATAGCTAATGAGTCTCTCCATAGCCCTCATTAGTGCTCCTCTTGGTCTTTCCAAAGCATCCTCTATTCCCCCTCTTCGTCGACCCAGAAAAGTGGAAGTATCAACCGGTGTACCGACTTCATTATTTGGACCGTTGTTCTGTATAATCATCGAAACTCTCTGACGACACAATGGGCATGTAAGATCTCGTCTTCCATGGCGAACTTGCTGAAGCCAGTGGTGAATACAGTCTCGATGGAAAGCGTGGTTGCAGTGACGGAGAGTTGTGAAGTTTTGGTTTGTGGAAGCGAGGGTGTCGAGACAGATGCAACAGGTTGAATCTCCGGATGGTGCGGTGTAGGCGGATTGTGGAGTTGGGGAAGAGATTCTGGTTGTTGGTGGGGGGCTTGGGGGAGGTAATGCAAAGGGGGGTATGGCTGCTTGTCTCAAACTTGCTCCGGCGCCTTGGCGGCGTCGATAATGTTCTCTATAAACAACTTCAGCGGACATATTTCGTGCGAGCGCCTCATCCATAATCCGTTCATCAGCTGGATTCACGGTGCTTCTTGATCCCCGGCTAAGTTGCACTCGATCCCTTGATCGGGAAGCTGGAGGTAAGCGTTGTGAAATGCTTCTTTCCGAGGATCTAGGAGAGACAGGTCTCGAGTAAGTGAAAGGGGTAAGGGCACGTGCTGATGCAGAGTTTCTATTACCACCAGTAAGGGATGAGTTTCTAGCACTTTCATATGCCATATTTTGCAACTGTGCCTCATCCCAAATTGATTCCCAAACTTCAGGGGCAGCCAAATTGGAGGTGTTGTTCTCCATCGCTTCGAAGATGTTAACCAACTCCGCAGCCTGTGACTCGATGTGTTCAGAAGGCTGACTAAGTCCTAATATTTCTGGTTGAGAAACTGGACCTTGGAGTAGTTGAGAATCAATTCCAAAGCCCAGCTCATGGTGTTCTGGCTGAGAAACTGGAACTGTTCGCCGTGGAGAATTATTTCTGAGAACCATCTCGCTCACTTCTAGTCTAGAAGCTGGCGTTGAAGATTGGGGAAGAGTTGATCCATGAAATTGTGAAACTGAGACTGAGATTGGAAGTCGTCGAGTTCTTCTTTCCGATAGAGAGGGTCTTGGTGCTACTGGTTCTGAAATTCTTTCCGCTTCCGCCTCCGCTGGTCTGAACAAATGCTCTGTAATCGTTGGACCAGTTCCCACAGGGAGTCGTGTAACACTTGAATGCAAAAGAGTTCTCCGGGGTGCTCCGCGCTCTGGTGCTTCGCTACTTGTAATTCGCTGAAAAGTCGTATGCCGCATTCCGGATGGACGAGGAAAATAACCTCTTGTCTCTTGGTAGGCTTGTGATTCCATGCCTGCATCGAAAAGGGAAGCACAGGGTTCGATGGTGGTATTATTACGTGGAGACAATGGCATGTAGGGATAATTGTTGTTAATGTCGTTGGAGGTAGCCATGCTAATTTTTATATGTTGTAAGGAAGGTGTTGGTTACCCACAAGTTTGAGAGAGTGTGTGCTTTTGTAGGAAATCAAGGCGGGCGATTCTCGTTAGCTCAAAGGGGGAGTCCGCTTTCACGATGTGAATCATGCTATGTCTTGTGAGAGGTTGAAAGCCAGGATTCACTACTGGGTTTCATGTGACGATATTTCTGAGAATTTAGCGAGTTCGAAATGTGGTTGGTGAATTGGAGAGTCAATTTATTGGTTTGCTGGAATTTTAGCGAATTTTAGCGCCTGAATTAGTCTGCTTTGGCGCGCACTTTCTATGTCATATTCAGATATGACATTTAAATATGCCATCACATTCTGAATGGATATGCACCACCAAAATTGATATTGTCTTTTCTTGCAAAAGTCGCAATTCCCATCATATCCTGGCATATCTTCTTATTACCGCAACCGAGACACCCAAATGCGCACTACCTAAGATATGCCACAAATGTATGCATCGTGAACCAAATAGCTGCAGCATATTTCATTAATAACGTCGTCATATAATTGAATATATGACGAGTCACTTTGAAGTTCTCCTGGCAAACTTAATGGAATATTTAAATATACTATTAAGTGATTCATAAAGGTTCTTAAGGTGGTATGCCTTGAAGCTTCAATTGATAAGTGTTTGTAGTACGCCAATATCAGATTATTAACATGCAATATTTCCACTTTACTTTGTTGATATGTACCAAGGTATGTTTTCGAACACAATTTTTCCAAACTGGAATGCACCTAAGGTCATTGATTCTCATGTACCTTGTTGCAATGCAACACTTCCAAGAAGCAAGAGTGAAAGACTTGATTTCCTTGAATCATTTCTCAAAAGATAAACCCCTAATTATATAAACCATCAATCCTATTCTGCCTTGCTGCCTGCAGAAATAATAACAGGCTTTCTTGTACAGATATCACCGTACCTATCAACATACCTTATGCTTCTACTTTTTCCAAAAACACTCGATAGGTTCGATCATTGTTAGCCGATACCCTGTTGCACGATTATTCGAAATATCTTGGTACAATGAATGTATATTGTCAAAGATGACTTAGAAGAATTGAAACCATGATTTATAGGCTTTCTAGACAAAATATTGAGGATTATCCCAAAAGACAGGGAATAATAGCTGATCCTCCACCTAGAAAATCAGAGCTAACAAGGCCACGACAAAGAAATAGTCTTGCACAAAGGTACCGTGGTTCAATCAACGCCTATAACTCATCTGCCTTGTCGCAACTCAAAGAAAAACAAGATACCTTTATCAATGCGCTTTTTTTTCTTTTCCCTTCCCTAATCTTTTTTGGGCTTGAACAAAATATGTTTTCTACGCAACAGACCTACGAACAGCGAATATTTTTTTGCGTAGTAGAGAACTGTAAATTCGGCAAGTATTTCTTGTTAGGTAAGGAAAGCCTCAAGCAAACCAATCACTCAACAATATTCACGAAAACCACACAAGAATCAACCGAACTTTTATCAAGCGGCATGTGTATCTTTATTGATGTAAGATTAGCTTGCGGACATGGGGCTACATTTAAGAAGCAATGCATAAATGCAGAGGTAGTAGAAAATTCCACTGTCTTCTGTTGGTCAGGTACACCTAACTTTTGTAATATTCCATTGGAATATACATACACTTGTCCATTCTGCATTGCCCATCCGGAGCAATATCGAGATACAGAATGGCATGAGCGTTGGTTGCAAAGCGTCAATATTCCTACACTGCCTTCTTCAACTCCTTGGTCACATCAAAATATGATGGAAACTCTATTAGAGAGGTATAATAGAGCGATAGATGGTTCTAAGGATTATCGACTCAGCGGAGACTTAAATAGCTTTAACCGAGTTTCTTATGAGGACATCTATTGGCTCCAGATAGCAGGTGACTACGTAAAGTACTCCGTTAGAAAGTTGATGTTCGGCTGGGCGCAAGAAACCACAGGGACTACACCAAGTTATCAATAATTGCAATATACTTTGAATTACATAAAATTCTTCTTACCCCACCCAGAAGAGGAGTACGAATCTGATTACGAGTCTAGCTGGAAAGACTACTCGGAAGAAATAGCAATACAACTTGACCTGCTTTATTCTCTCCGTAGTGTTCTAGTTAGGTTGCGAGTAAGTTCAGACTTAGTCGACACTCTTATGCAAGATGAAAAGCTATGGAATTCAATCTTCTGCCTACTCTCCAAGAAACCCGTCCTCGAAGACGTGCGTTACGAGGATCTAAAAGAAGATCAGAAGAATTATCCAATCTGTAGGTTTCCGTTGGGAGAAGTCAGATCCGTTCCTCCGCTTAAAGAAACATTGCCAACTGAGAACCCCGTGCGAGTTTCCCTGTCCAGCAAAGCACATCTTCAGAAGAGACTGTATCGAGGGAGTCCTCAAAGATAACGCAGATTGTCCACTCGGTCGGTTTGTCTTTATTGATTATCCGGTCAGCGTATCCGCAATTCCAGATACAAACGAGTACATCACTTCTTGGTGGATTGTAGTTTTGCGCGGTGAGGACCTTCAAGTGGAGATTGGCGGGATCTGGGAAGCTGGAAGGGAGTCCGCTCGACCACATATTTCCGATATTAGTCTGACCCAGGAAGACTTAGACTATGTCCAACCATATGCACCATTCATACCCGCTCCCTCAAGCACCCCTGCCGCATTAGTCTCAAGTTGCTCTTTCTCGTAAATTTGAAATTACGCTAATCAACTTGATTGCCCCGCCCCTAAATTAATTTTAGCTAACTTATATTAATCCTCATATTTTCCGTAATTCTCTTGAAACTCCCTGTGAATGAAGAAGGTAAGATGAACGAAATGAACGTGTGACATTCTCTTAACCATGGACGGAGTGTGAAATGTTTGTCCCAACGTAAGTTGCCACCACCGTGTTAAATTCCGGTGCATAGCAGCAGTGATTCAATGTCCTCTTCGCTTTTCAATCACGATATCTCAACTTAATTCTCTGCTGTGGATTGCGGAGCTTTCTCGAATGAGCATGTCAAGTGAAAGAGGCTATTATTCCTGACCCCAACGGTTCTCTCTCAACGACATCTCTTTCCTAGCCTTGATTCCACTCCCTTCTTCGATTTCCATCAAGCTGGCACTGCTGCCTTTTTCAGAAATCTACCTAGAACGCCCAACCAATAAGAGAGCCCGCAGTGCGTTAACCAAGTGAAAATCTCCACAATGTGATTATAAATAAAGAAAAAGCTAGAACTCTTCCCCCTTGTTGTCGTTATTCAGATTATGATGTTATTGTGTTTAATAAAAGCTGTTTTCTATTCAGAATTTGAAAGAGTGGCCTACAAATAGTGAATAGATTCTCCTCAGCGGGTAACTATAAATCTCGTAAAGTTATCTGAGCAAAAGCTCAGCCTTTTTTTTGGTACCTGAAAACTTCATACAAAACGACCATCCAACCATAAATTTACAACAACCACCATGTGCATCTATATTACTATCAGAGCAGCTTGTGGGCACAGAACAAAGACTGTGATACATTGTACTCGTAGGTCGAAGAAAGAGTATTCGAGCCAACATGGCATTTTTCGTTGTTCCCCAACGAGGTGATTTTGTAGAAATCTGATCATAAACAGCGATCACTACTGCCAATTCTGCCTTGCCAATCCAGACAATTATCGAAAAGGGAAGCAAGAGAGAGTCTCCAGCTTCGACTTTCCCCAGCCCCCTGACCTCACTACGCCACCCCCAGCTCCCAAATAAATACCATCATTGCCTATTTACAGCGAAGAGTTCATTAACACTCTTTTGGAGAAGTACATAAAAGTAATCGATTGCTCTAGGATTTATCGAGTCACCGGAGACCCACGAAGCTTTAATCGAGTCTCATAGGGGGACCTTGAATGGCTTCTCGCGGCCAGCGCCTATGTTGAATATTCCGTTCGTCATTCAATGCTTAGATGGGTTTCAAAGTTCTCAGAAACAATCGATTTTGAGCTTCTATATGCTCTGAAGCCCATTCGTACGGCACACGAAACCCCACGCCTAGATGACCAATATAGAGATAATTGGGCCTCTTGCTGGAAATACTTTCCTAAGGAAATAGCAAGTCAACTAGATCTGTTATATTCCCTCCGAAGTGCTTCAGATATTCTAAACACAAACAAATTGTTAGTAGAAACTCTGGGAGAATCTCTCAAGCTTTGGAGCTCGATCTTTCGAGTGCTCAAAGTCACTTCGGAAACACAGATCCTCACAGAAGTAGACAAAGAGTTAAAACCCGGCGAGAAGATGTGTGGGATTTGTAGATTCACGATAGGAGAAGTCAGAAGCGTCCCAGGCATAGAGGAAACATTGCCCGCTGAGAAGCCCATGCGATTCTGCTGTGGAAAACACATCTTCGGAAAAGACTGCATCGAAGAATAGATCAAGGACAAGCAGGATCCAACTTGTCCCATTTTTTGATACCAAGCTGTTCCTTATCCACATAGCAGTTCCTCCATCCGTTCTGTAGATGAGTGCAGCACTGCATGGTGGATTTCTATTTTACGCGGGGATGAGGCTCCCGAAATGAGGGTTGATGAGGAGTTATGGATAGGTAGAAGACAGTCTATCCGGCCACGGAATTCCGCTATTGGCCTTACCCAGGAAGAAATTGACGAGATCGAAAATCCATAATCGTCAGATTAGTCCAGACTTGCTACTCCCGAATAATTTAATTCAAGTTAATGCTTTTACTTTTCGTAGCACTTTTAAAAATCTGTCCCTTTGAGTGAAATTAAAAAGAAAAACCTGACTCTGTCTTATGACTCTCGGGTCTTTCCTAAGTATTTATTGCAATAACTATGTTGTCTTCGGTTGTAGACTTCCGTGTTCTGACGTATGTGGTGAGATTTGTTGTTGGAGTAAGCATCCTCTATGCTAGTCTTAAGGTATAACGTAAACCCATAAAAAATGTGGTATGAGTGAGAAAATGGTCACGAAATAGCTTGATTCGGGGATAAGCCGGTTTTTAAATTGAAGTCCTCATCATAGCCTGTTACTACCTAGTTCGTCTCGAAATTTAACTCCGAAACATGTTGCTATTGCCTCGGACTTTAGCCTGTTCCGCGGAATGTAGATTTAATCCTTTGATCTTTAAGAGTATAATAGGTTTGTCAATATCTCAATCAAGTCCCAATCCCCAAAGAACCAAGCTCGTGTTACACAGCAGCAGCACCAACCAACAACGCAACACATATAATCGCTAGCGGAAACGTCAATATGGTCAATGTACTCGTCCTTGGTGCCACTGGCTACATCGGACAGGCTCTCTCCCAATCACTCGTTAGAAGTGGTGACCATCACGTTTACGGACTCGCCCGAACCCCAGAAAAAGCCCAAGATCTCGCAAAAGAAGAAGTCATTCCGATTTCCGGTTCCATCACAGACAATGAGCAACTTCTGAACGCCATCGAGACATACTACATCAATGTGATTGTTGATGTGGTAGGGGCAGACCTTCAAGCATCACGAAACCTCTTCTCAGAAATCAAGAAAATTGGAGCTGCTAGACTTGATGCTGCCACGAAAGCAGGAAGCCCAACTCCGAAGCTTGGTTTTATTTATTGCTCTGGGACGTGGGTACATGGAAGCTCGACTGAACCCGTTAGCGATCTGACGCCAGTTGATGCGTTCAACTCTCCTACTCCACCTGCTGAATTAACATCCTGGAGACCGACCTTGGAAAGAGAAGTCCTTGCCTCATCCGACGTACTTGATGTTATGGTCGTTAGACCCGCTTTGGTGTATGGGAGGTCCCATGCGATATGGAACATGTTCTTTGGACCGATTTACACTGCCACTCAAGATGGCTTAAGTTTTGTATCGCTTGCCGGCGAGCCAGATAGTCGGCCGGGATTGGTTCATGTGGATGATGTTGCATCTGGTCTTCATTACGCCATCGAAAAGCTACCTTTGATCTCCGGAACTGGAGTGTTTCCAGTTTTTGACTTGGTGACAAGCCAAGAAAGCTTGAGAGATATCGTGGAATTTGCGGCGAAAGCTATCGGTTTTAAGGGAAAGGTTGAATTGGTTGGTATTGGGGATAATTCATTTGCAAGAGCCATGTCTACGAGTATGAACAACCACTCGGGCAGAGCGAAGCAAATTTTGGGCTGGGAGCCGAGGAAAATCGGATTTGTGCAGGGGATGGACATTTATGCGAAGGCTTTTGTTGCAGCAAACCTGTAATTATTTATGTGAACTTTCATTGAACCCTATCTTCATACTTCACTGAGTGCCATTATACGTGATATTGGAAAGTGAATCAGTACGTTACCCTCGCTTAGCTTTGTGACCCCTATGACTTGTGAGGAGCCATGCCCACCTTCCTGTTAGGTCTCCAGTCCTGGCAATCCATCATTTATGTTATTCCATAACCCGGCACTCAATTATTTGCATTCTAAAACCTGGAACCTACAGAAGTTTGGAAGTAGCTTAAATCTCTCTTTGTGTGATCTGCTGGTATGGCTCGTGTTCTCCAAGGTCGTGGAGACGAGCGTCAAAAAAATATACGCTAGTGCGATTTATCTCCCGAGGCATTGGGGAAGTAATGTGCAGCCCCTGGGGAAAATACAAAGACCTAATGCATAATATTTACCTTACTTCAATTTCTTCCCCTTCATTTATATTGACCTTCGTGAGTTACCAACCTGGGCTGCCACTGCTGCGAGTTACCCATCAGTTACCCGACACAACTGCCGATAAATTCCCGACAATTTTGGTTTCGGCCCGGTGCTAGCCAAATCTACTTCCGATTCTTTCGAACCATTTTCTTGGTGCAACAACACTGGTCAAGTAAGTATGTTTTTTTTGAACGAAAGTATATTTCTTCTAATAGATGTCGCTCATTCTATAATCACCAGAATTGAGTTTACAGCAAAATATGGACATCGCCGCTCTCCGGAGTGTTATCAAAATCTCACAGCCAATCAAATTCCAATCCCTTGATAGGATTACACCGACGCGTGCACCAGAAAGCAGTACATCAGGATTTCAAAAGTCAACAATTAACAAAGTCTTCTTTCCTTCAACCTTCCCACAATGCCATCCTCTGACCCGCCATCTCAAACATCCACCTTCTACATCCCAACCGTCGATATCTCCTTGCTTGAATCCCCAAACTCGGCAGCCTCTCAAAAAATCGTAAATCAAATCCGTACCGCTTGTGAAACCACCGGGTTCTTCCAGATCACAGGTCATGGGGTGCCCAAGGAGCTTCAGGATGAAGTATTCCAAGGAGCCGCTAGGTTTTTTGCTCTAGATATGGAGGAAAAGAAGAAACTGGATAGAAGCAAGAGTGTCGGAGCGAGTGGTCGAGGGTACGAGTTTATTGGGGGTCAGACTTTACAAAAGAAAACGTTACCTGATTTGAAGGAGGTGTGTTTTAGTATTCTCTTTCCAATCCAATACTTCAAAGCTTGTCTTTGCGATGTCTTACTTGAAGAGATGCCCTAACAAAGAATAGGGGTTCTACATCGGCCAAGAGATACCAGCCGACGATCCTCGTGTTCAAAACGGCGTCTTTCTCATGGGCCCAAATTTATGGCCAGACAAATCTGTCATTCCGGAGCATCTTTTCCGTCAACCAATGGAGAAATACTTTGAGAAAATGTTCAAGTTGGCGCTTACTATTTTGGACATTTTCGCTGCCACTCTTCCTTACGGACCATCTATTTTCAAAGAATTCACATCTAATGATGCCGTCGCAGCCATTAAGCTCCTGCACTACCCGCCAGATCTTGGAAATGATGAGAGACAACTTGGGGCTGGAGCGCACACTGATTTCGGTGCCATGACGTTGTTGTTGCAGGATGAAATTGGTGGCTTGCAAGTGTACGACGAGTCGGCACCGGAAAATGAAAGGTGGATTGATGTGAAGCCGAACCGGGATGCTTATGTGGTCAATATTGGAGACGTGCTTCAGATGTGGACGAATGGGAGATATAAGAGTGGTTTGCATCGAGTTCTGAACAGAGGGAGCAAAGACAGATATAGCGTACCCTACTTCTTTGACGGGAATGTGGACTGTGTGCTAAGTCCTCTCGATGGTTTACCAGTCGAGGGCGAGCCACTGACTGTCGAGGGCCACATGAAGGAAAGGTTTAAGAGTACGTATGGAAATTGAGAAGGTAGTTGAAATTCAAGTTGAGTATATAACCAATAAGCCAAATTTGAGCTGTTGATGTATGTCGAAGGTATGTACAAAGAATACAGTAAATATTACAGGTGAAACTGGGAATCTTGAGGTCTTCCAGAAGCCCAATGGTGTATGAGTCTTCAAACTCATACCTTAGCCAGCCCTGGTACGGTGATTGTAGTTCAAACTACAAACCCATCCTAACTCATAGTAGGAACGTTGATGCTACCAATAGTCAGCACCGTGTTATCGGCGGACATCTTCAAGTTTGTGTAAGTTGTTCCTTGAGAAACGCCAAGAGTTCCAATGAAGGTGCTATCTGCACCCGCAAGAGTGATAGTTGTGTTGAGGTAAGTTTGGGGAGCAATAGTACCAGTGCAACCGTCATTACACTCAGTTCCAGTTCCCCATCTAGTCATTTTTGTAAGTAATTATTCGAGATGTAAAGAGAAGTGGACTGTATACCCTGTCATTGGGCCTGACAAGCGAGTGAAGTTGGAAAGAGCTTCACCAGTCTCATCATTGGTCACAATCCTATTTAAATTAGTCAGGGATGGTTAAAAGGGGAATTAACCACTCACTGGGTCCAGGTGTCCGAATCAGTAGCTTTAGTGTACTCGATTCTGATTCTATCTGTGCCCTTGACGGCAGCCGATGGTCCATCAAGTTGACCAAACCAACCAAAGAGTGAAGCTCGAACACACCTAGATGCTGAATTAGCTAACTGTCTACCTTTTATCACGAAAAGAAAGTTTACCATTCTCCAGACACGGCCCCACACCAACTGTTGTCAGGCCAGCTTTCTAAAGTGGTTTGAATCAGATCTCCTGTTCCGTTCGACATTCCTGGCCAGAGGAAAAGTTCTCCGCCTTGAGTTGCTGGTGCAGTGCCAGGGATGAGAGTCGTGACAGCAGAGAGAATGTGAGATTTAGTTGGACCAAGTGAAAGGGCGCCGCCCCAGCTGTCGCGCTTTTGAACGGTTGGACTTGGCGCTGCTGAAACACTTGCTGCTAGGAGCGCTGGGAGGATATAAGAAGCAATCATGGTGAATAATTGTACAATGTATCAGTTGACCTGGAAAAGAATGTAAAATGCTTAATGCTAACGAAAGTAAGAGTTGAAGGTATGTAATGACAAGACACCAAGGGGACGAAGAGAGTTGTTATAAGCTTTTCGAGCCTAGAGATAATTTGACACGAGAAACGCTTATATTAATTGCTGACATGGGAGTATGGAGGAAACGATTTCCCCACACGAACCACGCGAAGAAATTCATACCGAAATTTTGGTTGCGTAAGGTTGAAACATGCTTCCTCAAGCGACCCCTGCTCAACGAGAAAATCCCAACCATACAATTATTGCGTTTTCAAGTTCATATGGAGTTCCAAAATTGCACGTTTCCGTACAACAATAGAGTTAACGTTTTGGCTCTCTCTTTTTCTAAATGAAATGAAATGGAAAATCCAACATTATCTGCTGAGTTCCGGGGAGAATAATTTTCCCTGGAGCGCAAAGCGATTTGATTGCTCCATTGAGATTCACAGAGGACTGGTCCACAGTGGATCGGTAATCAATCGTGGTTCGACATCCTTTACCTGGAACGGAGGCGAGGAAAATTGCGCCCCGACAAGAGACCATGCAGCGATCGACTAAAGAAAGGGGTGCATCGCATCGAAGTCCTTCGATGTTCTAGACGCTACTCGGTCGACTAGGGAGTATAAGAAAGACAAGGGAGTGTAAGATGCAACAGAAGGAAGTTCTCCAAATATCATGAGTTGGTGTTGCAGTGGTCGGAATTTTCTTTCTGATGGTATGCCCTTTCTGGGTCTAGCGCCTTCGAATGCGGGGTATGTTGCATCGGATTCTTCCCTTTCTTCCTCCCCAAAATAAATATCCTCTCTTTTTGTGATTCCGTATGTCGTTATGAAGTTCCAATTAGCAAAATGGTCCCTTGTTGTCTTTTTCTTGTTGCGTTGGCAGAGTACGATAGCTCTTAATTTCAAAGTTTGATTGTGTTCCTCGTAGATTACAGAATACTTTCCTGTCTGCATAATTTGTTTCGTCTTTTTCTTTCCATGGCTGCAACATCCCATTTCATTTCAGCCAGTCAATTCATGTATTTGACTACGCGTTTCTAGAATGGTCCGTATAGATGCTGCCTCTCGGATTCTGGAAATATTAGCTCAAAGGGCGAGACCGTGTATAAAATCAACAATTTCCCCCAAATTTGAGATTCTCTGCAGGTAGTCAGGCACAATTCCAAAAAAAATTACCATGACAGATTTCATGCAACAGACTACTCTCACAATCTCCAACCCAGCCTTTCCCACAGCCGACAGATTTGCCCCAGAAGTTGAAAAGCTCCGCTGCATGCTCTTCAGCATCATCCACTCCACCGAGCTCAAGGATCTCCCATCTAGGATGGAATGGTGTTCTATCCAAAGGTAACCGGGCCCAATTATTCCGAAGGGCGGAATCGTTACTGCATGTTCATAACATTGCCAACTTTTGGTACTGGCGAACTTGTGATGGACGATAAATCTCACCAAGCAGAGTTTCTACGGAATTCCACGATGAGTCTGAGTCAGAGCCTGGCTTCTGTATTCGTGCGGCTTTGTAGAGGAATGACACATGCAGAGAGTTTAGAGCCGTCCTCCAAGGACCGGACGAGTTAGAAATACCACGGTTCCATATGCTTGTGAGAGTTGCCTTGGATAAGCCCGAGTTGACTCCGCGGAATTGGAAAGGAATCGTTAAGCTTCTGAAGACCGCGACAGAAGGTGGATTATCAATGGACAAAGAAGAAAAAATCATCCCAGGAATCTCAGCCGCTTTATTATACAATGCTGAAGTGTAGTCTGTACATGAAGACGATGAAACCTTGATTTGCTAAAGTGCTAGCTACTGAAATCCAATGTAACAGTTATTCCCATGATTAAATCATTCACTACGAGAAAATTTCATAAGAAAAAATCGATTTATCTTGAATATGTTTCCCAAGAGAAAAATAAAGTGTTATTTTATTGGCTGAATTATTTTTTATTCTACTTTTTGCTTCAGAACCTTTCAAAATGGGGGCATTGAGTTTAATTGCGCTCTCCAGAAGATTCCGTTGTCAAATGCCATGGTCGCAAGGATTTGTCACTTACAGTGAGTTACGATATAAGCTTCCCTGGTTTTAAAAAGCGGAGAAAAGCGGAGAAAAGCGGAGAAAAGTTTAAAAAAGTCTGTGCCTTGAAAAAGTGCCTCGAAAATCTACTACTACCCCCTCTACTACCCCTCCTCTCTGTCTAGAGTATTATAACAGGTATTAAGTACTCTCTATAGGACTCCTTATCCTTCTCCCTTGCTTTTACCTTTTCTCGTATCCTTTATGTCTCTCGTGCTTAGAACTTCCTCTCCTCTATCCGCTCCTCTTCCCCCTGTCACGAATCACGTGTCAGCACGTGGTAAGTAAGTCCAGGCAGCGCCCTGACAGGACGAGATATTATTGAGTAGCTATAAGATCATAGGGGTCGGTTAAAGTAGTTAACCGATCCAGGTATTTTCTTTGGGTCAAATGTCACGTGACTGTTGGAGCTTTCTGGATCAGGATCCAGGAGAATGAAGGTTCTATATATGACTGGCACGTCTGCCATTAGATAGGAGCTTCATGCTCAACTTAGTTATCAATCTATTCATCTTGTTTGACTTCTTTGATACAAGTAACGAGTTCACTTCTAAGTGAACACCCCGCGCATCTGAACCTCTTCCTGCATACCAACCATCGAGACTTAGTCACCTTTGTTTAGCCAGTTAGGTAGTTTAGTTACACCCCCCTATTCTTCTTCTCTACCTCCCTCCTTCTCTCCTTTGCCTCTCTCCTTCCCTTTGCCTGCCTTCTTCTGTCTTCCTCCTCCCTCTACTAATCCCTCTCCTCTGCCCTCTCTCTTCTCCTCTTATCCTCTCTCTCTTACTCCTCTTCCTTATCTTATCTCTCTTATTATCGTTAAGGGTAGGTAGCATGTTGGTTTTCGATAAATTCTTAACGTGAAAGGCCGAAATCAGTAAGGTATTCGTTAAAGATAAGGCGGATGCGCTCCTTACTTCTATTAAAGTTATCTACGATTTCTTATAGGTCAGGAGCATCGTCGCTATCTAGAATAGCATCAAGAATTAAGTTTTTTTTCGCGTTTAGTAAGTCGTAGAGCCATTGTTATAATATTGTTGTAGCTAGAGAAGAGCTTTTTAAGGCATAGACTTTTTTAAACTTTTCTCGGCTTTTTAAAACCAGGGAAGCTTATATCGCAACTCACTGTAACTTTGTAATGATTTTTCGAGAAGATTACCTTGTAAGAGTGTAAGATTGATATTTTCGCGTCAAAGAGGAGCTGTTTGTGGCTGTCCTAAAGTAACGTCTAGTTTTCATCTCGCGGGACCAAATATGAGCGGTGGTATTGCAAGCGATATAACTTTGCTTCAGTGGGTATCAAATATTCATTTTGCTATATGAATTTTAGGAGAAAAGAACTATTGAAAAAATGCGTGGAACAAATGAATTGATCAGTAATTGAGGTAACCTCACAATAAGAGAAATATAGCGAAAGCTTCATGAGATAGATTAGGAGAGCTCGCTTATAATGAGATAGTTGGCTACGGAATTATGAGATTTACCCCCACACAAGTTTAAAGAACAGATTGAAGAAGAAATATTTTACGGATTTGGGACTCATGGAAAGAGTCCTTGATCTGTTATGAGCTCAAACAGCTGGGAAACGATTAGTATGTGTACTTTCAAAAAATGGTGCTAATTGCAGGTGACCTACAAACAGCCAAGACAACATAAGTCAGAGTCCCCGTCATCTTTTCCAGTACACTTAAACCAAAAGGTAGGATATTTAACCGAATGAAACAATCAAATCAGTTAGAAACCAGTTTAGGTCTTGAATTTTCTGTCTTCTGAAATAATAAAGTTATATTTTTTGGGACTTGCAGTATAATATCATCTCCAGGTGTATCGTGTACGTAGAACGATGACCTGAAATATCATCTCTCAAGTTATCTCAGCTATTAGTAGAACAAGAAAATAATAGGTACGGAGGATCTTATCAAGCAGTTGTAGCTACTATCTATTTGCTAGTGGTTCATCTAATGTAGCATTTTTACCAAACCCCGGCTATTCATAGGTAACCTGGGAACAGCCGACAGACCATTCTTCCCCAGCTATGGTTGGTAGGTGGGGATATGGTGAGGTATTGACTCAAATTCTTCTTCCGTTGAGGAGAATAATTCTAAGCTGGCCCAATTCATTATTTGGAGGTCGCATAGTTTTCAAAGCATCGCCCGAAGTCCGTTTTTGAGGCACTTTTTGCGATAACTCTTGTGAGCGGATATTGTGCTTGGTGTTTCAAGGGCTCTCCGATAATCAGCCTTCGTTATTTCTAGGGTTGGGAGAAATTGATATCCACACCATATTTCTGTCCAAGTCTTTGTAAGTCAGCTGCCGAGTAAGCTGCAGAAAGTCTCAGCCACGCACGTGTTGTCTACCCTCTATTCTCTCTTTTGGACTGAGGTTGATCGTTTCAAACTTGTAAGGTATCGCAATCGCAATTCATAGGAAATAGACGGCGCTGAGTTTGTCTCATTTACTGGCAGTCTGGCAATCAAAACAAGTAAAAGAACGTGAAGAATGCCATTCCCAACCATGGAAAAAGCTATCATGGACAACAAAACTTTTACACCTAACCTGGAACGCGATCACCATTTCAAGTGAGGAGTTTATTGCGACGTGCACCCCATCATTGTACACATTTTGCTCTTCAAAATGAGAATGTCACTTTGGTGGGTCTTGAACAACTGCCCTTAGATTTGTTTATTTGAGTGAGTCGTGTATTGCATCAAATTTGAGCCAAGGGTCGTTGTTTTCAGAGTCCGGACCAGCCACGTTTTGTGTCAAGTTATAAAAATTTCTCTGACGATATCAAAATACATATAGCAGAGAATGTTGATTCGTCAAGTTTTCAATGACTGTTACTACTTTTATTCGCCCTTGTATCACTAGATGATTTCATTGTTCTATCTATCATCGAAGAATCAAACTCTTGGGAGAAACTTGAGTGTTATAAGAAAAAATGCTTTAACACCCGTGAAATTAACTAAAAAAATTTGTTTCCTAATGCAGCTCAAACAATAAAGTTATTTGAGAGTATGTAAGATTATGCCTAGGCAAACATTAATGTTTTAGCAACTGTCTTTACCTGAAGAACTATATTGCCCTACAGAGAGAGTTATAATTAGCTTTTGAGAGAAATTTGAGATGACTACTTATATACGATGGCCTGTAATCTTGTTTAAGCAATCTATTTCTCTAGAACTCTTCGAATAATCCTTTTATTCAAAGTTAAAAACTACAGATTTTAAAACAAATTCATACTTTAGTTGTCTGTTATCTAGCTAATGAAGTCTCTAATTATATTTTAGTAGTGAAAGAAAATTCTACAAAGCCACTTGAAAGAGTTCGAAATTCTATAATTCTAGTAACTTACTTCATAGATTTATGTTTTATAGAAAAAATTGAGGAAATTATTTCATCTGAGAGTATATCTAACGACATTCAAATAACGGCTTATACTTTTAATGTTTCAATCAACTGTATTATTCTGAGCCAACTACATTATTATAAATTTTAGTATAACTTAGTGTTCTAAAAGACTTTAAGATAGGAAAGAAAAAATAATTACTTGTTGCTTTAACTAAGAAAATTAATTTAGTAAGAATATTAAGATAATTAAGTTATAAGAGAGAAGGCAAGATTATTACAGAGGAAATAAAAGGTTTATATACTACTTAGGAGTAGGAAAGAATATTAAAGTAGATAATAAAATTAGAAAACAACTAAGAGGTGAGTTTATACGGACTTGTAGAAAAAGACATAACATAAAACATTTAATTATTCAATAATATGCCTAAAACTTAGGAAATGCTAAATCATATCTAATAGGAGGTACGAGATATCATAAATCCAGTATATTTGAGTATGAACTAATACACCATATGATTTGCCCCTTCTAGACTCACTTGAGATACTAGCGACACTTTATTATTACTACGTTCTTGTTTGCAATAAGAAAGCGAGATGAGTGCATGAGTCGCAAGAGATTTAATTTAACATCGTTGCATAGAATGTGAGTCTTTAGTGTTACGAGTTTCCATCAGTTTACGTAGTCAAAACTCTTTGAAAACCTATACTTCTCTTCCTCTGCTCGTTTCCTCCTCACTTTTCTTCTGCTGTTAAGGCTGCCATTGCCATCCTCGCTTGCCTTATATTTGATGGAAGGCAGCAGTTGTTCTAATTGGTCAACCCCAGCTGTGAATAGCACATCTACCAAGTGAATTGACAAGTGAATACCACAAATCGGGTTAACATTCTTCCAATTCGGACTGAAGGTCAATAACCCTTAAATTCTCTGCCTAAACTCCTCTCTCTTCTCGCTTTTGAAGCTACTTGCAACACCACGATATAGTGTGCGCCCCCTCCCTCCTCCATTTCAACCAACCGAATACACAACCATGTCTTCAGCAACCTGGACCCAACAATCCACCCACCTCTTCAAGGCCTCCCCCACCGCCTCCCTACTATCACACTTCAAGTGCGCAGTGCTCAACCTCATCTTCAGCACCGACTTCCTCTCCGATAACCCACGCTCCCACGCATTCGGCTACTTCGAGCACATGGAACGAGAATCCAACGAACACATCTACTTCGACAAAGAAGAGACCGTCCCACAATGGGTTATCGACCGTCTAAGTGGCGCCAGGTATCTCCATGTTGAAATTGATACCTCGAAAACCGCCAATGGCCAACTGGCAGAAAGAAGGAGGAGCCCCGCGGGCAAGTCGGTTTTTCAAATTCAAGTACGGGCCAGTATCAGGGATGAGAAGTGCGAGGTTGGGATTGATAGGAGTGAGGGGCCGGTGTACTGGACTTTGGTTGTGCAATTTGATTTGGACCATAAGAGTGGTGTTTGTGGGGTGATTGGAAATTGGACTTGGGTTATTAGGTTGTTGAGGGATGCTGTTGCTGGTGGGTTTCGAGAAGATGGTGGTCCTGCTGGTGGAAAGAGACGGGCGACTCCTCATGTATGTATTGCTGTTAGTTGTTCGTGGAGGGGGTCAAGCTAACTTTGGAGTTATTGCAGTATATGGTTAATACTCTCTGGATCACCACTGATGAGACCGGGATACCGATTGAACCAACCACTTGAAATGAATGGCAATCACAAGTTTCCCACCACAAATCTACTGTTGAGAAGCGAAGATCCCTGAAAAGGAACAGCATAATTTGACTTGGCAAAAGAGGGATCAGTTGGAGGTAACGACAAGGAGAATGAATATGGCAAATATCGGTGCCCCATTGGCCAATTAAGGGAGTAATTGGCCTCACCAGGGGTGGTTTTGTTGTGTGGTTGGACACTGGCTTGAGTTTGGGAGTTATAGAACAACGGAGAAACCGTAGGAGAATTGAAATCACTACTTGCTCACTATACTCGGCCAATAGATATATCAAGAAGGTACCACGATAATTAATAATTTTGTATTTGACCTAACAAAACGCCAGAAAGGAAAGATATTATTAGCTGAAATCTCAAATACCCTCGAGTCCCCCTTCCGAGCCCATTTTGATTACGACTATATACAAAAAGATAGGCAAACTCCAACATGGATCAACCACAAACAATAGAAACAGCACCATAGTTGATAGCTAGCGGCGAAACACACCCAACCTTATTCCCAACAGCAGTGCCATCATAGGGGAACCCATGATACTGATTCTGAGCAACAACACCGCAACCACTCAAACTATAAATCTGCACATAGCATCCGGCCGCGCCAGCCTTTGGGGGAGCCGTCAAAACAGCACTGATGGCTCCGACAGAAGGAAGGTTGACAAGGGTGTATTGATTTTCGGCGATGTCGATGACTTTGGTCGTTCCGGCCTTGCCAGTGGGAGGTGGAGTGCTGGCGTCTGTGCAGGTACATGGACCGGAATAAACGGTGATTTGGGTGCTTGCTGGTGGGGAATTAGTTCTCAGTTTTTCTTTACGGGTTCTTGGATCGTCTAACCTGGGCCTCCGGTGGGTTTGCCTGCTCGTGAATTGAGGTTTTCTGGAACGATCATGGCTGTCGAGACAGCTGCGAGGGCGAGGAAAGTAGAGATGATGTTTTTGGGTTTTTGTTAGCAAGCAGGGCGTTGATGTTGATTGGGAAAAGACTTGCAAGAGAAAACATTTTGAATTTGTTAGAAGATTATTGATTGAACTGAGGTACCGATGAAAGAGGCAGGGAATGTCTTGTTGATGAATTTTTGAGAGAAGAGACCTTCTATATTATACCCTCAAAGCACTTGGAAAAGCAGGGCATTCCATCTTTTCTCGTGAAAGTCAGGAAATAGTGCAAGAAGGGACCACATAAGGCCTCGACCATGGATATGGTTCTCGACTGTCCACGAAACGCGAAGAATCAACAACATGATTTGAACTTCACTCGCGATAAACAGGTCCAGGCATGTTGACTTTCGCTGTCGCGGTAAATACGAGAGTCAGTTCGAGATCATGATTTCAGACCCAGACCAACAAGCTAAGCTTTGATCAACCAAAATCAAGCTCTAACTAATAAGCCCTCCGCCCGGCAGCGAGAAAACAAGAACTAGCCACTTCCTCAGTAGTGTCTTGAATAATTGGTACCTGAAAACCGGGGAGCTCTAGGCTCAAAGTTTTGACTGCACTGCACTGGCTTGGTGGGTTTTCTCCCGTGGTAGGAATTACTCCACGGGACTTCCACAGAGGGAAGGAACCACCAACAATTCCTGTGTTTCCTTTGCACCTGCCTCGCGAACCCCAGCAACAACGAGTCAAAGCTACAATTTTCGAGCTTCTATCTCTGTTTCCCCAAAGTCATGCAATCTCTGCTGCCAGGACAGATTGCATCCCAAGTCTGCATTTGGCCACCGGCCAAAGAATGCACAGGAACCTGTCAACACCAGGAGCATCCCGTCCGGCTCAGCTAAGTAGTGCAATACACTTCTAAGTAGCAGTTCCAACCGTACTTATAAGTAAGCTCGCATTGCTCCTCCCAAGAACGAGACACAAAAACCATTCCCTCTCCCTCATCTCAGACTCAAAAAAAACCCAACTCTTCCCATTAAACTTTCATAAGATCCCAGCAAAACCCGTTATCCTCTTCGTGGTGCGCATAAAGCACAACATCACGATGAGAAAGGTGGGCGCGAAACTTCCAGAAATGAACATAAAGCCCAAATGCTAGACCATCATAAGACGTGTTGACAATGGTTGAATATGCTGGATCAAGGATCTTGAAATCCAAGCTAACCATGCCAAAAACCTAAGTGGAAAAATAAATGATCAGTAGTAACGTAGAAAGCGATTCGTTGCACTTATTTGAACCCGGAAGTTCACGAATTTGGGGGAGGCAAGGATTTTATTTTCGTTGTATTGATTTGAAGAAGCAGTGATCGATCATCTCGTATGTCATTAAAAATTCGATGGCAAAGAAAGTCGAGTCGATCACTAAAGCTTGTCAGTTATGTTGTGCCCGGTTTCTAGGAGAAATTGGAAAAATGAAAAACAAGGCCACATGTCTCTCTCCGCGCTAATCTACAAAGTTAATAACCGTGACTCCATTGGGTATCAGTCCATCTAATCCGTACGCCTTCGTAATCGATAACCCCCGACTACACTCAACCACAGCGCAAAAATGCCATGGCTACAGGGCAATCTCAAATGACAGTACCCAAACCACCACCAAATGAGAGATTTATACACAATGAGGGGGAACGAGTCTATCAATCCTGGACAGGACCAATGAGTTCTTCGTGAACATAGGCCAAATGCGAACGCTGAAGTTCAAATGAACTGTAATTGCCCGCCAAGATGCACCCAAGGATGCTCGCCTTCTCACGATTTTCAAGACCTCGCAAATATGCCATCTTTTGCTGTAGATCTCTGTAGCAGTTCGAGAAGCATTGCAGAATTGTCATTGTATTCGAGGCACCACCAGAAATATCGTTGTCTGATCTGTTGGGGTCGATAATCGAGAACTTTTCCATGGCTTTGTTATTTGTTGTTCGATAGGTAATATTTCGGACTTGGGACTGGTATCCGTTAGCATGGGACAAATAGGAGATTGCACAAGTTAATACATACCTTCGCCACATACGCCGGAGGCTTCAATGAAATGGCCGTGGTGGTGACATTGAATCGGTTGCCGTATAGGTCAAAAAACTCCATCAAGATTTCCCCGAGATGATGTTCTGCAATCATGCTTCTGCTCTGAATCTGTGGCATATGCTGGAGGAGACTTACAACAAGACAGATAACAGAGAAGCCACCAATACCTCCATGTTGAGGCTCGTTGAGGTTTCTCATTGCCAGGATGTGTTTGATGACAGTCACTAAGATAGGCATTGCGGGGAACTCGGCCTTCCATTCTTGGAAAGTTTTGTTGGCAATTAATCCGGTATCGTTTTCGAAGGAAACATCCACTCTGAGCCCTGTGAGCCTATCCTGGTACTTGACAATAGGAACTTTAGCTTTGGCAATGGGCTGAACGGAGCCTTCAATGGCGGTCTTCGACTTATCCAGGAATGCTGCGAAGTTATACAGGAGTTTCTTCTGGTTGCCTCCACCAGGCCTACCAGTTTGCATAAATTTATTAGAAACACAAACCAGATCCATGTCAGAAGTGGGAAGATATAAACCAGCAGGAAAAGATCCAAAGGGCAAAATGTCGAAACCGTGAAATTCTCGATGGACAGCGGAACGAAGGTTCTCGACAAGCTGGGCACGAATAGTCTGCTCGAATGGACGAGGTTTGACGTAGTGATAGAAGTCCATGACTTCTTTATGCAACCTATACAAGGTAAGAATTCGAGTAAACAAGGTGTTGGAGCGATGCCGACTTACCACAGTCCCATGTTGGCAGTGTTGGAATGATCTATCCCGGCGGAAACCCATGGCGTGCCAGTAGAATTGCGTTCAACCTGCCATTTTCTATCAATTCTGCCATTAGATGGAGACTTCCCCTTGTTGCTAGAGTCGTAGATTTTTGGGGGACCGTTGAGAGGGCCTTTGATCTCGTCTCTGATGGTTCGCTTACGGTTACCCAAAGCAGGGTCCGAAGTCAAATCAATGAACTCTTTTGGTTTGCTCGTTGTCGACAAAGCAGGCTTGTTAGGCAGAGCAGGCTCAGTTGGAAGAGGTGGAGATGAAGGTAGCGGAGGCTGGATCTCTCTCTGCCGAGGACCAGTTGGAGCACCTTTGGGTGGAATGCCATACGATCCTATCTTGGAAGTCTGGTTATCATCAATCTTCATGTCGTCATCTCCAAAATCAAAGGAAATGAAATCATCAGTTTCAGCCTCGACTTTTTTGACGCTATCCGCGCTACCAGTATTACGAGCCTTTCGGATCAACTTGACCACGTCCTTTTTCTTACGCTGAGACTCATCGGGAGGTGGCAGAGCGGTATATGGATCTGGGTTGGACCATCGAGGGACACTATCGCCATCTGTAGCTTTGCTGGCTGTGCGGGCTTGCTTCTTCTTGGGTTGCTCAGACTCATTGTCATCTTCAGAGACACTCATATCGGTTTCGTCGCTGTCTGAGAGATCACCAAGAGCCTTGAATCTGGTACCATTGTTGGTGTCTTCTTCGGCAATACCTTGCATCAGCTCTGGGGTAGGAGCACGGTTGGTTTGGAGGAAGGCTCGCTCCGAGGCACGTCTGAGACCACCTCGACCGCGAGCGCCACCACGGCCACGACCAGCGCGTTCATTTCTGGGGAGGGGTCGGCGGTGGCTCTCTTGTTGTCTGTTCCTATCCATGTTATCCGCAGGATACATCGAACGAGGTGGAGGAGGAGGGGAACGGGGTCGGTAATTGTCGGTTCGACTATAGTCAACGCCCGGTGGCGCATCGTATCGAAAGGTGAAGCTGTCTTCGCGACGATCATCCCGAGGGGGAGGGCGGTCGTCTCGAGGGCGGTATGTATCGTAGTTATTGGATCTTGGTGGAGAGCGAGAGCGCCTATTATTGTAAGAGGGTCTAGAGTCGTAGTCATTGTTATATCCATTGCCACGACCACTATCACCGCGGAATTGATATTGTGGAGGGGGTCTGCGATTATCATCCTGACGATAATAGCTGGTGTCTTGAGGACGGTAAGAATCACCGTTATGAGGGTTGTGAGCGCGAGGAGGTGATTGAGGTTGAAAGGAAGGCCTGGGAGGCAATCCAGGTGGGAGGGGTGGTTGTCGCGACATGATGCGCGTCGTGTTCTTGGAGGTTGCAATGGTTGAAAGATGACGATGCGATCTGGAGGAGAAAGAAGGTGGATGAAATGTTTTGTGCTCAACAGACTACAGTCCTTTTTAAGATTAGCGTAAGAATCACATGACACTGAATTTCCCCTCCTTACTGCCTCAGGAATCAAAGGTGCATTAACAACTAGGTAACGGCAGAGCTTCCTCCATTTCCTTATGCTACTGCTTGCTTACCCCTATATCTCCTGGTATTCTGTTATAGTTACAGTTGAGTTGTTGAGTTGTTTCCTTTGTGTGAGATTCTTAACAAGGTAACATATCAATGACAATAGCCTCTGGTGGTCTGCGAACAATTGATCCCAAAACACCCCCCAAGCCTCCTCACGACTGTATTTGATTCCTGCAGTGCAGTACCAACATTCTGTGGGGTTTATATGGTTGTGTGAGGCTCATGGGATCGGTCCAGTGGGTTTTTCGTATTGAAAGCACACCTGGGCTTGTTAGCCATAATATGCAGGATTCACCATGGTAGCGTGCAACGCAAGTGCGTGCAACGAAAGTGCGGGCATCCTATCAAGATTCTTTCAATTAGACACACCACTCCCTATGTTGGGACAGTCGCTGCTAGCTCAGCGGATCCAAGGTAGATCAGGATAAAGCCCTGCGTAGGGACTTGAGGAAGCGTCCTGTCCATCAAACAATTGGCTAATGGCCAAGTCCTTATTGAGCCACCCTACAGCTGATCTTTTAAATCCCAGGGAAAATCTCCTGGCTAGCCTCGAATGCACGATTAGGTCATGAATTTAAGGGGAAAGCAATTCCTCGAATGGCCTGAGCCGACGAGTGTCGGCTGCCGGGTGTATTGGGAAGGTCGGGGAGATTCTATGGCAAACTAAAACTAGCACTTAGTGCTCAAATTGAAAAGTATTTCGGGAGAAAAAACGAGCGGCACCGCACCTGTATTCATCAGTCAAGTGGAAAATCCAAGTCATGCCATGCGCAAAACTGCAAGGTAGGCAAGGGGTTGACGCACTTTCTCCATACATTCCGCACCAAAGCAATCAGGTTAAATCCCACAAGTGTAACGTTTATAATAGCCTCCTATTCCAGGCTAAAACTAGGGTCCCCGAAGCTCTGTGCATATTACATGAGAACATCAAATCACGTAGAAGTTGAGCTTTTCATTTAAGATCTCCTGCCCAGACATTTTTGTTGTGTGTTTCGAGCAAGTACCAACAAAATGTTTCAATCCGCGAGTTTGCAACAGGCAGTCCTTGCTCTTCTTTTCTTCCAATTTGTAGCAGCTGTCCCGACTGTCAGTCTTGACAAAAAAGGTGTGTGACTCCAGGCACATACTGCCTAGAGATCGTTTGCCATTCAGCTAATTGAAACTGTCAGATTACCCCGACTCGTTATCCGTAACCGTTGAACCAGGAGATCAATACTACGAATGTGGCGAGTTCCCAGGAGGTCTGATATCAACAGACATCTCCCCTGATGCATATTTCAAGTATGCTCACGATACATCCCTTGAGGTCTCTTGCTGGGAGTTGGACAATACTGGGGAACTGTACTTGAAAACTGTCGAGGATAATTGTTTCATAAGAGAGTATTATATCTACTACAACGAGACACTGGATATCACATACGAAACTGCCTTACCACGATGTAGACCACATCGCCCATTCCAAGCTTGGTGGGGTCATCCTGGAGATCCAACGATCGGGGGGTCGGTTGATACTGATATGGGGGCATGCTATCATTGTCCCGATCAAGACTGTGAATTCTCGCCAGTTGATTACCTGGTGATACACGTATACTGCTGGTTAAACGGAACCACTGTCAACGGAACCAAGTTAGTACCAAAATCATGCAAGTCTGCGAGTATGTTTTGTATTAATGGACTCTTGTACCTAGTCAATGGTGGCGGCATGCCCACAGAAGTAACGACTACGACAAATGTTATGTTCCAGCAATCGTCTTCGACCGACTTGATTACAGTATGTATCATCAGCACGAGAACCTTGTAATAAATCTGAGGGCTGACATCATCATAGATGAGACAGGATCGGGCGGGAAATGTCCAGACTGGGACCAGCCAACGGAAGAACCTGAGTAATCGCGAGGGGTTAGAACAAACTTCTGTGTGTGGGGTGAGAAGTTGAACTTGGCAAGTGCCAATTGCGAGTGTCGTATTATAAAACGAGATGAACCATCAAAATGGGTTTTTGAAATATCTTTTGTTGTTCCGACTTTACGAAACTCCGTGTCGGACGCGCCAATCGTATATTCACAGGTGATATGGCGGTCTTAAGAATCTTTAGCATTCGCAAATGGGTTATTAGCTGATGAGTGAGATTTATTTGCGTTTGCTAAGTCCACTTTATAACTTTGGTGTTGGGTTCCAGAAGCAGACTCTCCCCTACAGCGGTATTCAACTTTACTTCATTTTCCAGACGTTGTCCTTTTGCAGACTGGATTTGAGCTGGCCAGGAATGGTCGTATTTTATTCTTTTCAATATGGTGAAGTGTAATCGCCCTGGGTTCTGAGAAAGCCATTTGTATGATTGCCATTATGTTGCACCAATTGTTTGGGGTCTAAGAAGGGTCTAGATTTAGAGCCCTCTTGTCAGATTTTACGAGGGTCCTCTCGAGGTCTGAAACCGGTTACCTTTAAGCTTACTGGGTTGCGATTTCTTCAATCTCGGCGCTTCCTGTTTCTCATTGGCCAGAAATTCAGCCCTATTCCAAGTTGTGGAGACTCAGCCCCCCTTGATCAAATCTTCGGCAACCTTTAAGCTGTTAAATCTGATGTAAGGATCCTTTTAGGATCGCAGTCCCTGTCTGTAACTTTTTTAATCACTTCAAAATGTGTAGCTTTCTGCTATGTCCGACCTGCGCAGTATTCATTCTTCTAATTATACAGCGGAGAAGAGGTGTAGGCCGCTATGTGTAGGCCGCGGTACTAGTTATGCTGTCGTATCTTTGGGGCTCCCATGCCTGGTGGAGTTCGTCAACTACAGAGCATCGCGACCAATTCTAGATATAAGTTGTTCTCCTTCCCATCCACTCCCTTTTCTCCACACCTCAGTCAAGGCTCTTTGGCCATCACGATCATTTTTTCCCTCTCTGGTTTTTTAATTCTAGGCCCACTGTCTTTCACTCTAAAGTCAATCATTTTACTCTTTTTCATAAGGCATTATCGTCATTTCTATTTTCATAACTCACATTTCTATCCTGTACTTCACCATGCACATTTTCGGGTCGCTGCTCTGGGCAGCTTCTGCTGCTCTGGCATTCCCAGCAGAGAACCATTACGGAAACCATAACACACCAAAAATTTCTCCCACCGGCACTGCTCCAGTATCTTCCAAGAGCAGCCCTTCGCCTTTTCCCGGAAGCTTTGGACACCAGAACGCCACAAACTGTTCTAGTACCTCCATAACCCAACTTCCTGTCAAAGCTACTCCAATATACTCGGAGTCCATGCCAACAGCTACTTATCTTCCAGTCGTGCACTGGGATAAAAACACCACGGGCTACTATCGTTTGACACCCAAGGACAGCCAGAATTTCTATTACGCGGAGGACGGCATTGCAGGTATGATTAAGTTCAAAAAAATGTGTTTGGTTTCCCACTAACTCTGTATTAGATCCCAGCCAACCAGCAGGAAATGCTTTCGTTACTTTCAATTTTACCGGCCCCTCTCTCGCTTTGGAGCACTCGGATCACATTAAAACTGTCGAATGTCCCTCGAATAACACTCTGGTCATCAACTTTGACAGTAAAGATGCGGTTGATTATGCCCTTCGAACTTGGCCTCGCAACAGTACCGAATTTACCTTGATCAATTATGTAGAAGGCTGTGGAGCTAGTGGAGAGAGAGATTTCTTTATAGTCAGTAGCTTCAAGCTACGAGAAAACACCTTCTCTATCGTTGCCACTGGTCGCACAACGGATTGCTTGGAAGCGGCCAGTTATATGAGTGTACAGTACGGTCACCATGTACCAGACAATAGCAGTCCAGTCCCCGGAAACTACACTTCTCCAAACCATCTCCCCACTGCAGCATTGGGCGAGTTTTTCGACGAAGATCTGGATGACCAACTTGGTTATGTCGATATCAACTCAACCGAGTTTGGTCAGTACGCGGATACGCTTACCGTGGGTACTGACGGCGAAACTCTCGACAGAGATTCTCAAGAAGGCGATGATTTCGATGTTGATGCCCCAGATTTCCCCGATGACGGTTGGGTTGCCTCTGATCCCGCAACCTTCGTTCCACCTGCCAACCTCAGTGAAGCAAACTCCACGGATAAATCACCTCCAACAACCCTCAGAAGAAGACAAATGGGCAAAAAGGCAAAACGCATTGAATTGAAAACAGATATACAGATCGATGTTCCATCAAAGCCAAAGCTCGAACAATCACCATTCGGGGACGCCATTCTCATCGGTTCTTTCTTCGATGATAAACTTAAAGCTTGGTGCGTCAAGTGTGGAATCAAGGGGAAGTTCTTCGCTCAGGGAGACCTGGAATTCGATTTATTGAGGAATCCCGTCGTCAACAGGGCAGAAGTCAAGGTGGAAAGCAGTTTGGAGGTTGGTCTACAAATCGGGCTCGAGGGAAAGGTATCACTCCAACAAGAATTCAAGAAGACAGTTTTCACCGCACCCATCACCCCTTTCTTCATTCCAGCCGTCGTTAGCATTGGACCTTCAATCACTGTCGATGCCAAGGCAACTTTGAAGCTAGGTGCTGAAGGGCAATTACTTGTTGGAGCTACTCTGAGCATGCCCAACGCTCGAGCACATCTTGACTTGATCGACAATTCAAAGACGGAATCTTCGGGGTGGGATCCAAGTTTTGAACCTGTGTTCAAGGCGAGCGCTAAGATAAAGGCAAGTGCGGAAATTGGATTCCCTGTAGGTCTCGCGTTGCAGATTGCTTTTGGACCTTTGGATGTTTTCAAGTTGGGTAGTGTTGCGATTATTGATGAGCCTTCTATTGAAGCAACCGCTACAATTTCCGGCTCCGTTTCTCTTCCAGCTCCTGGTTCTCCCACCGAGGCGTCGGCAACTCCATCACCAGTCGAATCAAAAGCACCCGAGGAGCCACAAGCAGCAGATCCTGTCCCTCGTTCCATCTCAACCACCTCTTCAAACGTCGTCCTCCGAGATTTGATGATCAGAGACGATTGCGACAATGGCATTGAAGCCGAGATCAAATTCAAGAACCGCGTGGCCTTCGAAGCCCAAGCCGGAGGTGGACTCGTGAAATTCAACAAGGACCTCCACAACTTCGAGAAGAGCCTCGTGAAGAAATGCTTCAAGTAAGTCTTCCCCATTCCAACACACGATCTCCAACTAACAAAACCAGACTCGGTGACATCAACTCCAAACGCGCTGTCAACATCACCCTCCCCCACCCGATAATCACCGATAAAGACAACACCACACTCTCCCACCTAAACGAAACAATCGAAGAAATAAACTACGAATACGATCTCCCCAATTTCTACGACAGGGTATACACAGATTCAAATGGAAATACTTATGGAACATCGCTTGAAACAAGTAGTTATGATCGCTTAACCACTTGTAATGATGGGAATATCTACCTCCACACAGTTGATGATCTCGAAAATGAAGTTCCAGGTTGTGTAGACTCGTGGGTATCTCGAGATAATGTCGCAGTTGCGGATGCCTCAGGAAGAATCATGCATTATTACAAGAACACCATGGATTTGTTAGGTGTTAGTCGGTTGAGGATGTCTGAGGATGATGCTATCCCTGTTGGATCTGTTTTTGTGTATTTTCTCCCTTCCCATTTTCTCTCTTGAACTTCACTGACTTTTTTGTTCTAGAACCATGAACCCCCTCAACGAAGACGAAGACGCAACTACGGAGGATGTTTTCGTCGCTGTGGATATGGATGGCACGCCTTTCTATCCTATCCTTTGTGATATCGCTGATCAGGCGAGTAAATTGTTCCTTGCTGCTGATCCGGTGAAGGGCCCGGAGACTTTGATGAGTCCCGATTTGATGTATACTCTTACTGGTGGAGTTGTTGAGAGTTGTGATTTCTTGCCGGTGTTTGGGAATTAGGAAGGTCAATAGGGTGTGCTTGTGTGGGATCCTGGGATTGAAGTACTTGGTATTGCGGCATTTGGGAAAGGAGGTGGTTATTGAGATGGGTGTTTAAGGGGATTGACGTGATGCTTTATGGAACAGTTGTGTGTTACTTGGCGTTTGCAAGATATGGATAATGAATATGAATATTGCTTTAGTACAATGCCTCTTTTCTTTTGGTGAAACTTTCTGAAGATTCATTTCGAAATTCCTATAACTTTATTACGAGAACGTAAATATGGCTTGCAACTATAAAGGCACAACCCTGGTGGTTGGAATTTTGGCGCTGTCACGTGAAGGTCATGTTTCAGCCCCATAGCACTACAAAAAGTCAAATTTTTTTCTTTAAAGTAGGCATCACTTCATTCAATTAAGATGTTCTTGAATATTGCAAGTACATATTATAGAGAGTTACTTCAATGTCCTAGACACGTGGTATGATATCGCTATGGCTAAGCAGAGGGGCCACAATGGCAGGCCGAGATGTCTTGAACAAAAAATCCCCCATCAGCGGTTACAACCTTGCAGTCATCAATAAAATCCCTAAAACCATTAATCGTCACCTGTCTACAATCTAACAAGGTATCAAGTACCTGAGGTTTCGATATTAGTGTTAAAAAAACTGTAATTGTTCTTTTGCCATTCAAATTTCGAAATTGTCAATTTAAAAAACCACTACAGGTATTCTTATTAAAGAGATATAATTCTAATAGGCGCGGTTCTCAATCACTTACTTCTTTTCTTTTCTCTATGTTTTACGATTGCTACGCTTGCATTTTCTACGTTTCTTCCAGCCTCAACTTTATTTAACTCTACCCGGATACTCGCCAATCGTGGGGTGGAAGTGGGACTATAGAAGTCCTTATTCCCTTGC
Source organism: Hymenoscyphus fructigenus (assembly GCA_001414455.1). Lineage (NCBI taxonomy): Eukaryota > Fungi > Ascomycota > Leotiomycetes > Helotiales > Helotiaceae > Hymenoscyphus > Hymenoscyphus fructigenus. The sequence goes on from LKUV01000017.1 coordinate 635,013, forward strand.
TACAGGGTTTTTTTTGTCAAATCTTTACACCAATGTTTCTTTTCTATCACGCTCATCAGCCAAGAACTTGAGCAGTTTGTAAATGTAGCCTCTATCATTTCCCCTTGCAGATTCTTGGTTATTTTAAAAAGGGAAGCGGGGCGGGGGTTCTCATACAACGCCCCTTTCCTTTCCAGTAAATTGTTTTATTTCTTAAATATAATTTTAAAAGACCAATCACGATGATGAAAATCGTTTTACCTCTTGTCATCTTCTCCTTGGGCGTGGTCTTTAGACACAACTTGACAAATCCAATTTTCTGGCAAGACCTTGCTGATTTAGATATCATTCGGGCCGATGATGTATTTTATTACTCGGTCTCAACAATGCACTATTCTCCTGGAGCACCTATCCTCCGCTCATATGACCTGGTTTATTGGGAATACATCGGCCACTTGGTGCCATTCCTCTATTTCGGGCCACAGTATGATCTTGTTGAGGGACAAGCATATGTGAAAGGAACCTGGGCTTTATTTTTCAATCATCGCAAAAGCAATCGGAAATTTTACTGGGGAGGATGGATTGAGTTGAGCATAACCTATATCTACACAGCTGATTCTGTCGAGGGACCTTGGACGAAAAGCGCAACGATTCCAAAGTGCTATTCTGATGCTGGAATTTTCGTTGATGACGACGATATTCTCTATGTTGCTTATGGAAACACCGAAATCCTTGTCGCTCAACTCTCACCCGATGGCTTTACTGAGGTCTCCTCTCAAGCTGTCTTCCAGACCCCTTCCAATATTTTTGTTCTCGAAGGATCGCGGCTCTACAAACGAAATGGCGCATATTACATCTTTCTCACTTAACCACCTTATAGACAGTATATCCTCAAGTCGACAACTGGTCTTTTTGGGCCATACACAGTAATCCTGTTGTGGTAACAGTTCCCGAACCTGTTAAGGGCGGCGGATCGCCTCATCAAGGAGGTATGGTTGAAACTCAGCATGGAAAGTGGTTTTACATGTCTTTCATAGACGCCTATCCCGGTGGAAGAGTTCCAGCTTTGATTCCTGTAACGTGGTGTCGTGCTGGATTTATAACATCACCTGACTTTTCTCATTGTTTATTCTCATAATGAACTACTGTTTGATTTACCATTTCACCGGCAGTTTTATCTGCTATGATGATTAGCTGGTATGATCACTAGTGTTGTGCTAAACCCACCATATCATTATATCATCATGATATCATTATTATACTGTCATTATATCATTCATTCATTATGATGTAATTATCATTCACTCCTTATATATAGACCTTAGATAACTCCCTACACAAATCAACCAATTCTCTATGACCTACAGTACGAAGGACCTTCCCAACTTAACACGTGGGATTCGGAAGGCTGGCCACAATTACAACTAATCAATAATGCCTAAGCAGACTCTTACCCACTTCCAAGCTTGCCGGCTTGGCCACTCGCGCCCATGGCCGGAATTGATGAGTTTAAGGGGGATTCTCTCGGTCCAAGATGGGAATGGAATCACAACCCCGATAACACGAATTGGCAGCTACTGGATTCCTTACGTCTTTAGAGTGCAACTGTTACAAACGATCTTTACAAAGCAAGGAATACCTTGACCCAAAGAACCATCGGTCCTCAATATACTGTAACTATTGTCCTGGACATCAGCAGTATGAAAGATGGTGATCGAGCAGGTCTTGCTCTACTACGAGATTCTTCCGCTTCTATTGGTGTATATCAGGACGCGGGCGTTTTCAATGCCATTGTAATCTGTAATATAACTATGGCATAAGGAACTTGGGAAACAACAAATATTAGCACAGAAGATAGAAGAGTCGTAATCACAGGAAGCCGGGTTTAACTTCGTGTCTCAGCAGACATCAGTCCAAATGCCAACCAGAACAAGTTTTTTTCTTACTGCGTTAATAGCATGAATTTAATCACCTTAGGGTCACCGTTTTCGATGGTCAAGAGCTGGCGGTTCTTTATAGGGTATCGATTTAGGATTTTCAATTATACTTCGAAGGGTTTAGGTGGATTTGTTGATGTTAAAGAGTTTTGAGATAAGTTCACCTTGAACGATGTTGTATATATGATTTCTTTGATCCATGGTACTCATCATATATAGAAAGAAGCAAGTAAATCTAATACTCACTTTGAATAATTCAGCTTAAAGAAGTGAATCTAATACTTGCTTTCATTATTTAAGTCTATTTACCCTGTCAGACTTGAAATACTACTCCCACTCACATGAAACTCATTTGAACTCATTGCGCCAAGTTAGGGCAATTTCTCTACTTTATGGGCAACCCTTTGACGCCCTGTATCTTAGGCGTCGAACCCCTGAAGCTCCCCGCCGCCTCGAAACTTTCATTGGCACCAGGGTACTACTTTTCATTGACAACACATTCTTTCCGAAATACGACAAGGCGTTTTAACATATCGCATCAATATACCTCACTGGTATTCGGGACACACAATCTATTCTGTCGCTTGAATTCACAATCAATTGACCGCGTCGCGCCCCTCCCCGGTCTCTTCAGGAGCTTCCCCCCAACAGGCTTAGATGGCAACAACCATAAGAAATTTGGGTGCAAAACTTTACATAACACAGCCAATTATCTTCAAGCATCTCCAGCAACCAAATTTACCATATAAAAGGACCCTATCAACTACCAGTCCCCTCTCCAAGCCCCGACCAAATACTCTTCCCAGTAAGGCACTCTTCCCCCTTCCCACAAGTACAAGACCATCTCGCTCAAACCCATAGGCCTCCAATACAACAATGACCTCTTCAATTTTACAAGAGGGAGATTCCTCATCAACGAAAAATTCGAAATGTCTCAACGGCATATCAAATTCAATGTCAACGAATTGGCTCGTATCGCAGCTAAAGCAGTGGGCGCTAAAGTATGTGTAAGCATCAAGAAATATCCTGATGGAATGTACAACAAAGCGATGCTCCTCACTATGGATGACGGCACTCAAGTTGTAGCAAAAGTGCCGAATCCCAATGCCGGAAAGCCTCATTTTACAACGGCGAGTGAGGTTGCTACTATGGAGTTTGTGAGTTTTGAGATTTGGAGGCTTATGTGAGTAGACGAGATAAGTACTGACTTTAGCAGGCAAGGGAGGTTCTTATGACTCCGGCTCCGAAGGTGTTAGCTTGGAGTTCTAGAGCGGAAGAGAATCCTGTTGATGCAGAATATATTATTATGGAGAAAGTCCCTGGCGTTGAGATTGAGAAGGTTTGGTCGGGGATAGGAACAGAAGATAGGTTGGAGATTGTAAAAACCATCGCCGGATACCAAAGATCTTGGACAGAGGTTTCTTTCAAAAAGTACGGCAGTCTGTATTACCCAAAAGACCTCATGCCCATTCCAGAAAACGAGGTCTTGTATACGGACGCCGACGGTGTTGAAGTTAAGAATGAGAGATTTGCTATTGGACCAAGTAATGGGCGGGAGTTCATTGACGACGGAAGAGGAAGCGTGAAATTCGATAGAGGACCTTGTCAGTTTCCACCCTTCCCATTAAACCCATCTTTCTTGAAAACTCACTATGTATCAGGGAACACAATCTGTTCATACCACCACGCCCTAGGCCTCGGAGAAATTGCTTCCATCACTCATCTTCCTCAACTCCCTCGTTCACCAATCTCCCTCTTCGGCCCTGGAACATACATCCCCACTCGTTCAAAAAAGCTCCAGGCACTAAACTGCTGTCTTAAACTCACCCCCTACCTCATACCCAAAGACACGGAACTCACTTCTTCTCACATATGGCATGGCGACCTCCACGTCGCGAATATATTCGTGAATCCCTTGAAGTATACTGAGGTTACGGGTATCATAGATTGGCAAGGCACAGAACTCGCGCCTTTATATTTTCATGCTCGTCAGCCGCAGGTTATTGACTTGCCGAATGGTGAACAATACGTGGGCCGCGAACGCCCAAAACTGCCGGAAGACTTCAGAACCCTCGACTCCGAGGGAAGAAGAGGGCGGAGAGGTGGTTCTTGAAACAATCACTCTGTGCTTTATATAACATTCTCACATATCAGAAGAATCCTCGACTTTACAAAGCTTTGGAGTTCCAACAGACGCTAAAACACACCCTTCTCCTCCTCCCTCGCAACCTTCTTATCGACGGAGAAGGTAGTTTTCTTTCCCAAGTTGCTGAATTGGAGGAGGAATGGGAAGTGTTTTCTGGAGGGAAAGAACACCGTCCTTTCTTTTTCACATTTGAGGAGAGGAAGAAGATTGATGCTGATGCGGAGGGGGCGTTATTAGGTATGCAAGCAATGGAGGGGATTCGAGAAAGTCTCGGGGAGTTATTTCCCGAGAAAGGTTGCGTGAGGATGGAACTGTATGAGGAAGCTTTGGATGCCTTGGATCAGAGGAAGGAGCGGATTGTTGAAGAGTTTGCGAAGAGCGAAGAGGATAGGAGGATTTGGGAGAGGTGGTGGCCTTTTGGGACATAGAAATGGGTGAGAGAGGAAGGAGTTCGTTAGAAACCATCGATTTGTGTCCTGCGCGATACAACACAAACCTTTATCTTGAGTTCAGTAAAGAGTATAGTTCAGGATCCTGCGTACTTAAAAGAAGCCATTGCATTAGAAGTCTTAAGGCAATTAAATTCGTAGTCACTGAAAAAACATGGCTTAGTTTCTGACATGGTATTAGTCCTTCCTGACGTGCTTTCCCTAGCGCAAATTTGCTAGCGCATTCTAAATAACTTAATTAATCAGCATAGACATGCTATTTGAAGCAATACTGAATATAATAAGTAATCCTATCGATAGGTTGTGGAAAGATTTTGAAGTGTTGGTAATGTCCAGCAGAAGGCTAAATGGTTTCATGGCGGTTTTTTGGTCATAGCTGGGAAAGAATTGGGAGAAAGCTAGTTAGAAAACCTAGACAATCAACTTTATTATGATTAGAGATTTGGGAAGACGAGCAGTAAACAATAACAATCATTATAAACTATTTGTACAATTAAATATTTCGCTTGTGGTGTAAGTTTACATCTCCGCCACGGTTTACCTAGTCGAATATTAGTAGCGCATTCACAATGATGCTTCAACTTAGTGTAAATAATATATCTAAAGCAGTACTAAGTATTAAGGCAAAATATATCGACGGGCTGTTGAATAACTGCGAAGTCTTCGTGGTGAGCAGGTTGCGCGCGAATCTCGGCTAATAAGTTAATTTCTTTGCTGTGCTTTAGTCCAGCCAGATTTTGCTAGCGCATTCAAGAGAGTATTATCTATTAGTAGAAAAATACCGTTGAGAGAAGTAGACACCGTTTAAGCTAAATTTTTCAATGGGATGTAGAGTAACTGTGAAGTGTTGTAGTACCCAGGTCCAGAATCTCGGCTATTGTTAAACCCTAAACAATGTCATCGTTGCACTGAGAAAAAGGGAATTTTAAATGCGTTTTATAACTACACAAAGAGATATACATTCAAGTGTTTACAAATAATATTTCGTTTCCCACAGGGGGGGCTTTGAAATGGAAAAGATTCCAGGGCTCTAAAAGCAAAACTCCGTTCAAACCCACGTCATTCCGCATAGATCCAAAATTCCTCTAGTTAAGCAAAATCAAAATTATTAGTGAGCGTGAGCAGAGTTTCCGGAGTTGCGGCATCTCTATCTAGAAGAATAAAACAACAACGTGAGGTCCTCTGTGGAGATATTTCCTTTTCTGACGACTTTGCGGTGAAGGAAAAGTCAAGAAAGGAGCGGTTCGAGGGGACATAGGGGGAAATTGATCTGCTAAGTCTACAAGCCCCTTAGCCTCTTTGGGACATTGGGAACCTCCTCATCAACAGGAAGAACATTATCATCCCCAGAATTGTTATCGTCTGTCTTGAACTTGCGTTGTTGATAATGATGTATATATAATACATATGCTTTTCTTTTTGCTCACATAGTATCCTTATCAGATTTATTCTGCTATACTATTAGTGCCTTACTAAACAGTGTTGTGAGAGGCTACATGCCGAATAACTCAAGAATGTAGGTTCAAGATTGACTATTAAGGATTGCGTGAAGAGGGAACCAAAATACAGGAAGAGGCACGTCTTATATAGACGTTGTCTCCGCACAGATCATCTTGTCACCAAACATGCCAGAAAGTTCCACGCGGGCACAGCTCAAGTCCCAACAGGGTTTTGACCCTGACAAGTGTTGAGGTCCAGCATATCACGATGCATCCAGGCAAAACACGTTTCTTCTTTAAACAATAGTATAGAGATTAATGTAGTAAGATACATAGTGACCCGTTTCCCCATGTATTGATTTGCTTTACCTTGGCACAATCCAAATATAAAAGGGTGTGAGAGGCCAGACCTCGAACAATATATAGAGGAAGAGCTTGCAAGTATGTAGTCTTCATGCACTTCTTAATTGAATATTTGAAACCACACCTTTGAGTTGTTCGAGGTCTGGCCTCTCACAGACAGGTCCACTTATCATTCCCTCCCTTTGGGCCTCTAAGTCTCCTAGTGCAAAAGCACTTGTTTTAGTGCTCGCATCTCTAGGTTTGCTAAATTATATCTCTGATAAAGAGAATTGATCCCCAATTCTAACATGCTGTGTTCGAGAGGATTGGGTATAATGTGATTGCTACGAACGTAGTGAATTAAGTGAAATCACACTTCTGATGCTTCTTAGCAGGGCATCAGGTGAGAATTTTCCAAAGAGAAAGCAAAGGGCTAGGATACACGCCGCGATCAGAGCAAATCCATATTCAAATATAGTCCAGTAGGAAGTGTCTGCGATATTCACTATATTAGTACACAAAAATTAAAACTCGGGTAGTTACTAACAATCTAGGTCAATCCCAGGCTGGAATTCAGCTTTTGAATATAAGTTAGCGTCAAATCGTGCTGAATTGATTAGTTGAAATATACCGTCGAAAGCTGCAACAAAAATTCCCATACGTGCTGCAGAGGCAGCAACAGCCCTGTCAACTATTAGGCACAATTTCAATGACAGTTACAGTGCCTACTTACACGACACCTAAAATAAAAACTCCTGTGAGCATGACTTTCTGGCCAAGGTTGATATAGAGTCTCCACAACTATAATAATCTATTAGCATAATTTGAGATGACAAAGCAAGAGAGCCTTCTTACAATTAGCAAAGGAAGTATTAAAATTAAGCAATCCATAATAAAGTCTGAGATCGCAAGTCTAAGTTCTATTGAAAGAGAGTCATTACACTTAGTTGTAGCCTTAATAATGCGCCCCTAATAAGCATCAATACTTTTCTACATATAAGCAAAAAGGCGAAAAAGAAGGCAAACAACTATGTAGTAACAAGGACAACACCTGCTGGAGTGAGGTAGTAGAATATACTAGTCTTTGAAGTGGCAAAAAATACGGCGATATAAAAATAGAATACTCAGTTTGATGCAACCAAGAGCATATATTTGCATCAGTTGAGATGCAAACTCGACCTAGAAGCTCTATCATTAGCAAAACCTGAATTATCTGATGTGGGAGGTCAATCACTTACCTGTTGAGACAGAATGTACGCATGTGGCTTAGAATGAATTATGACATCGAGAGGGGTTTTCGGAAATGGGGTTTTGTATCCAAGTCTATGTTCCTTTGCACCTGGGTTCATTTAGAAATGGTTTTGGCAGTGAAGTAGCTTACTCTTTGCCTATAATCATGGAGATCGCTATCCCAATTACCATTAACTAAGCCAAGTTTCAAGGTCAGCCGCGAGTCTGAGACACTTTACAAAATCAAGAGATAGAAACATACTAGCGAAGGCAGAGTCAGCCAATCGTCTAATAACAAAGGAACCTTTTGAACGCCGCGAGCATAAAATCTCAAAGAAACAGCACAAGTAGCCAATGCCAGCATACTGGCGCTCAAAGCTATCAGCGAGCTTGCGGTCACAAATGTGACATGGCTCAAGAAAGAGGGTATAAGAACCTGCTGTTGATTCGACCATGGCTACTTGAAAAGAGATGAAGTGATAATCTCGACAATTGTTCTGTTAAAAAGCAGATACTAGAAAGAAGATTTCCCCACAGCTGAATCCACGGTGGACGTGGAAAATGCGCTGGGTAGAACCAACTGGAGATAAGATAAATAATTGGCTGAGCATTATACGATATGCATGAGAGGATTGCTGCAGAAATGCTGCGCCGTTTCGTGTGTTCAGCGTGAAGTTAAAGATCTGCGTGAATATTTGAAGAAATGTGACTTAAGACGAAAAGGGGTGGGCGAGTGAGCAGTGGCGAGGGCAACTGCATATCTAGGGTGAGAGCTCCGTAAAAAGACCTTCCTAGTACGGTACTGTACATATGATAGGTTGGACAATTCCACCCGTAGCCGGTTAAGCCTTGCAAGAGATCCGCTGTAGGCTGCATAGATGGCCTAATTAATATGGATAAATCGTGTTGGTTGCACAACATGAAGCTGTATTGCTTATCAATGCCCACTGTGCCCAAAGAAGTCACAGTTGAATTTATATGTTGGAAATACGCTGATGTAGCGTTAATTTAAAACCAACAAAGGATATGAGGGAAGATAAGAACGTTTCACCCATTCTCGATTTTTGATTTGCCGTCATTCCAACTGAATCACATTCGCATACCGATCCTAGAAGCTTTCTTCAGCAGATTCGGTAACGAAACCGCACAGCCCCTTCATCTCGACATCCGGTTGAAATTATTCTTGGATTCCCTGGTGGTTAGTTGCATCCCCAGCTAAATTCCTGTACTGACTCAAAAATAGATTCAATTTTCGCCGCACCTCTATCAAGGAAAGATTTGCATCAGAATATTTGCTCAGCCTGTAGTTGTTTTACGCGTTATAGTATCTTTTCCAAGAGAGATGCAAAGCGGCATCTTATTATTTCAAATAATCTTGTACGGATAGCATGTACTGTCTAAGAAGGAATAGGTGTATCAAAAACTCGGTTTCTTGATTCTCCGAAACTGGTTTTTTTTATAGAGAAAGTCATACTTTGTTGTACAATGAAGAAACTTACCGAAGATTGATTCTATGTATAGATAGAATAAAGTCACTTCTCATTGTTATCATGAAAGCCGTGGATGGTGAATTGTAAATTTGCTACTACTACTGCTTTATCCCACTTTCCTCGATTCCTCAATTGGTAAACACTTTGACCTTGACACCATTCCTGTTTTCTACTGTCATCCGAAACTGCTCGGTCCATGGGAGCTGGTCGCCGTTTTCAATCCTAACAAAAGTCTGTATCATCCTTACTATAATGTAGGCAGCATCAGTAAAGACCATTTGCTGCGCTGGACAGATACGAGGTCCACCAGAAAAAGGTAAGTACTCCCAGGTGGGTCGAATTGTTTCCCATCTTTCCGGACGAAAATCATTCGCGTCTTCGCCCCAAAAAGCCTTGTCTCGATGCAAGACATGAAAATTCAAGACAACATTGCTGCCTCGCTGGATGAAGATTGGGGTATGACCATCAGAACCACCCCCCGATGGTAGGATAGTGTCCTGGAGGCAAATTCTTCGAACCATCCCAGCCGTTGGATGGAGACGAAGACCCGCGGGAACCCGTTAGCACGAATAGATTGAAAAGGTGCAAGTTGGAAGATTGATACATACTTTCGTTGAAAACATAGCGAAGCTATTTCATTGACTTCAACACCTCGAAGCTGAGGGGTTGAGAAAGAGTCACGTCCAGAACCTCTACTCGTAGCTTATTCCAGCACCTCCAATCGCGAGCTAAGTGAAAAAATATATCACTGACCGCAATACCAGTTGCATCATGTGCTGGAATGAATACATGGAGGAGTTGATAGCGTAAGTCTATTGGATCCTGGGTTTCCTTGGCCATTTCGTTCAACAATGTATATTGCTTTTGTGTGCTAAATGTCTTTTCAGGACTGCCCTGCCCCACAGCGCTTTCCATGCTGAGGACTCTTGTGACATGTCCATCGATATAATTATGTACTTTCTTAATGAATCATTTCCACTCAGTATCTCGCCCGCGAATGAATTTGAGCTTACCGAGCACCATTCGGGCTGCAAGGCCACGCATAGAGATGTCGAAGGACTTCAAAAATTCTTTCGAATCAAATGGTGTCTCTGTCGACTGAGACTCTACAGATTTTCCAAACAGAAACTCAGTAGAAATATCAAGAAACTGCCGAGAAGAAATGTGGTCAGTAAGCGCCAGAAACAAGTACTGAATGGAAAAGATATCATACAAGGTGCTTTAACAGTGGCTGTAAGTCTACAGTCGAGCCATCTCTTGGGATCAATTCTAAAAACCTGCTGACGTGCTTATCCAAAGACTCAAAGTTTGATATTTCGGATCTCGCAAAGGTGGGCCTTATAAGTGCCCGACTTCGTTGCCAGATTGCACCATCAGCTGTGAAAATTCCTTGTGCCATAAGTGAGCCTCCTGGTTTCTCCGGCTTCATCTTGACTTTGCCAAAGTTTTTGAAAGACAACGCAAGAACTGTCTGTATGTTTCTTGGATCACAAGTGTTGGTGACTGTCGTTCCCCAAGAATTGGTTTGGAATGTTTTTCCATAGGTGTCAAACAGAGTTTGATTCACCTCCAACATTTTACCTGTTCTCATAGCCTTTCCCATCATAAAGAACAAATCAAGCCCCAATACCGGGTCCTTATGGGGATACTGTTTCGGTGTCGAACACCTATTTTGTCGTTCGGTATAAGAAAAAAGCAATCGTGTGTGGATAGCCTTGTAAACCAACACCAGAAAGAATGCGCCAGTCGCAAGAAGAACAAGAAGTGTAGTGTGTTTCATGATTTTGTGTTTTTGGAACCTTTGGTATCGCAAAGGGAGGAAGGAAAAACCCCTCAATCAACGACTAAAGTAAGGAATAAGATCCGGTTTCCAAAGGTGCCTGGTGTTAACCGCCGAGGTGAAATTGATGTTGGTTGCAATGCAGACGCAATCCAAGGCACAGCCTTACACCAACAAATATGCCAACTACCGCCAGCCTCAATTACGTAGCTGACCGGTTAAATTGCCCTGCGTTCCGAATGAAATGCGTTTTGTGGTACAAATGCATGTGATGTGTTTTTTTCCTGTTCAATATGCCTTACAAAATAAGTACACCAGCAAGTGGTGCTGACGGCCGCCCCGGGAATGAGCTGGAGATTTATTAATTTTCGCTCGTGGCCACTTCTCCTCGGCGCAGAAGATTTTTGATTTTCAGTTCACTACACTTTGAAGTATATTGTGGAAATGACGGCATACACACCTCTTGATCAAGACCCATCATTACACAATGGATCAACGATAGAAAAAAAGCGAAACTGGAGCAGGGTGCTTTTATCGCTCATTGTGTCGAATATCACTTTACTTGTGCTCGTTGTTTGGCTTCTCGCCTCACATTCAGAGAACGGAGAAAGTACGATAGTGCCTTCTAGTTTTGGTAATATGTCCACATGAGTTTAGATATAAGCAAACGCTAAAGGAATTGCCAGCTATCACCGAAGATCTCCCAACTGTTGTAATGCAGCACTTCTCACAATGATATATTTCCAAGAAGCGAGAGTGAAAGACTTGAATTCTTTAAGTGGCTTGATATAATGGATATCACTGTACCTATCAACACCAACAAACTACAAAAGCTTTAAATGGTGGACAGAATATAGTGGTAAGAATGATACGGATGTTGACTCACTTTGGGATGCCATCCAACTTTCACATGGCTTGGTTGCGGTAGACCGCCAGTGGTCTAAACAACAAAATTGGCCCGACTCGATGCATCTGCCCACAGATGACAGCAAGAACATATACCTTATTGAAGGATATCATCAACTCCATTGTGTTGTTTGTCACACCATTTCTGTGCTGAATATTCTGCAAATGCTAAAGAGGAATAGAAGATTATTTGTCAGACCTGGGTGGCAGTCAAGAGACAGCCATACACCTACAATCCACTGAACGCAGGACATTTCTTTGACTTTCTTCGACAGGTAAGATGCATATTACGTTTTCCAATGTTTTGAACCTCATTCTAAAATCAATTTCAGTCTATTCAATGCAATGCTGACAACACTCCGTTATATAGCTTCGGGGATTTTACTGCGGGCGATGGCCAACTCCACAAATGCAAGGACTGGAATGCACTTCGAGACTGGGCAACAGGTAATACTAGGTGTTACAAAGATTCGGTGGAACTGATTCTTCTTATTAAGCATTTTGGGCATTGTGACAATGGTACAGACGGGCTACCTTAATGGGAAGTGATTAAGAAAGTCAAACCTCAGAATCCAAGATAGAGTTCGGATAGAAAATTGTTTTGTTGGTGTGATAAACTCGCCTGCATCAAAATGTTACAATGCAATCAACTCTGTGAAAAGTTATTTAGCTCGAGAGAGAGACCTTAATTCCCCTCGGTGCCTCCACTGACTTTCATGTTTTCCCCCAGGTAATCATTTTAATCTACTTCCTGGAAACCTAGGTGCGCTTAAACCTGTTTTCCTAGCTCGATTGCATTCTGCAAGACGTATTTGGCATACGAGCACATTTTGGATGTGATTGTTTATTGTGCCACCAACATATATAGCTGTGACTCTTTCAATGTCACTTAAAGCTACACATAAGTGGCGGGCGAGACCCACTGAAAGAAACTGCCATCGAAAAAGGTAAAGGATTGTCCATTAGTGAAACAGGGGGCCCTAGCTGCAAGTAGCAACAACTGGGCTGTTTGGACAATGCATTGTACTTTTCACGCAGTCCCGCAGCGTCTAATTCTTGTACAACGTAAGATCCTGCAAACCATGGCAGAATATTGATTCGGTAGGAGTCCGGGAGCTCGCCACCGACGGGTAAATGAGAAATAAACGGGTCCAAAGCGACTATAAAGCTATATAGGTAACTCCAAGCAGTAACTCTGGAATATATCAAATAAGAGATTTCACCTCCGTACAACAAACACTTCATTCCATAAATTTCTCATTCACCAACCGCCTTAAAGATACAACTTAAACTCTTTGCAGTTTTGTGCTTTGGGATAACCACCTGCACCATAGCTGCTCCAACTCCCGTTTACGGTAAATATATTACGAGCCTCAACCCCACATTATGAGGGGAAACTAGACAACTTATGCTTTTGCAGAGAAAATGGCAGCACCACCTATCAATGTCAACGAGATTGACAGCACGGCCGTGGAGCCGGTTGGGGACTTTTACTGAGATCTTCCACCAAAAACGTGAGTTTTTAAATGAAAAATCAAGCAATTCCTGCTCACTCAGAACATGGTTGGAAATTTGGCTTTACTGAGACTCTGAGAGTTTCGTCATCAGCAGCGTGAATTGTTTGGCAGAAATAAGTGTAGGCTTTTAGCGAATATTGTTTTGAATTTTTGAGCTCGATGGGGTTCAGCGGTGTAGCTTGTGTTCTTCAATATAATAACCAACACGGGCAACTGACTTGTGTACATGTGATTTATTATTTGCCAGTAGTATCTTGGTGACTGTTGATTTCAATAATTGGTAACCTGACTTGTTGGAAAGATAAATATCACGCAAATATTTTAGACAGCTTTGTGTGCCTAACTTAAGATATATGAGCCGTATGATACTACTGGTGAACTAAATTACGCTGTCAAGATTTTCTGGGTGAAAATCATGTGCCGACTCAAAAATGTCCACTAATAGGTACTTGCTATTCTCCTTTCACCTTTTGGTCGTTTTCTTAAATTTTCGTGATATATCGGATTCAAGTTTCGCAAAGTAGGTTTAGTCAAATTAAACCGCAGCATCCCACGAGCGTTCCTTTTGTTCTAAAAATATAAAACTGAACATTAAATAATGGGGCTCAAATCCCCATCACTTAGAGAAGGCGGTAAGATGACCAAGTATGTCTTTTTTGGCTTTCTTATTGAGAGATAATTTACAGCCGCTCGAAACTTTTACGAGTCACTGTCACTTATGTGAAAGGAGAGAGGGAAAGTATGAACTGAAATTGTAATAAATCCAACTCGACCCGCAAGAACAAGTTAAAGTTTTCCCTCCAGCAAAGTACAGGAAAGATGACGCAAATGCTATGCCTTAAAACGAACCCCAAGAAAGAAAACCTGACATGAGATCACCTCCATCTGGAATAAATCAGAAGCAAGGCCAATCCTAGTAGAAGCACATACCAAGGGAGCCGCAACCAACATCTATGGTATACCCTGGGAAGGATTGCGTGTAGATGCACTCTTTAGCGCATTGAGCTAGGTATGTTCATGTACCCATTCTTCAAGCAAACGAATTTGGTCTTTAGTAAGATTTTGAAGATGCTCGGGTAGGAGGTTGAGAATGGAGCGTGAGGAAGAGGGGGCAGCTGGAGGACTGACTGGACTGGTGGATGTTTGGGAGGCCGGAGTTGTGGTCGAGGCTGAAGTCGAGGGGAGAATTGCGGGGTTATTTGAATGTTGAGGAGGTACTGTTCTAAACTGTGAAGGGAAGAGCCACTGCGATGACGAGGGTGCCGCGCTGGTGTGTTGCTGCTCTTGTTGAGCGACTGCGACAAAATTAGTATTGTAATCTGTTGCAATGCAGCACTTCTTGCAATGATATATTTCCAAGAAGCAAGAGTGAAAGACTTAATTTCCTTGAATTATTTCTCAAAAGATAAACCCCTAATTATATAAACCATCAATCCTATTCTGCCTTGAAGTCAGACCTCCAGTCAGCCCTCTAGGCTGACTTTGGTATTCCGCCTTGCTGCCTGCAGAAATAATAACAGGCTTTCTTGTACAGATATCACCGTACCTATCAACATAATCTTTCCTAGATCGTGGGTCATGTTGAAAACATACCGTTTTGGTGATTGTCGACCCCGGTGATAGATACGGGAAACGCTTGAGGGCAAATACCAGGATGTGGGTAGTGGTATTGTACTTAGTATCCAGGTGTCACGGTGTTGTGGTTGAGGTTGGAATGGCGCGTCGAAGTCTTGAAATACCGCAGGTGCCTCGTCGCCTGGGAAAGGAACGGCCGCAACAACCCAACCACACTACACTCTTTGGCACTGCGGAAGAAAATGTACGACTGTTATTACACTCCCTGGTTCCCTAACAGAATTTCTTCAATGTGTTTGCTCTGTAGCTGTTTGCTTCAACTTTTCTCAATAGCTTGCGTCTCTGCTGAGCGACTCATATCTTACTTCCCGAACCCCACGCAACATCGAAAAAGTGGTTAATTTTTGTCCGAGCCAATAGTGATGTTCGGCCTGGACTTCGCTTGATTCAACCTGATTTGCTCTTATTGGAAATATTGAGATTTAGTGCCTCGCCTACAAACAGCCTAGAGAAATTAGAAGTATTATATGAGAAGGCCTAGAAGAACTAGAGAACTAATTTTGTGATTCTTTTAAAAGTCCTCGAATAATTGCTATAACGTGGTTTACCACCGAGTGGGCCATATCACCGAGTCGGCCACTTCAAAACCTATATAAAAAACATCTGTGCATAACCGTGCACCTTATGTATTTATGAATAGATTCATTTTAAGTTAAAATTTTATTAAAGAAACAAGGGTTTAAAATTATAATAATATTAATTTTAAATCTGTTGGTACGACTTGGTTTGTGATAACTATCGTATATCGTACGTCTTGTAAAGAGGTTTTATTGATTCATTGTTGTGCTAAAAGAGGGAGAATTGAAGCCCAAAAGCAAACATCCATAGATGCAGAATGGTCACGTGTATAACGCAACCGACCCAATAAGGTTGTAGCGACAAAATCTTTACTAGTTTTATTTAACGATTCGCTTAAAAAGACCCCTGTAATCATTAACTATTTTTTCTTTTTTAAATAACACTTTTGTACAAGCTAAGTAATATTTGAAAACTAAGAATAAAGAATATTTATATGTTAATAAAACTAACAATTTAATTTTAGATATTTTTATTTACAAATGCGTAAAGTGCACGGTTATGCACAGACGTTTTTTGTATAGGTTTTGAAGTGGCCGACTCGGTGGTAAACCACGTTAGTTGTAATTAATGAGGAGAAGGTGAAAAATGCGTGAGAACAATGGCTGTGGATCTAGCCCTATCGGCATATTATATGCGACTCTGAAAATAAGAAATGTTAAGATCAGAATGAACAAGGTCAAAAAGAGGAGTCAAAGTAACCTTACATGGCCCACCAGCATTGTCAAATACAAATCTCGATAACGCCGAGAGAAATAGAAGTCGTCTGATGAACACCTGGAAAAGAAAAATGAGCCCTTTTATTAACAATTACATCTTCGCGCAGGGAATGGACTAACTTCCGTTGTAAATACTAGACTCCTCCTTCTCTCAGAGCTTAGAAAGTTTACACAGAGAAGCGAAAATAAAGGATATCACGTGAGGGAATACCATCTTCATCGTTTTGGTAAATAAGCTGCTTAATTATAAGCTGTTTGGAAGATTTTCGATGGTTAAAACGATGGATGGAGTTATGCCGAGCATCTAGGCCCCAAAAACTGTTCTACTAGGAATCAAAAAGACGACTTTCTTCGGGAAGAAAAACGCAAGATTCTTTGTGCCGTTCGAAGAAGGAAGAAGGGAGAAACGAAAAAAGCAAAGAATGGAAAGCAATAGGTCTCGGTGATGGTCAACTTGATGCATGTGAGATTTTCTCAAACTTTGGTGTTTTGAAGACAATCCACTGGAAATCTCCATGCTTTGTTGTTTTGTTTCAGGATATTAATTTTTCTTTCCGGATTGTTCTTTTACAATCACGAATATTCTAAACAGCAGGCTGTCACTTGGAGTACCAAAAGCAACGGTTGCTGAGGCTACCGAGGCCATGATGGCGACAGAGAGGGCAGTGATGACTTGCAATTTGGGGAGTGGGCTTTGGGTTGGGATGTGAATTAGGATGAGGTGAGAGTTAGAAATGAATGAATGAGAATGAATGAGAATGAATGAGTGGTGGTGATGAAAGAGAGAATTGTAATGAGTTGAAGAGAATACTTATACATCAGGTGGGAGGTATGTTCCGTCGGTGGAAATGAACCAGAGGTGAGAGATTACTTTGGATTGGAAAGAATAGGGCCCGGGTATTCCTTTTTTGACTTCTGACTTGATATAAATTTTATCCTACAGTAGTGATTTCTAAAGAGGATCTCTTGCGTGCGGAGATATCCTTCCCAGTTGGCCGATGTCTACATTGTTACGCACAAAACATCGGTTAAATTCTAAAAATATTCGTAAGAAGTCGTAGGGGTTGACATTCGACCCATAGGACTTTGGAGATAAGACTGGGTCAGCTTCATAATTATCTATACCCGAATTTAGTCTCCAGGCTGAAGCTTTGGATAATACCATCCATGTAAGAACCTAACCCATTATTCATCTATACTTTTGAAGAAGCGAAGTTTACTAATTTCCACCTCCAGTGCATCGTAAATGAACACAAACGCAAAGATACCACTTAAGGAACAGTAATGGTTTTCATCCACATTGATAAATTTATATTATCGAGATAGTGTACTGATCATCATCGCGACTCTCATAGCACCTTGAATCAATTTCAGCACTTTTGAACAACTCATTCTCTAGAACCTTGCGATCACCAGCAAGTGCTCTCCAACTAACACCTCGACTGGCTCTCCAGGATCGACGCATAGTCTCTGGTATCAGTTCAAAATAGCCAATCCTCGAAAATTGGCCTTTGGCGCCCGTTGGTTCTAGCATCAAGCCGGCAATGTAATCCAATACTCTCCAAGGGTATTTTACTCTGCCAGTGGCCATTTCAAGAAGATATATTGCTTGTTTTTTCTTCGGCCGTTGATCAAATAAAAATTTGGAAGGATAAGAAGTTGTCGCAAATCCTGTCTTTTTGAAAATCAAGTATTGTTCTGTTCTGTACGGTAGCCACGTGTAGCCCGCAGACTTGCCAATAATCCTTCTGTTGTAAAAGGTCCACGAAAAAGGTCCCCGCAAATCCTTTTCAAGCTCGACGGAATGATAGACCTTGCATAGAGCCCCTTTAACCCGGAGAACACCGCCGTTAATTGATCCTGTAATATCTCCTGTGTTTGCTGGAATCACCTGTACGTCGAGTATTTCAAATTTGATCTTCGGCACTTCGAGAGAACGAAACACCAAGTCCATTCCTACACCACCCGAAACGGAAGCCCACGACCAACTTGGTGCCTGATACTCCTTTGTTCGCCCATCATCATTGTGACTCCATAGAAGCGACGAAGCGAGACTAGATTTCCATAACCCCGCAATGTACTTGTCATCTTTCAAGAGTTTAGACAGGATCTTTGCCACCCCTGATATGGCGACTAATTTATCCTTCTCGAATGTCAACTCCCCTGAGCTATATCGAGAAACGATATTCGCCCACAGGTAGGGAAGTCTTTCTGTAATGGTCATATCGGCACTATCGACCCCTTCCGCAAGAGCTGCGAAACAACTGTGCTTGAACCTTCCATCATTTCCAGGCTGTAATTCTTCGTGTACTCTCTTAGCCGTGTCGAATGTTCGCTCGCGGAACTCCAAATCCCAAGGTCCACCAGTAGGATATACCTCGGATGCGCATAGCTCACCACATTCCCAATACAATTGATCAGAAGCAAAATAGACTGTGCGTGGGGATAAAAGACTCTCCTGGAACACCCAGGCTCGTTTCAGCAATGGAGATTCACGAACAGATGTAATCCATGGGTCAATGCGAATACAGTAAAAATCCTGAGTAGAGCCATCCCATGCAGCAATGCTGTCGTTATCCCAGCTGACTGAAAGCTTTATTCCGTTACATAGAAGAGGGTCGCGCTCATAAAATAGACCACCGTTGCTATTTCTAGATGCTGCGGCCGCCAGCGTAAGCGTAGAGTATGAGTAGACTTTGGACATCATGACTGCTTCCCGATCCCAATCTTCAGGGCTGTCTTGAATAATACACAATGCGTCAATCCAGAGATACTGGATACCTAGCCTCTCAGCTGCGACTATAGCATCTTTGAATGTTTTCGGGAGGAGGGATAAATCAATGCCCTTTTTGAATTCCGACAAGTTACTTTTTTGAAGCTTGATAAAAGGCTCGGTGCCCCAGCAATAACTCAACGTCGCATATTGATACGACTTCTGTATGGACCCCTCTTGACTATTAACTAGTCTTAAAACAGAAGGCGATCGCTGATGTCCTGGGTGGACTTGGAGAAGTCTTGTAGGAGACCATGCAGTATCCCCGGCATTTCTCTGACTTTGCTGGCGACATGACAAGTGCGTAGTAGAACAGACATTCACCCAGGACACTATTTTCTCGAAACTAGATTCAGATGCGGTGCTGCATGACAATGGACTGATTGGGGATGCTAACTCAATTCGAGGATCTGTCAAGTTGTTAGAAATCGACTATGTAAACTACTTTGGATTTCTCATTGCCAAAGCTTACCGTTGACAAATACTAAGGCAAACTTGTGCTCATAGTGCGGAAATAGATGACGGTTTTGAATCTCTATGCTTATTTCGTGTTGTTTGCTTGAGGTTGTCGATTGTACGAGGAATACAGGACTTTTGAGCTTCCCCTCCTGTATCTCTGCAAGACGTTCAATGTGCTGATGTCCAGTCCAGGCATGGGAAGCAAAGGCAACAAAAAACAAACAAAATGGACAGGTATTGCTACTGTCTTTCTCTCTTATCAATTGCCATGGCCGCGAGTGGAACGGTACGTGCAATGTGATGAAGTCATCGATCTTGACTGGGTGTTCAGGCTGGAAAGTGTTCTTGCATTGTCTGCACAAAGTTTCGTGGCCTGAAATATTGCGTGCCTGATCCAGAATGTGTTCTGGTGAAGTCATTTTCTCGATAGATCCAGTTGTCGAGCCCTTCATGGACGTTGAAGAAACAATCAAGATGTGGCACATGTGGGTATTACCTCTATTTCGCAGTTTTTACTTGAGATCAGCGTGAGCTAATACGTGGCCGAAGTAAGCAAGGCTGGCGATGGACATTAAAAGCGGCAGTAAATACTTCATGCTTACAGCCCCCCCGGTTCTTCTAGCTCTCCAGAGCAATGTAAGTCAATTATCCTAAACACTTCGAATAATTTTAAATGATATTTAGCTCCAAAACCACTGGGATTAAATAATGAGAAGCATTTACTGCCGCTTTTAATATCCATCGGAAGCCTCTCGGTGAGGCTTGGGCATCGATATATCGATACCCATATCGGGGGGGTCTACGATAGTTATCGGTATCGAGTAAAATTCCACGGTAATATCGGGGTCATGTGACAGGAAACTAGTTAATCCGGGCCGAGAGCCAATAGAATCTTAGCATTTTACTAATACTATTAATTCTTTTAAATACTAGTTATACTATGATATATAACCTTTATTATATAAATTAATAATATAAAGTTCTTTATCTATTATATTTAAATAATAAATAAATCCTGTCACGTTTAGACACGTGAGCTAGCTACTCGGTCGGGTATACTAATAGTAGCGGCTGGCTAAGAGACAGGGTTCCTAGTTTTCTAAATATAACTTTACAAGTACGCTTTTTAATTAACATAACGTCTGTCCCTGCGTGGTGAGACACTCTTCGTGCCAAGAAGAATTTATGATTTAGAGATCATAAGTTTCACCTTGCAAATGTTTAAAGTTATAGTCAGTTGGTCATTACTCTTTACTTATTTCTCTTATAGAATTCAATTTCTAGCTAAAAAAATCCGTGGTCTTGGTTATGCTGTCGATCATTCTATCTATAACATCAATAGCCGCCTTAGATGTTCTCCTCTAGTTTACTACAACTAAAAGCCTACATTTAAAGCTCGGGGGTATAGAATAAAGGTATTTGTAAGGTGGATGGTAAGCAATAAGTTAAATTGAATCTCATATAAGGGTAAACAAGTATTAGATTCAGTACAGAACTAATCTCTGCCCCTCCTTAGAGGTGCAGGAGAAGCCTCGCTTTATAGAAACTCCTAAACTCTAATATTGTAAACTCCGTTAACTCCGTCCACTAGAATTGATCAATTCCTGATTGATTTATAATAGCAGATAAAGGCTTCCTTAGATCAGACGAAAGGTCACATGATCTACAAGGCCTCTACATATCACAGTATTACTATAGAAGAACGTTACTTCAAGTTCTTAAAGACTTAGAGTAAAGGAAAACTGTGTTCTGAGTTTATCTAGACAAAAGAGAAGAAGCACATAAAGCACCAAGCTTCTAAATAAGGATTACAAAGTAATGTGCTTATATAAGTGTCATATTTACTAGTAACGTTTACTGTGTGGAGTCTAATACTTCGCTTGTTTTGTATTATGTCTTGCGATGCCTTTTACTTGTTTTGTATAGGATTCCTAAATTGTTTTATATAGGATTCATATCCTCGCATTGTATTCGGCTCTCTAAGTCAGTACTCGGCTCTCTGAGTCAAGTGTTTTTATCTATTACCTATATAATAAGTACCTTTTGTATGTAGTACAAATTCAAGTCATTTTTCACTACTCTTTTACTCCTATATGCTCTCTTTTATCCCCTGCACATCTAACAGTTACAGTATATACTGTAAATAACACTATACTAAATTCATCTCAAGCTTTTATTTCTGTTTCTTTGACTAGTATTAATTCACTATCTCGCAAGAATTAAGTAAACAAAGTACAGATATAGCACATTATAGTTTGTGTGTATCTATGCTTGCGACAGTCTTACACCTTTTGTTTATTTATCTTTTGCGTTTACCTTCTTTTAAGATAGCACTTCCAAATAATAAACACTGATCTTATTATATAATTGAACAGTCTAATACCTTACAAAAATGACTAAGGACGGATTTAGCTATCTCAACAGCTTGGACCTAGCAGGGGCAAAGGAGTGTAACGAAACCTACTCTCGTACCGAAAGTAACAAAGGTAACTAAGTCTCGAAGGTTGTTATGCAGTAAGAGGTTCAGATGCGCCAGGTGTTTACTCGAAGGTAAACTCGTTACTTGAACTCAAGGTGTCAAAACAAGATGTATTGAAAACTAAAGTAAGTTGAGCATGAAGCTCCTATCTAATGGCAGACGTGCCAGTCATATATAGAACCTTCATACTTGATGATCACCATGATCACCCTGATCATACTGATCCAGCTCAGTGCTGCTCAGTTGATCATCAATGATCAATAATGGTCACGTGACTCCTATTCAATGAAATCCCTGGATTGCTTAGCTATGCTAGCCAATCCTTTAATACTATAAGAGTATATGATAGTGCTTAACCTGTCAGGGCGCCGCCTGGTCTTCACTAGTCACGTGTGCACGTGATTCGTGACAAGGAGATCCTTACAAATCATGGCGTTGATAAGCTAATTCGCGTCTTATAGCTTACTTCAGAGGCAACATATTTGCTGTGTTAGCATTTCTTTAGGGTGCTTCTTCCCTCTACACTGACTATATAGTTTGTACTTTCGCAGCCAAGAAGCAAGAGGCTTTCAATACTATTTCAAGGGAACTGCCCAAGCTCGTCGATCTCATCAGGCGAATAAATGTACCCCTCATCGACAGCGGCTTCAACTCTGACTTACGATACATAAATGTATTTGCTTCTACAGCTTTTATTAGTATTGCCCTTACTATTAAAGTCAGCAAGGATATAGTCAGTTGCATTAGCACAGCTTTGGACGTAATCAAAGAAGAACTTTCTATTTACACTATTGCAAAGGTCCAAGGCTAGGGCAAAGGTGGTTTAGGTAATTATATTTACTGCCTTGTCCAAAGGGAAATCGAAATATGTTAAGACAATAATGGCCTACACATCTTCTATGTCTAGACTCCAGGCAATACAAGCTAGCATACAGGATTCACAGATAGATTTCGCGAGCAACCTCTCAGAAAGCAGTTCAGAGGGTACTATCACGACTTAGGTACTATTTGTAATCTCATGTGGTTGAACAGAATGACTCTTATTGCAACAGAATCGCATAAAGAGGATGTAATATTTCATCTCATAGTGCCTTTGTTTGAAACTATTGCTATTAATGATCTAATTATTTTCCACCAAAGCCTCCATTCTCTTGTTGTCAAAGGTGATCTATATAGAGGTCATCTGCTAGTCTAGCTTAATCCCGTTCTGCATCGCGACAGCAGCACCTTCCAAAATATTAGTGTTTTACTAGATATAAATGAGAAGGTTATAGACACGGGAATCAAGGCGTTTTTTAGATGCTAGGTTAGCGGCGCTGCTTACGCTACTGCATTAGTAGCCGGACCTATACTATGCCCTCCATTGCTTACTTACGAACCTTATCTTGCTACAACATTTGCTTTGGCTGTCTGCGTGGGAATGTCAAGTAGGATAGGAACTATGGGAACCCTGACGTACAATGACCTTACTAAGCAAAGGTTGCGCCTTTTAGGACCTCCTCTTTTTATAAGTCCAGGGACGTAATTCTTTTAAATAAGTATAAGTATAACTTCAGGGTTGAGTTCCAGGGAGCATGTGTTAGAGTTCTAGGGAGAGCTTAGTGGAACTTGAGTTGCTGCTGTGGGAGCTACTGAGAGAGCTTGGGAGAAGTAGTTTTTAGAAGCGTAGTAATTTAGCAGTAAATGACTTGATTTGTTTTTAGGGATGCAGAGCTCTAGCTATATATACTTAGTGAGCCTAGACCCTCTGCGCAAACCCTAGTTATATTAAACTGGGTGGAGTGGCAGAAAGCGTGACTTCACGTAACAATAAGTAACTTTAAAGCAGTTCCAATACTATGTTGTAACAGGAAAGGCTAGAGTCTCAGTGTCAAGGAACTGTACTTCACGGTATCTCAACCTGTCTAAGCGCTCTTAACGATGTACAGAAGTTGCTGGACTTTGAGTAGCGACGTTTTACGCAAGGAGTTTCCTAGATGCCCAAGAACGCACAATACAACATTATGTTTCTAATGGGATAACGTTGTTCTAGTAGTCTTATTATAGCCTGTTTTCTTGTCTATATGAGACAAATTTTTAGTATTTTCTCAGGAAAAATAAATGAAGACTAAGTTTACTTTCCAATCTGTCGGGCTGGAAGCTTGTTGTTCTTCCTAGTGTATTCAACCTCTACTCGCGGGATAGGGTTAAATAGGCGCTCGTGAATTTAAGGTAGAGTCGTGGTGAGAATCAGTTTTCCGACGAGGACAGGCGTCAATGGCGTTGCACTACGATAAGGCCAGATCAGCCTTGTCTAGCACAAGAAAGACAAGGTTCGACGTAGAGAATGGCAGAGCACCTAGAAAGAACGCAAGCCAAGTGTGAAACAAGACGTAAGGCTGAGAAAGCATAGCCTCGAAGTTCACGAGCGAGTGTGTGAACGTGGAACAAGGTTACTCCTGCCTGACTTGTGGTGTTGTTTTGATCTACAGCAGAGAACACTTGTTGCACGTGAGCTCAGTTACCACGTAGCCCTTGAGCTATATCACTGTGAGGGCGTCGCTTCTTCTATTCAGCATCAAGGTTATCTCGTCGAGGGAAGCAACGTAGGAATTCATAGCAGCGGCAGTGATAAAGGAGCAAATTTCCTACAGATATCAGGGCTGACAACTGTAGAAAGTTAATCGTTCTGTTAAAGTTCATCGCGACAGCCAAAAGAGAAGTCAGCTAATTTTGGCAAACATAGGCCAGAGTATATCAGGAAGATGAAATTTTTCAGTAGCAGCCCACTACACTCAAGCCACAGCCTTAATTATGAATACGCTATAATTACTTTAACTATGACTAGGGGTCCTTGATCGCTTAAATAGAGGTATCAACCCATGTAGCGATGTCACATAATACAATACTCCCTGGTCACCACAAGGCTGACAATGAATTTTCAGCATCTTGGCGAGGTTCAGAGACCCAAATCAAACTATTTTATGAATTTGAAGGGCGCACAGAGCTTGTAGTGGTGCTCTACGTCGAGGGGTCCTATTTCACTCTGAAATGACGCCCCCTGCAATTTGGCGCGACAGCGACGACGCCATTGTAATTTTCAGAGTGGCCAGGGTTTATACTGTTTACAAGTAGTCATATAATATAATTAACACAAAAATTTAGGAATTTTCAATAGATTTACAAATTTGAAATTAATTGAATTCAGACTACCGATGGTTTGTCTCGTCACGGGGTGCGTCTCTTGACGCAGGGACGGACGTTATACTTCTTTATATAATTAACTCTTACTTTTCATTAATGCAACGTCCTTTAAATACTAAATTTTACTCTATAATTATACAAAATAGCTAGATAAAAAATAACGATATTTATCGATCATCGGCAGTACTTCAACGATAAATATCGATATCGGATGAAAGCTGCCGATAGTTATATCGTGATATATACCGCGATATATCGATGTATTATCGTATCGATGCCCAGGCCTGCTCTCGGTAGTTTTGAATTTTTTCTGTTTTTCTCTGTCTCAATGACCAAGCACGCAACAACGTCACACACAAGAACTGTAGAAACGGCGAATTCACCAAGTGAACGAGAATTGGTAAGTTATATTCTACTGTATCATTATAATATGATTTCGTCCGATACCCCGCAATTTTCCGAGACAATATTTTCCTGAGAGCCTGATTTAACGTAACTTAGCCACTCTCATAATTGCGAATAGTATAAAAATCGAACTATTACATGGTAGAAATGTCTCAAAAACCCCGTGGTAAAGGTAATGTAACGAAGATTTAGTTAAAACAATCATGGGTAGAGAATTGAAGACGCAAGGTGAAAAAAAAGTTTCAAGGATTAGATGGGTATAGATAAGTACAATACGAAAAACCAAGTACATCAATAACTCAGGTATCTCAAGCCAGTTCACTAACTCGTCCCGTAGCTTTAAATTCATGTAGTGTATTTCACCCTCTCTAATCATCCAACTCCTGACTCCCCTGT
The DNA here is from genome assembly GCA_001414455.1 of Hymenoscyphus fructigenus. Taxonomy (NCBI): domain Eukaryota; kingdom Fungi; phylum Ascomycota; class Leotiomycetes; order Helotiales; family Helotiaceae; genus Hymenoscyphus; species Hymenoscyphus fructigenus. The sequence goes on from LKUV01000017.1 coordinate 660,853, forward strand.
TGTGAATTATGTAGGCTCCGAATCGTCGCCTGATAATTCGGCTTCTCCAGATATGCATGTTCCTGCAAAATCTGCAGATCATGGCTAATTTGTTGGAGTTGAGCCCTTCCGTTCAGTCGTTGCCAAAGAGTGAACATGATTGCCAGTATGGCAAGGAGACCAAGTGGTATACCGACTCCAGCACCGACCGCGGTGGCTTTTGAAGAGCAGTCTGCTTGTAGCTGGTTTGTTGGGGTTGAGGATGATGAGGATGATGCTGGTAAGTTGACATTCGTAGCGGTTGGTGATAACGTACTCGACGACGGACTTGATTTACTCGATGTACTCGATGAGAAGTTCCCCGTGATGTTTACTTGTCGAGCACCACCAGGTTCCATGTTGAACAACATACTCGAATTCCCATAATCGGTGCCTAGCCCACACACCCACTTTTACGTCCACCTGGAGGCATCTTGGGCTGAGGCGTATGGCGCATAGTAAGATAAACTTGAAGGTAAATTGTCGTCCTAAAATAGACGTTAATAATTGAATTGACCTTGCTAAATGGGAGTTAGAGAATGCATACGACTATCCCTTCTAGAAATATTTGTGCAGACGTTAGGACAAGCACTATTTTTGAAAGTCTTGTCTGTACAGTCTCTTTGATATAGTAGACTACTACTTGATAAACACAATCTAGTCTTAACACATGTTTTCCCCTGTGAACAACACGCACTTTGGGCAGCTGAGGGGTCGCATGGTACGAAGATTTGACCTTGCGCCACGCCATTCAATTTGCTATCGGGAAAAAACCACACAGAGTTGTTGGCCATTGCGTGTAATGATATATGTAATCAGTAAAAATAGATTCGATATCCGGTACCAGAGGCTTCCTCACAAATCTGCAAAAACAAAAAGAGTGTGACTGACGAAGAAATAGACTTTGCAACAAGGTTCTGGTACATGGCCACAGCGTGGTCTTCCAAGAATTGGGGTTCTTGGTTTGGGGTAAAAAAATGCGTGAAAGGGAAGCTGGGTAGCGAAGGCGCAGCTACTGGGCTACATAGAAAACGTTTCATATAGCCGCCAGCGTGTGAATGAGCTTACAGAAATGACAGAAATAGTGAAGATATACGAGGAGCATCGGGAAAGTAAACATAATATACGAAGGTAGGGAAGCTTGCTCTACCATTCAACCTTGATCCGGAAAGTAAACAATGAGGCAAGGCCAAAATCCAGGAGGTTGATTTAATATTCCTTGAAGAACACCGCCATCGCTGACACAACGGAAGATTTTGCCAAACTCATTTTTACGTCAACTCGTCCACAATGGTGTCCTAATCTGTCGAGAAATACGACGGATACCGATATTTCTCGGGGGCCAGAAATGGGACCAATCCGCCATCGCAACTCGTAAAACCTTGTTATATGGCATTATTCTTTCTGACACAAATCAAACACCCTCTTCCACGTACTGCACATTGACATGGTCTTCCCCAAGAACTGTCTTCGTGTACAACATGCCCACATCTTCCTCGACAACCTGTGCAACCGTGGTAGTTTCCCCAGCCGGGCCAACACAGAAGCCATCTGTCCGACAAGCCTGTGCTGCGAGAAATGTGGCATTCCCCCAATCTGGCAAAACCACTCTTGTCGAGTTCAGATATGTCCCTGCTTCTACGATCCATTCTGCAGAATAGCCTGGGCTAAACCACGCCGGACCACGCCAAGTTGTTGGCGCTAGTCGATTGATGGAGAAAGTTTGTGTGGTATTTTTGTTCGTAAGAGTCGCGGTGCCATTGAGGCCATCGTTGGTGGTGCTGACGCTCATGAAGATGTGATCTCCCGCGTTGATCGTTAGTTCTGCTAGGGAGATGTGAATTGGGTCTTCGGGGATCCTATTGACATGATGAGTTAGCATAATCCCCCCTCGAAACACAGCAAGCCGCAGAAAGAGTCTGCATACCATTCATAGAATCCAATCCATTCCGTCGTTCCGTTAGGGAAGATACTCCCGATCACACCCGTCTGCCATAATGCGCGGTACGCAGGGCCATCTGCATCAGGCCACCCATCCAGTCCGACCCAGAAATAGGCCGAGTACTCATCGACGGTTTGATGAGGCTTTTGCGGCAGATTCAAGGAGGGAATCACCAAAGTTGCTGAAGCGGAAGTAAAGTTGGCGATGTTGGCGTTGGTGTTGTTGTTCTTGGTACGTTCAATAACCCCACCAGCCCAGGTAGTGTCGTTATAAATAGGGTATGAGGACTGTGCAGCCACCAATTTCGTCGCAAGAACTGACAACAACAACACCGAGGACATCATTTTGAATTCAACGGTTGCGAGAATGGTAGGAACAATGAGTATCATTTCTGGCGGAAGTACTGCTATTTTTATTCTATTTTCTCGTACTATTAATACCATCATCGTTCAATTAAACTCAACGGCGATCAAGTGGATCTGCAAACTTAGAATACGAGATTGGCGTAAAGGGGCGAAATAACTGCATTTATTCTTCTACTTCTCTTCATGCCAACTCGATTTCGTTCTCTTTCTTTGCGTCATCCTGGTTGGGTACGTCGATTGAGCTGGTATTGAAGGTTCTCTGTCATGCAGCTTCTTCTTCTCCCTTGGATTTCACCCAGTTTTCCTTGAGCATCACTTTCCAGGTATCGAATGGCCCGACTTTCCAATGTATTCCTCCACCTCTCAGCTTCATCCTCGCTCAAAGGTCCAAGTCCAGGAATGCGAGCACGAAGTTCAGGTCCAAAGTTGCAATCTCCCAACACTGCTCCGCTTGCTCTCCAGTCAACTCCCAAAAATGATATATAGGATCCCATATGTCGTCCAACCTGAAGAAAACTTCCGCCGTCTCTTCGTTGGTGAGCTCCCACAGTCGTTGGGCAATTGTTACACAGGAACTCATCTTGCGCATGGTCGGATTGAAGTCTGCAAAGTTGATTATAGACCTATTTCACCGCCCTCTCTTGAAATGGCGGTGCCTTCTAGTCTAGGGGGAGCGTCAAGGTTACTATCCTCTCAGGTGCGGTAGTGCACGTTGTAGGTTACTATGGCTAGTAGTAGGGAATAGAGCTAATAAGATCTATTCGACTAAGGAAATGCTTGAATATTATTAGCTACATAGCTATAGATAACATACAACATGTACTACTACACCTAAGAGAATAAATATCTCTATCTCTATCTCTATCTCTATTAATATTGTCCTATGTTCAGGCCACCTCATAAAAACACGAGTCACCTGACGAACACTAAATTTCTCAGCTGTCTCGGCCTGCTACACTCTGTACATACCTGTAAATAGCTGTCTCCCTACTTACACGTTTTATTAGGCGTGTCTAAGAAAAACTACTCTATCTATAATAAACACAACTACTTACTTTATCGATAGCCTTAGTAACGCCTTCTAATAGACTCTTTGCTCTCTATCTTCTACAGCTAGTATAAGCAGTATTAAGCACCTAGCCTCTTTGCTTGTAATAACTAAGGCAAGTATAACGAAACTACTACTATACTAAAGTAACAAAGTGTCACGAATCACGTGTCAGCACGTAATGAGTAAGTCCAGACAGCGTTCTGACAGGACAAGATACTATTGAGTAGATATAGGTTATGAGGATTGGTTAGAGTAGCTGACTAATCCAAGGATTTTCTTTAGTATAAAAGATCACGTGATATTCACATCGACTACATTGACAGGCAATGTTAGCAATCAGGGTTGACAGTATCAACAGGCGATACTAGTAATCTATAGAGATAAAGGTTCTATATATAACTAGTATGTCTGCTATTAGTTAGAAGCTTTATGCTTAACTTTACTTTAGTTTTTAATATATCTTGTTTTAACATCTTGAGTTCAAGTAACAAGTTTACCTTTAAGTAAACACCTAGTATACCTAGACCTCTTATCTATATAACAACCTTTGAGACTTAAGTTACCTTTGTTACTTTTAGTACAGAAGTGAGTTTTGTTATACTTTGAGCATCTGTATAGAAGTTTAGTTGCTATAGCTCTAACTCTACTAAAGCCTACTACAGCTAGTCCTAACACTAGCTGAACTAACTTGTTGACTCTCTCTAGTAGTACTGAGAGAACTTAACCCCGGGCTACTTCTGCTATACTACTACTAGACAACAAACTAGCACTAGTGGACCCTAACTACAACAACGCTAGCATGCCTGATACACCTAAACTGTTTAAGGTTAAAGCACTCGAGACTATCTAAGTCAAGCTCCTAGATATATACTATAGAAAGAGAAACAAACTTGAGTTATTTCTCCTCTAGATAGACATCTACTTTAACTTTAACACAGACAAGTTCACTAATAACTATAACTCACGATCGATCTTTGTAATCTCCTATCTAAGAGGAGCTGTATTAGACTAGGCCTAACTCTACCTCAAGGACTTCTTTGTACACAAAGACAACAATGAATTAATAGGAGATACCTAGATAATGTTTAAATCCTTTAGGGGGTTTAAAGTAGTAATTAGGAAGGTATTTAGAGATTTCAACATAATCTAAACAGCTGTATAAAAGCTTTTAGACCTGAAACAGACAGGATCAGCTATTAGTTATACTAATGATTTCTAACAATATAGAAACAAATCTAGATAGGATGTCCTCGCTCTTATAGAACTCTTTCGTAGGGGATTAAAGGTATACCTCTAAGAAGAAATAGTAAAACAGAACATAGTTTTTACTAACATTAGTAATATAATTAGTAGTGTTATCTAATTAGATAACTGTCTGTGGGAATTCAGAAAATCTGTTTAAGGGAGCAGAAGTTAGGACAAGAACAGAAGCAAGAGCAAGTATAATAGCTAGCAGAATAATAGCGAAGTAAATGCTGCCTAGAAGAAATCTTTTAAGGGAAAGAAACTTTCCTAAGAAGAACAGAACCGCTGACGCAAGTAGAATTTATGCTACTTATGTAGCTAGTCAGGCTATAGAGCAAACGAATGTAGCTTGAAGAAGTAAGCTAACAAGGGAAAACAAGTCAATGCCACCTTCTAAAGAGAGATAGTATTTCTAGAAACACAAGAGCTCTCTAACAAGGAATTAGAAGTATGTGGATATAGAACTCAGGTTAAAGAAGAGGATGATTCTATCCTTGAACAATACTATAACACTCGCTCAGAGAACAAGCATAAGTTACTATTGCAGGCTACTTATAAATCACTAGCCAGTACTTTAGAGAAAGAGTTCTCTAAGTCTTCGGAATCGTCTAGCAGGAATGATTAGAGTGAAGAACTCTAGGTTAGAGATACATAGGTCTTTATTAGAACCTATGAGAGAGGGAATCGTTGAGTAGACATAAAGAGTAAAAAACTAGACTTTTAGTCTCTACATGCTACTATAGGACATGATTCTATTCCTCTCTAGCAGTACATTATCAATGATAATTAGGTAGGTTATATCTGCTTTAGACACAAAGGCTCTAGACACATCTCTAGGGAAGAGAAAGAATATGATTACACTATAGACCGTGACGAGACACTACTACCTGTGGAATTCTACTACCTAGTAGAAGGAGAACTTTAGGCTACTTAGACCCTAGGTCTCTCTACAGCAGAATAGGTACGCCACCGACTACAACTAACGTCTAACTAGACATTAAACAAACAGTTCACAGGAACACTACTAGACCATTAGACAGGAGTAGAATATTAACAGATATATAAAGTAGTATATATAGACCAAGAAAAGGTTATATTCTTTCTATAGGCTTAGAATGCTATAGCCTGGCTTGACAATGCTGAGAACAAGATGTTTAACATTTACTATATCTGACCAGAATTGTATACTACTTTAGGAGAAAGTTAATTATATATAATTACAACTATTAGGGGAAAGAAATTACAGGTTATGATTAATTCCAGAGCAACAGGCAATTTTATATCCCTGAAAGTCTACAAAAAGCTTAACATCCTAGTTAAGAAAACTTTACTCTACGTCTTAAGTGTTGTTGACAAGACTAATGTTACTTACTAAAACAGAGTTATTAACTAGTGAACTATCTCTACAAAAACTACTATTAACAGACACTATTTAGACATATAATTTAATGTTGTCAAGATGAGGAACAAGGAAGTAATACTTAGTATGCCCTGGATTTGAGAATATAATCTAGACATTAACTAGAAGAAATGTAGTATTACTTTTAGTTGATGTAACTGTATATAGTTATGACTACAAGGCTGGAAGGAGGTTAGCGCTACCTCTTTCAAAGCGCTAGAACACCTAGCCTAGGGTTCTCCACAGGTTAGCCGGACTGCTAATAATGAAATACCTGTGTAGTATAAGGAATTTGTGGAATTGTTTAATAACTCAGAGGACATGTAAGCTCTCTCTAAACATTAGCCGTGGGATTATGAGATCAAACTAAAAGAGAGTTATAACCTTAAGAAGCAGAAGCTTCGACCTTATAATTAGAGGAACTTACAGCTTCTTGAGAAGTATATGTAAGAAGGAATTCAGAAAGGACACATCTGAAAATCAGACTTACTAGCTACTTCTAATATACTTATTACATTTAAGAAGGACAATCTAAATGAAAGAGTTTGTGTTGACTACAGAGACGTCAACAAGGCAATAGTTAAGGACGCTTACCTATTGCCAGAAGGTTAGTACTTGCAGGACAAGTTAGGAAAGGCTAGGATATTCACTAAACTCGACCAGTGAAACACCTTTAGCTTAATACAGATTAAGCAAGGGGATGAATAGAAGATAGCCTTTGTCTTGCTATTAGGCCTCTATGAGTACACAGTAATGCCGTTTAGTCTAACTAACACACCTACTACTTGTTAGAGACAAAACAACAAAATACTTGAGAATCTTCTAGGAGTAACTGTCATCTGTTACCTAGACAATATCCTTGTGTTTTCGGAAAGATTAGAGGACTATAAGAGACATGTTAAGGAAGTCCTACAACAGCTTGCAACAGTGGACTCTTGCCTCAAACTTTTGAAATATAAGTTTAGAGTAACTTATACTATCTTTCTAGGGTATACTATTACTCCTAGACAAATAGAAGTAGACCCTGAGAAAGTTAGAGCAATTCTAGAATAGAAATCACCGGAGAACGTCAAGGACGTCTAATTATTCCAGGGATTCGCTAACTTCTGTTAACAATTTATTAGAGACTATGCTAGGATCTTAAAACCTATAACAAACCTCACAAAAAAGAATGTTCCTTTTGTGTAGGACAAGGTTGTTAAAGTAGTATTTCAAGAAATAAAAAAGAGGTTTGCTGAGAAACTAATTCTTAGGAACTATAATGCTAACAAACTAAGTACTGTAGAGACAGATGCTTTAGATATAGTAGTTACTGCTGTATATCTTTAACTAAATGACGAGGGGAAACTTATGCCTGTGGCATACTTCTCTAAAACACTAGATTTAGCTTAGCAAAACTATAGCATCTATAAGAAAGAACTTCTCGCTATAGTCTTGGCTTTAGAACATTAGAGGATCTACCTACAGGGTGTGAAGCACTAGGTATTAATCCTTACTAATTATAAAAACCTTAAAACATTTACAACAACAAAAGAACTTAGTAACAGACGCCTTGTAAGGTAGTTACAAACCCTTGCTGGATTTAATATATTGATTTGTTATATTAAAGAAACTAATAATTCACGAAGTAGACGCTTTGAGCTGTCAGCCTGGTTATAAAGGAAATAAAGAGTATAAAAAGATTGTAATCTTGAAGACTCTGGAAAATAGGGACCTAGCGCTAGCTATATACGAAATAGTAGTAATAGAAACTAACAACTCTTAGACAAAGAAAATCTAGAAAGCCTAGGAATTAGAGTAGCCAGCTCTAGCCAAGTGTAGACAAAACAACAAAGAACAGTATACTAACAGAAGGTTATGTGTCTCTAAATCCTACGCTAAAGAATTTGTTAAAGAGTACTATGTAGCTCTAGTACATAGTTATTAGGGAGTTTAACAAACCCTCTAGTGAGTTAAGTAACACTACTATGTTAATCGCCTATTAGTAGTAGTCAAAGAAGTAATAGTAGAGTGTAATACCTGTACTAGGAACAAGGCTTCTCGCTATGTACCTTATAAACAGATAAGTACTACTCTAGTACTACAGATATCTTAGAGATCTATATTATGGGATTTTATAGTTAAGCTACTAAAATCCAAAGACCTAATAACAGGAGTCATGTATGACTTAATCCTGGTCATTGTTAAACGACTTATAAAGTATATAGTACTTATACTATATATAGAAGCAAGTATAGCAGAACACTTGGCCTATGCATTCCTTCAGGAAGTAGTCGCTCTACATAGTCTACTAGAAGAGATAATCTCTGACAGAGATAAACTCTTTACATCAAAATTCTAGACAGCTCTCATAGAGTGTCTAGGTGTAAAGAGAAAGTTATTAACAGCTTTTCACCCCTAGACAAATGAAGGTACTAAACAAATGAATTAAGTTATCAAGGCATACTTGAGATGTTATGTAAACTATAAACAAGACAACTAGGTTGAACTTCTGCTGCTAGCATAGTTCGCCTATAATAGTTCAACAATAGAAACTATACTTGTTATACTATTCTACACTAACTATAAGTATGAATTAGTTGCTTATTAAGACTTATTGTAGAGTACTGTCGATAATGACAAAGCAGGACTAAAAGACTATGAACTTAGAGAATTACACAAGAAGCTTGTAGAGCAACTTTAGTTTATAGTAGAATGTAACGCACACTACTACAACAAACAACGTAGTTAGGAGCCAACGTTAAAAAGAGGGGATAAAGTCTATTTAGTCAGGAAAAACATTAACACCAAAAGACTAAGTAGTAAACTAGACTATAAAAAACTTAGACTATTTAGAATCAAACGTGTCAAAGGACCTTTGAATTATAAACTTGTGCTACTAAAAACTATAAACATCTATCTAGTATTCTATATATCCTTGCTTAAACTAGTACCACTAGGAGCACCACTAGCCTTACTTATAGAAATCTAACCTGTCAACCTAAATGTAGAATATAAAGTCAAGAGGATTCTTAACTATAAGGTTGTCAGAGAATAGGTCAAGTACCTAATTAAGTAGTTGGATTACCTATATTCAGAGAATACTTAGGAACTAAAGAGAAACCTCAACCAGTGCTTAGAGGAACTTCAGGAGTTCTACTACTAAAACCTAGGTTTGCCTACATCTTGTAGTTAGCTGGAAAAGACACAAAGAAGGCTGGGTCAAGGCCTGGGTCTAGGGAAGAGTCAGAAGAGCTGAGAATAGGAAGGGCTGCCAGCCTAGCAGCCTCTTTGTCTCTTCTGTCTTTCTCTTCCTTCTCTTTTTCCTTCTCTTTCTCCTTAGCACAGTCTAGCTTGTCGAGGGACAACAGACTACACTAGAGTATTTCTTGCTCACAATCATCTAGGAGGTGTTGCTACTTTCTTAGGCAAAGAATCTTAGCTATTGCTTCTTCTTCTTTATCACAAAGCCTTCTCCTTTGTTTGTCAAGGGACTCCTAGTCGAAGGAGGACAGAGCCTGATTTTTATCCCTTACATTACAAGTCTTGCCCTAAAGAGTGTAAGACAAACATTTGTCCCCACTGGAAAGAGTGACACAGCGTTGCCCTTCTCTACTGCCTTTCTAACTGTTTGTACAACAGGTACAGGAAATCATCTTGTCTCTAGATTATTCAATGTATAGCACTGTGTTAATACAATATTTCTTGAGTTTGGATTTAGTTGTAGGAAAACTTATATTAAAAGAAGAAGAAGGCTGCTAACCTTCTAACAATATTTCTTAGGTTGTACTTAAGTGTAGGGACACGCTAGGCTAAGAAGGGGATAGTGTCACAAATCACGTGTCAGCACGTAATAAGTAAGTCTAGACAGTGTTCTGACAGGACAAGATACTATTGAGTAGATATAGGTTATGAGGATTAGTTAGAGTAGCTGACTAATCCAAGGATTTTCTTTAGTATAAAAGATCACGTGATATTCACATTAACTACATCAACAGGCAATGTTAGCAATCAGGGTCAACAGCATCAACAGGTGATACTAGCAATCCATGAAGATAAAGGTTCTATATATAACTAGCACGTCTGCTATTAGTTAGGAGCTTTATACTCAACTTTACTTTAGTTTTCAATATATCTTGTTTTGACATCTTGAGTTCAAGTAACAAGTTTACCTTTAAGTAAACACCTAGCGCACCTAGACCTCTTATCTGCATAACAACCTTCGAGACTTAAGTTACCTTTGTTACTTTTGGTACAGAAGTAAGTTTCGTTACACAAAGGTAACTAAGTCTCGAAGAGTTAGTTATAGTAAGAGGTTTAGATATACTAAGTATTTATATAATATATAGAGGCTGTGTTAGTTATATAACCTCTTGTCTAATCTAAGGAAGCCTTTATCTGCTATTATAAATTAATTAGGAATTAATTAATTCTAGTAGATAGAGTTAATAGAGTTAACAGAGTCTACGTAATATAAGAGTTTAGGAGCTTCTATAAAGCGAAGCTTCTCCTGTACCTCTAAGAAGAAGAGGAGATTAGTTCTATACTAAATCTAATACTTGTTTACTCTTATATAAGATTTAATTTAACTTATTGCCTACTATCTACCTTATAATTTACTTAGAGATAAACTTATTACTTATATTAAAGAAGTTAAACAAGATAATTAGATTAATAACTAAGAGTTAAGTATAAAGCTTCTATCTAATAGCAGACGTGCTAGTCTTATATAGAACCTTCCTGCTTAGTAATCATTATAATCACTCTAATTATACTAATCTAGCTTAGTGTTGCTCAGTTGATTATTAATAATCAATAATAGTTATATGACTTCTATCTAATAAAATCTCTAGATTACTTAGTTATACTAACTAATTCTCAGATACTATAAGAGTATATAATAGTAGTTAACCTGTTAGAGGAGACTAGAGCTAGACTTTCTCGATGCCGGCCCTAGCAGCCCTAGCAGCCCTAGCTGCTCTAGCCAGGGCTTTACAGGGCCAGAGGAGGTTCTGCGGCAGGATGCTGTCCAGGAGCAGGTACTTAGCAGGTACAAGCGAGATCTAGAGCAGGCACTAGGCAGCTGCCTTGACTGCCGGGCCAGGGGACAACCTTTTGACCATCTGGCGTCTAAGTGTTCTAAGCGCTTTCACTGGATCCAGGCTAAGAAGGAGGCTCTTCGAACGTGTCGGCAGGCTAAAAGGGGGTGGATTAAGGCATATGTGGCTTGCTGGCATTACTTCCAGCCACAAGGGGTCTGTCGAGTAGCTGATAGCAAGCATAAGGAGACCCAGTGTCAGTTCCCTGACCTTGTGCTGCCGCTCTGCTATAGAGTCTATCACCGGCCAGGGCAGGCACGCTAGTTCCAGAAGCATTTTCAGCGGGGGTTCTTAAATGAGGAAGAGTATATACTTTAGCTAGGGGAGACAGCTCAGTTAGGGGGGGTGGCTTGTATTCAAGCAAACCAGGTAGCAGCTGTAGCACTAGCAGAGTTCTAGTTTAATAATTTACAAATAGTATTATTTTTCAAGGTTTATAGCTAACGTAAAGAGAAGATCTCTTTTTAAGTAGTATATCTAGAATCTACTTCTCTAAATTAGTATATAGAAGATAAGAAAGTTACTCTAATTACTTGCAAATAACCTCATTTATAGAAAATTCTATAAGAGGCTAGACCTTGAACAAC